>JAAGEH010002534.1:32471324-32636584 GCA_011751065.1 Lasiurus cinereus
AAATCTCATGGAAAAATTGCCAATTTAAGGATTTATTTGATTTTGAATAAACTTACTAATATTTATTTTTTGTGCCATAATGGCTCACTATTGTAGCAGATGTAGTCAAAAATACACACATATAACCTGGCAACAGCTATGAGCAAGAATGACAGATTAGATAGTGAATATTCCTCTCCTGTTTTGATTGTTATACTTGCTATAAAAATATAATACTATTTCCCTTTCCCCAGTTTGTCAAATGATTTTTTTCTCAGGATTTAGGAAATCAGAAATTTTCTGAAAAATTCCAAGGAATAATTTCTTCATGAAAGCATTAATTAGAACCAGATCTGATTTCCCCCCTTAAAAGTCATATTCTACCCCCTATTATATCTGGCAGCCTCCTAAGAAGGCTAAAAAAGAAGCGGAAGGAGAACCAAGATGGTGGCATAAGGTAAACACCTGTACATGCTGCCTTTCACAACCACACCAAAACTACAAGTAAAAGACAAAACGACTATCCCCCAGAACCACGGGAAGGCTGGCCGAGTGGAAGTTCCACAACTAAAAGGAAAGAAAAATGTGCATTGAAACCTGGTAGGGTGCAGAGGCTCAGAAAGGCAGAGGTATATAGAGGTGCATGAATTGGGCTGACGTGTGCTATTTTTCTCAATTGGGAGGGAGTTACAAGTTCCCAACTGCTCTGAACTCCAGTTTCCAGCGAGATTCTGGGGACTCAGACTCATATAGGGAGAAACAGACTGTCGGCCAGTGGGTTGGAAAGAGAAAGTGGCTTTCTCCCAGAGGTGCACACAGGAATCATTGTTTACTGTGCTGGGGCACAGATATGGTACAAGGATCAGAACATGGAAACACAGAGACACATAGAGGGCTGACTGGCAGCCATCACTGTTTGCCATGCCCTAGAGCTTCTCTAAGACCCTGCCCCACCCAATTTACAAACTCACCCAGCTGTGCACAGCAGCTTTTGCATATAAATGGCCTGCCCTCTCAAAACTTAACCTAACAAATTGCAACTGGGCCAGACAACTCCAAAACTTCCAAACTCTAAGCAAAGAGGAGAAATCTGCAGATCTCTCTGTAGCTTCTACTGGGTGGCCTCAGACAGTAGCTGATTTGCACCTCCTTGGAGATCCAGGAACCAGTGTACCTAGAGGTCAGTGTGAGACGACAGCAGATTTCAACTCCTCACATACATAAGCAACACACTCAAAAGGCAGACTCATTGAGCACCAAAGCCCCACTGAAGCAAGTCCTGCCCCACAGGGATGTCTCCAGCACAGCAGTTCTTCCATTACAGATACAGGGGGCCCTCACAGCCAATTGGCCTGGAGGTCAATTCCTCCCAGTGTACCAATAGCAATCAAGACTTAATTACACAAGACTGTGTACATAGCCCTCAAAGGTGTGCACCAAGAATGTCCACCTCAGGTGATTGGGGAGGCAGAGCCATAAAGGACAATTAGCACACAAAGCCACTCCATCAACACAGGGAAGCAGCTAAAATGTGGAGACAAAGAAACATGTCACAAATGAAAGAAATGGAGAAAAGTAAACTACTGGATAAAACCTCATTTATAAAATTACTCAAGAATTTTCTACAAACGGCCAAGAAACTTAGTGAGATCTTCAAGGATCTTAATGAGAATGCCAAAAAAAAAAAAGGAAAAAGACCAGTCAGAAATTAAGCATGCACTGTCTGAAATAAAGAATAATATATAGCTCGAGACCGGTTTGGCTCAGTGGATAGAGAGTCAGCCTGCGGACTGAAGGGTCCCAGGTTCAATTCTGGTCGGGGGAATGTACCTTGCTTGCGGACACATCTTCAGTGTAGGGCGTGCAGGAGGCGGCTGATCGATGTCTCGCTCATCGGTGTTTCTGACTTTCTATCCCTCTCCCTTCCTCTCTGTAAAAAATCAATAAAATATATATTTTTTAAAAAAGAATAATATATAGAAATCCAACAACAGACTAGAGGACCCCAAGAATCAAACCAAAGATTTGAAATATGAGGTAGCAAAAAACACCCAACCAAAAAACAAAAAGAAAAGAGTCCAAAAATGTGAGGATAGTGTAAGGAGCCTCTGAGAGAACTTCAAGCATACCAATATATGAATTATGGGGGTGTCAGAAGAAGAGAGAGAGCAAGATACTGAAAACCTATTTGAAAAAATAATGACAGAAAACTTCCCCTACCTGGTGAAAGAAATGGACTTATAAGTCCAGGAAGCTCACAGAACCCTAAACAAAAGGAATCCAAAGAGGACCATACCAAGACACATCATAATTAAAATGCCAAGAGCAAAAGACAAAGAGAGAATTTTAAAGCAGCAAGAGAAAAACTGTTAATAACCCACAAGGGAGCACCCATATAACTGTCAGCAGGATTTCTCAACAGAAACTATGCAGGCTCCATAGGAGTGGCAAGAAATATTCAAAATGATGAATAGCAAGGACCTACAACCAAGAATACTGCACCCAGCAAAGCTATCATTCAGAATTGAAGGTCAGATGAAGAGATTCACAGACAAGAAAAAGCTAAAGGAGTTCATCACCACCAAACCAGGATTATATGAAATGCTAAAGGGTATTCTTTAAGAGGAGGAAGAGGTAAAGATAAAAATTATGAACAACAAAGTGATAACAAATACATACTTATCAACAAGTGAATCTAAAAATCAAGTGAATAAGAAATCTGATGAACAGAATAAACTGGTGAATATAATAGTATCAGGGGCATAGAAATTCTTGGGATGAAGGAGGTATGAGGGGTGCAGGAAGAGATTGGACAAAGGTCTTACACCTATGGATGAGGACAGTGGTGGGGGTAAAGGCATGGGGTGCGGGGGTGGAATCAGGTGGAGGGAAGCTATAGGGGGGAAAAAAGAAGAACATCTGTAATAAACTGAACAATAAAGATTTTTTAAAAAAAGAAGCAGAAAAGGGAAAAAAATTGGGTTTTATGACTAAGAGCTTTTCAGTATAATATCTTGAGACCAATTATTTGATGTATTTTTTTAAATATTTTATTGATTTTTTTACAGAGAGGAAGGGAGAGAAATAGAGAGTTAGAAACATCAATGAGAGAGAGAGACATCGATCAGCTGCCTCCTGCACACCTCCCACTGGGGATGTGCAACCCAGCTACATGCCCTTGACCAGAATCGAACCCAGGACCCTTCAGTCCATAGGCAGACACTCTATCCACTGAGCCAAACCGGTTCCGGCTATTTGATGTATTAATTTCCTATTGATGCTATAACAAATTAATACAAATTTAGTGGCTCAAATTAACACAGATTTATTATCTTATCATTCTGGAGGTCAAAACTTCAAAATCAGTTTCACTGAGTTAAAATCAAGGTGTTTGTAGGACTGGTTTCTTCTGAGGTTTTCTTGTGTTTTTCAGTGTATAGTGGCTGCCTATATTCCTTGTTTTGCAGCTCTTTCCTGATATTCAAAATATATTACTCCAATCTCTGCTTTCATCATCATTACATCATCTTTTCTCTCACTATTAATTCCTTCTTCCTCCCTCTTTTAAGAACTATTGTGATTATATGGGGGGGCCTTTGTATAATCCAGGATATTATCCCTCATTTGAAGATCTTTAAATTAATCATACAGTGGTACCTCGAGATACGAGTGCCCTAACATACCAGATTTTTGAAATACGAGCCCATTGAGCGAGCGATTCTTTGCTTTGAAATATGAGCAACATCTGAGATAGGAGTAATCGCGCGGATCGGCTGGCTGCACACGACCCACCAGTTTACCGCGACTCAAGCGTCTCATAGTTTCCCATGCCTCAGTCAGTGTGCTTGTTTACCTCGTTGTCAAAGCATCTTTTGTGCATTTACATACTTTATCATATTTCTTTTTATATCCATGCGTCCGAAGAAAGCAAGTGGAAAGGTCAGTGCTCAGAAGAGAATGATGTCTATTGAATTAAAGTGTGAAATCATAGAAAAATATGAGCAAGGTGTGTGAGTGGCTGACTTGGCGAGGCAGTACGGGCATAGTACTTCAACGATATGCACTGTGCTTAAACAGAAGGAGTCGATAAAGGGTATAACGCCAGCTAAGGGCCTTACAATAAGTTCTAAGCTCCGTAGCTCTCTCCATGAAAAGATGGAGAATCTACTGATGGTGTGGGTGATGGAGAAGCAGCTTAAAAGAGATACATTAACACAGGGCATCATATGCGAGAAGGCACGAGCGATTTACCGTGATTTGCTGGAGCAGACCCCGCGCACTTCCACAGACGAAGCATCAAATGACTCATTTAAAGCCAGTAGAGGCTGGTTTGATAACTTCAGGAAAAGGTTTGGCATTCACTCCATCTTCAGGCATGGTGAGGCAGCAAGTTCCGATGTGAAGGCAGCTGAGTATTACCTCAAAACTTTTTCCGAACTGATAGAAGTCAAAGGATATATCCCCCAGCAAGTCTTCAACTGTGACGAGACAGAGCTTTTCTGGAAGAAGATGCTGAATAGGACTTATATAACGGCAGAGGAGAAGGCGATGCCAGGCCACAAACCCATGAAGAATAGGCTAACTTTCGCACTGTGCGCCAATGTGAGTGGTGACTGCAAGATCAAGCCTCTGTTCGGATACCATTCGGAAAACCCCAGAGTCTTTAAGTCACATAAAATTTTAAAAGATAAACTGCAAGTTATGTGGAGGGCAAACCCGAAGGAATGGGTCACCAGGCAGTTCTTTGTGGAGTGGGGAAACCTGGTTGTCGGCCCTTCTGTTAAGAAATATCTACAGGAAAACAACCTAACCATGCAAGCCCTCCTCGTCCTCGACAATGCTCCTGCTCACCCACCGAACCTCAAAGATGAACTCGAAGAGTTCAAGTTTATAAAGGTTGTCTACCTACCTCCCAATACCACTCCTATCCTGCAGCCCATGGATCAGGAGGTGATTTCTAATTTTAAAAAGCTGTACATCAAGCACCTGTCCTGGCGCTGCTTTGAGATGTCGGAGAACACAAACCTCACCCTTTGAGAGTTCTGGAAGAACCACTTTAACATTGTGATATGCCTCAGAATTATTGCTCAGGCCTGGGTGGGTTTTAACAACGAGGACTTTGACCTCTGCATGGAAGAAGCTGTGGCCTGAGGCCGTAGCTGAAAGGACCTTCGAAGGATTCGAACCCAAGGTGCCAGTGGAGGAGGAGATAGTGTCTCTGGGAAAATCCATGGGCCTGGAGGTGGATGAGAGAGACGTGAATGAGCTCGTCGAGGAGCACTCTCTGGAACTCACCACGGAGGAGTTACAAGAGTTGCAGTCTCAGCAACATGCGGAGGTTCTCCAAGAAATTGGTTTCGAGGAGCAGCCAGAGGTGGAGGAGATCTCTACAAGTGAGATAAAGGAGATCTTAGGAATGTGGGAGAGGGTGTCACACTTCGTGGAAAAGAAACACCCCGAAAAAGTTGCTACTGGTCGTGCATCGGAGCTGTTCAATGAAACTTGCCTCACCCATTTCAGAAACATTCTGAAAGGGAGGAAGAGGCAAACCTCGTTGGACACGTGTTTTTTTTTTGAAATCGGCCAAAAATGCAAAGACCAGTAACAATTAAGTTCAGGGAAGATTAGTTAAGTTACATTCAGTTTAGGGATAAAGTGTAGCATTAAGAGTGTAACGAGTAGGTAAATACACTTTATAAAACCAGTTTATTCCTTTACATTCTCTTTTATTATGTTTTTACATAATATTTGTCATTTATAAATACATTTTTCTCACTCAAAAACATGTAACAAGAACAACTGGGGTGGCATTTTGGGGGCTGGAACGGATTAACGGCATTTCAATTGATTTCAATGGGGAAATTTGCTTTGAGATAGGAGCAACTTGATATACGAGCAAGGTTACAGAACGAATTAAACTCATATCTCAAGGTACCACTGTACTTGCAAAGTCCCTTTTTGCCATATACACTAACATTCACAGGTCCTAGAGAATAGGACAAGGACTTAATACAGGGACTATTATTCCACCTACCATACTGGGCTTTATGGCTGATTCTTCAAGTAAGAATAAAAGAGAAATAGAATTGTATAGGACAAGACAATATGCAAAGAATATCAGACAAAATTAATAAATTGAAAGAATGAAAAATTTACCTATAATGCTAAAAATCAGTAATGGATTAATATCTGACAAATCAAGAGACATTTTCATATTGTTACTGAAGACAGTCATGGAGCACCAGGGACTCTTCCCTATTGACAAAGATGGCATAGGGGAAGCTCTGACACTGACTACTCCAAAAGCTAGAAATATGAGTAGACAGTGCTTGCCAGAAGCTAGGAGGGTGAATGGATAGGGACCCAAGTGTGTCCAAAACTAGCAAGATAATTGAATAGAAAAAAAGAAAGCCCTCTCTTCCCTGTCTTTATAAGATCCCTGGTTTCAGCAGGAAGAAGGAATGGTCTTTCAAATGGAGAGAGACTGGTCTTTAAAATGGGAGTCCGCTATTCTTCCTGGTCATGCGGTTCCTGAATAAAACCTCCTTTTTGCACCAGCACCTGACTCAAGAGAGTTTGGCTTTCCTTACAGCAGGCAGCCAAATTTCCATTTTGTGTGTTTGTGTGTTTTTTGTTTTTTTGCTCAGTTATAATATCAAACAAAAATTATATAACAATTTCAATGGAAAAGTCAACAAAGAATACTAAGAAGCAATTTATAGCAGAGGTCACATGGCTAAAAGGCACAAAAAATGATGAAACTCAATCATAATCAGAGAAATCAATTTAAACAAGGAGTTATCACCTACTAAAAAGTTAGGAAATGCCAAATGTTCACAGGGATGTGGAGACATCTGAACCTTCATACATTGCTGGAGGAAATGTAGATTGATACTCTCATTCTGGAGAGTGACCAGGGACCTATGCACACACCATGACCAGGAATCCCATCCCAGGCATACTTTTGAAGAAATCCTCACATGAACCCAAAAGGAGAAGTATTTTTGGTATTGAAAGCTATAGGCAATCTTGCTATACATCACTTTGGAGAGTGGGTAAATAAAATATATTCTTTCTAAAATTCACATGCATCAATGTACACATAAGCACATACCTTTATTCCTTGCTTCTTCACCAACCCTCAAATTTTCTCTTCTCAATATAATACCAGAATAATCCAGTTACAATCTTGCTCAAATGATATCACTCCTCTGATCAATACTCCCCAAATCATTCAGAGTAAAAACCAAACTCCTTGCAATGGCTTAGGCTTCCTACAAGGTCTGCCTTAATCTATGAACACTTCTCCTTCCCCACACTCTCACTCAGCTCTGCTCCCACCCCACTGGCTCTGAACTGACTCCCACCTCTGGACCTTTTTGTTTGCTATTCCCCTTATTGTGGTGCATTCCATCAGGGGACCACAGGACTTTAATTTTTCAAGTGTTTGCTTAAATGCTATCTTTCAGTGAAGACTTTCCTGATTATTTAGAAATCACACCTCACGTAATCTGAACAATAAATACTTTTTGTAATCTGAACAATAAATACTTTATTATTTTATTGTTTAAAATATTACATAAGTAGTACATATATCTTCTTTTTTCTCCCCATTGACCTTCCCCCTTATTCCCTGTTGCATGCCCTCATCCCTCCCCCACAGTGTCTTGTGTCCATTGGTTGTGCTTATGGACTTGTATGCATGCACACCTCACTTTTGTTACCACCACCATGGTCCTCCCTTTCCTGATACCCTGGTTAATTTTCTCCATAGTTTGTCACCTTTTAATTACTGTATGCTATGCTTATTTTTATTTTTGTAGATCTCTCTCTATTCCCAGTTTAGAAAGTAAGTTCCACAAAGTCAGGGATTTCAAAAGATATTAAGATGCATGAGAATCCCAGGACCTTTTGAAACTTTTCTGTTTGGAAATCAGTACAGCAGCATTTCAGTGTACTGTATTTTTGGGTGTATAAGACAACTTTTTAATCCAGGAAAATCTTCCTAAAAGTTGGGGGTTATCTTATACGTCAGATGTTGTCTTATAGGATGAGTGCTGAAACTTCTGAGCTGGACTGAAGAATCTTCGGTCACTGCATACGGCGGGGATGAACAGTTTGGTTGACAACTTAGAAAACAAACAGCATGGCAGCTCCCATGGGTTTATTGTCTTATCCTTCCTTTCAGCTTTAGGGTGAATTAGGAAAAGTTTAATCCACTTGCACTGTTTTATGTTTACATGTTTGATGACAAACAGCCTTATGTTTAGAAGTGACAGTTCTGCTAAGTACCTGCATGTCATAAGTATTTGAATTAAAATTACCATATTGAAATCAAATCTGATATATTTTATATTTTTATTTGGTGTGCGTTGGAAGAGGGGTGGTCTTATATGGCGAGTACATCCCAAACTCTATATTTTAACTGAAAAAGTTGGGGTTCATCTTATATGCCCAGTTGTCTTATATGCTAGAAAATATGGTATTTGTTTTTCCTGCTTCCCATGAATTTGGGGGTGATCTTTCCTCCTTTTCTGTGCAGGGCTGTTTGGTCACATCCAAGGCTCTAAGATTTCCACAAAAGCAAGTGGTAGGTTCACTTGTTTTTGTTTACTTCCTTTTTTTAAAAAAAAAATGAATATGTATTTTGAATAAGAAAAAATAAATAAAAAATCACTGGATCTTTAGACACCAGCTCCTTCTCTCCTTTTCTCTTTAGGCAATTTTTTATTGCAATCTGGCTTCCTTTCTCCACCTAGAACATTTAACTGCTCCTAGCAGCTCCTAATACTCATCAAAACCCAGAGGGGTGAGGGTCCCCAGAACTTAAACTTTATTAACTTCAGGATAAATTGGCTTCTCTTTTCCAGCCATCCTGCTTTCTTCATTGAGTTTATTCCCTCTCACTCACACTGTTCTATTGTTGACTTTTTTTATTTATTAGTGTAGCATACACACAGAATCACACAAATCGTAAGTGTTATAGCTCAATGAATTTTCACAAGATGAACACATCTGCACAACCGGTATTCAAATCAAGAAACCAAAGGCTACTAAAGGATGACCCCCATTTGGGGATTTGTTGCATTTTTAGCTGATGAAAAAGGCCCAGGCAAGAAACAAACAAGAGGACAATGGAATAATGCATGTTTAGCTTAAAAATAATCTTTTATCTTTTCAAAAATAAGTTTCCCCACCCTAGCTGGTTTGGCTCAGTGGATAAGAGTGTCAGCCTGTGGAATGAAGGGTCCCAGGTTGGGTTCCGGCCAAAGGCACATGCCTGGATTGTGAGGTCAATCCCCAGTGAGGGGCATGCAGGAGGCAGCCAATCAATGATTCTCATCATTGATGTTTCTATCTCTCTCTCCTCCCTTTCTCTCTGAAATCAATAATGAAATATGTTTTTTAAAAAGTCTGCTGGGATTAAAAAAAAAAAGTTCCCCCTGAAATATATGCTTAATATTCCTGAATGTTCAGAATTAGCACCTACTAGACAATTTATAGTAGTATTTTACCCTTTTTCTCTTCTTTAAAAATAAATGTAATGTTGTATTTGGTGGAGGCTAATTTTGAGTATATGTGGCCAGTCTGTCTTTTGATACTGGAAGTGTATGGCTCCCAGGACAAGAAGTGCTGAATGGCGCCTTCTGACCTTACTCTGAGATAACAACACTCAAAATCTTGTCCCCCTCTTTTCTCAAAAGTCTTTGCCTGGAATCCAGGCTCTCCTTACAATAAGCAAAGCAGATGAATATCTATGCCCCAGAAATGTTGCAGAAAAAAACACAAAACAAACAAAAAAACACCTCTAGCTCAAAATAGCCCTCCTGAAGTTGCTAGTTTCCCCTTCAGTTTCTTAGGCCTGCACTTTATTCCTTTACTTAATGCTTGTTCCCCTTGTCAAAGGCACACACGCCTAGAAAGGTTTCATTTATGGTACTCTTGATATTCAACAAGTTTCACATCATTTCCTGACAGAATGCTTTTTGGGGTAGGGTAGAAAGAATAATATTCTGGGGAGAAAGGGAGTAGGCAGGGGAAAATGACATCTGTGAGAATCAGGGCACTTTAGTGGTTAAAAGACTAAGCATGGGAGACAGACATAGGTTCAAATCTTAGCTCTGCCACTGTACAACCTGTGTGCACTTTGAGTCATTGCATTCAACTTCCCTAAGAATTAGGTTCATTAACTACAGCATAGCACTGCTGTCCTGAGACTTTGCTATGAAAGTCATCACAGTAATAGTGCAGTGAGGATAAAAGGGAATAATATATTTGTGGTGGGCAGAATAATGTCTCCCACAAAACAAATTTACATCCTAATCCCAAACCTATGATTACAGCACCTTATATGTCAGAAGGATCCCTTAAAAGTGGAAGAGGGAAGCAGAAGAGAAGGTCAGAGTGATGCAAAATGTTGTGAAAAGAATTTGACTCATTGTTGCTATTTTTAAAATGGAGGAAGAAGCAATGAGCCAAGGAATCATAGCAGTGTATAGAAAGTGGAAAATTAGACTAGCAAGAGATATATTAGCAAGAAAAAAGACAGATTTTTAAAATTAATTTTATATTCAAGGAAGTTCACAGAAAATAAATGAAACTCCAAGTGGGTAGATCAGGGGCTGATAAGCCCTTTTAAGAAAAGAGGGTGGGGCTTGACTTCAAAGGATGATAAACTGTGCAGGAGCAACTAGGAAATATGTGGAAGAACTAACAGAAGAGAAGAGTTATTCAGTAATGCCAATGCCTCTCAGTATTGATTCCCCTGTCTCTAATGACAGGAGTTGCTTCTTTTCCTGGCATGGGCAGGGCTGGAAAGGGAGAGGGGAACATTGTCACAAAAGAAAATCTTTAGGCAGAGAATGGACGGATAGTGAACTGTTCATACATCTGTTGATTCTGAACTGTCTTCATCTCAAAATAATCTTTAATGACTGCCTCAGGTTGTATTGGGTATTGATGTATGAAGAACAGCAAAAATTGAAGAAAGAACCCATTTATTCATTTATTCAATATATTTTTACTAGGAGCTATCAATGTGCTAGGCACTTGGCCAGGAGCTAAAAAATAGACAGAGGAAGCATATTTTTTTCTCATAATGTCTTTCAATCAAGTAGGAGGGAAATATGGAAGAAATATGAGTGAAATGTAATGCTATCGGTGCTGCAAATAAGTATAGGACACAAAGGAATTTATTGTAATAAATTGTCTATTTTGTCTTAGAAAAACATATAATGCTGAAAAATATGAATGTTTCAGTTATTACCCATTGCTTCTGACAAGCTCAGAGTGCAATCTGAAGTCAACATCACTCTGTGACTTAGTAAAGAATACTGTCAAACAGCACACTCAATTAGCAAATTAGAATCCATGGGAAGGTGCATTAAACAAACAATTATCTTTGAGATGTTGCTTTGGTTGAAAAGGCATGTCTTTTAAAGTTTTACTATTTGCTTGTTTTTTTCAAAAGTAAAGTAAGGTGAGAAACCAAGATGGCGGCATAGGTAAACACCTAAACTGCTGCCTCCAACCACAATTTCAAAACTACAGCTAAAAGACAGAATGGACATCATCTAGAACCACAGGAAAGCTGGCTGAGTGGAAATTCTACAACTAGAAGGAAAGAGAGGGGCTAATGGAAACTCAGAGGAGCTGCAAAAAGCTAAAGTACAGAGACATGCACATGGAGAGGGCAGGTGATGAAGTGTCTGGCTGGCTTCCTCTAGCGGGAAGGAGACAGAAACTCCTAACTGCACTGAACCCCAGTGCCAACTGCACTGAACCCCAGTTCCAGGCAAGACTCATACAAGGGGAGTCTGGACTATTGTGAGAAATGGGGAGTGCATGAAAACTTAAGGGAGCCACAAAAGGTAGAGGTCTGGAGACATGTGCAAGTGTGCACAGAGAGGACTAACTGCTGATTGTGTCGCTGGCTTTCTCTAGCTGGAGGAAGACAGAACCTCTCAAATGCATTAAAATCCAGTTCCAACTGCACTGAACCCCAGTTTCAGGCGAGGCCGTAGAGACCTAGACTTATATGGGACCCCAGAGCGTACAGAAACTCAGGGAAGCAGGAAAGATAGAGGTCTGGAGGTGTGTGAATGCAAGTGCGTGCAGAGAGGGCTGCAGTGATTACCAAGGGACACAGAGACCCAGGAGCCATGTAGGGCAGGACTGAGAGGAAGCCAAGGCTCTCTGCTCAGCCCTGAGACTGCCTCATCCAAGCTGAGCACAGAGGCTTAAGCAAGTCTTGTATCATAAGGCTGACTCCAGCACAGAAGTTCTCCCAGCATAGACACAGATGATCCTCACAACAAATTGGCTTGGAGGTCAATTCCCCCCAGTGATACCAATAACAATTAAGACATAACTACAACAAGGCTGTACACACAGTCCACAAAGGGGTGCACCAAGAGTGTCCACCTCAGGTAACAGGTGAAGCTACTGGGCCATATAGGACACCTAGCACACAAAGCTACTCTACCAACTCAGGGAAGCAGCAAAAATGTGGAGACAAAGAAACAGATCACAAACAAAATAAATGGAAAACAAACAATTTTTAAAATTGACTATAATTATGCCCAATGGTAAGAGATTTAAAAAAAATAATTATTTATTGTTGAATGTATTACACATGTCCTCCTTTGCCCCTCATTGACCACCTCTAGCCCATTGTCGCCCTCACCACCCCATTGGTAGGAGATTCTTTTTTAATCATCTCCCCTATTGAAAGCCCCAATCAGATGGGTGTTAGATACATTTGCAGTTTTCTAAAGGTTACATAAGGCTTTGAGTTTATCAAGAGCTTTGCAATCAGTGGTTCAGGAGTCCAAAGGTACTTTTAAAAATTAAATGTATTGGGGTGACATTGGTTAATAAGATCATATAGATTTTAAGTGTATATTTCTATTATACGTGATCTGTATATAGCATTGTGTGCCCATCACTCCCAGGATTGCAAAGCTTTATTAAATATTCCCCCACTGTTGCTCCCCACTACTTCCTCCCACTCATCTGTTCTCAGAATCTGGTGACTAAGATCCTTGAATTATAAACTACACTTTTCAGCAGAACAGTTAGCCTCCTCCATTTTCTGGCTTCTCGTGGCTAAATTTCAGCTCTGGACCACTATGGTTTTTTTCCCATTTCCTTCTTTATTGTTGTTGTTGTTGTTTGTTTGCTTGTTTTTGAGGGGTCCAGGAGGGATTGATGGCTTGTTTATCCCTTAGCAGGAATAGCCTTCTCATTTGTTATTTCCTATGTTCTTCCCTCTCCATTTTGCCTGCCTTTCAATTCTTCCTCCCTTTCTCTCTCTCTCTTACTCTAGTGTCTGATAAATCATCATGTAGATAACTTTTGACTCCTAATTTCTATCCGATGTAACAAAGTCTTAAAAAATAAAAGCAAATATAAAGCCTGTGAACTGTGTCAAATACTCTGCTATTAACTTTCCCACACTGTCTGCTGACACATCTAAGAATTCCATCTCAGCCATTCAGGCAAAGGAGGGATTTCTTCACTTCTACCTGCATATCACCTTCATTTCTCTCAAAAACAACACTTTATGTGCTTTATACCCCATGATTTCAGCCATGGGAGCAAGATTAATCACACACATTCTAGCTGAAAGCAAAATGCAGGAGGGTGGCCTGTTGGCTTCACCTTTATCAATGTTGACACTGGAACTAATTAGCTGAAGCCAGGACACAGACTTTGTTTGTTTGTTTGTTTGCTTGTTTGTTTGTATTTAATGTGGAAGCTTCCATATGAACCCAGGTGAGGACAGGCAGGGAGAAGGAGGGAAAGAAGAGTTACCAGGAGAATCATCTTAGATACCCATTTCATACATGTCATGGTATATGAAAATGTCAACATTAAGATGTCAATACTGGGAGAATCCAAGATGGCGGCATAGGTAAACACCTACACTGCTGCCTCACACAACAATTTCAAAACTACAACTAAAAGACAGAATGGACATCATCCAGAACTACAGAAAAGCTGGCTGAGTGGAAATTCTACAACTAGAGGGAAAGAGAGGGGCTCACGGAGACCCAGAGGAGCTGCAAAAAGCTGAGGTACAGAGATGTGTGCGTGGAGAGAGTGGTTGCGGGAGTACCTGGCTGGTTTTCTCTGGCAGGAGGGAAATGGAGACTCCCAACGGCATTGAACCCCTTCTCTTACAACAATAAACTAAAGATCCAGCCGAAACTCATACAGGGGGAGTTTGGACTGTGAAAAGGGAGAGGTACACGGAAATTTAGGGGAGCCACAAGAGATCAGAGGTCTGATGGCGCACATAGCACTGCGCAGAGGACAGACTGCTGATTGTGCCACAGGCTTTTGTGAGTGGGCAGGAGACAGACTCTCCCAACTGTGCCACTTCTGACTCCATTAAGCCCCGGTTTCAGGTGAAACCCTGGGGACCTAGACTCATGTGGTCCTGGAGCGCAGGGGAGCCGGAAAGGCAGCGGTCTAGAGGCACTGTGCTCGTGCGCACAAGGACCGCTCCAGCAATTACCTGGTCACATGAGACTCAGGGGCCATGGTGGCGGGGCCGACTGGAAGGCAAGGTGGTCCCTTAAGCCTTGAGACTCCACCCCTCCCAAGCTCAACAGAGAGGCTTCTGTGGTTTCGCAAAGTCTGATATCATAAAGCTGAATACAACACAGAAGTTCTCCTGGCATAGTGAAAATGCCGAGACAAAGGAAGGGATCACAAACAAAAGAAATGGAAGAAAACAAACGACTGGATATGGAGTTCAAAGCCACACTTATAAGGTTTTTCAAGAATATCCTAGAAAAGTTGGATAAAGTTAGCAAGAGCCAAGAGGAGATGAAAAAGGACCAACTAGAGATGCAAAAGATTCAACTAGAGATGGAAAAGGACCAACTAGAGATGGAAAAGGACCAACTAGAAATTAAACATAAACTGACTAAAATAAAAAATATTATACAGAGTCCTAACAGCAGACTAGAGAAAGGCAAGAATCAAGTCAAAAATTTGAAATATAAAGAAGCAGAAAACACTCAACTGGAAAAGCAAGAAGAGAAAAGAATCCAAAAATGTGAACATAATGTAAGGAGACTCTGGGACAGCTTCAAGCGTACCAACATCAGAATTGTGGGAGTGCCAGAAGAAGAGAGAGAGCAAGATACTGAAAACCTATTTAAAGAAATAATGACTGAAAACTTCCCACATCTGGTAAAAGAAATAGACTTACAAGTCCAGGAAGCACACAGAACCCCATATAAAAGAATCCAAAGAGGACTCCACCAAGACACATCATCATTAAAATACCAAGAGCAAAAGACAAAGAGAGAATATTAAAAGCAGCAAGAGAAAAACAGTTCATTACCTACAAGGGAGCACCCATATGACTGTCAGCTGATTTCTCAACAGAAACGATGCACGCCAGATGGGAGTGGCAAGAAGTATTCAACGTGATGAATAGCAAGAACCTACAACCAAGAATAATCTATCCAGCAAAGCTATCATTCAGAATTGAAGGGCAGATAAAGAGCTTCACAGATAAGAAAAAGCTAAAGGAGTTCATCAACTCCAAACCAGTATTATATGAAATGCTGAAAGGTACTCTTTTAGAAGAGGAAGAAGAAAAAGGTAAAAGTCAAAAAACTATGAACAAATACATATCTATCAACAAGTGAATCTAAAAATTAAGTGAATTAAAAATTTGATGAACAGAATAAACTGATGAATACAATAGAATCAGGAGCACAGAAAGGGAGTGGACTGATAATTCTCAGGGGGAAAGGGGTGAGGGGTATACAAGGAGAGTCTGGACAAAAATCATACACCTATGGATGAGGTCAACGGGAGGGAGGTAAGGGTAGAGGGAAGGGTGGGAGTTGGGTGGAAGGATGCTATGGAGGGGGAAAAAAAGAAACAAATGTAATAATCTGAATAATAAACATTTAATTAAAAAAAGATGTCAATATTATTCCTAGTTTATCAATAAGGAAAGATTCTTGAAGAAGTAAAGACACATAGATGACAAATGGATTTCTGAATAAACCTACCCCAGTTCCACTATGACATAATATACAACAATGTTCGATTGGAGATGAACATTGAGTTTCCTTAATAAAGAAATTCTTATGCAATTGTCATCCAATATTACACATAGAACTTCACTAAAAGTCATCATTTATTAAATTTTTGGTTGGAGGCCTAACTGGTTTGGCTCAGTGGATAGAGTGTCAGCCTGCAGACTGAGGGTCCCAGGTTTGATTCCAGTCAAGGGCATGTACCTTGGTTTCGGGCATATCCCTAGTAGGGGGAGAGCAGGAGGCAGCTGATTGATGTTTCTCTCTTGTGGATGTTTTTAACTTTTATCCCTCTCCCTTCCTCTCTGTAAAAAATAAAAAGTATATATGAAAAAAAATTTTTCTTTAGTTTGGAACTATGAAGAACCTTAAAACGTGATTCTCTCCTCCTCAAACCCTGTCTTTAATATCTACATAGAAAACCTACATCCTACACCATAAGCTTTCAGTTCTTGGGCTACCTGAATTCCAATAACCTCTTCTTTCTCTCACTTTCCACTGTCATTGCCATACCCCAGACATACTATCACTCAAACTGTTCCTTTATAAATTCATAAATCCAGACTTTGTGCTCTCTGACTATACTTCTTATTCCAGCTCTCTTGGGTATCTGGCTATACCTGTCATTGTCTCATTGAGGTGTCTGATTCCTTTTCTTCACACCTCCACTCCTGCCTTAATGTCCTCATGTCCTCTCTTATCTCCTCACTCAACTAAGAACAAATGTTTCTTCGTGTTAAATACTCCTCACCACTTTCTTGCAGCCCCCTTTTCCAAGTTCTTCACATCATGATTGTGCAGCATTTCCCCAACGGTTACCAACAGAATTGTTTGTGCTCTCCATTCTTTTCTACCCACTGGGGAGAAAAGCACAGAAAAGACAGATTGGCACTACTAAGTATCAGTCCCTGCGGAGTCCTGGCCCAATTCTCCACAGTGGCTATTTCAAGACTATATGTACTTATTTTCTCAATCCATTTAGCCCATAGTTCCCTCTTAACTCTTAGCAGGTGATCTCACTTTCTATGTCTGAGGGAAAACAAAAAGCCCTTTTATGATCATTCTCTTACCTACCAACCTATAATCCCTAGGCATCTTTATTAAACCTCTCTCTCTCTCTTTGGCTTCTGGAGACCACCTCCTCTTCTTCTCAGAGAGTAAAATCTACCAATTTTCTTCTTCTGAATCTTTTTATTCTCTCTTTTCCATCAGAATTGAAAAATAGTTCTACCCTTAAAACAGGACTAAAAAAAATATATATTTTTTTTCCTTTGACTATTTCTGATTTCTTACCAGTAGAATATGAACTCCTTAAAGTGAAAATTATCTTTTCCCAGCATAGTTTCTGCTCTTATTAGAAATATTTATTAATAAGTATGTGATAAAATTAATAAATAATTGTACTAGTTCAAATGTTTCAGTTGATAAATAAGGAAACTCAGGTCAACTTATTATCCAGGCTTATATAATGACAAACCAGATTTTATTGGATATTTTTAAATCATAGGTGTATAATGTTCCCAACACTTTATTTAGTCAATTGATATAAGCATAGATATTTGAATACAATATATAATGTGATTTGTACATAGTTTGGGGTGCTTTTGATATATACATTCTTGGAGTTGCTAAAGAATGACGTTTTCCTTGCATGGATACAGTGAGATGATCTTGGATTTAATAGAGTAAAGCAATTTCTAATAAGTAGCAGTCCTTTAAAAAAAAGTCTATTGTCAACACAGCTGACACAATCTTTTAAAATCCATGTCAGATCATGACACTCCTCTGCACAAAACTCTACAAACTTTCCCATCACAAACAGAATAAAAACTCAAGACCTGATCATCATGCCCAAGGCTCTCTAAGATCTGACCTTCCTGTTGAACCCAATCTCTCGATTCCTCTTATCAACCTGGACTAGCTAGGCTTGCTCCCTCTAGGACCTCTGTCCTTTTGCCTGGAAAGTTTATCCCCCAGGGAGCCACATAGCATACTCCCTTGCTTTCCTTTGCTCAACTGTCACCTTCTCAGTGGACTTTAGGAAGCTCTAGATTAGAGCTTAATTAAAGAATAGCTTCTCCGCTTGTAGGAAACAATTGGGAAGGACCTTTTCCTGTGGTGGCCAAGTGAAAGATGGCCACCTCCAGGCGCCTTGGTAAATTTCAAAACAGATGGACTTTGCCCTGGAATGGCTTCACCTCCCCCTTCTGCCTCCTAATGCCTCCTTTCTCTATTCCAGGAAACTACTTGCAAGGAAGCCAGTGTGCTGGTACTTTTCTTGTGCCAGCCAAAGCCTCATGGGTCATCCATATCCAAAGATGCCTTCCATCTTGCTCTCTCCATATTCCTACCCTCTCATAATAACTTCATTTTTCTCAGAGCAACTGAATTTGCTGAATGTGCTAATCTGTGGACACTATAGTTCAAAAGTAAGCTGTGGTTATTCTTTGCACAGGTAAAGGATGAGTTTATGATTACAAACAAATATTAAATTGGTAGATGGTATAAAGAAGCTATTTTTGACTAGAGAAAATCTTGTGGGGACCTGGGCCTCCTTTGGGACACAATTGGACCCGTGACAAAATAACAGCAGCAAGTAGATGGATACCTTACTTTCAAAAGTTGGTCAAAACCTGATGTGTGAGGAATTCTTTTTAAAAGTGCCATAAAAGGCAAGTCATTGAAACACTGAGCTTTCAAATAATGTTATTCAGTTTCACATTTCACATAAATATTTTTTCAACTGTCACTTTTTCGTAAAACCAATACCATAGCATTTGAGTGTGCCGAGTCCTGCATTGCTTTTGGCTGAAACTGCTCATTAATTTCTCAGGGTAGAGTTTGCTGATCATGGCCTTAAGAATATGTTCTGTTTCTAAAGGAAATGTTTAACCATGGAGCAGGACAACTTATCATAGGCACTTAATTTAATGTGGAAATCCAGCTATTACTTTCTCTGGAAATTTTGTAAAGACGAAGGAAGGTGAAGTGGCAGAATTGGATTCTGAACTTTAATTTATGGGCCAAACTATTTTCAGAAGACAGTTCTCTGATTGGCTTAAAAGAGAACTAAACACATGGTGGACAATCCCAGACCACAAGGCCAGAATTCACAGATAACTTCAAACGAACACTGCCCAACCTCATCCTTGAGCTGTCGCTTGATGGCCAACAGCCAGGGGAAGATATGTGGAACTCCTGGGAAGTGTGCCCAATGCAAGAGTTCAAAGCTCCCTTTCTGAACAAATTCTGAGTACCAGCAGATAAAAGACCATCATCATTTTAGAAAAGGCGGAGTGGGCTTTGCTTAGTGGCCTGATCTCCAAATATTTCAGAATGTGCTGGTCTCCTTGTACCTATTATCCATGTCTATTGCCTTTAATCATCAGCTTTACCCAAGGCTGCATTTTGGGGTGGGCTTAACAAAATATAATAGTATTAGAAATTACAGAGTAGTTAGAACCAAAGTTTTATGTAGAAAGGAACAGTTGTGTATAAACTCCCATAATGTAATTGTCCCCCAAATGATAGGATTCTGACTTGACATATAAGCAGATTTCAGATGACTGTTGAAATGTATGAAGTTTGGAGGGAGCAAACTAACATTTCTTTACTAAAATTTAACCTATCTGAAAAGATTGCCTAACTTGTCCGGATTCTTTAAAGATGAGCCAAATACAACAATGATCTATGATCAGTCAATGTTTGGTTTTAAACACTTATGAGCAGCATTAGTGTAAAATGTGAGAGAATCAGAGTGATTCTTCGTGAAGAAAGAAGGATTAAGAGAATATAAAATGACATTTTAAAATTTTGTCCTTCAATAAGAACTGTGTAAGCTCCTTGAGGAAAGTGGCTAGGTCTTTTGGGATGCTTTCCCTAGAGCCTAGCATAGTGCTTAACATTTGTAAATGCTCAGTAAGTGATTGTTAAATGAAGGAACAAACAAACAAACATTGGGGATTCACTTTTTAGAAGGCATAATATTTTGGGGTCCTTTAGAGAAAATCCTTGTGTTATTTTAAAACAATACTGAAAAGGCTCTATGTGTGAAACAATAAATCACTTAGAGAAAAAACTATCCCATAATTCTGTGAGAGGTTAGAACTGATGGTGTGGGTTGAGGAGAGAATGGGAATGAGAAACACAATATAGTTTGAGTCAAAGCCCATTAGGTCACATTGAAATTAGAAGTTGGATAAGTTGGGAGTTGTCACGTGGTATCTTTTGCTAGTTGGGAAACTATTGAGAGCTCCTAAGTAGAGACAAATGGAATAAGGACTATAATTTTAGAAGCTGCCCCCTGGCAAGTATGCACAGGGTACACATTAGGAGTTAGGTTAACATCTTTTTGAGTTCCAAGGCCCTAGCTAAGAGTTCCCTGGAATCCCTAGAAAATTGCCTTGCCGTCACCAGTATCCTGATCCTGGGCAGATTTATGCCATGCATTCTCACCCACTCTTCTCTCACCATGACTGTTTGACCTGCAAACACAAACTATTTGAACATTCCAGGAAGACCTAATCTGGACACCCTGACATGGGCCTCCATCTGGCAGGTGCTCGGTTTAGGTGCTGCCTAAATATCCCATCTGCCCTTTGGATAAGTCTCTTCATGGAGCCAATGACAAGAAAGTTCACTTCATTGCCATCATTGTTTACCATGTGTAACTCACTTGGGTCTCTCAACATCCAAGCTTAGTGAATTGGTGGTACCTGGGACTCACCCTGTACATTTACATCCAAGTTCCATATTTGCAGGGAGAATGTGAAGCTGAAAACTTGTGCATTGCCAGGGCCTACCCTTCCCTTGGGAGAGGAACATTTAGTCCCAAATTATAGGCCATAGGTTGCCAAATACCAGCATAGACTTTCCAGGAGGCATTTGTCCTTCAAGTTGCAAAGCCATCATGTGTATGTATACACAGAGTGTACACATACCTCTCTCCAGCCTCACTTTACACACTTAATTTTTCTGCCTGTCTCCCCAACCCAACTCCAGTAGATATTAGCATTTGCAATATAACAAAGAAAAAAAAAGAAAAAGAAAGAACGGGTGTCAGCAGTGGTTCTTCTTCTTACCATGCTTTGATTTAGTTTTCCTGTCAAGAATGTCTCTGTTCATTGAGATTAACCAAAGAACTTTTATGCATATGTGTACAACCATTGGACACAGACAATAATGTCATGAAAACCTGGGTGGGGTGGGAGTGGGGTCAACGGGGGAACAAAGATGATATCTATAATACTTTTTACAATTAAAATAAATTTTAAAACAAAACAAACAAAAACCAAGTGAGGTAATTCACCAGAAAAAAAAAAAGAATGTAAGAATGTCTCTGTATTAGAGAATGTCTCTGTATTAGACTGATGTTTGCCAGAGGGGAGAGGAGTTGAAGGACTTGGTAAAAATGATAAAGGGATTGAGAAGTACAGATTGGTAGTTACTGGGAATGTCCTGGGAATGTCAAGTACAACAGAGGATATATAGTCAATAATATTGTAATAACTACGTATGGTACCATTTGGGTATTGGAAACACCAAGGGAAACACTTTGTAAATTATATTATTGTTTAAACACTATGCTGTATCTCTGAAATTAACATAAAATAATATTGAATATAAACAGTAATTGAAAAATTTTTTAAAAGAATGTCTCTGTTTTGGCTGCAATTATCTTGTAAATAAATTGGTCTTTTCTTAAGTGAGTTTTTTTGTTTGTTTGTTTTTAATACAGACCTTAATTTCTGTAATAACAAGGATGAGTGTTTAGCTTATTACATTTTGAAAATACATCAAATAGCAATGATTTAAAGTACAAGAAATGTTATGTTTGAATTGTTTTTTAGCCTTTGATTGTCATTATTTCAAATCACCAGCCAGGCACATTTCTAACCCTGACTGACCATAACAGTAGTTGAGGTGGGAGGAGAAGACATCGTTTTCCACATCAGTGAAGAGTAAGAGAGTAAGTTGTTGTTGCTGTTGTTGTTTGTTTGTTTGTTTGTTTTTGTGTGGTTGGTTTTTGGTAAGAACAATGCACCTTCCACAAAACTTAGGAACAGGCAGGAGCCAGTTCAGATCTTGATGTGGGAAGCCGAGGGCCTAGGGCATAAGGGAGAAAACTGAATTCAAGGCACTCTTTGGTTTTGTTCACTTAAGCTGTAAAAGAATGGGATTCTACTAAAGACTCAATGTGGGCTAAGTGTTGGAAATTCCAAGGATATTCTTAAAAAGCCTAAGTGCTGTGTAGCAGAAAAAAACTGTTCTTCTGTCAAAGCTGACAGAGTTTTGGACATACTGCCTCGGAGGGACAGAATACTGCTTCAGTAGAAAAATGGTCTTTATATGAGAAAACACCTAGTAGGCCTTTAGATTCTATGAGTAAATTTCAGAGCTAGTCCCAGTGAGAAAGGGAAAGAGGTTGCCTTCCTGGTAGATAAGGGAGGGAAAATATGCTGATAGACAGTTTAGTGAAGAGGACTTTTCTCTTAGGCGAAAGATGGCCAGTGGGAAAGTCTCATTGCTTCAGATGACTGAGGCTGGGGGTGGAGAGTGGGTGTTAAAGTGATGCCCAATTATCAAACTAAAGTAATTTCAAATCATCTCCTGCTTTTCTATATTGTGCTATTGTCTAAGTTTTTAATAATCTTAAATGTTAATAAAAATGTTAAAAATATCTTTATAGAACAAAAATGTTATCAAGAAAAATTATGACAGATTTTGTAATGGAAAAAAAGATTACTGAGGGTCCAGAGTGCCCTTCTGTCTGATCTCCAGTTTTGAGTGTCTTTGAGCTGTTTTACAGCTAGCCTAGAAGTAGGGAGGTGACTGATTCTCATTCCATCAAAGTGCAAATTGTGTGGAGATGCAGTTGATTATTTCCATGCGTCCTCAATCACTTTTGCTTTGATCTGTAAATTTTTTTCAGCATATGAGTCTGTATTTTTTTAAATTCTCATTTGAAGCAATGATAACATCTTACTGGTTCCCTTATTAACTAATAAGTTAAATAAAATCTCTGGCATATTTTCATTTTATGTTTATATGAGCATCATGATATAATCTTAAAAATTATCCTTTTTAACATTTTTTTATGTTTAAATTTTTTTTAATTAGAGTCTACATTTCATATTATTTTGTATTAGTTTCAGGTGCAGAGCATAAAAAAATACCTTTTAACAAAGGAAAAGAAAGGGGAGAAGCAGGAACATAAGAAGGAGGAGAAGGACCATAAGAGGGAAAATGAGGGCCCCACTTTGAGAAAATTTGTACAGACTGTGAAAAACAGGAAAAGGTAAATAAACAAAGAATGAGAATATATTATAAGTTAGAATTCATAGGAGGAGATGACCATTAAAACAAGCACCCCTAGATGGAGATTCCACGGGATTCTTGGGAGAATGTGCTAGAATTCACAAAGAAATTTATTTGAATATTAAAATAAAGAATAATCCCAGATAGGTGGAAGACCTGGATACTAATAAGTAACACAGGTAAACAGATAATTATAAAACAACTAGAGGCCCAGTGCACAAAATTCACGTACTTAGTTGGTGCGAGGGAGGGGTGTCCCTCAGGCCGGCCTGTGCCCTCTTGCAGTCCGGGAGTCCTTGGGGGATGTCTGAATGATGGCTTAGGCCCACTTCCTCTGGGGAATGCGCTCAAGCCAGAAATCAGACATCCTTAGTGCTGCTGGCAGAGGTGGGAGAGGCCGCCTGCCATGGCCACTGTGCTCGCCAGCCGGCTTCTGGCTAAGTGGGGTTCCCCCTGTGGGAGCACACTGACCACCAGGGGGCAGCTCCTATATTGAGTGTCTGTCTCCTGGTGGTCAGCTTGCATCAGAGTGACTGGTTCTTCTGCTGTTTAGGCAATTTGCATATTATTCTTTTATTATATAGGATGTGATAACTGTCATATTGGAGACATTTACAAGTTGTATGAATCTTAGTAAAGACCTCTAAAGCTGCTGATTATATCAACTATAGCTTTATTTAGGTTCCCATTAGTATTTAAAAGTTAAATCAATTTTTCAGAAATAAATCATACATATTTGCAACCACATCTATCTATCCTTTTATATGCCTACCTTCCATCCATCCATCCATCCATCCATCCATCCATCCATCCATCCATTCATCCAATCTATCTATCCATCATCTATTTCTATCATCTATTTATTATCTATCATATATATCATCTATCTTTCTATACCTATCTACTTCCCTGCCTTTCTACCTACTCATCTACCTAACAGGTCTTTTCTCCTCAGAATAACTCCCTTCATGTATTGATAGACAGAATTGCTTACTTGCAGAATTCCTTACTTTCCAATATGAAATTAGGATAACAATGTCATCCTTGTGTCAAAGGAGAGAACGATGTGCTCTCCCTTCCAATAAAATGTTTCAACTGAAGAGATCGTATGAAAAAGGAAAGAAGGATGGTTTGGTCTTCAAGGAGCTCCAGCCTTCCAAGGCGTGTCAGTGAGGGCAGGACTAGAGGAGCAGGAGTTATTGTATTGCTCTGCACAAGAAGCCTCAGGTTTTCCCCAGACTGCGGTCTTACTCCTCAATTTTCACTGGGAATTACTTCCCTAAAGTGACTTTACCCTTGAGATACACTGATGGAGCCCATACTGGAGGGATCTCAGACACAAATACCAAAGTCAGAGGTGCCCTTATGGTCAGATCAAGTAACAGTAAATATGAGGTCAGACAGACCTGTCTTTTTATCCTAGTTCCATGACTGTTTAGACTACCAAAAGACCATTTAATTTCCCTGGAGATGTCTCACATCTGCAGTATTGAAATAACAGTGCTAACCTTGAAGGCTTATTGATATACATAGATGATAGATAGATAGATAGATAGATAGATAGATAGATAGATAGATGATAGATAAGTAAATAAAAAGAACTTGGCATATGGTAGATGTTCTGAGTGATTTCCATTGCCTCCTACATGCCCTGCATGGCCAGCTCAGAATGATCTAGATTTGATATCCTATAGAGGGATCTTAGAAAAAGGAAAGATAAAATTTCTAAACAATAATTTGTTTTTGTTTTTGTTTTTTTAAGGACAAAACAAAAGAAAAAAAAGGATTTGGGGCTGGAATTTTCATATCTTTCTATAATTAGGTTTGTATCATCAGTCCAGGGGCAAATGTGTGGTTCTCAGGGGCATGGACCTGGTTTCCTCTTCTCGAACCTCCTTTGTCCATATTACAGTAGCAAAGGCATACTGACTGGTCAATAGTCTGCCTCCACTGGTTACCGACCAGCTCTCTGGCAAGGGTGCCAGACTGTGGGAACTCTAACCTTTGAGCAGCTATGTAAAAGAATCACAAATGAAAGGGAGTAAGGGCAGTCTTTTGTACTCACTCTTCAACATTCTGAATTGGTTTGTGGCAGGTAGACTCAGCCTCCAGACTCTGTCACTGCATAACTAGTCATCTATGTGACTCCTACCCACAAAATTGCCTTCAGGAGGTAATAATACCTCCTCCTAACAAGTGAAGATGACTCATTGTGAGTTGGTCCCTGATTGTTTTCCTGTTATTATGCTATGTAATCACATAGCATAATGCCTTGGCCCTGGCAACATTCCTTTTGACATCACAGCACTATCTGTAAACACATGGCTATTACAGAGAGTTGTATCAAAGCCAAGGCTTGAAAAAGAATTCCCAGAATGTCCCTAAGGTCACATTTTAACAGGATTTTCAGGCATGACCAGGAGTTCTCAGTGTTTTGATTCTACTCATCCTTCACTTCAACACTTCTCAAGTGGCCCCTCTACATCCCTACTTTGGAGGGGTGAGAAATGACTGAGCCTACTGTGCTGTGAGGCCCCTGTTTGCATGATACTTTAAGCACTCTGAAATAGGGAGAGGATTTAACTTCATGTACTATTTATTTATTTTTTGTATCCTGAGTGATTTGTGGCTATGAGAATGTACTAAATAGGGTTTTTTTAAAAAAAGAAAAAAAAGAAGAAGAAATAAGGAAGGTAAAGTCAGATTTCTGTGTGACTGGGTCTTTCAAAAACAGGGTAGTTTAAAATCCAAGACCTAAGATGCTTTCTTGCATTAGAACAAAGACCACAAAGTTTGCTCTGAACTTGTTAAAGAGGTGACAGTCCTTTATCTATGCCCTGCTGGTGAATATTTTAAATCATTGAGATTTAAACATTCAGAGTTGCCATAGGCAACATATTTCACAAACTATTCAACTCTGAAGGGAGGTGAAGATTGTAGAAAATCGCATAATTGCTCTTTTTTGCAAAATAGGAGTATTATCTCCATATCTGTCTTGCAGGAATACTAAATGCTTTTTTATTCTCATAAAATATTTTGAGTTCATCAGAGAGAGAAGTTCTGGAAATATAAGAAGATTATTATCTTTTTAACATGTTAGCAAAATATTTTATTTTATTAAACCATATTTGCCCCTGTGGATTCTCTCAAACTTTACACTCTTACTCTCTTGGTTCAGTTCAACTACCTTTAAGTGAATTTTCATGTTTATTGCATTTTGTGAAAAATCAAAGCTGAGTTACAAATATGGTTACTGTTTTACTGGAGCTAACAAATGGAAACAGAAACAGTAGTTGTGTCCACTAGAAATTGTTTCCTGAGCTCATGTGAATTAATCTGGATTTCTTTCAGGTTTATCAGTCTCTTAGAGGTTCCGAAAAACCATCCTTTGCTCCCTCCTTTAATAACTAGGGTTTCTGTTATAATAATCAAGTGAATCCTCAGGCTGCAAAGCAAATATGAACAATAAACAGAATTACATACTCTATCATTTTCTGACAGGATTTCCCTTAGAAAGTGTTCAAGGTCCCTTAGAGAAGAGAGTGTGAACAGGATCTTATATTTCATTGGTTCACCAGAACCATGAAGATTAACTGTTGTGTTCTTTCAAAAGTGACTAAATTGTCTTACTTTCATTCTGGAGTACCTGCATATAGTCCATAGGAATATTTTCTTCACCATATATAGAACCCCTGTTGTATTTCTCTTGGCACTTAATTGTTAAAACTTATAAATAACACTGTGATAAATTATGATAATAATAATTATATTATTATAATAACTAGAAGTCTGGTGCACGAAGTCTGGTGCATGAATTCATGCATGGGTGGGGTCCCTTGGCCTGGCCAGTGATTGGGACCCATTAGGGCCATCTCACCCACTCTCACCCAGGCTGGCCATGGGAGGTTGACTGTGGGAGCACACTGACCACCCAGTGGACCAGGGGGAGGGACCACAGGAGGTTGACCAGACACAGGAGGTTGGTTGTGGGAGCACACTGATCATCAGGGGAAAGCTCCTGCATTGAGTATCTTCCCCCTGGTGGTCAGTGCAAGTCAAAGTGACCAGTCGACCAGTCATTTAGTCATTTAGGCTTTTATATATATAGATAGCCACCATTTATTGAGAATGAGAAACACTGATGTATATTACCTCATTGTTTTATTTAATTTTCAGTAACCCCACAGAAATGGACATAGTTTGTACATGTTATTCTCTTTCTAATCAAGTGTGGGTCCACAAATCAAGTGAAGCACATTGCCATTCATTTGTGTCCTATTGCTTTGCCTCATTGATATATGAAGATCTAGTTGACCTCATGGTGTATTGATTAGCTCAAGAATTTACAATTGTTCCTTGTCTGAGTCTTCTGACAAGTCCCTGGTCAAATCTATTTTCTGCACAAATTCTTAATTAGTTTGTGTCTATCTGCTTTTCTTTACAGCAACTTACTTGTTATTCCTTTATTCCTAAAATGTGACATGTGGATGGAAGGGGAAATATGAGTTGGTTCTAAGTAATACACAGACTAACATTTTTAATAGTTTTAGTTTTATGTTGTTAATTATAGAAAACCTAACTAAAGCATAGTAAATCTGTGATTTCACAAATATTCTTTCTGACAAAGCTAAATTTGTCAATTAAAAATACTAACTAAATGACAGCCCAGTGTAGAACATGGTATATAACTTCAGAAGTTAAAGCGATACTGGGGAATATAATATACTGCGATACATTATTAAATTTTATTATATGGTCTAATTATTTGTATATGTAAGTTTTATTTTACAGACAAGAGTATTATCTTCATTAACTCACACCCACACTGCACACATTCACACACAGACACACATACTCAGATACACAGTTTTTTCTTAGATGTTACTGATTATTAACATATGTGCCCTCCTATACTAAACATGTATGTACGTCATCTCAATTCTTTATTTGAACAATTCTGTGAAGTAGGTGCTATTATAAGTCCAGCTTATAGAAAAGGAAACTGGGTTCATACACGTTAGGAAATCTGTTCAGGCATGCACAGTTAGTAAATAATGGAGTCAGGATTAAAATCCAGGTCCATCTAATGCCATAACTCCTTTTTATCACTCTCTATATGTCCTCCTTCATATACGGATTTTTCTTAAGGTTAGAAACTATTCTCAGGTATTATGGTATCTGAAATGATTGCTGGAGTATCTTGACTTTTCAATAAAGGTTTAAAAATATACAACTTCCCAGAAGCAGGGATGGATTTCTTAAAAGGAAAAACATTTTGCTACTTTAGAAGAATGTAAAATAAGTATCAGAAACTGGAGTGATATTATGACCTTCCCAATAACAAGCAGCATATGTGTAAGTGCTAAGATAATTCTTGTGCTTTCAATTATTCTCTAGAAAATGCTGATTGGGCAGACAAAAGCCTTCCAACATTTTCTTTGCTCCAACTTATATACATACAACTCACACACACACTGCACACATGCACACACACACAGGCACACACACGCACACACACAAACTCAGATACACAGTTTTTTCCTTAGATGTTGAAAGGAATTTTTAGGGGTAAAAAAAAGGCAGGTTTAGGGAGTTTTAGAAATAAGGAGGTCTATGGGGGAGAACCATGGAGCTGTAAATCTGGGAGCTGCCAGAAGGCATATATTTACAAAATAAGGGGCTGGGAGTTGCCAAAAGGTATATATTTACAGAGTAACGGTAGAGAAAGCCACCCACTCACAGAATAAAGAGGAAGGCCACAGCGAATAGAAAAACAAAAGGGAGAAAAGAGGGGAACCCCACCTGGGGTTTGAGCTCTGAAGCTGCTGCACTGACCAGTCAGAGGGATGTCAGGACACAAAGAACTGCAGCCTTTATAAACCTTAGAAAAGAGGGACTTAGTGGGTCTCTCCCCTCTCCCCACGTGGGAGTCTGTGCTTGTTTCCTAAATCTCCACCTTTTCCTTTACCACCTTTTGCCCGAGGGTTCATTCTTCAAATCCACCTGGACAAGAGCCTGGGAAACCACTTTTACATCCTGCCCACAAGAAAAACCACGTGTTCCAGTTTAATTTCTGCTTTTCATTGTCAAGCCAAAGTTGTGTTTCAGGCAACCTCATTTGGGTATAACTGATTTTGGGAGACATCATTAATTTGGGGGATATTAGCTGATTTTGTGGAATACATTCACTCTGCTAACTTTTCCATTCTGTTGCTTGAACTATGACTACTAATTCTCTCTACACTAAACAACAAATTCAGAACATCACCCTGTTAAAATGTGTTCATTAAAAAACATGAAACTCCTAAAGCCAGATTGACTTCATTTCAAATTCTTTTAGTTTTTAATAGAGAAGGATCTTCTTTATATTTTATTGATGAACTCTTAAGATTGATTTGGACTTTTGGTACATGGCATTCTTAATTATTAAAATAGGTTCATTATGGTAATTATGGGAAGAAAATGTCATCCTATTTTCCCCAAGTCATTGCTTTAATTTTAGTTGGAAACTGGAATGCTGTGTTCCTCTTGGGTAAGTAGTCAGTAGTCCAACCCTCTGGCCCTAGATGTATGTAGGGTTGGTTCTCCAGGAAAGGGTGAGCTGACCCATTTCACAAACCAGCAGGTTTGAGAACCCATATTTTAGAGAGAGCCAAGAAGGCAAAAAAAAAAAAAATCTGATGCCTCAGCTTAAAGACAGAAGGAGTTCCCTCTCTCTAATTCATGGGATGGTTCGCCTCTTTGTTCTATTCAGGCTTTCAACTGGTCAGAAGGGACCACTCTAGGGAGCAATCTGCTTTATTCTCAGTCTACCAATCAAATGTTAATTTCATTCCAAATACCCCCACAGACACAATCAGTATGATGTTTAACCAAATATTTGTTGCACCCATCAAGAATATGTTCAATATTGTGGTACAGCAAGTTTAGAATTCATATCTCCTAATTCTTATCCCTCCAAGTTTGCAGAATGTCCCTAATACTTAGCAAGTTCTATGCTTCTGCACTTCTTTTAGGCACTTTCCAAATGCTAGGCTCTTCTTAAGGAATCAATACATGTTGCTAAAAAGATTTTTTTAAGTGCCAAAGACAATAAAAGCTTGAGGGAGGAAGAAGGGAACAATGGACTTCAGCAGCTCAGCTTCTGTTTTCTGTAGACTCATTATAGGTGTTAAAAAACTAGACAGAAAAAAATGGGACTAGTAGAGTGTATAACTCACTGTAGATAAGTAATAAATGTCTATTGTATTGAGGGTACTAAGGAGTGCTCTGAAAAGGTACATTGTTTCCAACACCTCAGATTTCTAAACATTTCCATATTTATTAAAATGAACTGGTAAAAAATAAAAAGAAACATAATCAACAAGAGTTATGTATATATATAAAAGCCTAAATGACCATCCAACCAGTAGCTATGATGGTCACTGACCACCAGGGGGCAGACACTTGATGAATAAGCATGGAAATATGGAACAGATTGATTAATCTCAGAGGGAAGAGGGGAGGGCAAAGGGTAGGAAGAGATTAACCAAAGATCTTATATGCATACTAGATGCCCAGTGCATGGATTCATACACATTGAAAGGAAATTAATTAGAAGGTATCCAGTGGAGCAGGACTGGGTGAGATGGGCCTGATATGCCCTAGAGCCAACCTCCTGCAGTTCCTCCCTGGCTGTATGCACCTGGGATGGCATCATGGTTTGAAAGGTGTCTGTAAAATGAGTGGGATCCCTCTGGCATGTGGGGACCCTCAGCCTGGCCTGCAGGGATCAGGCCAAAACTGGCTTTCTGACCTCCCCTGAGGGGTACCAGAGTGCAAGAGGGTGCTCTGCAAAGTTGCTATTGTACCATGTGTGAAAGGCAAACTCAAGTGTGCAGTAAATCAGATTTGGGGCCAACAATGCCCTAGAAACAACATAACCCTTGGCCGAAGGTGGAATCAGGTGGCCCATTAGGAATCGGGCTCCCTCCTCTCTGGTTTCACCTGAGAATCACTGCTGCCAAGTCACTTCAGCTGGGCAGCTCCTGCATTGAACATCTGCCCCCTGGTGGTCAGTGCATGTCATAGTGACCGGTCAGACAGTCGGACACTTATCATTTAGCCTTTTATATATAGAGAGAGGACTGGTGCATGGATTTGTGCACTGGTGAGGTCCCTTGGCCTGACCTGTACCCTCTTGCAATCTGGGACCCCTCAGGGGATGTCGGACTCCCAGTTTGGGCCCGATCCTTGCAGGACAGGTAGAGGGACCCCACCATGCATGAATCTGTGTACTGGGCCTCTAGTAAGTTAATAATACTGAAATAATAATTCCAGAAACACGATTGCTTTCAGAATGACCTTCAGTACTCTATTCCAGAAAGGATAGTCAAAATACGTCCTCATGTTCTAGAAAATGAATGGGCATATAGGGTTTTGAGGATGAACTATAGTAATGTTCTGCATTTTCTTCCTCACTGCCAAAAAATATTAATGCCTCCTGGTGTTCATGGCAAGGAAAATAAATGCCCTTTGTCTTTCTCTTTGTCAGATACACACTCAGTCATTCAGAACCATTGAAAGTAACTTGCTCTGTTTTCATGCACACAGAATCTCTCTTTAGAACCTGGCTTTCTGTTGAAGAGCCACATTGCAATGTTGTTAATTCATGATAGTCATTTGCACATGCATTTCATGGACCTGTGGGACCCAAGTCACTTTGAGGAAGCGATGCCCTATCTTTTATTTGGGCATCAGACAGAAACTGGGATTCCTTCTTTCCTAAACATCCTACTGGACAAATGACACTAAGTTTCAAAACTATTTTTTAAGAAAAAAGAGTGTATGGTACATATTCTGTACAGGCTCTAGCCTGGTGTCTCACATGTCAACATCTGCTACCACAGTGTCTTATAAAAGATCCTCTGTGAAACTTAGTAGTGCCATAATCTATCACACTGCCCTCTGCTGGCATGGTCTGTACTAACTGAAAATGAAAATTTCTCTTAAGATGTTAGGAAGGAAAATTTCAGAGTCCCCTTTTGGATTGACCATTGATTACAGCTACTACAATGTAATCTGCATGTCTTTTCAAAAAATACCATTTATTCAATACTTATGGAGCATTTACTCTTTGCCAAGCAATATAGGCACTGAGATTATAATGATAAACAAATCATGTTCTAAAGAAGTTTCCAGTCTAGCAGGACTAAGGGTCTGGTAAACTAAGTAATTATAGAAAAGGTTAAAATGCCCAAATTGGATAATGAAAATATAGGTAGTCTTCTTAACTGTGACTATAGATCCCACTTGTATTGTATATAGGAGAAAAAAAACCTTGTTTTGGTCTTGATATATTTACCACAAATATTTGGTACTGTAGAATTGGGATACCAGATTTCCTTTAGGTCCAGGCCTATACCATTTTTGAAAGATTAATGCTTAAGGTTGTCTGTTCAACAATTTAGACATGTAGATATCATGTGGTGAATGATTAGGCTTAACGTTTCAGTCCATAATTACAGAGACATTCTATTTTAAGATATGTTCAGAACAGCAATACAATTTCTGATGCATTTGTATTCTGTGCCTTCTGACCAATATTTCTTGCTTGAACAAACCACGTTAGCCATATAGCTTGATTGGTTAAAGGTTAAAAATAAATTAATCATTTGCAATTATATCAAAAGCATGGCCATAATTTAACCCAAAGATCTTTGAGGTAAATCTAGGAATACAGGTGATGTGAGATCAGAGTAAGATTGAAACTGAGCAAATAAGCCAGTAGTTCTCAACCTTTTTAATGCCACAATCCTTTAATACAGTTCCTCATGTTGTGGTGACCCCCAACCATACAATTATTTTCGTTGCTACTTCATAACTGTAATTTTGCTACTGTTAATGAATTGTAATGTAAATATCTTTGTTTTCCGATGGTCTTAGGCTCTACAGCAGGAAAGTGACACACAGGTTGAGAACCGCTAGCAGGATCACCTGCTATGAAGTAGCAACAAAAATAATTTTATGGTTGGAGGAGCACCAAAACATGAGGAACTATATTAAAGGGTCACAACATTAAAAAGGTTGAGAACCACTGCTAAGCAAAGGTCTGAGGTGACTGGGAGAGGAGTTCTCATCTTTAACTATACTTTGCAGGTTTGGAGCTGCAAGTCAGAATCCCTGGGGGCCACTGTTTCTTCCTGATTATCTGACTTTTTTGAAGTTAGAATAATTGCCACTCCATAGGATCTTGGACCAAAAGCATTGGTTAACTGAGTCAAAGGGATTTTAGTTTTCCACTCAACTGTGCTTGTTCTATGATAATAGAATTCAATTAAAGAAAATTTTAATTTAAAAACTTTAAACTATGAAACCATTTAAAGCAAGACTAAAGGAATATAGTTGCTTGGGCATCTTTTCTCACTAATAACCAACTTGCAGTAATCATTGTTTAATTCAAAATATTTTTTCTCTTATACTGGAGTAGACTATACCTATCTAACTCATCCTGATATTTTTTGTTTTGTTTTTATGTTTTTATTTTATTTTATTTTACATGTAATTTCAAGATCTCTATGACTGTCTTTTAAGAAAATCTTCACATTCAATTTTTTTCCTTGGTTCTGGGTTTTTCTTAAGTAAAAAAATTCAGTAACTTCAAACATAATAAAAGGAGGTATTAATGTGCCTGTTTAATACTCTTACTTAGTTGTCTCAGTTCTAAAATGTTCTAGTGTATTTCATGGCATCCATTTTTGTCTTCTTCACTATAGTCAATAAATAAAACTATGAGGGAAAGAGCAAACTAGCCAATAAATAAAGCTATAAGGGAAAGAGCAAACTTTAGAAAACAATACACTTGTGGTAGTTTAGTTTAAATGATTTACAATGGTACCTCGAGATACGAGTTTAATTCGTTCCGTAACCTTGAGGCGTGGGAAACTATGAGACGCTTGAGTCATGGTAAACTGGTGGGTCGTGTGCAGGCGGCCGATCCACACGATTACTCCTATCTCAAATGTTGCTCGTATTTCAAAGCAAAAACCGCTCGCTTGACGGCTCGTATCTCAAAAATCTCGTATGTCAGGCCACTCATATCTCGAGGTACCACTGTATTTAATCATTTATTTCTATTATAGAGAGTCATACTAAAATATATTAATAGTCCTTTTACTATTCCTCAGTAATAGAGCTTGCATAGGAGGATCTGCTGTTGTAGGAAAGATGCTGAGACTGAGAAATGAGACTTGTTCTGTGGAGAAGTCATGCTTCATTACAGATCTACCATAACCAACCAAAACTTCTCACTGACTTCTAACAAGTAGTATAGAGCAGGTGAGAAATATTTGTTGAATTAATAGTTGAAGGAATGAGTAAAGCTGTTCCTGTACCTTGTAAAACCAAGGCCTACTCTTTAGCCAAGGTCATATAATTACTTATTGAAGAACTCAGCAATGAAGCCCAGTTTCCTGACTTCTAGCAAATATGCCCCCTAGTCTACCTCTCACCTACATGAATAGGAAGAAATGCCACTCAGCTTTCACAATTAGATTTGAATGGAAGGGTGGATGATTGGCATCTGTCTTTTTCATTCTCTCTTGTTTTTAGTTTTTATTTTTAGAAATAAAGTTTTATCTATTATGGTTTAGGAAGAAAGTAAAAAGTGAGAAAGGTGGGCATTAAGAGAGTAAGGTGTTTAAAAATTAGTAAAACTATATAAATCTATTTCTTAGATTGGTTTATATTTAACAAGAAACTAAAATATAGTTTATCATATTTTGTACGTCATAAAAAGTAGAGCTATTTTTAGACTAATTGTGATCTGGAAAATAGAGGGTTTTATAACGGCTGGCCTGCCCACCAGTTTATTTCACCCATGAAGATGGTGATAGTAACGTATTTAGTATATTTAAGGATACCCATAAATTCACAACTCAATTTAGTCTTGAAAGGTAAAATCTTATAAATAGAGTGCAGTTTGGTGCTGAAAAAAAAATCTCAGAATCATGAATAACAGATGAGGTTAAATTGCTCTTAATTTATTTAAACTGAAAAATGTCCTTCTAAAAACAGACTTAGACCATGGGACCAGTAAAGAACGTATCTGAAGGATCCGCTATCAGAAATAGCCAGCATAACACAGGAAATGGGATCCTTTTTTGGACATGTAGTGAAGACTCAAGTGCAGGTACTCTGACATTTTCTGATAAAGTGAAAATGACTAAACATTTATCTGGATTAGGAGTTTAACAAGAGGAGGAGAGCAAGCTCAGAAATGATCTACAGGATAGGAATGAAGACCAGCTTTCTTTTTCAAGTGCTTTTCAAATCTGTGTATTTCTGTCTCTGATAAGATAAATAAATATTCTCAAACACTTGGAATTATTTATATTACTGTGGCCCCTGTGTCATCTACTCATGTTTAAAATCTCTTTTATTACACCCAGGTTTGTTCTTAGTTAGGATCATTGCCTTTCTCTATCACTATGAATTTTCAAATTTTCTTTTACATGTTCTAACTTTTTTACTAAAAAATCATATTGAATGAGACTCCTTAATATTTTCATCCAGTGGAATACGAGAAATACAGCCACTCACTGAGGTGCAATTCAAAACAGGGACCAAGGCAGATGATTTATATCTCAACTTGACTACTTGACCAGACCTTTACCTTTGGCCATTACTTAAAAGTTTGAGACGAAGGTTTTGTATATTTAATAGAAATTTTAAAACCTATATAAAGTTATGAGCATTAGATGAGCTAATCTATACAAAACCTTAGTTCAGTTACTGGTCCTTAACAAATGGAAACAGGAACTTTGGGGGTAAAATAGGTCAGGTATAGGAAATATTAGAAATTTTGGAAATTAGGGGGACCATGGAGAAAGCACAGGGCTGCAGAGCAGCGGGAAGGTATATTTAGGTATATTTCCATAGAATTGGGGAGCTAGGAACAGCAAAAGGTCTATATTTACAAAATAAAGAGAAAGAAGCCCTTCTTTCAGAAGGAGAAGACTAAAGCCCAAAAAGAATAGGAAAACAACAAGGAAGGAGGGGGTGGAGGAGAATTTCACATGTCCAATGTGAGATTCAACCTTTGTAATCAGTCTAAGGGAATAATGACCAATCAGAGGGGTATCAGGGCACCAGGATCTGCAACCTTTATGAGTCTTTCTCCCCTCCCTACTTGGGACTCCCTTCTGTAGGACTCTTTTTTTCTCCCCATGTGGGAGTCTGTACTTGTTCTTCAATAAATCTCTACCTTTGCTATACCGCTTTCTGTCCATGGATTAATTCTTCGATTCCAGAGGACAAAGAATTCGGGTTCCAGTCCAAGAATTTGGTGTGAATAACTGGGAGGTTAGACTTTCTGTGAAAGTCTTTTTCTTTAAAAAAGACTTGGAATAAAGTAAATTTGAGAGTATCAGTATCTCTGTTTTGGACATGGTGAATTAGAAGTGTCTCTTCAATATCCAAATAGATATATCAAGTAGAAATTTAGGTGTTTTAACTAGTAAGAGATAGAAGTCTAAATTGGAAGTAAATATTTGGGCATCCTCAGTGTGTAGATGAATTTTAAGCCACATGACTGGATGATAGAGCCACAGGAGTGTAGAGTAGACCAGAAACCCTCTACCATAAACTGCTCAGGACACAGGGCAAGTTGCGAAGGAGACTGAGGAACCACCAGCAAGGTGTGAGGAAACCTTCGAGTGTCCTGGAAGTAAGATAACTGTATCAGTTAAGAACTGATCATAAGATGCGGAACTGAGAGACAGCAATTTCTATAGAACAAGGAGGAGAAGAGTTGACAACTATGAGTGTTAATAGACCCTTTAAGGACATTGAAGGGGAGCAGAGAAATTGGTTGGAAACTAGTTAGAGGAAGTGTGTTGAGAGAAATATGTTGGTTTGTTTGCTTCCTTGTTTGTTTTTAAGTGAACGTATTGTGTGTTGATGGGAATAATCCAAAATGAAGAGTGGAGTTGGATAAAAAAGAAGAGAAGTGGGAAAATTCCTGGATTGATATCTTTAGGAAGTTGAGAGGATATAGGCCCTGACATAAGTACTGGCTTCAGTAGTTTACCCATATTAATAGGATCAAGACTTATCTCTGTTTTCCTGAACAAGAACAATACTGTATTCATGGTTGGTGTTCAATGAGTTTGTATGTAGGTGTTGACTCATTTATTTATGTAGAAAGAAAAAATACATACTCTCTTATATTTTTCTTTTTCCTACTCTTTTTTATTTATACCAATTAGTCCCTAATTCAGAGGTACTAATTCGTGCACTGGGGGCAGGGCGTCCTTCAGCTCAACCTGCACCCTCTCCAATCTGGGACCCCTTGGGACATCCCTTTCACAATCTAAGACTGCTGGCTCCCAACTGCTTGCCTGCCTGGCAGCCTGATCACCTCCTAACCACTCCCCTGCCAACCTGATTGATGCCTAACTGCTCCCCTGCCAACCCATTTATCCCCAACTGCCCTCATCTGTTAGCCCAGTCACCTCTAACTGCCCTCCCCTGAAGGCCTGATCACCCCCAACTGTCCCCCCTTGCTGCCCTCATCACCTGCAACTGCCCTCACCTGATGGTGCAAAACTATCCTCCCCTACCGGCCATCTGTGGTGGCCATCTTTGACCACATGAGGGTGGCCATGTTGTGCAAGGTTGTGAGGGTCAATTTGCATATTACCTCTTTATTATATAGGATATTATACTGTAGTTCAACCCATTAGTTTGCCTAATATTTTCATAAGAGAAGAGAGATAGCAGTAGAGGAGAGAGTGAGGAAGCTAGAGTGATAGTGAGAGCAAGGAGAAAGGAGCAAGAGATAGAAAGGAGAGAAGGGGAGAATGAGAAGGGAGGGGAAAGGAGAGAAAAGAGAGAGAGAAGAGTTGTGAAACTTCGTGGAACAATTATTTTATTTTTTATTTTATTGTGATTAATGGAAGTTAAGCAGTGGGGGGAAATGCTGTCTCCACTCTACCACCACACTGTAGCCTGGCAGTTTTCAGGGGAACTTAGTTGTAAATCAACCAAAGTCCTTGTCTGGTGGTTTCACTGGGAATAGAAGGCTGGTTTTCCTGCCCACTTTCCCTCCCCCTCTTCTGATGTTGCAGTGTTTTCCTCTCTTTGGCTCTGTTCCTCTGTTCCCAACTATCTGTCCACTCCCACACATGGGGACTGATTTCCCCTGTGGGACAAACTTTTTATTTTCCTTATAAAACTTTAATGTAATTTGTGTTTCTAAATTAGTTCTTTTTCTGTTCCATGTCTAGATAGCCAGTTCTAAATGCTGGTGAGAACTGACCTAGTATAGAAGTACACTCTAAACTTCTCTTCCCAACATATTCTAATAATCAAGTATCTTCAAAACCAACTATTAAACTACCTTTAGGATAATTTAGCAAAAATTGATATGTCTCACTGGTCAGCAATGTTCCTGAGTTTGATAACTTTGGGAGCAGGACTGAATGGCACACGGGAAGTCTGGCTGCTCTGGGAAAAGCTGTCATCCCTCTGGTCTCTCCACGTCAAGGGTGCAGGGTCACCATGGATTCCACAGAAGAGCTGGTCTGGGTTATTTTAAGATTTCCCTAATTCAGGGATTCTGAGACCAGCATTTATTTGGCTTGGAGAACACAAGCTGATGCCAAACTTCTATGGATCTGGAACTTCCTCTTAAATATTTGAAAGCTACAGATTCTTGCCATAGACTTATCTAATTTCTGGATGAGGCTTGCATGCCCCATATTTCAGTCTCTCAACTGTCACTCCAAAACTGAGGTTCTCTGTTGCATTAACCTTTCATATCCTATGTGCGCATTGGAGATGATAATCAGAGCCCCTGTTGAAGAGGAAAGCAGGATGCTGTGACCTGGGGGCCCTCCTCTCTCTAACTAGACAACTGACACAGTAATAGTTCCATAGGCTGAGCAGGGATTTATATCAGGGTCTAGTACAAAAGGACCAGCTGGCCCAACCCCTATACTATTCTTGTATTTTAAGTGGGAATTGTTGACATGATGAGACAGTTGATAATGTGAGAGAATCTGAAGTCATGTTGAAAGCCAAAGTGGCCATGGAAGCCATCTTGGTCATGAATGCTGAGCTCATGGGAAGCAGGAATTATGGATAATCAAAAGACACCAGTTTGTAGAAAGCAAATTATCAACCTACTTAAGAGAAGCATTGCTCGCCAAAACCGGTTTGGCTCAGTGGATAGAGTGTCGGTCCAGGTTTGATTCCGGTCAGGGGCATATACCTTGGTTGTGGGCACATCCCCAGTAAGGGGTGTGCAGGAGTCAGCTGATCAATGTTTCTCTCTCATCGATGTTTCTAACTCTCTATTCCTCTCCCTTCCTCTCTGTGAAAAATCAATAAAATATATTTTTTTTAAAAAAAGAGAGAGAAGCATTGCTGCCTGGGAAATGAAAGGGTTAACTGCCCATCAAGAACAAACATATATTTAAGGTCTGAAAGTTATTCAATTCTAAGGGTCTTATATAATACTACAAAATTTTAAATATAAAATCACTCGAGATTGCCCCAGATTCTTGGTAAAGATCCAAGCCAGTCATAGGTCTCAAAGCTTAAGCTCTATTAAATTCACAGAAAACCCATCCCTGCTAACCATTAGATAGGCTTGATTTCTAATGGTGTTGTGACATTTTTTTTCAAATTGGTGAGTATCCTCAGAAGAAACACCATTTAACTTGCGTGAGGTGTTTCTTTGCAAAAAACAAACAAACAAAAAAAGCCTGATTCAAACACGGAATGTGTACAACTATACTGATAACAGGTTAGCAAGTGAATAGATGTATTTATTTATCTGATCCACTGGTGCAACAGAAAAAAAACACTGAACCCACTAGTGAGAAACTAATAGATTTGTAATTTCTCTCTCCCATTAGCAATAATGAAAGTCTGCATTATTATAATGCCCAGTCTTCTACATTCTTGAAGTTACATTCTGATGTTATAATTACTTCTTAACCCCCCGTTGTTTTTTTTTTTTTTTTTTTTAGTTTTCAGGGTATCTGGGATCATTCGCATTATTTTTTTAATTTTTTATTAATTTTTTATACATATCTCCCCATTTCCCCCCCTCCCTCCCAGGCATACCCCAAATCCCCAGTGTCTATGTTCATTGGTTATGCTTATATGCATGCATACAAGTCCTTTGATTGATCTCTTATCTACCTCACCTAACTTTAATCTTCCTGCTGTAATTTCACAGTCTGTTTGAAGCTTTACTATCTCTGTATCTATCCTTTTGTTCATCAGTTTATAATGTTCTTTATTATCCCCCAATGAGTGCGATCATGTGATGCTTCTCCTTCATTGACTGGCTTATTTCACTAAGCATAAGGCTCTCCAGTGCCAACCAGGTTGCTGCAAATGGTAAGAATTCCTTCTTTTTAATGGCAGCATAGAATTCCATTGTGTAGATGTACCACAGTTTTCTGAACCACTCATCTGCTGACGGGCACCTAGGCTGTTTCCAAATTGTGGCTATTGTAAATTGTGCTGCTATGAACATAGGGGTGCATAAATCCTTTCTGATTGGTGTTTATAATTTCTTAGGATAAATTCCTAAGAGTGGGATTACAGGGTCAAATGGGAGAACCATTTTTAGTTTTTTGAGGAAACTCCATACTGTTCTCCACAGTGGCTGCACCAGTCTGCATTCCCACCAACAGTGCACAAGGTTCCTTTTTCTCCGCATCCTCGCCAACACTTGTCATTTGTTGATTTGTTGATGATTGCCATTCTGACCGGTGTAAGATGGTATCACTTTGTCGTTTTGATTTGCATCTCTCAGATGATTAATGACTTTGAACATGTTTTCATGTGTCTCTTGGCCTTCCTTCTGTCGTCTTTTGAAAAGGTTCTATTTAGATGCGTTGCCCATTTTTTTATTGGATCATTTATCTTCCTTTTATTAAGTTGTATAAGTTGGCTGTAGATTTTGGAGATTAAACCTTTATCAGTGATAGCATTTGCAAATATGTTCTCCCATTCATTGATCTTTCTTGTTGTTTTGTTGATGGTTTCTTTTGCTGTGCAAAAGCTTTTTATTTTGATGTAGTCCCATTTGTTTATTTTTTCTTTAGCTTCCATTGCCTTTGGAGCAGTATCAGTGAAGAAGTTCTTTTGGCATATATCTGAGATTGTGCTGCCTGTGGATTCCTCTAGTATTTTTATGGTTTCCCTTCTAATGTTTAAGTCCTGTATCCATTATGAGTTTATTTTTGTATTTGGTGTAAGATGGTGGTCCAGTTTCAATTTTTTGCATGTATCTGTCCAATTTTCCCAACACCATTTATTGAAGAGGCTATCTTGACTCCATTGAATGTTCATGCCTCCTTTGTCAAATATTAATTGAGCATAGTGGTTTGGGTGGATATCTGGGTTCTCTATTCTATTCCATTGATCTATATGTCTGTTCTTGTGCCAGTACCAGGCTGTTTTGAGAACAGTTGCTTTGTAGTATAGCTTGAAGTCTGGTATTGAGATCCCACCTACTTTATTCTTTTTTCTCAGAATTGCTGTAGCTATCTGTGGTCTTTTTTTGTTCCAGATGAATCTAAGAAGAATTCCTTGTAGGTCTGTGAAATATGTCGTTGGTATTTTAATGAGTAGTGTGTTGAATCTGTAGATTGCTTTGGGTAGTATGGACATTTTAATGATGTTGATTCTCCCAATCCATGAGCATGGTATGCTCTTCCATCTGTTAACATCTTCCTCTATCTCTTTTTTCAGTGTCCTGTAGTTTTCTGCATAAAGGTCTTTTAACTCTTTAGTTAGGTTTATTCCTAGGTATCTTAATTTTTTTGGGCGATGGTAAATGGGATTGCTTTTTTAGTTTCTCTTTCTATAATTTCACTATTAGTGTATAGAAATGCCACAGACTTCTTAGCATTAATTTTGTATCCTGCTACATTGCCAAATTCATTAATTAATTCAATTAGTTTTGGAATGGAGTCCTTTGGGTTTTTATGTACAATATCATGTCATCTGCAAATAAGGACAGCTTTACTTCTTCTTTTCCAATTTGGATGCCTTTTATTTCTTCTTGTTGTCTAATTGCAATGGCTAATACTTCCAGTACTATGTCGAACAGGAGAGGTGAGAGTGGGCATCCCTGTCTTGTTCCTGTTCTTAGGAGAAATGGTTTTAGTTTTTGCCCATTGAGTATGATGTTAGCTGTGGGTTTATCATATATGGCTTTTATGAGGTTGAGGTATGATCCTTCTATTCCCACTTTGCTGAGAGTTTTTATCAAGAAAGGGTGTTGGATTTTGTCAAATGCTTTTTCTGCATCAATTGATATGACTATATGATTTTTATCTCTCAATTTGTTTATGTGATGTATCACATTTATTGATTTGCGGATATTGAACCATCCCTGCATTCCTGGGATGAATCCTGCTTGGTCATGGTGTATGATACTTCTGGTGTACTGCTGGATCCGGTTTGCTAGAATTTTGTTGAGGATTTTGGCATCTATGTTCATGAGAGATATTGGCCTATAATTCTCTTTCATTGTGTTGTCTTTATCTGGTTTTGGTATTAGGGTGATGCTGGCTTCATAGAAGGTGTTTGGTAGTATTCCTTCTTCTTTAATATTTTTGAATAATCTGAGGAAGATAGGTTTTAATTCTTCCTTGAATGTTTGGTGAAACTCTCCTGTGTAGCCATCTGGACCCGGGCTTTTATTTGCTGGAAGCTTTTTGATTACTGCTCTAATTTCTTCCATACTTATTGGACTATTGAGATATTTGGCTTCCTCCTCATTGAGTTTTGGGAGGTTATATTTTTCTAGGAAAATGTCCATTTCTTGAAGGTTGTCCAATTTGTTGGAATAGAGTTGTTCATAGTATTTTTTAACAATCCTTTGTATTTCCACAGTGTCTGTTGTTATTTCTCCTCTTTCATTTCTGATTTTGTTTATTTGGGTCTTCTCTCTTTGCTTCTTGGTGAGCCTGGCTAGGGGTCCATCAATCTTGTTTATCCTTTCAAAGAACCAGCTCTTTGTATTGTTGATCTTTTGAATTGTTTCTTTGGTCTCCAGGTTGTTTATCTCCGCTCTGATCTTCGCTATTTCCTTCCTTCTGAGTACACTGGGCTTATCTTGTTGCTCTCATTCTAGCTCTTTGAGTTGTAGGTTTAGGTAATTTATTACCATTGTTTCCTGTTTTTTGCAGTAGGCCTGTAGGGCTATGAACTTCCCTCTCAAGACTGCTTTCACTGTGTCCCATAAATTTTGGATTGTTGTGTTGTCATTGTCATTTGTTGCCATGATGTTTTTGATTTCTTCCTTGATCTCTCTGGTTACCCAGTCATTGTTTAATATCATGCTGTTTAGTCTCCATGTGTTTGATTTCTTTCTATTGTTTTTATTATAGTTGATTTCCAGTTTTATGCCACTGTGGTCTGAGAAAATGCTTGATATGATTTCTATCTTCTTGAATTTGAAGACACTTTTCTTATGACCCAACATATGATCTATCTTTGAAAATGACCCATGTGCACTGGAGAAGAATGTATATTCTGTGGCTTTGGGGTGAAATGTTGTGAAGATGTCAATTAATTCCATCGGGTCTAGTGAGTCATTTAGGATTGATGTTTCTTTGCTGATTTTTTGTTTAGAGGATTTGTCCAATGGTGACAGTGGGGTATTAAAGTCTCCTACTATGATTGTATTGCTGTCAATCTCTCCCTTAATATCCTCCAAGAGTTTTTTATGTATTTAGGTGCTCCTATATTGGGTGCATGTATGTTTACCAGAGTTATTTCTTCTTGTTGGATTGTTCCCTTTAGTATTATGAAGTGGCCTTCTTTATCTCTTGTTATGTCCTTCACTTTCAGATCTAATTTGTCAGATATAAGTATTGCAACCCCAGCTTTTTTTTCATTTCCATTTGCCTGAAATACCATGTTCCATCCCTTCACCCTCAATCTGTGTGCATCTCTTTTCCTAAGGTGGGTTTCTTGCAGACAGCAGATATATGGATCATGTTTTCTTATCCAATCGGTTACCCTATGTCTTTTGATTGGAGCATTTAATCCGTTTACATTTAAAGTTATTATTGATAAGTACTTATCTGTTGCCATTTTTAGTCCTTACCCCCAAGTTCCTTCTTCGCTTCCTCTTTCTTTTTATTACAGCAGACCTTTTAACATTTCTTGCATTGCTGGTTTGGTGGTAATGTATTCCCTTAGTCCTTTTTTGTCTGTGAAGCTTTTGATTTCACCTTCAATTCTGATTGAGAGTCTTGCAGGGTACAGTTTTCTTGGATTCAGACCCTTCCTTTGCATGACTTTGTATATTTCATTCCATTCCATTCTGGCCTGATGAGTTTCTGTTGAGAAGTCAGTAGCTAGTTTTATGGGGATTCCTTTGTAGGTAACTTTCTGTTTCTCTATGGCTGCTTTTAAGATTCTTACTTTGTCGTCGGTGTTTGCCAATTTAATTATAATGTGCCTCGGTGTCGGTTTGTTGGGGTTCATTTTGCATGGGACTCTGAGCTTCTTGGATTTGTGTGGGTTTTTTCTTTTCTATATTGGGGAAATTTTCTGTCATTATTTCTTCAAACACGTTCTCTAATCCTTGTTCAGTTTCCACTCTTTCTGGGACCCCAATTATGCAGATGTTATTTTGTTTCGTGTTATCCCAAAGTTCCCTTAGACTCTCCTCTTGCTTTTTAACTTTTTTTTCTAGAAGCTGCTGTACTTGGGTATTTTTTCCTACCGTGTCTTCTAGCTCACTGATGCGGTCCTCTGCTTCTTCTAGTCTACTTTTGATGCTTTCTATTGAGTTCTTTATAGCAGTGATGTCATTTTTCATTTCTTCTTGTTTATTCTGCACCTCCTCTATGTTCTTCTGCATTTCTTCTTGCTGATTCTTCACCTCCTCTAGGTTCTTGTTAATTTCCTTTTGGCTCTTACTCATATTGTCAAATTTGTCTTCCATTCTTTTCAACCACATTATGATAATTTCTCTGAACTCTTTCTCTGGTAGGCTTATTTGTGGTTCTATTTCGTTTACTTCCTTTTCTGGTGAAACCTGCCTTTCTGTCTTTTGTGGGCTGTTTCTTTTTCTGCCCATGGTCTTTCTTCTCTGGGTGTCTGGTTATGTAGTGCTCTCTCCTACGTTGATTGAAAGGCACAAACTACAACACGACCAGGTACAGCACACAAGGCACTGAGTAGAAATGTATTCAAGATGTTAATAATCACAAATAAGGTGACCACCAATGAAGGACAAATTAGGGGTAAATAGAGAAAGAAGAAGAGGAAAATGAGGAAAAAAGAAAAGAAAGAAGTGCCAAAATCAAATTGGGAGAGTGAGAAAAAAAAGATAAATAAATGAACAATAAAATAAAATAAAAAGGAGAAAAAGGAGAAGGAAAGAGGAAGAGAAAAAAGTCAGAGAGAAAAGAAAGTGTATAAGAGAGAAAAGAGGAACAAAATATAGATGTCAGGAGACAACTCCAATAGAACAGTCACTAATCCCAATAAAGGCCAGCAACCAGTACCTAGAGATTAAGGCAAATTGCAAATAGCAACTGGTAACGAGGTGAGGGAAAAGAGAGGTAGAAAACAGAGCAAGCAAAAAGCAAAATAAAAGAAGTAGAATAAACTAAAACAATCTCACAAAAAAATTTCAAAAAATCGATATAATCACTTTTTAGGCAAATAGCAACAAAAGGACATAGAGAAAAAACAACTTTTTGGCTAGTGAAGACAAGAGGAGAGAGGTTTGTGTGGACTTGTAGTAGGGGATTTGAAATTAGATATATAAATGGGGTGAAATTTTAACCAGGTAAAGAGAAAAATAGGGAGAATCTAAAGTTGGAAAAGGGAAAGAGAAACAAGACAACAAAATGGGGAAAGTTAGGAGGAAAGTGTTGGCATAAAGGTGGAGTTGAGTTGGAGTAAAATTATGCTAAAGGGAAGATGAAAATAGAATGTAGAACTCTAATCCCGAAATAAAATAAAGAAAAGAAAATGACACTTTTTTTTCCCCAAAACGGTAAAGTACTAGTGGTAGTTAATAATACTAGTTTAAAACAAAAATGTAATAATTATAAAGGTAAAATCAATTGAGGTGGAAAGAAAAAAATATTCTTTTAATTAAAATATGTGAAAATGAAAAATTAAGAATTAAAAATTAAAAAAAAAGAAAAAAAGGAAAAATAAAAAAAAAAGAAGAAAAATAGAATGGTCCTTCACTTCCACTATTATTCTGCTTGGCACTCCTGTTTCCCAGTAGGGGAGGTATTGCAGTTCCCTGTGTTCTCCTCTTGGTGTTTTAATCTCTTTATTCTTTTGTGGTTACGCGAGAGTCAATTTGTGTGTCCTCCATTGGGTGGCAGTGTTTCGGAATTGATCTCTGAGACAAAGCACAGGACCTCTCTAGGCTGTGCTCAGATCCTGCTACCCTGTGGTTCTCAAAACCAGTTTGTGGGGGTTTTGCAGCCTGGACACTGCAATAACTCCCAGGTTGTCCCTCTGCCCCAGAGAAAAAAAAAAAGAGTCGTTTTCCAGAGCTCCCCTCTGTCAACAGCTCAGAGGGTCTGCCTTCACACTCAGGGATCAGGCCTTGATCACCTCTGCGGACCTCTCCAGAGGCAGCTTTCCCGAAGCCCGGCTCCCACAGTGCTTGTCTCTGCCCTGAGGCGGTAGGAGGCCGCTCCCTGGCCCAGGCGAAATCTGACCCTTCCGATCGCCCTGTTGATCTCTGAATCCTCCGCCTGCGCGTCTGTGCAGCCTGGGAAGCCACGCTCTGGGTCCTGGCTGCTCTGTGGGTGCCTCTGTCAGCCGCAGCTTTCAGACCTCGGCAGACATCCACCTCCCCCTTAAGTCAGGCGCAATCTGACCTTTCCGTGTGCTCTGTGGATCTCTGGTTCCGCCGCGTGTCTACGCCGATTGGAGAGCAGAGTTCTGGGTCCCCGGTCCCCGGCTGCTCGAAGGGTGCCCAGCCGAAGGCATCCACCGCAGACCTCCATCTCCCACTGCAAGATGGCTCGGGCTCCGCGTTCGCCGTGGCAGTGGGGCTGCCTGGCCCGGAGAGCCCCCTCCAGCAGTTCCCCGCCTTCCCCTGGAGGACAACTGACTCCTAGCTTGCCAACAAACACTCCCAATGCGACTCTCAGCCCCTCTCTCTCCCTCTGCCCAGCGACAAAGATCAAGACGCGTCCGTCTACTCCGCCACCATTTTCCGGGTTCCTTATACCTTCTTTATTCTCTTAGAATTCAAGTGTACTATAGTATTAGAAAAGGGCCTGGTAGAAAAAATATATCAGTAAGAATAAATTTTCTTTAAATTTTATGCCTATCTAAAACTCAGTTTGATAACTCCAAGTTTTAACTTTAATGTAGACCAATTTATTAATCTTTCCTTTATGATTAATCTTTGGAGATCTTTTTCAATCTTTGACTGCCCCAAAGTCACAAAGATATTCTCCTATGGTTTCTTCTAAAAGCTTTATTGTTTAAACTTTCATATTTACATCTATAGTCCATATAAATTTGATTTTATATTATATTGTGAAGTAGGAATCAAGATTAATTTTTCTATATTTATTTTTTAATGTATATACAATTGAAAAAAAACACTTATTTAGAACAAAATACTTTTCCACACATGTATTTTGTAAAAATCAAATTATTATAAAAATGTGAGTATGTTTCTGGAATCTTAATTTTTTTGCTGCTTTATTATCTATATTTGGGACAATACTACAATTAAAAACTTTCATTTATCAAATGACAATTAAGAACATGAAAAGGCAAGCCACAGAGTGAGAGAAGATATTTTCAAAATATATATACAAATCACTAGTATTCAGAATATGTAAAGAATTTTCACAAATAAATGAGAAAAAAATAATAACCAGATAATCCAATAGAAACATAAGCAAAAGACTGGAATGTGTATTTTTTTAAAAAGAGGACATACAAATAGCCAATAAGTTTAAAAGGTGTTAATCTTCATTAGTCATCAGTAAAGTGTAAATTAAAATCATGATGTACTAACACAACCAGTGAGAAATAGTTCCCCATGGGTCTCTCATGGCCCTGCACATGTTGCAAGCAGAGATAATGCTCTACTTTAAAAGTCCAATTTCTTTTCAGATTACATTTCAAAGATGTTTGTATAGTGTACAGCCTCAGAAGATATAGTGTATCCCCTGAAGCAAAGCAGGATTGCTTACTGCCTGCTATAAGAGCTTCATCTCTAAGTACAGGATTCCACTCCTGAAATACAACTCTCTACAAGGATGGTTCTACCTGCCTTTCTTGGCATTGCTCTCTAGGAATTGGGGTTCAGAGAACCCATGCAGAAATGTTGATATTTTGGTTACTGTCATTTTTTTTTATCCTTTAATTTTTTAATTACAGTTGACACTCAAAATTAAAGTAGTTTCAGGTATACAGCCTAGTGGTTAGATATCCATGTAACCCACAAAGTGATCCCCCCAGTATGTCTAGTACCCACCTGATACAGTATAGAACTATTACAATATTATTGACTACATTCCCTGTGTTGTACTTACATCTCTATCTGGTTACTATAATTGCTGAGAAGTAATAAAATGTCCTTTATTTCTACCTGGGAATGTTGAGCCTTCTTCCAAGGTCTGTGACATTGGAATAAGTTAACTAATTTGAATATAGAATAAAAATATCAGAGTTCTTGACACTGCATACCCTCTAGAATGGTTAAACATAAAAATATTAATGATACCAAGTATTGGAAATGACATAAAGCAGTTAGAATTCTTCTTGTTTCTGAAAATAGAAACTGGCACATCTACTTTGAAAAAACTGTTTGATAGTATTTACTAAAGCTGAAAATCATATCCTATGACACAGTAAATTCCTCCCCTAGGTATAGACCCAATAGATGCCCAATAGAAATATATCTATATTTACCAAAAGACATGTATAAGGATGATCAAAGGCTCACTCTTTATAATTGCCCCCAGAGCAATTCATCAACAGAATGGACAGAAAAATTGTTGTGTACACATACAATGAAACACCATACAGAACTAGGATTGAACAAACTATGATTACCCAGAATAACTTGGAGGAAGTTTCCAAATATAACACTGAGTGAAAGAGTACATAAGAAAAGTACGTGGCATGGTATATTCAGAAATAGGGAGCTAATGTATACTAGTTAGTGTTAAAATTTTTCATAGTGGCTAATGAAAGGCATGGGGGAACTGAAGGATTCTTCTAAGGTGATAGCAATGTTCTCTTTCTTAACCTGAGTACTGGTTATACAAATGTGTGTTGATTATGTGAATGCATTGAGCTATATACTCATGACGTGTGCACTTCCCTAAATGTATGCGATATTTTAGTAAGTCACAGCTATAAAAATCACAACTGCTGAAACGAGTTTGGCCTAGTGGATAGAGCGTCGGCTTGTGGACTGAAGGGTCCCAGGTTCGATTCCGGTCAAGGGCATGTATCCTGGTTGCGGGCACATCCTCAGTAGGGGGCATGCAGGAGGCGGCCGATCAATGTCTCTCTATCATCGATGTTTGTAACTCTCTATCCCTCTCCCTTCCTCTCTGTAAAAAATCAATAAAATATATATTTTTTTAAATCACAACTCTGAGGCCTTTTATTTATATTACTTCAAGTTAGTAGTTCTTTCTAATAATTATGCCATTCAAGATTAGACTGAGATCTCAGGCTGTAGGATACCTGGATGCTCCAGGATGCCTAGATGCCCCATACAGATGTTGCTATAAATAAATAAATAAATTAACAAAAAAAACTAACTAACCAACCAAATTGAGCATAATTTAGAGCTCCATTAAATTTGGAGCACATGGTTCAAAAGACTCCATCAAAAACTCAATAATCATAGTACTAAAATCACTTTAAAGTGAAATACTTTCAGATTTATGTCTTTGCATATCCTATATAATAAAAGCATATTATGCAAATCAACTGAACAGCTGGACAACTGGTTGGCAGGGAGCAGGGCCAGTGAGCAGGCAGTGCCAGGCCAGCCAAGGTGCTGTCAGTGGGCAGAGAGAGGGGATGACGATGAGGGGGGTAGTGGTGGTAGTGACCAATGGTGGTGTGATGGGGGTGGGGGTGGCAGGGCCACTGACCAGCACTATCCCCTGATTGGCCATCTGGTCACCTCCCGCAGAGGGAGGCCAGCAGTGGCAGGCAGCAATAGCAGTGGGGTAATGGGGGTGGCACTGTTCCCTACTGAGCCCATCTGGTTGCTCCCCCAGAGGGCCTAAGCTGTGAGTAGGACATCACCTATAAGTTCCCAGACTGTGAGAGGGTGCAGGCTGGGCTAAGAGAACCCCCACCTTCTCACGAGTACACAAATTTTCATGCACAGGGTCTCTAGTATTCTATAATTTATTTTTTGTTGAAATGTTGCTATATTTTATAGAGTGACTGTACTGATTCGGATTATATTCATTGAAATAAAAATGAGATATTTATTTAATTTATGATTGTCTAGAACTAAATAAAGCCATAGATACCTTTAGTAATGATAAATAAAATAATAATAACAAGTAACTTTTACTGAGAGTATACTATATTCAAAGCAATCTTAGTCCTTGATGGGCATTATTCTATTTAATCTTCTCAACAAACCTCTGAAGTTTTTTTAGTGGATGGACTCTACACACAGTTCCTACCCCAGAGTCAGACTTGGATTATTTCATTATAGATTATATTATCAACCATCAATATATAAAAATAAATATAACAAATGTAATTTGTGAAGTGATAACAATTTAAACAATAATTTTAAGTAAAAAGTTACTGGAAATAGCTATCATTCTCTCAAAACCTGCTCTGCAAAACTTAAGAAATGATTGATTACTCCTACTGCTCACTCATTTGTGTTCTGACTCATTTGCCATTTGATAATATGCTAAAGGAAGGTAACAGCACAGAAAGTTAATCCAAGCTTGTCAGTGTGCAGTACATATTTATCTGTAGCAAAATTTAAAGGAGCTTGTATTAATTGGCTCTAGTTCAAAATCTTTATTTGTTGAGGCTAGAATTTATTATTACACTACATAATATTAAAGAAATAAGAATAATCACATCTCTCACAGCACTGTGATATGAAGCTTTAAAGCTCTCTGCTTTGGGCCTTTGGTTAGGGCAAAGTTTGGAAGATTCTGCATATATGGTTCTAATTCTTATTTTTTCAAAAGGCCCATGGACATGTTCTGTGATTTGAAAATAAAAATTAAATAATTTGATTCACCTAAATGTAAAAATTATTCTGGCCTTACTCAGTTTAGCTCCATGGAAAGAGCATCACCTTGTGGACTCTAAGGTCTCGGGTTCGATTCTGGTCAAGAGCACATGTCCAGATTGTGGGCTTGATCTCCAGGAGGGGGTATGTAGGAGGCAGCCAAACGGTGATTCTTTCTCATCATTGATGCTTCTATCTTTCTCTCCTTTCCCTTCCTTTCTGAAATCAATAAAAAATTATATTTTAAAAATTATTATGTAAAAAGCGTTCTCTTGGGATACATTTCCCTAGTTTACATGTTAAGTCCAGAGATCTATAATTTACCTGAGGTCATAACATCCAGTTTTTTAAAGTTTGCTTTGAAATGGATATGAAATACCCAAAATAAGCCAAGCTAGGATTAAGTAATCTTTAAAAACTGACTCTGAAAAATCAACATTTCAAATGCTCTACAAAAGCCAACATTCTATGTTAAGGATTGTTTAGTCATAAATCAAACTTGCCAACAGACAAATTTCTAGTTTTTCAGACTCCACCAAATATCCTTCATAAAGTTCAGTCTGTTCTTCTCTGACAGAGTTTTGGTTTACTTGTTTACTTTGGTGTCACTATGTCAAAAATTAATGATAAGCACTTCTTAAGTACCATATTACTAATATGCCTCTTGTAAATTTATTTTAAAATAAGACATGATCTATTAAGACGAAAAGAATTTACTCCTTAAAATATTTGTCATATTATTGTCCCTCAAAATTCACATTTTTAAGTCAAGACAGGGACACATGGATATATGAGGTGACTGTGTGTGGGGGCGTTGCCTTTGTATTTTGAGAAAAAAGTCAGAGCATTTTTCTACTTGGATGGTCTGAAGGATGGGTTATTTCATTCATAGGTAAACCAATATATATGACTATTACATGGTAGACATGATACTACATACAAATTGGCAGAGGGAAGGGGGTGGTGCAAGCCCAGATTCCAAGGCTAGCAAGCATAAAGGTCTGGGGAGAAGGAGAAAGCATAGCAAAGAGTTTCCTGGGACCAGCAGAGAGGCAGACAGTATCACAGGCCCTGGCAGACAACTTCATAGAAAGCTTTCTCTGTAACTTGGTACAAGCAGTGTTTTGTTTTTTTTCCAGTTAATCTGTTTGCAGTGTACAGATGTGGAGATAGGAGAGAGAGAGAGAGAGAGAGAGAGAGAGAGAGAGAGAGAGAGAGAGAGAGAGAAACTTTCCAGACCACCACACTATAGAGGTTTCCAGATGTAAAGTGAGAGCCCCAGAATGGGTATTGTTTACCAGGATAATGACAGTGAGAAAAGAAAAATAGAATTGCTTTGAAAGATATTTGTAAAGGAAGAATTAATGTAATTTCCTATTTAGTTGGATAAAGAGACAAAGGAGAAGTATGATAACATGGCATGTTCCAGCTGAGACAGTTAGGAGAACAGCATTTCTCTTGCAGAAAAGGAGGTCAAGAGATTGGGTAACAAGACTTACTTTAGATATACTCAAGATTTTTTTTTTTATTGCACTAATGTCAGTTAAATTTGTTTGCCAGCAAGAAGATATTTTATGTTCTGAATCTAGAGCTCCTGTGGTAATATTTTAATGGAAATGAATGTTATCTATTTGCAATTATTTGGTGGCTGGCTTAGTATTATAGCTGGGTGGGGGGGGCGCGCAGAATGTCAAAGAGTATCAGCTCTTTACCTTTTATGGATTTTCTTCTTTCTCCTCTCATTCCTCAGGAGTGTGTGTGAGTGTGTGAGTGTGTGTGTGTGTGTGTGTGTGTGAGAGAGAGAGAGAGAGAGAGAGAGAGAGAGAGAGAGAGAGAAATATTTGGGTGGCCACATTCATCACTTGGTACAAAGGAAGAGGTAGTGCCCTTACTCTGCAAGCAGTTGGCAAATAGGCATGGAGTCACAGTTTTGAGAACTCAGTATTTGAAGGTTTTATGGCTACCAGCAAATACTTTCAAAAAATATACTGAAGGAAATCATTATAACATAATTATATTAATATGAGCTTTGTGCCTGTGAATTTCTTCATACCTATTGCCTCTTTACTGCCATCACATGTAAGTGAAAGTTAACCAAATCTTGGGGAATATTACTCATTCTCTCTCTGCCAATAGGAAAGTAAAGAAGAATGGTTAATATTTATGGGTTTATCATCATCTGTTAAACTCCTTATGCTAATTTGTACATTTAATCCCCCAACTTCAAGAAGTAGAAATTATTATTCCAATTTTATGGATAAGAAGCTTGAGCTTTGGAGAGGTTGAAGGATTTCTCCACGGCCCTGGCAAGCAGGGTGGTATTCATGGGTGTCCCAGCCCAGGCCAGTGGGACACCACAGCCAATGCCCTGAAGCATTAAGCCATTTTGGAAATTATGGTCTTACTCGGATGAGAGGACTTGGACTATCTGGCATGTTTAGAGCCGGACTTCATAATCAAGTTCATTAAATTACAGCCTTGAACCAACAAGATTTCAATAGATCATTCTCTCTTCTTTCCTTCTTTCTTTTCTTCTTTCCCTCCTTCCTTCTTTACTTCTTTCCTTTTAAAACATTATCTTGGCTTCATAGGTTAAAATTTATGTACGCTGCTGGATGGCAGCAAAATTTCACCATATTGAATTACTATTTTTTTTATCTATTTCATAATTAGATGATTCCAGGACAAGATATCTAATACCAATACTATAGATGATTATATTTCAATAAGTATTCAATATGTACACTCATATATACATACAAATGTATATAAATAGACATGTATATATATTAATTTTATAAAATAAATATTTAAATATTATATAGATAGAGAGAGATCATAAAAGCAATATTTACCACCAATTATCTGCTTAGCCTTAGGAAAGATTTTTCATCTTGCTAAATGGAAGCTCTTGCACAGTGCTTGGTACATGTAAGCACATAGTACATGCTGTTAAAAGTTAAATTTGTGTATACATTTCATTGAAATATTATATTTCTATTGTTTAGAGTTTAACTTGCATACCTGTTTTTGAAAACTATGATCTCTTAGTAATCAAGATTATACTTTACCTTCCTGTGTTCGAAGAATCCATTACTGTAGTCAAGTAAACAACGCTCCCTCAAACTGTTATTAGTATTAACGTATGTGATCAAAGACACATTTCTGTTCTAAAGGGGGCTGTGCTTAAACATCTTTATATCCATTACAAAACCCTTTGACATCTTTTACGATGAAAGGCATTTTCTATATTATTATGGCCATATGGCATTTTCTATCTGTTTTATATTATGGTTTATGTAACACCAGTATGCCATTCCTCTATAAGTCCTCAATGTGCACTATGAAACCCAGTTACTGAAATATTGTTAGGCTTTACTAATTTGTAAATTTCTTGGGAACACTTGAATTTAGTGAACCATATTGGTAGAAAATACTATTATTTGTACTCTAATTATAAAACCCTTCTTATATCGCTTCAAGTATAATTGAGATACTTTCCTTAAATATGTGATTCAGAGAACGAGTTATCCTGGCATCAGAATTGCCTATTAGGAGAACATGAAATATTTGCAATATGCTGAAGAACTCATTCATTACACTCTGTAGTAAAAGAAGTTTCGGCTCAAAAAGGATTGTTTCATATTCCCCAAACCACCAGCACATGGTTTTAATTTGAAATTCAGTATAAAGATATGGAATAATCCAGAATCTTTAGGAGAAACTTCATGTTTCCTTTGAAGAGGACCTCCCAAACAAGACAAAAAACGGTGGGGGTGTGGGGAGAGGTAACTGAAACAATACTTCACTCTCTTTCAATTTCCTTTGTAAAAACCATAGGATTTTAGAGCTAATAGTAAAACTGTTCTTGAACTTCCTTTTTAGCAATGAAGAAAAGTAAAGGACCATGGGTCACTAGTGGTTAAATCTAAAATGTGTTCTTAAGTCGTTTGAAACTATGGTGTAAATACTAATATCTTAAATACACCAAATTACCATGGGAAACTCTGTTTTATAACTTAGACAAGTTACTTTTAAAATTCTAATACATAAAAATCACAACTAACTGGAAACATTCCTAAACATTCTGCTTAGGAAAAGGCAGAAAACAGTAAAAAGTGGGGAAACCCATTCAATACATTTATTTAAAATAAAAAAAAATACATAAAATTATCTAGAATGAGTCTAGCTTTACCTTGATAACTATTCATATGGACATACCCTAGGACTTTAAGATAAAAAATATTTTACTAAAGTAAAATATTTTGAAATACTTTCAACAAATCTCCTTAGTTTTCCTCTGAATTCAATGAACAAAAATGTCCCACAAGAACTCTGGTTAATAAAAGCTTTTGATAATGTTATTTTTTTTTATTTAAAAAATGTACACCCTAATTTTGATACACCTTTAGATGTAAAAAATAAAATATATTTCTAGTGTCACCCACTGAAGTCTGATTGATAATCCTTGCATAACTATTTTTTTAAATATATATTTTATTGATTTTTACAGAGAGGAAGGGAGAGGGATAGAAAGTCAGAAACATCGATGAGAGAGAGACATCGATCAGCCTCCTACTGCACGCCCCACACTGGAGATGTGCCCACAACCAAGGTACATGCCCCCGACCGGAATCGAACCTGGGACCTTTCAGTCTGCAGGCCGACGCTCTATTCACTGAGCCAAACGGGTCTCGGCGCATAACTATTTTTTATTAAATAATCATAAATAGTTTATGTTAAATTATAAGCAGAGGCCACAGAAACAAAAGACACATCCATCTAGTGTGAATTTTTAGATAAGACACTAAAAGTACAGGCAGCTAAATATGAAATACACTAGTGGCCCGATGCACAAAATTCGTGCAAGTGTAGGTCTTCCTTTCCTCGGCTGCTGGCACCCAGGCTTCCCTTGTAACCCCAGCTTTATTTGGAATAATATCTGGTTTAATTAGCATATTATGCTTTTATTATTATAGACTAGAAACCTGATACATGAAATTCGTGCACGTGAAGGGGGTCCCCTCAGCTCAGCCTGCACTCTCTCCAATCTGGGACCCTTCAGCACCTCTGGTTCCTAACTGCTCACCTGATCCCCCTAACTGTTCTCCCCTGACAGCCTGTTCACCCTAACTGCTCTCCCCTGCTGACCCAATCCCCCCAACTGCTCTCCCCTGCTTGCCTGATTGCCTCTAACTGCCTCTGGCTCAGCCCTGCCACCATTGCTTTGTCTGGAAGGATATCCAGAAGGTCATCCAGAAAATGTTGAGTCTAATTAGCATATTACCCTTTTATTAGTATAGAAGCCACCTTGTCCTAAAATGCAGTTTGTTCCCAGGTTTTCTTATCTTGGAAGGGGAGCCCGCAGTAGCATCAGAGTTCTGAGCAGGGCTTATGTGCTTGTGCTTTATCTCAACAGATGAAATTCCTAGAAGAAGACTCTTGAATGCACCTTGAACATTTTTATGGAACTTACCAAAACACCCTCTAAAAATGTTGAACCAGTTTAAACTCCCACCAGCAATCATGTGTGTGCCCTCCGTCCCACTTTGATGCCAATATCATTGATTTCTCCTTAGAAGCTTCCCTCCCGTCAGCCAGGATTGCTTGGTACTTGAGCCAACCTCATTTTCAGCTGGGTACTTGATTTCCCAAAATAGAATTATGGAGGAGGAAAAATAGTTTTCCTCTACCTTTCTGAGTTCTTAGTGGAGATTGTTGTAATGAAAAACAGATCATTAAGAGAAAAAAAAGTTCATTAACATATTACCTCGTGTACATGTGGGACATCCCAGAGAAAAATGAGTAACTCCCCAAGGTGGTTTAGAATGCAGATTTAAATACTTTCTTCCTAGGGAAAGGGGATGGCAAATGTAGGCCTTTTAGAGAGAGTAAATGATTTTTAGGAAAGATGAATGGGTGTGGGGGGAAATAGTTTATAACAAAGTTTGGGTGTGATTTCAACTTCTACTCTCCTGTCCTGTGACAGGAGTCAGTCTTCTCTCCTGACGACACTTCTCCTGTCAATGGGACCTATGACATTTAAGCTCCTTTGGGGTGTCTGATTTTAGGCAAATCAGGAGACTTCAGTGAAAGCCTCTGCATGGATTTGCTGTTATACAAGCATCTGCAGCTCAAGATTATCAATACAACGACACAGCATATGTTCGGGTGGCATGTTCTCTGACCTTCAGAATAAACCCAACAAAAACTTATTTCCTTTCTTAGATGATTTGCCACACTAGTGTTATTCCCTTGAGACAGTATTCTGACCAGATCTTCCTGGGAGTGGTCATAACATACCCTGTGCTTGTAGAAAGGTATGGGCACATCACTAAATAAAGCAGGGTCAGTTTTCTCATCTTGTGGAAAAGGAGATAAAGTTATGATAGTTTATCTCCCTTTCCACAGTTTTTTTGCAGGTTTGTGTCTCTGCTGTCCCCTCCGCACCAGACCCCAGTGCCTCAGCCCTGGGGTTTGGGGCTTCTGGGTGCCAGGACTGTGGGCTTGTGTCTCTGATCTGGCCCGCAGCACCCCAGCACTGCAATGGTGGGTTTTGGGGCTGCTGGGTGCCAGTCTCCCTGCATGTTTGTATTTCCAATCCACCCCCAGCAGCTCCAGCACCATGATAGCTCCTCTGCGGGTTTGTGTCTCTGATCTGACCCACAGCAGCCCAGCATCGCCTGGGCACTATGGGTATTGCCACCTTTGTTGACTTAATTTGCATACTCACTTCTGATTGGCTGGTGGTATAGCAGAGTGATGGTCAATTTGCTTGTTTCTCTTTTATTAGTGTAGATAAATGAACCAAAAAATTTTGTGCCTCACTATCAAGAAAGTGAAAAGATAACCTATAGAAGAGGGAGAAAATATTTATTGTCCAGAATATATAAAGAACTCTTACAAATTAACAATCAAAGGACAACTCAAAAAATTAGCAAAAGGCCCTGATTGGGGGCTCAGTTGGTTGGAGCATTATCCACTATACCAAAAAGTTATGGGTTCAATCAGGGCACATACCTAGGTTGTGGATTTGATTCCTGATTGGGGTGTGTGGGGGAGGCAAACAATCAATGTTTTTCTCACATCAATCTCTCCCAGTCTCTCTATCTCTTTCTTCCCCCTTTCCTCTCTCTCTAAAAATAAATTTAAAAAACCACACATATCCTTGGGTGAGGATAAAAAAAAATATTAGCAAAGGACTTGAATAGACATTTCTCCAAAAAAAGATATAGAAATAGCCAACAAACACATGAAAAATGTTAAATACTATGAGTCATGAGGGAAATGCAATTAAAATCACAATGAGATACCATTTCATACCTACAAGGAAAGCAATAGTCAAAAACAGTGGAAACTAGCAAATCTTAGCAAGGATGTGGAGAAATTGGAATCCTTATATATTGTTCTTGGGAATGTAAAGTGGTGCACTACTTTGAAAAACATTTTGTGGTCCTCAAACAGTTAAACATAGAACTACCATTTTCATCTAGCAACCTACTCCAAAGTATATAGCAAAAGTAAATAAAAATAGTTATTGAAAGAAAACTTGTATATGAATGTTCACAGCAGCACTATTCACAATAGCCAAAATGGCTGAAACAATCCCAGTGTTCATAATGGATGAATAAAAAACTAAATGTGGTATTATACATGCAATTGAATATTGTTCAGTCATAAAAAGGAAGATCTCCTACATGGTGCTACATGGATGAACCTTGAAAACATTATGTAGAGATTAGACCCAAGATGACAGTAGAGTAGGTGGATGTTATACTCACCTCCTTTCAGGACCAAACTGGAATTAAAACTAAATTACAGCACAATCATTCTGAATAACCAACTGAAGACTAGCTGAAGAGGAGTCTTACAACCAAGGATGTATAGAAGCAGCCTCATTGAGACTAAGAAAGGGAGGAGATACAAAAATGGCTGGCCCTGCTCTCAACAGTGGAGCCTGAGATTCTGGAAGGATATCTCAGCTTCAGGGATTCCCTCTGAGAAATGTGGGGTCTCAATCCCAAACTGGCCCCCCTGCCAGAATATCAGAGCCAGGAAGAGACTCCCACATAACATCTGACTGGGAAAATCTGCTATGGAGAGACAGGAGTCCTCTAGAGGCACAGGAAACCCCTTAAAAGGCCAAGGCACAAAATCTCATAGGCAACCACTCACCCTGGGCTCCACTAGAGGGAGGGTGGTGCAGACTAGAGTCCTGTGAGAAGAGAATGGGGTTTGTGGCTCTGGGAGGGAGCTGAAAGGACAGCACCAGGGTCCTCGTGCTGAATCCCTCTGCAACAAGCAGACACCATCTTTCTTGGGTGAAGCAAACCCCTCCATATGGCATCAGCTTGTGATAAAGCAATAGCTCCACTCTCTGACTCTAACCCCACTCTGTGGAGCTTGCACCATGCTGAGGAATCAGCTGCTCTGGCTGGGATACTGAGGTCTGGGCAGACTCAAAGGATATCAGTGACTAAGTTGTGTTTATTTGGGGCAGGGGACATTTCCCCCCACTTTTACATGAATCTGACTGGTGCCACCCTCTCACAGGAGATATGCTAGTCTAAGCCTCGGGGCTGCCGGCAGCCTCATCTGCCTGAGTCCTGGTGGCTATGCCATGCTGAGGTATGGGCAAAATCTGGGATAAACAGAATTGTATGGTTCTGGGGTTGGAACCACTCCTTCAACCTTCCCCAGACCTGACAGGAGCACCACTAGCCTCACCCCATTGACTCCCAGAGGCCCCAACATGCTGAGATCAGGCTCTGGGCTGAATTTGGGACAAACTGAGTTGTGTGGCCCTGGGGTAGGTGACATTTTCCCTCACACTCAAAACCATGAAAATTCTGGAAGAAAACATAGGCAGTAATATCTAGGACATTTCTTATAGCAATATTTTTTTTCTGATATGTCTTCTTGGGCAAAGTAAATAAGAAAAAAATAAGCAAATGGGACTATATTAAACTAAAAAGTTTTTGCACAGCAAAGGAAACCATCAACAAAATTAAAAGACCACCCACTAAATGGGAGAACATATTTACCAATGATACATCTGATAAGAGGTTAATATCCGAAATTTATAAAGAATTCATACTACTTGATACAAATAAACAAACAAACAACACCAACAACAATCTAATTAAAAAACGGGCTAAGGACTCGAATAGACACTTCTTCACAGAGGACATACAGATGGCCAATAGACATATGAAAAGATGCTCAACCTCACTAATCATCATAGAGATGCAAAATAAAACTACAATGAGATATCACCTCAAACCTGTCAGAATGGCTGCCATCAATACATCAACAAAGGCCAACTGTTGGTGAGCATGTGAAGAAAACAGAATCTTCATGCTCTATTGCTGGGAATGAAGATTTGTGTAGCCACTATGGAGATCAGTATGAAGTTACCTCAAAAAATTAAAAATAGTACTGCTTTATGACTCAATATTTCCACTCTGGGAATATATCTGAAGAAACCCAAAACATCCATTTGAAAGCTTATATGCACCCCTATGTTCATTGCAGTATTATTTACAATAGCCAATATTTGGAAATGGCCCTAGTGCCCATCAGTAAATGAGTGGATGAAAAAGCTGTGGTACATTTACACCATGGAATACTATGCAGCAGTAAAAAAAAGAAGGATCTCTTACTCTTTGCTACAGCATGGATGGACCTGGAAAGTATTATGCTAAGTGAAATAAGCCAGTCAGAGACAGACAAGTACCTTATGATTTAACTTATATGTGGAATCTCATGAACAAAATAAACTAACCAACAAAATAGTATAGAGACAGAGAACAGAGTGACAACTGTCAGAGGGGAAGAGGTTTGGGAGGCCTGGGTAAAAGAGGTGAAGGGATTAAGCAAAAAAACAACAGTATGGTAATTAATAGAGGGAAATGGAGGTATAAAAGGGTAAAGGAAGAACAAATGGTGATGGCAGGAGACTTGACTTTGGGAGGTGAGCACACAATACAAAATACAGATGATATATTAAAGAATTGTACACCTGACACATAAACTTTATTAACCAATGTCACCCTAATAAATTTTTAAAAAATCACATTATGTGAAGTAAGACACACAAATATATGATTCCACTTATATGAACTATCTAGAATAGGCACATTCATGGAGATAGAACACAGGTCAGAAGCTACCAGAATCTGGGAAGTGGGAGAAATAGCAAATTATTCTTTAATGGTACAGAGTTTCCATTTGGAGAAATGAAAGTGTTTCAGAACTAGAGGTGATGGCTGTATGGTACTATGAATGTACTAAATGCCACTAAATTGTGTACTTTAAAATGGTTAAAATTATGTTATGAGAAGTTTACCTTGACAAAAAAAAAGAGATAATTAAATTGTCAAGTTATGCTAGCCTTAAATAAAAAAGAGCAGCTCACTAATAGCTCACTAAGAGGTCACTAAATATTGAATTGCTGGGAAGTTTTTTGTTCTAAATATGTCTTAGAAATTTAAAAAATAGTAAGCACTTCTTCCCATATATTTTTATAAAGAAAAAAACCTAAGACCAAGTGAAGCGACTAAAAGCACTAGAACTGCAATAACTGAAAGTACAAACATAACAGAAAAACTAAGAATATTGCTCTGACAACCTGAGTGGCATTTACTGCTTGCCTGCTTGCGAAGGGAAATGTGGGTACAGTTAAAAATAGACTCAACGAAGTAATCATAACAAAAGCTAGGCACATATCTGTAATAAGAGTGAGGTTTAATTATAAAGCTAAGTTTTAATTGTTTACAGTAGTATTTATTCCTATTAAAATAGGGATTAATATTTTGCTTAATTTTACAAGAAATAAACTGGCTATTAAGTAAATATTTGGAGATAGAATGTGTATTGGTTGAGCACAGAATTTAAAGTTTCTATCTAGCTCTGATTCTTCATGATTTAACTTTTTTGAGCCTCAGTTTTAACTGTGAGGTGAAGATAGCATCAATCTCCTCCATGTGATGTGTGTGTATGTGTGTGTGTGTGTGCGTGTGCATGTATGTGTGTGTGGTGTGTGTGTGGTAGTATAACAAGAGATACTTTATGAAAAGCAGATTGCCTGGCATAGATCAAACAATTATTAAACATTTACCGGAAGACCTTTTATATCCTAAAGCTGCCTCAATGAGGTTAGGTACTTAATATTTGAACTGTGTTTTATGTTTTCTTGGTGTAGGGGTGGAAGAGGACTTACTAAATTTTTCTAAATGGGACTCTTTTCTGAAGAGTACCTTGAGGCTTTTCTATGTTTTAAGTAATGGGCTACTCCACATAAAATTTTGTGATCAGTTATAGATGATCAGAAAGAGTTATGTTTGAATAAGCACCTTCTTATGGCTGTTTCTCATGATTGTGATTTTCTAATCACTTAATCATCAAAAGATACACTGCTGAAACTGGGCATGCAAAAGTTGGACTCTTACCTTATACCATATATGGTATTATTTCAAAATGGATCAAAGACCTAAAAGTAAGACCTTAATCTATAAAACTCTTAGAAGAAAACATAGGGGAAAACTTCAGGACAATAGATTTGGCAATAGACAGTAAAAGAAAAAAAATAGGTAAATTGAATTTTATCAAAATTGGAAACTTTTGTGCATCAAAGGGCACTATCAACAGAATTAAAAGGCTATGGAATGGGAGAAAATATTTGCAAATTACAAATCTGGTAAGGGTAGAGAAACCAAGATGGGGGCATAGGTGAACACCTAAGCTGCTGTCTCGCACAGCAATTTCAAAACTACAACTAAAAGACAGAACAGACAACATCCAGAACCACAGGAAAGCTGGCTGAGTGAAAATTCTACAATTAGAAATAAAGAGAGGGACTCACAAAGACTCAAAGGAGCTGTGAAAAGCTGAGGTACAGAGATGCACATGTGGAGAGAGCGGGCGCCAGAGAACCTGGCTGGCTTCCTCTAGCGGGAGGGAGATGGAAAATCCCAACTGCACTGAATCCCACCTCCAAGCAAGACTCATAGGGGGCGTCTGGACTGTTGTGAAAAGGAAGGAGTGCACAGAAACTTAGGGAGCCACAAAAGACAGAAGTCTGGGGGCTCACAAAAGTACATGCGAAAGTGTGCACGAAGGTGCACACACAAAGCGCTGACTGCTGATTGTGCCTGGCTTCCTCTAGCAGGAGGAAAACAGAACCTCACAACAGCACTGAAATCCAGTTCCAACTGCATTGAACCCCAGTTTCGGGCAAGACCCTGGGGACCTAGTCTCATACGGGTCCCTAGAGTGCACGGAAACTCAGGGAAACCGAAAGGCAGAGTTCCAGAAGCTCGCACGTGGAAGATAGAAGTCTAGAGGCAAGCGTTCATGCACAGACACAGCTGATCCCCACAACCAATTGTCTTGGAGGTCAATCCTCCCCAGTGATACCAACAAGAATTAATTACAACAAGACTGTACACACAGTTCACATAAGGGTGCACCAAGAGTGTCCACCTCAGGTAACTGAGGAGGCAGAGATACTGGGCCACAAAGGACAGCTAGAACATAAAGCTACTCTACCAATTCAGGAAAGCAGCAAAATATGTGGAGTCTAAAGAACAGATCACAAATGAAAGAAATGGAGGGTAACAAATGACTGCATATAGAGTTCAAAACCACAGTTGTAAGGTTTTTTAAGAATTTCCTAGAAAAGATGGATAAATTTAGTGAGACCCAAGAGGAGATGAAAAAGAACCAACTAGAAATTAAACATACACTGACTGAAATAAAAAAATATTATACAGAAACCTAACAGCAGACTAGAGGATCACAAAAATCAAGTCAAAGATTTGAAATATAAAAAAGCAAAAAACACTCCACTGGAAAAGCAAAAGGCAAAAAGAATTAAAAAAATAAAGAAATGTGAAGATAGTGTAAGAAGCCTCTGGGAAAACTTCAAGTGTACCAACTTCAGAATTATGGGGGTGCCAGAAGAAGAGAGAGAGCAAGATACTGAAAACCTACTTAAAAAAATAATGACTGAAAACTTTCCCCACCTGGTGAAAGAAATAGACTTACAAGTCCAGGAAGCACACAGAACTCCAAACAAAAGGTATCCAAAGAGGACCACATCAAGACACATCATAATTAAAATGCCAAGAGCAAAAGACAAAGAGAGAATATTAAAAGCAGCAAGAGAAAAACAGTTAATTACCTACAAGGGAGTACCCATATGACTGTCAGCGGATTTCTCAACAGAAACTAAGCAGGCCCCATGGGAGTGGCAAGAAATATTCACTGGATGAATAGTAAGAACCTACAACCAAGATTACTCTACCCAGCAAAGCTATCATTCAGAATTGATGGACAGATAAAGAGCTTCACAGATAAAAAAAAAAGTTAAAGGAGTTCATCAACTCCAAACCAGTATTATATGAAATGCTGAAAAGTATTTTTTAAAAAGAAGAAAACAATAAAGGTAAAAATTATGAACAACAAATACATATCTATCAACAAGTGAATCTAAAAATCAAGTGATTTGTGATGAACAGAATAAACTGGTGAATATAATAGAATTAGGGGCATAGAAAGGGAGTGTACTGATAATTCTCAGAGGGAAAGAGGTGAGGGTGGTGGTGCAGGGAAAGACTGGACAAAAATCATACACCTATGGATGAGGACAATGGGGGGCGGAGGTAAGGGCAGAGGGTGGAGTAGGAACCAGGTGGAAGGGAGATATGGGGGTAAAAAGAGGAACAATTGTAATAATGTGAACAATGAAGATGTATTAAAATTAAAAAATAAATAAATAAAAAATAAAGGCAAGTAGAGCCAATAAATGACTTTAAAAAAATCTGGTAAGGGAGTAGTATCTAGTGTATATAAAGAATTCCTACAACTCACAACAACAACAAAAACCAGACAACCCAATTAAAAAACAGGCAAAGCACTTGAATAAACTTTCCTCTAAAGATAGACAAATGGCTAATAAGCACATGGAAAGATGCTCAACATCCTAATTATTTAAGGAAATCCAAATGAAATTTATAATATGTTACCACTTCACACTCATTAGGATGGCACTAAACACAAACAAAACAACCACAAAAATACCAGAAAATAACAAGTGTTTATAAGAGGTGAAAATTCAGAACCCTTCTATATTATTGGTCAGAATGTAAAATGGTGCAGCAACTATGAAAACCAGTATTGCAGTTGCCCAAATAATTATAAATAGAACTAGGGAGTGATCCAGCTACTCCACTTGTGGATTATGTACACAAAAGAATTGAAAGCAAGCATTGGAACAGGTGTTTGTACACCTGTGCTCATAGCAGCATCATACCCAATAGCTGCAAGGTAAAAGTAACCCAAGTGTTCATTGACTGAAAAATGAAAAATGAAATGTGCTACATACCATACAATGAAGCAGTATTAAATGCTAAAGAGAAAATCCTGCCACACCCTTTGACATGAATGAACCTTTAAGAGATTATGTTAAGTGAATAAGCCAGTCACAAAAGGATAAATATTTTATGATTCTAATTATATGAGGTACATAGAGTGGTAAAATTCATAAGGGTACAATTAGAATGGTGTTTGCCTAGGAAGAGGGTAGGGAGTATGGGCAGTTTTTGTTTAATGAATATGTAGTTTCAGTTTGTAAAGATGAAAAAAGATATGAAGATGGATGATGATGATGGTTACACAACAATGTGATGTACTTGATGCCACTTAACTGCATACTTGAAAATAATTTAAATGGTAAATTTCATGTAATAAGTATTTTAACAAAATAAAAAAATTGTAAAAGAAAATAACATAATAAACAGTATCCAAAATTATCCTTGTAGACTTCAACAATTCTTTCTAATTAATTGGTAGAAGAAGTAGACAAAAAAAATTAGTACAAACATGGAAGACCTGAAAACCATGACAAGCAATTTAATCTAATTTACATTTATCTAACATTCCACCCAACAACAGCAGAATACAAATTATTTTCAAGCATACATTAAACACATCCGCCAAGGTGAATGATGCCTGGAACCACAAACATAAAACAAATCTCATTAAATTTAAAATAATGAAAAGTATACAAAGTATATTATCTGATTATAATGGAAATAAACTAAAAATAAAAAGCAGAAAAATATCTGGGATGTGTCCTATATACTTAGAATGGTAAAATCTCACTTCCACAAAACTAATGGGTTAAACAGGAAATCACAAAGAAAAGTAGAAAATATTTTGAATCACATGAAAGAAATACAAATCAAAATTTGTGAATGCAACTAAATAGGTGCTTAAAAGAAAAATTTACTAATTTTAGATTATAAGTAACATGAAAAAAATTACTTAAACTTCCACCTTAAGAAAGAAGGAGGAAAAAGAGAAAAAAGTAAACCCAAGTAAGCAGAAAAATTCATATAAAAGCATGTTACACTTTTTAAAAAAGAAAACAAAAAGAATTAAGAAACTCAATTACACTTAAAGCAGGCTTGTCGCGATCAATAAAATTGATGAAACCCTAGCCAGAGTGCTGAAGAGAAAAAAAAAGGAAGAGATCACAAACAAAAGAAATGGAGGAAAACAAACGACTGCATATAGAGTTCAAAACCACACTTATAAGGTTTTTCAAGAATATCCTAGAAAAGATGGATAAAGTTAGCGAGACTCAAGAGAAGATGAAAAAGAACCAACTAGAGATGGAAAAGGACTAACTAGAAATGAAACATACACTGACTGAAATAAAAAATATTATACAGAGACCTAACAGCAGACTAGAGGAAGGCAAGAATCAAGTAAAAAATTTGAAATATAAAGAATCAGAAAACACTCAACTGGATAAGCAAGAAGAAAAAAGAATCCAAAAATGTGAAGATAATGTAAGGAGCCTCTGGGACAGCTTCAAGGGTACCAACATCAGAATTATGGGGGTGCCAGAAGAAGAGAGAGAGCAAGATACTGAAAACCTACTTAAAAAAATAATGACTGAAAACTTCCCACATCTGGTAAAAGAAATAGACTTACAAGTCCAGGAAGCACACAGAACCCCATATAAAAGGAATCCAAAGAGGACTACACCAAGACACATCATAATTAAAATACCAAGAGCAAAAGACAAAGAGAGAATATTAAAAGCAGCAAGAGAAAAACGGTTCATTACCTACAAGGGAGTACCCATACAATGGTCAGCTGATTTCTCAACAGAAATTATGCAGGCCAGATGGGAGTGACAAGAAATATTCAACGTGATGAATAGCAAGAACCTACAGCCAAGAATACTCTATCCAGCAAAGCTATCATTCAGAATTGAAGGGCAGATAAAGAGCTTCACAGATAAGAAAAAGCTAAAGGAGTTCATCAACTCCAAACCAGTATTATATGAAATGCTGAAAGGTACTCTTTTAGAAGAGGAAGAAGAAAAAGGTAAAAGACAAAAAATTATAAACAAGAAATACATATCTATCAACAAGTGAATCTAAAAATTAAGGGAATTAAAAATTTGATCAACAGAATAAACTGGTGAATATAATAGAATCAGGAGCACAGAAAGGGAGTGGACTGACCATTCTCAGGAAGAAAAGGGGTGAAGGGTGTACAGGGAAAGACTCTACAAAAATCATACACCTATGGATGAGATCAACGGGAGGGAGGTAAGGGTAAAGGGAGGGGTGGGAGCCGGGTGGAGGTGAGCTATGGAGGGGGAAAAGAGAGAGACAACTGTAATAATCTGAATAATAAAGATTTAATTTTAAAAAAAGGAAAAAAATGCTGTCAGGATTAAGAAGAAATGGATAATCTGAATAGTCCCATATCAATTAAAGAATTTAAGTTAATAATTTAAAACTTTCTCATTAAAAAAACAACAACAGACCTAAGAGTGAATTCTTCCACATATTTTGAAAGGATTGCTAATTCTATATGAACTCTTCCAGAAAATATAACAGGAGAAAACACTTCCCCACACTGGCCCTCACTTCATGAGGCCAGTATTCCTGATATATATATATATACACACACACACACACATACACACACACACACACACACACACACACCAAGGTAAGGAAAATTACACTGTAAGAAGATTCATTTTAGAAGAAAATAATTATGTAATGAAATGATCACTAGATTTGGTTGTCTTGGGTATGATTTCTCAGAAAAATCTGAAGTAACAGAAGCTTACACAATATAAATGCTACTTCTGCCTCACTTAAAAGTCTAAAAGCAGACAACCCCGTGCTGATACGGTGACTTTATGGTACCATCAAAGACTATGGTGTTTTCTTTAATGCTCGTCCAACTTCATCATGTGGCTTTTTTGTGGCTTCATTGTCTAAAACGTCCACTCATGGTTTAGCTAATCCATTCACACTTTGGTAAGCAGGAAGGTAGAGGGCGAATAGAAGTATTTCTCTGCCTTTTACAGACACTTCCCAGAAGTTCCTCACCACACTTTTTGTATGCTCTGCAGAATGTAACCCCCTAATGCAGCTAGCTGCCAGAGGGAATGGAAATAGCATAGTCTTTTATTCCAGGTATCAGTGTCCCCAGCGAAAAACAAAAGTTCCATGAAACGGAGGTATGGACAACTAGGAATCTCAGCTACAAATAAGCTGTCTGCTTTGAATGTGTCAGTTCAGAGGTGTGGGGTTTTTGTTTTTTGGTTGGTTTAGTCCATATTCCCTATTTTATTTTTTTAAAAATATTTATTGTTGAAAGTATTACAGATGTTCCCTTTTCCCCCCATTGACCTTTTTAGCTACCACGACCCTGACCCCAGGCCTTCACCATACTACTGTCTGTGTACATGGGTTATGCATATATGTGTACAAGTTCTATGGTTGATCTCTTCCCATCTATCCTCCCCTGCCTTCCTTCTCTGATTCTACAGTTTGTTCTATACTTCAATGTCTCTGGATCTGTTTTGTTCATCAGTGTATTTTGTTCATTTAGATGTATTTCTTGATAGAGCAGGTCTCAGTTTACAGTTCCATGTTGTGTGTGTGTGTGTGTGTGTGTATGTGTATACCTCCTATAACAAAGTTAGTATTGTTTGGGAAAACAGAGCATGAGAGGCCAAAGGCTTTGCTTATAAATGGGACATTTCCATCAAAAGGTAAGTCGGGGCCGTAGGAGAACAAAGATAGAGTATGATGGATATTTTTCATTATTAGTCATCTGCCCGCCCTAACCTTCCAATTCTACTTTCAAACTGTACTGAATTTATTCACCTTCCATCTTTGTATTTTCTGTTATTTTTGCCTAGAACGTTTTTCTCCTGATAAATGTCCTCCCATAGTATTTTGCACTTATATTCATATACTTTACCTATGTCTTGTCTGCTCTGCTGTGTGTCCTGTAAGTACAGAAACCATTCCTTATTCAATCCTGTTATCTCTATTGCCCTAGATTATAAAGGTGAGAGCGCGTGTGCGTGCACACACACACAGACACACACACACACACACACACACACACACACACAGAGTCATGGATAAGTAACATTTGTGCTATTCATAGCTATTTGAGAGCTCAACTCTACTTCTAGTTAGTACATTATTGTACTGATCATAATGAGCAAGCAAAAGAATATAAATCTGTTTTTCCTATCAAAACCCAGTTTTAACCTGTGAGGCAGAGCTCTTTGAAGTACATCAGAGCGGCAGCTGTGCTGAATTGAAAATAAGTCTTTAAGTTGGGTTTCAAAGATATGTGGTTAAGTCATGCCCCTTGTCAGCTGTTCAGGCTTGGTGAAGTCAGTTTCTGCTAGCTGTTCTTCAAAACTCACTCTCCGTTTCTTCCTAAGGTATATTACTGCACTATATTTCTCAGCATGTCTTGCAGGTTTTTTACATGACAGAGTCTATCCAATAAAATATAAGTGAAAGAGATGGATGCCTCTTCCAAGCTTGACCAATAAAAACACACAAGCTCCGGGGTCTACTATAACATTTCCCCCACCATCCTTCTTTCTCTTCTGACAAACCCAGATAGGAACACATGGTGACGGTGGGAGTCACATTTTGGAGATGATGGTCACTTGAGACTTAGTTTCCAAATGTCAGCATGAATCAGAGTCCCTTATGCTAGTGAATGACCCCAGTGTCAAAGGAATACATTTCTTGTTCTCTGATCCACTAAATACTTAGGGTTTATTTGTGACAGCATTTGGACTCATACGAATAAAAGGAATAGTGGTATCTATTTCGTAGATGAGACAATGTATATAAATCCTTAGCATAAAGCCTTGCACCCTATATGTAAACAAAATACCAGTTGTTATAGTTCTAATAGGGTTTGGGTGAGAAATAACATGTGAATGTCTTTAAAAAGTAAAAAGTGCTCTACAGTATCATATATTTCAGAGCTCTGACTCCCGGGTAGTTATAAGAACTCATGAAATCTTATTTCTATGAAGCCTTTTCTTTGGAAGTGAAATTAAGCATTCCCTGACCACTTGCACATTTTACTTACAATCTTTACTACACACATGCACACAGAAAACCCTCTTATGCGGGATTTGCTTGCATCTTTATATGCCTTTAAATAGCAATTTGTAATTTAGGCCATTCATTTTATAGTGTAAGTTTACAAAAGACAAATGTATAACTTGGTGGAATGCTACCAAGTTAGGCCAGTGGCCAATACAGGTATATCCTTATGAAAATGCTAGCAATAATGGCAGAGATCCAGAACTGCAAATGAGGTGAAATATGATTTACTAAGAAAAATGAAAAAAATCACACATGGCGTAAATCTGTTCTAAAGAACTCTTACTCCAAGGTTTGAAACATAGTCACAAATCCACAAGCAGGAGAGGAGTAATTATAATCACTGTTTCTTCCACTTAGAGGGAACCCAAAAAACCTAACTATTAAACTTCTGGCTTCCTTGGCCAGTGTTTCTTACCAGTCCCTGTTCTCATTTCAAAGCATTAGTAATGCCCAGAATATGTCTGTCCATTACAACTAATGAGCACACTGAAGTTCACAGACAGCTTGAACAAATTAGTCATCTGCATTCAAATGCCTCCACTAAAGGTTGTAGGTCCATTATTGCATTGTTGAAGTTCATCTCCATAACTTTTAATGTTGAAAAGTTATGTTTTACTTATCAAATTTTAGCTGCTGGCTGCAGCTTTTGGAAACTGCACAAATCAAGGTATCTAATAAAAACCACAAACAAACAACAACAGAAAAATCCTGACCATGATAGAAGGCACCCATGAGAAGTTTCTCAAGCCTTTTTTCCTCTGTGTTTCTTCTGACCTTGTTGCCTGTTTCAGGTAGGGGTAACATAATGTTAGCTTTTATTTGAAACCTTTTATAAGCCAGCCTGGAATCTGAACCAGTACATTATAGCGTGTTAGTGTTCAATATGTGCTAATTAAATTAACACAGGTTATAAAGAATTAGCATAATGCTCTCATGGGAGTAAGAATTAGGTAAATGTCTTTGTATGTTAAAACTTGCAAAGCTGTATGCTATATTTTAAGACACATGAAGATAGATCATTCATTTATTCATTCATTCATGCCGCAAGTGTTTTTGTCCTCCAGGGTATCTAAATGTCAGATACCATGCTCAATGCTGTGGGTACTAAGATGAATAAGACACAAACCCCATCCCCAAGAAATTCTGTCTAGTGGCAGAAACTAAAACAAAGGGATCAGTATCATAAAGTACATGAACAGAAATATAAAACATATCACCTTTGAACACTTAATTCAGACTTTGCTTTCCCTCTGTCCATATGTATAAGCATTATTAAAAATTATTTTCAAAGTTGTTTTTCTATTTTGTGGTGTCTTTTAAAGTCTGATGAAAGATTTATAAAATTTCATTTCCTAAGTGGTCCTAATTGAAAGTGAATGCACAGATACTTAAATATACTATAGTAAATCACACTGATGTCATGGGAAAACACTAAGTTTTATGGTGTTTTCTAAAACTGTTAGAATTTGTTCTTCTTCATGTTTGTATCAACTAATCCATTTACCAAGTTTGCATTAATTGGTATCTAAGTGCTTACTGAGTAGATGGTAAACTCCACAATTCCTGGTCTTTGTTGTCTGTGCTCCTCCAATGGCACACAATGAAAGTTTGACATATGCTTTATTGAACAAATATTGAAAGAACTCAGGGAAACATGTCGGATTCTGAATGTGTCCTGCTGAATGTGCGTGCCTCGGATCCACACAGAGTTCATCTAAAACTGGAGGTAATGTTATCCCTGCGACTTAAACACTCTCTCAAGAAAACTGAATAGTTTCATCAAACGAACAGACCTAGAAGAGTAATATTGTTAGCAGGTCCTAGAGCTAAAATAGACTATGACTCCAAAACTTTAAACACAATTTCTTTACCACTTTCATACATACAAACATATATATACATGTATATGTATACAGATATATACATATATATGCATATGTACACACACACACACACACACACACACACATAACAGCACTGCTGATTGTCATAAATGTTTTTTTGTTTTGTTTTTTAAACAAGTCTTAGCCAGGGGTTTGGGGGAGCTCCCAACCATGGCCTGCAAAGCAGTGTGCCTCCTCCTTTCAGGTTGGCCACTTATTCACATTCTGACCAACTGTCTCCCAGATTCCTTGACTCTTGTTTTTCAAAATGTTACTCTATTGATATTATTGCTCATATTATTATAAACCAATGGTCAATGCTTCTATTTAACATTCAGTAAAATTTAAATGAAAATTATAATTTTAACACCAAAGATGAGGAACTCTGTGACACTTTGGACATGCCTAAATGTTTAACCATACCAAGACCCATTCTTTGATCCTGACTCAAATCAGGGTATCATGGAGGTAGGTTTAAAATACCTAGTTTATTTTGAGAAGAAAAAGTACTGTACACTATAATACTTGAATGTGCCACAGCAACATGTAAAGGATAGTTGAAGACTATGGTAGTAAATTTTTATATGTCTATTTCATATACAACATTGCACTGTTACAAAACAATGCTGTTGCCTAGAAAACTTGTTCTACAGAGAGCTTCACTATAATAAAAGCTGTTGTGATAAGAAGCAACAACAACAAAAAAGAGTGTTTTATTAGAAAAATCTCAATGGAATGCTCTAAATGAAACATTTTTGCCTTGGCCACTACTTTCTTATTATGAGCTCGGGATCTTAAGAAGTGCTTGTTTTGTCCAAAATGTGATATTAAGACTTCTCAAGTCTACAGAAAAAGTCCAGTTCTGTAAGCCAGTAGTGCAGTTTTGCAAAGATGAAAAGAAACGAGAGTGATGATGAAAAACTTGGGACTGGGGTTTGCAAGTGGTGGGTTTGGACCTCTTGACCAGGCCAGCTGCAGCTTCCAGGGGCCCTGAGCCTCGGGGCACCAGCGCCAGGGTTTTCCTGCCTCCTGGGACTGCCATCCTCCAGCACCTCCGACTGCTGGCCCGGTGACGTCCTTGGTGAACCCGGGCTCTGGGGCCGCCCGAAGCCTTCACGGATTTTTGACATTCACTCTAGGAACAGCGCCTCCGAGGATGTGCGGGGACCTGTTGGGTCCTCGGGATGCGGTTTGGACGCCCAGGGAGGGGAGCCCAGACGTCCGAGGAAGGCAACTCCCGGGTGCCAGACCTCGCTTTCGTGGCTTTGAAAACTTTCCAGCGCGCGTGCCATGGCGACGCGCAGCGGCCGAGCCGGACCCACGCGGCCGCGCCTCCCGCGGGGAACTTTCTGCCTCTCGCCGCCGCCGTGTCACTCTCGCTTTCCGACGCGCCTCCCCCTGGGCCGCTCTCCGCCCGCCCGCTCCCTCCCTCTTGGCGAGGACGGTCCCTGCGCCGCCGCTCGGGGCGCGCTCAGCCCGGCCCGGCCGAGGGCGGAGGCGCCCCTCTCCGCCGCCACCTCCCAGCTCCCCCGCGCGTCGCCCTTCCGAATGGCCCAGCCTCGTCCCGCGCCCTGACAGCCGGCGAGCGAGCGCGGCGCCAGCCCGGGCGGCTGGGAGCGGGGAGGAGACCCGCCGCGAGCGGCCGGAGGAGGCTGCCCCAGACTTTTCGCCAATGGTCCACAGCGACATGTCCAAGTCGCCTCCCTCAGCGGCGGCTGCGGTGGCGCAGGAGCTCCAGATGGACGTGCTGGAGAGCGCAGCGCCCGCGGGGGCGCTCGGAGCGCCCGCACAGGTAGCGACAGCGCCGCGCCTTCGCCTTCCTTTGTGAGCCGCCGGGCGCAGAGCTCCCACAGTCCGCGCCTCCTCTCCCGGGATCCCCGCGCCGCGCCGCGCCGCGCCGCGCCGCTCCCTCCTGCCTAGGTCCCCTCCGCCACCTCCTCCTTCCTCCCTCGCGCTTGCCACCCACTCTCCTTTCTTGGCGCCGGTGCCCCAACCCTTTTCGCCTTGCCTCAGCTCTTCTCCGGCTTCCATTTTTTCTTTGCTTGCGGAAAAACCAGTGGGAAGGGGCGGGAGGTGGGGGTGGGGGACCTCCCGGTCTCCCCAGGCAGCCCCCGAATTCCTCAGGTCTGCCCTCCTCGCCCCTTCCCGGGAGAGGCATATGGGGAGACATGAATCAGGCGAGCGGACTGGACCTGCTCAAGATCGTGAGTCCGGGTGGGCGGGAGGGGCCCCGCTTCCTGAGCCTCCGGCTCCCACCCCGGCCCTTCTGGACGAGCTCTGAGCTGGGTGGGAGCGGGGCTTGTGGCGCTGTGGGAGCAGTCCGGGACTCCCGGGAGCAGCCCCACCGCCCTCCTCACCTGGGGGTTATGCTGCCTGACAGCTCAGCTCCCTTCACCGCCTTTGCCCGGGTTTGCCTAGACCCCTGTTCCTTTCATTTAAGAAGAGAGCGAGCTGGGGCCGTGAAAGTTTTTATTTTTCCACTCCCCCCCCCCCGCCCCGAAATGTTAGCTATTTTAGAGAGTTTCAGGACCACCTTTTTCTCTGATGAGTTTTAGTGGTTTCTGGGAAAATTCCAGTTTGCTGCTGTTGTGAAATAGGAGATGTCAATTGTAGGCGTTGGGTAATGAGAAGGTGGCTTTTACGTAAGGCTTGGCAGGTACAGTGTGGATTACAGACGCCTCCAGGTCTCAGCGGTAGTAAGGAGTCTCTCAACTTTTATCCCAGCAAGGACATGACTTAAGACTCCTAGCTGTGGGCTGCTTGGCCGGTGGTGTGGAGGGCTGCATGGCTGTACAGAGTGGGGACATGTAACTAACCACCTGCATGAGCATCTGGCCTCAGCCAGAGGACTTGAAGTCTTTGTTCCAGACTCCTGGTTTTATCTCGTCACTTACCAGGTCAGATGAGAGTGAGAAATGTTCTCAGAGCCCTCTAAGACAGATTCCAGGAGGAAGGTCTTGAATATTGATAGAGAAAAGAACTGTCAGACCTTCTTTTCTCTTTGATCTCCCTTGAAGGATTTTTTTTTAAGTTTTTATTCTCATGATAAAAATAGAGTTCCTGAATTTCTAAAGATCAAAGTTAGGGCTGATAGAAAGCATGACTGCATCTAGATAAGAAATACTCATTTATTTAGAGACACATATAGCTAAACAAATAGTTTTAAAAGTAAGTCAACAAATATTTCTTGTATAGCTGCAATGTGGAAATAATTCAGATGTGAATTTCTGCCTTCAAAATAAATGACATTCTAGTAGCTGCAAGTATTGACAGATGTGTGGCAAGTATGGCATGGGACTGTAAGAGAAGCCTGAATCTTCTGTGGTTTCCTAGCACTAAAGATCACAAATACTCCACTTGGAGTAACCGATAGGGATGGCATAAAAGAGGTGGGCTTTGAGAAGAGACTTCAAGGGCGGGTTAGATTTCAACAGAGATTTTCAGAGAGAAGGTAGGGAACTATACAGGAAGCAAAGTCACAGAAGTTAGAAGCCTTAAAGCAGACATTTATAATCCCTAGTTTGAAAAGAGTGTGGAAAATTACAGATAGGGCATGCTTAGACATAAGACTGACAAGGCAATCTGAGCCCACATTTTAGAGGCTTTAAAACTTGCAATGTATTAAATAATAAAGAGCCATAGTTGGGATTCAGGGAAGGAGCCATGTAATAGCTCTTTTGAAAGAGTCACCTGGGAAGGTTCTAGAATAGTGGTTCTCAACCTTCCTAAGGCCGGACCCTTGCATACAGTTCCTCATGTGGTGGTGACCCCCAGCCATGAAATTTTGCTACTGTTATGCATCGTGATGTAAATATCTGCATTTTCTGATGGTCTTAGGTGACCCCTATGAAAGGATCGTTTGACCCCCAAAGGGGTCGCGACCCACATGTTGAGAACCGCTGTTCTAGAAGATAATTTTGAGTCTGAGGAGTTCAGAGGTGAGGCTACCCAAAGGGAGATTGATAGAACAGTTTGGACAAGAAGTACTAGGCTAAACTAAAGAAAGGAAAGGATAATGGATATGACAGATCTGTGCATGAGACATTGCAAAGACTCCATCCATAGTAACTGCCAAGCAATTGCATAGATATGTGAGAGAGGAGAAAGGGAAGAATGGATATTATATGAAGGTAAGAGGTATAAATATTCAGCTTCACCAGCGTCCATCTCCTTGCTTTCTCTACCTTGCAAAAATGAAAGCAGTTTTCCTGGAATTGTGTCCATAGCACATCCATTATCTGAGGGAAACACTGCCTTTTTTATTTCCTAATAAATCATGGCATCATAGGGCTGTGAACAGTTGGCAAAGGCATCTCTTCTATCTTACAGGCCAGCAGTAATGGAGGGAGAAAAAGAGCTGTCTCAGGAACACCCCCCCCTTTTTTGTGACACCATGTAATTGTAATTGTAATTCTACTCAAGAAATAGAATTTTCTTTACAAATGGCACCTCTAAGCCGTCGTTGTTCTTAAGAATCCTTTCTATTTTACCTTTAGGTTATACTGCAAGCTCTGTATGAGTAAAGCAAGATAGGTAGATTCACACACTCTGCTCTTATTCTGTTTTTATGTCAGAAATCCTCCTTGGGGAGTGGGCAGCTCCATACATTCCAGCCCTCCTCCTCCAGCACACTGTCACAAACAAAACGGATGGATGGAGTGGCAGTCTAATTGCAAGTTCTTGAGAGTTCTGATGTAAGCAAATGGCATCGCTTTTTAGGTAACTTGTTGCATTTTCACTGAACACTTGGCTGCAGTCCATCTTTAAAGTCAAGGTGCTAATTTAGGACTCCCCCTCCAAAGCTCCAAATCTGTGCTGTCCACTACAGTAGCCCCTAGCAACATGTAATTTCTGAGCACTTGAAATGTAGCTCCTCAGAACTGAGAAGTGCCATACATGGAAAATACACACCAAACTTTAGAGATTTAATATAAAATAAGGACCATTCAGCATCTTGTTAATGATTTTTATATTGATTACATGTTGCAATGATAATATTTTGTATATATCGAATGAAATAAAATATATTTTTATAATTAATTTCAGCTGTTGCCATTTACCTTTTTAATGTGGCTGCTAGAACATTTCAAGTACCCATGTGGCATGTATTATATTTCTGTTGGACGGCTTGTGTTATATTTCTATTGGACAGCATTATGCTAAAGTATGGCACTGGTAATTCTCCAGGGAGTTAAATAAATCATGTAAGCAGGTTGGGTGGATGGGCAGTACCTGAAAGGGATTGAGAGTAGAATGGCTATGGAGGAGGAAGCAGATGAGAAACCAGAGTAGTAGCTTAGCATTTTAGGCCTCAAAGAGATTGTAGCTGGCACTTCCAGTTACACCTGAAAATGCACAGACAGTAACCAGAGGGCCTGTTTGTTTTGCTCCTAGCAACAGAGCCCAGCCGGGTCCACCCCAGCGGAGTTTGCCAGATGCTTTTCAAGCATGTTGTAGTAATACAGGCCAGGCTGGTAATGGCAACATCCTGATTCAAGGAGCTGGAGTAGCAGCCATTCTCCCGGGGCTCTTGAACCAGGTCAATACCATGTTTGTTTTTTTCAGAAACATTCTGAGGTCTAACAGCCTTTTGCAGTCCCCAAATATAATGGTCATGGGTCCTGTGTTTTATGCTTTGCTAAGGCCTTCCCTCCTAAGCCCAGCCAGTTTCCTCTTGAATGGCATTTTTGTTCTGGTGTCGCAAGGGCGAGATTTAGAAGCATGCCGATCAGACTTTCTGAGTGTGTTTTAAAATATGAAATATAATATCTGACTATTTGGGTGATTGGAGGTTTAGTTGATTTTGTAGTTTCATGTTTTTCTTTTTGTATTTCTTTTTATGTAAAGACTTAATTTACCTGTTGTTGCATTTAATACTTTTGAATTATACAGAATGTAGCCTTGGTCCTTTCAAGAAAGACTGAGCAAAATAATGTTAACCCTGTAGGAGGTGATGGCGCTCTTTAATTTTGTAACTGGGAGACATATCTATATCCTGCAAATAGTATACTTAAACTTTCACAATTACAGGGAGCTACAATGAATTGTGATACCACTTCAAGTCATTGGGTCTGTTTTAGAGTTCTTTCCAAGCCTGGCTGGAGGTAGATTGTGATGAGGACAAGATTGGTCCCTGGCCTGCACCCACTCTCCCTGCCCCTGCACATCTCCATTGGGCATTTCTCTGCTTCCTGACCTGGCCCCTCTTCCCTTTTCTACCTGCCAGGCCCTGAAAAGAGCTCTACTTACGCTGCCTCCTGATTCCTTTCTGCTTTTGTGTAAACTGATCCATGTAGAAAACAACTTATGTTTCCCTCTTTCTAGGGAGTTAAACTTCTCTCCTAGGAAAGGATCTAACAACCTCATTGATACTAAGCTGTTGGTAAATGAAATTTCATGTCTGATTCCTCTATAGATAGTTTTGGCCTTGTTTGCTTTGGACCATAAGATGAGGAAAGTCGTCAGTTCAAAGGGATAAATATCAAAGAATGCTAACCGAGAGGGATAAAACTAATTTTGGGCCTCAGCATTATGCTCAAGTAGGAGAATTGTTACCGTATCCATCAATCACAAAAGCAACATCCTTCTCAAAGCTACCCCCAAGGGCTTCCAGGCCAACTTTTTGTGTACAACTGTGCTGAAATCTCCACTTAATAGGCAACTTGTACCATTAACTACTGCTTTCTGTTTTGGTCATACAGAAATTTGATTTCAGTTGCTTGTACAAATGTGAACATTTAGTTGCTGATTTTGAAACTTTAGTTTTAAAAGTATTTGGTATCAACAGAGACATTCATTTATGTGATGAATGTTGGATATCTTTATAATGTATCATTTATGTATTGGTGAAATTTTCTTTCTTTTTTTTAGTTTCTGAAATCTTAGCGTGGTTGATATTTTAAGAGAAGTAAAGAAATTTAAATATGCAATTTTCTTTTTTCCATTTTGCTATAGTGACAACTTATTTCTATTGATCTGCATATACCTAATAAACAATGAATGAAAATTACTGACTTTTTAGACTGTGTTCCAAAAAAGGCATAGGGGTCTGCATGTGTCAGAGAGAGTATTATGGGTTACACTCTGCACTCTGGCCAAATCCCTTTCTCTTTCCTGTTTACTTCTTGAAACCTGGGTGATCTGATTGTTAACTGTGTCTATATCAGGTATTCATATATTGGTGTTGCTAAAAAAATATTAAAAAAAAACACACCATTGGTCATAAAAGTAGCTGCACTTGAAATAGCACCTTAACTAAGAAAACTATACTTCTTTCCTGCCTTTTTCCATTTAGGAGAGATTTGGCCTTTACTTTAAAAAAGTTTTCTTCAGATGTTCTATTCTAATCCTTATTTTCAAAGATTTACAGTAACTTCAAACAAAAACCATTTCAGTAAGATAGATCTAACTTTAAATATGCTTTGGATTAAAGGAAACTTCATTTTTCAATGGCAGTATAAATTTTCACTAACATTTTTATAGTACATAAATATGGAACATTGAACCATGTCGATACTAGAAACATTCACTTCTATTCCAGATGATTCTTCAATGCTTTTTTCCAAATCCTGATATTATCATTAAAAAAATAACTATAGTCACTCTACAGTTAAAAATAAAAAAGTAGGCTATAAATGAGAAATTACTACTGAAATTAGTAAGAGAGCAAAATAGAAGTATAATTAAGTATATCTATTTATTTGGGCTTTTGATAAATGTGATCTATAATGAATAGGAATTTGCTGTGACACTGTTGGGGCATGAACAAGTTAATAATTTAAATAAATCATCTTTCATAAATGTAATTGAAGAATGCTATCTTTTTATAAAAACTATCACTAGTTTACAAACAATTCAGTATACCAAGGTCTTTTTCTTTTAGTGTGCAAACTGTATATGAGTACAATTGAAATTTGTGACAATCCAATGTAAATACATTACATGGGTAGCTAAATACACCTGGAATAATGTTTATGAACAGTATCCTCAGGGGCCTAGAAAATTTAATATGGTTTTTTAAAATATATCTGATTTCTTGCAGAGAACTGCAGTCTCCCTTGTGCCTGAATGTCTTAAATATGCTGTGATCTCACAGTGCTTGTTGTGCAATTGTGAACAGCCACGAAAAGGCTTACACAACGAAGCAGCTGACTAGTAAAGTGTATTTATCATGAAAAGTCTGAGCCATATGACAATAGAATTTCAAAGATGCTCTTTTCACCCATTTCAACTCGGTACTGGAAGGCCACATGATAATGGGATAGGATTATATTTGATTTTAGCTCTCAAAGATAATTTATGCTCCTCAAGAAGAAAAATAGTATATTTAACATATATTTATACCCTTACTCCCAAAGACATATGTTAGGTTCAAAAATGCTTTCTAGGTCATATGTATTTTTTCATATGGAATAATGTACATTTTTTAATTTTAAGAAAATATTCATACTTTATTTTAACATTCTTAGGCCTTGAAAGACACTTCTATCCAAACCTTTATATAATAATTGGAAAAGGAAGAACATTGCTGAAAGAATGTTATTTTTCAACAGTTTACTGAATAATGTTTACACAAGTAAGAAGAATAAGCTGTTAAGTGAGGAGAACCTTGTATAATACATTATGAAAGCCCAGTCTAGATGATCTTTCCTTTTATGAAGTTGAGAGTTAATTAAATGCCATGGAAACACATTTGTATTATATAAATCCCTTAGATACTTGGAAGAGAACAAATATATTTAAGAAAGATTTTTGCTTTAAGATTATACCACCCTCTCTCTGATTGCAAATGCATCTAAATTACTCATAACACAAATGTTTGTACTGTAATGAATTTCAGCTTGCCTAAGTGCTATGTATATTATGGTTCATATTTCCATTTTAATGAAAGCCATATGAATATGTAAAATATAACAAAGCAGGATTTTCAAAACCAGAACATGGTCATTTTGAAAAAGTGAATTTTGTAAATTCTGATAACCTAATGAAGTATCAGTGAGCCTAATCATTCTAACCATCCTATATAATAAAGAGATAATATGCAAATTGACTGTCAAATCCTCACAAAGATGCCTGCCTACGACCAGGCCAGCAGGGGAGGTTAGTGAAGGACGACCAAATGACTGAACAGCAGGCTGCGTGGGGCGACCAGGGCAGTGGCGGGGTAGACGGGGGGATGGCGGGGGGACAGGGAGGAGGGCAGTTAGTAGCGACCAGGCTGGCAAAGGAGGTGCAGTTGGGGGCAACCAGGCTGGCAGAGGGGGGCAGTTGGGGATGACCAAGCAGGCAGGGGGTGGGGCAGTAAGAGGCAACCAGGCCAGTGGGGGGAAGGGAATTAGGGGAAACCAGGCTGGCAGGGGGGGCAGTTGGGGGCAACCAACTTGGTAGGGGGAGGGCAGTAAGGGGTGACCAGGCCAGTGGGGGGGGCATTTAGGAGCAACCAGGCTGGCAGAGAGGGGGTAGTTGGAGCAACGTGGCCAGCAGTGGGGGGCAGTTAGGGATGACCAGGCCAGTGGGGGGTGGGAGGGGATGTTAGGGGCAACCAGGCAGGTAGGTAAGCGATTAGGAGCCAGAAGTCCAAGATTGTGAGAGGGATGTCCGACTGCCAGTTTAGGCCCAATCCCTGAGGGGTCTCAGATTGGAGAGGGTGCAGGCTGGACTGAGGGGAACCCCCTCCCCCATGCACAAATTTCATGCACCGGGCCACTAGTATTATATACTTTAGTCCAAATTCCCCCGACCCTTCCAACCCTAATGTGGGTATTAGTTTTTTCAGTATATCAGTTTTTTCAGTATATGTTCCAATGTTACACTAAATGCTATAAAATGTGTGATTTTGTTTAATATTTAAAATAACTGTCAGGTAAGTAATCCTGTCCCCATTTTAAGGCCAAGAAGACTGATGCTTGGACAGGTTAGAAAATATATTCAAGGATCCCAACCTATGTGCATGTGATTGTAAGCTCAGTGGTGAGCTATTTTTCACTTATATCTTAATGTTTAGTATTCACAATAACTTTATCTGTGCCTAGAATTAAACATAGATTGATGCATAGTTTATTCTTAGTGCTTTCAGTGTAAACTGTAGATAGAGTAGTAAAAGCAAGTTCATTTGTATATGTCTGTGTTTGGCCTAATCTTGTTATTGAAACAAATTGTCCTACCTTTAATGTCCTGTTCTTATATACTTAATTTTTCATTATTATTATTTCATAAAATTTATTTTTCTTGCCTTCTCAAGGAAATCACTAAGTAATTAAAAAGCAAAACTTTCACATTGCATTCAAACATTACAACCATGGGCCAGAACATTTTATAAAGTATTTTAATTTCATGTGCTTCACTAGCACTTATATAACTATTTCAGCATCTCTCAACTCAATCTCTTCAACCATACAACAGTATTATGAACCAGCACCATGCTTCATTCATGCTTCATGTAGACCTACATATATAAATTTAAAGGCAATCAGAATTCGTATTGCAGAATGTTCTTCAGCCACTATATGCATTTCTTGCAAGTACCACTCCAATAAAAGAGTCCCCATGGAATTATCAATTAAAGCATGAAAAGAAGCAGAAAAATGGATGCTCTGCTCTGCTGGGCAGCAACATTGCATTATGCATGAATCTATTGCTTTCTTGCTCTCTGAGAGTTTTGACAAGTTGCCTTTCCTCTCTCAGTTACTTCTGCTGCCCCAGGCCTTCCTACACTTAATTACTTATTTTTAAAGGCTTCATCTTTAGTGGCTTTTGCCTCTTGATAGCCGATATGCTAACAGCATGAATTATTTTAATTCACCAGTTATTGTTTTTATCTAAACAATTTTCTTCCCTACATTCTCAATGATTTGTGATTACTCCAATAATAACTTTTTAATAATGTCCACATGATGGCAAGTCATTATATGTTTTGGTCTTTGACATTTTCTAGACCTAGGCCTAGGTTCCTGTGAGAGGGTCTAACAGTAATCTCATTTTTCTCTCTTTTTAGTCATATGGAAAAGGAGCTAGAAGGAAGAACAGATTTAAAGGATCCGATGGGAGCACATCATCTGACACTACCTCAAATAGTTTTGTTCGCCAGGTAAGGGAGCTCTTAAATTCATGGTTTGGAGAAGTATATTTAAATGAATTTTGTTTTCTTTAAAGCTGGCTTTATACTATTGTCATAGCAGCAAGAGCACAACTGTTCTGAGTTCTAAAAATTTCTCCGAATCCTACTAACAACTATGCCAATTGTCAGGGTAGGTTCCTTCTCAAACCCTGCCCATTGCACTAATTGTTGGGGCTGAGCCCATCTGCCCGGGGACTGGACCTTCTTGGATGCTAGGTGGTAGATGGAGAAACCATGAGATATTGTAGGTGCATAAGAATGAGTCTTTATTGTAGAAGCTAGTGGCCATTGCCATTAGACCAAACAGTTCTTTAAGCAGCCCGTAAAACCAGCAGCCACACACTGGCTAATAATAAATACATCTTTCCCATAAAAGCAGCAGTATCTTCTGTGCCCACATTTATTACCTGAGCAGCTGCACACTGTTCCTAGACTCACTGTCTCACATAGGAGCAGCATCTGAGCTCTCCCCTCCTGCCTCTCTGGCCTCTCCCCTCTCTCCAGCCTCTCCAGCTTCCCATTGAGGCAGCACTCTGTACACTGGCTGGTCAGTAATGTATCATATGACGTAGACAAAAGGGGCTTTGTGCCAATAGTTATATCAATCATTTTGGCTGCAGTAAGGTGTGCGTACACAGTATACTGTGAGATCGCTGTGACTTTGCACCTGCTTATGGTATCTTAGCTTTGAACATTCTGATTAAGATTCCCATGTTCAGATGGCCTTGGCAAACTGCAGCCGAGGTTTGCCACTCTGTTGACTGATGAGTTTGCCGACCACTGGCCTTGGCCATTCCAGCATACTAACAACAAGGCCTTGACTGTCGGTGTCTGGCATGGTTCCCACAACTATCATCCTTAAGATTTGCGTAGTATTATTGCATTTACTTTTAGTTGAAGTGAAAAGTATGCTGTTTTTTGTCATAATTAAAATATTTATTTATTTTTATTTTTTCATAATTAAAATATTTAAATTTTGCCAAAACCGGTTTGGCTCAGTGGACAGAGTGTTGGACTGCGGACTGAAGGATCCCAGGTTCAATTCTGGTCAGGGACATGTGCCTTGGTTGCGGCCACATCCCCAGTGGGGGGTGTGCAGGAGGCAGCTGATCGATGTCTCTCTCTCGTCGATGTTTCTGGCTCTCTATCCCTCTCCCTTCCTCTCTGTAAAAAAATCAATAAAATATATTTTAAAAAAATATTTAAATTTTAAGTGAGACTGTAATAATTACCCTCTTCCCTGCAAGTTGGGAAAAGACAAATGTAAAATTCCTTACAAAGGATTTCTTCCTAACAGAAAGAGTGAACTCTAGCAGAAAGGATTGCAGGTTTTGGAGGTGTGTTTTTTTGTTTGTTTGTTTGGTTGGTTGGTTGTTTTTTTGTTTTTGTTTTTGTTTGTTTGTTTGTTTGTTTTTTCAGGGATGGGGCAGGCAGTGAGCATCCATGTCACCACCTATGAAGTTGGGATCCTGGCATTTCTTTAGCTTGAGTTGTCTTTTGCTTCCCACTTGGCATTTGGATTGTAAAAGAGAAACTTGTTTTTGGTCTACTAAGGTTAAGTAGAACATGAGATATTGTTGTGACGTGATTTAAACTGTCCTTGGAGATGTAGCCTTTATTTCAGATAAACATGTGGTGTATTCCTGCTAAGCAGTTTGGAACTGTCCCCTGAAACTTATAACTATATATATGGTAATAGAAAGGACTTAACTACTAGAGGAAGAATGCCAGTTCTGGTTAGTGTGCACATCAGTAATTTCTTGTCAGTGACAGCTTGCTCCCCAAATAGTAGTGGTTACCTGGAAAAGCTGCTTCATTTCTTTTGAAAGGAAAGCCACTTTCCCCTTATGCTTCCTGTGTCCCTTCCCCATGTTTCTCCTCTGATTAGTCATCAGCCATTAGGCTTAAACTCATTGTATCCATGGAGTTTTTTTCCTTGGCTGGTTGCCACCTCCTTACCCAGGTGAGGGATGATGTCACTTTGGCCACCAGTTCCTGCTTGCAACATCAGGGTCACCAAAGATATATCTGAATGATTTACAGGCAACTGGCAAAGTTTTGGTTCTGGTCTGTGCCAACGGGGAATTGTTTCAGTTTTTAGAAAAAGAGTTAGTTAAGAAGGAGCAGAGCTTGTTTTTGCTAAGAAACGTTTAGAAAGAAAGAGGAAGTGGAAGCCAAGCGAGGCCCAGCCTGGAGCCAAGTTCCATTGGTGCTGGGAAGGATGGCGAGATGAGCTGAAGGTGTGTGCATTGGCCTGATGCCATCATGGGCAGAATTTCTGCATTTGGTCTGGAGCACGAGAGAAGAGCCGGGGGGAGGAGGTGACTTAGCTTAGGTGAGTCTGTTAAAGGAAAGTTACCGAAGTCCTTTTCCATATTTATTCTGCCCCTGAGGCAAAGTGATTGAACTTGGAGAGCTAGAATACACAACTCTGAGCCATCATCTCAGGGCTGAACATCGGAGAACTTGAAGCAGAAACAAGTAAGCTGCTTGTCATTTTGTGTGGCTTTGCTGCAGCTTAGCCACGAAAAATGACAAGCAGCTTGAAACTGCATGAAACGAAAAACTGCTATGTTTCAAGTGAGCAAGATATTGAAAATAGGAATGAAGAGTATAGAGTTCATTTTTGCTCTGTTAAAAAAAAATGTCATTTAATAAGCAGTCTCCATACCCCTTTTTCCAGTTGTCTCTTTGGATGTGACTTACTCTTTCATGGAGTTTTGAGAACTTAATTCAAAAGGCTGAAAGGGTCTGCCACACTGCATATAAATGAATTAGAATGTGTTTTCCCTCATAACAAGCTCCTTTTGATATGCCTTCTTGGTGATGTATGTGAGGTTCTGTGCTTGAAACAATTATAGGTAATAAAAAGAATTGTTAAACTACTTAATGTAAATTTGGATCTATATAGCCAAAACATGTGTGAGCATGTAGGAAGACAAACACACACACACCATTATCCTAAAGGCCCATCTCTTTGACTCTCAGTAGAATGAGGTGTTTGCCATTGCATGAATTTTGGATAATGGTGACAAAGGCATCAGGAACCCTGAAGTGCTTTCTTGTTTCTATCACAGAAGGAAAACCAGTGTCTTTGGCTGAGTTCAATACTGCATTTTACTTTGGTGATTGAATCTCAGTTCTGTTAAAATGGCATGCATACCCTAACTGGTTTGGCTCAGTGAAAAAAGCATCAGTCTGCAGACTGAAGAGTCCAAGGTTCGATTCCAGTCGTACCTTGGTTGCAGGCACATCCCCAGTAGGAATGTACAGAAGGCAACTGATCCATGTTTTTCTCTCATTGTTGTTTCAAACTCTATCCCTCTCTCTTCTCTGTGAAAAAGTCAATAAAAAATATTTTTTAAAATGGCATTCATATTTTTGCTACTGTTTAAAATAGCCAAAAGCCACCATTGGCACAGTTAAATATTTAATAGATTATAGTTTAATCAGAGTATTTACAGAAATGCACAGATAATAACAAGAAGCATATGTTAGATGAAGGAATTTGAAAGAACCCCTTTTAAGTATTTTCTTTTTATCATAAGCAGATGTTTTGTTAAACAAGCAATTTGTGTCAGTATTCAGGTACATCCTAGAGATATTGTGAGTTCAGGCCCGGACCACCGCACCATGGCAATAAAGCAAGTTGTAATGTTTTGTTTTGTTTTTTCTGGTGGAGGGTCTTGCCTTCTATATGTAAGAAACACGACATTTGTGAGGTACCCAGAGCAAAGCACAATAAAGCAAGGTGTGCCTGCTGTACTTTGCATTCGTGTTCCAAACCACCGAGCTAAGGAAGACTAGTAGGAAGATTCCTACTAGTGTTTTTAGGGTGAATGAATACAAAGTTAGTCTTCCTTTAACTCTCTTCTTTATAAAAAGGTGAGGATGTTTTAGCACTGTAAATGTTCTCTTGGCCTCATGATTTAAAAACAAGGAAAAATCACACACACACACACACACACACACACACACACACACACACCAGCATCATTTCTTTACTGCTTTCATCAGAAGTTGCATCACCATCCCAGCATACTGTGCCACTCTAATTGGCAATCAGAAGAATTGAAAGAACCTTTTTTTCCTTCCTTCCACAAATCTCAAAGAAACACATTCTTTTTTTAATCCTGAAAGTCTTTTTTTTTTCCCCTCACTTGGATGTGAACTCACCTGCAACATCACACTGGCTGGTTTTGAAATGCAACAGAGACTGATGAGCTGTGAATCTTCCTCTATGAATTTGGGTAAAGTCAGGCTCACATTCAGCATCCAATTTTACATTAGATCCCTGTACAAATGGTTTTTCAGCATAGTAAGTTATTAAGGGGCAGAAAGTGTTAAACATGACTTCTAGGAACCCTAGGTAGAATTAATGAAGATTATTGTTCAAATAACTTATGTACTAAAAGCTGATCATGGGATTATTATTGAGATAATTAAGATATTGAAGTTGTCTTGGATCCTTATATATAAACTCTGTACTCTGGCTCTGTGTTATGAACAGATATATCAATAAGAGACCTTCATTTGTCATAATAATAAACCTGGAAAAGCAACCACTCTTTTTAAAAAAGAAATTTTTTTTTATTGATTTCAGAGAAGAAGGGAGAGGGAGAGTGATAGAAAACATCAATGATGAGAATTAAGAATTGGCTGCCTCTTGCACGTCCCTTACTGGGGTTGGAGACTAACCTGGGCATGTGACTTGACCTAACCCAATAGTGATCTGGTTCATAGATCAACACTTAAACACTGAGAACTATGGCAAAAGCAATCATTCTTAAAATCCTTTGCATTTAATTCCATGCATAAGTTTATAGTCTGTTAAGATAATTAAGTTTTCATATAATTTAGCTCTTTCCTCCCACTTCATTACAAAAAATAATAAAAAATAAAAGAATTCCTGACATCTGTTGTCTGAAAAGTAGGTAAGGAGAGAAGGAGGGAACCAGTTTATTTTAGCACCAGAACCTAACCAAGTAAATTGATTTACTGGACAAAAAATTGGTGGGCAGGAGTAACAAGGCCTGCCTAGCACCAAAGGATAGAACATGCGTGCTGTTCTTTTCTAGAGATTGTGCAAGAACTGCTAACTGTATAAATTCTTTAATACTGCCAAGGTCAGGGAAAACTATGTACATCTGTAAATAAGTCCTAGTCATCAAAGTTAAAGCAGCTTGTGGAGGGTGGAAAGGGGGTGTTTGTAACTCTTTAATCAGCTCAATTTTCCCCTCCCCTCCCTTTCCCTCTCCTCTCCTCTCCTTTGCTCTCTGTTTTATTTTTTTAAAGTTTCTTCATTTTCTTAAAGACATGTATGTGTTCTCCCTGGCTACATTTATGTACCTGGCAGCATTCCTAAGATGCAATGAGATGACAGCCAGTTTATTGTACATTGGTGATTGCACAGCATGGCAGCTTTCATTCAGAATATACTGTTATCTGAGGGCTACTCTATACTGTGCTGTACATGGCCAGGGCTCACAGGCTGTTTTCCTAGATAATTTTTATGGGTCACCCTGTTGTACCCTGGTGTCTTTTGCCCAGAAAGTTGAGCCTTAGTAATAAACAATTCTTTGGGGAATTTTCAAGTGCTATTATTTTTTGGGGGGTGGGGGGGCAGGGGGAGACGTTTCAAAGAAACTACTCAGCAACTGTTCTGGATATTTTGCTCACCAACATATGTTGTGGTTATAATGAAACAACCCTGTAGCTTCTGAGGGCTTCCAGAATACAAAGTGAGATGACAGAATGGAATGAAAGAAATATTTAACAGAAGGTTGCATGACACTTTCAGAACATAGTATTATAAACAAATTCCATCGTTTTGCAGTACCATGTTCTTGGTGCTGCCTTTTTGGACCTTTTATTAGCTCAATTTGGCTTTAAATAGGAATGATTAATCACATAGACACACAGTCTATTTTTCAGTTTTGTTTTGCAACGACAGATTAAACTGTGATAATGATTACAGACTCCAGGCCTATGTAGACTGATATGTTTAAGGTTGGATAAATCTTTCAGCCCTTAAATACTGGCTTGTTGCCTTGCAATGCTGTATTCATCACAAACACAACTATAAATAATAATGCAGTAGATTTATGACCACTGTGATTTCCTATAAATGTCTTTCTATCTGATTAGGCATTCACTTAGATTCTGTGAATAGCAGACGTTGTTTTGAGACCTCTTAAGAACTCTTATTAAACATATCAGTATAAAAATATTGAGGATTTCAGAAAAGAAGCCTCTTGTAGTTTCTATAGTATAACCCTATATAATACTAGGAAAGTTTTTGTTTTAGGAGACATATGTACTTTAGAAAGTATTAAAAATTAGATTTTGTACTCAATATGTTATTAGCTTTACAGTTTCTTTTTAAATATACACATATTAATATATATTTTAATATATTTAATATAGACATAATATTTTAATACATGTATGTATACTTAATATATTAAAATATATATTTGTAGAGAACAGAGCCATGATTATATATGAAACCTTCTTCATTCTCAGATTGTTTTATGTATTGAAACAGCTACCTTGTGAACTAGGCTTGATTAGGGTCTCTAATTATTATGATCATTTTTATCTTTGCATGTCTTTTTCCATTGATATAACATTTTAAAACTCAGAATTATTTGTGCAGGTGTTTTTAGTTTCTTGGACTCCAAAGTATATTTCAAATTATAATATACTTTTCATTTATGCCCATTGTCTCCTATTATTATTCACTAGAGGCCCATTGCACAAAGAGATTCATGCAATAAGCCTTTCTTTCCTTGGCTTCCAGCACTGGTTTTCTTTCGGCACCCAGGACCCAGGCCTTTGCTTCGGCTGGAGTCTGCCGCCTTCCTCTTCGTTGCAGACTCCAGCTAGGAGTCTGCCATCTTTGTCTTCACTTCGACCAGAGTGCTGCTCCTGTAGATCCTCTTTGTCCCTTGCCATAGCAGGCAGTCCTGCCTGGCTCAGCCACTCTGCACCTGGAGCAGCTGGGTAGCTGCCATCTTTTCCCTTCTAATTTGCATATCCTCTCCTGATTGGCTGGTTGATGGGTATAGCAGAAGTACGGTCAATTTACATGTTTGTCTATTATTTGGCCAATCCTTGCAAAGTCTTAGAAGTTATAGACTGAATTAGCCCCACTGGAATAATTAAAAGTTTACAAGTGCCCTAATATGGAGCAATCACATTACTAATGAAAATACTGAATTTACAAAAAGTATGTTTCAATTGAATTCTAAATCTTTAGGAGTGCTGCTGAAGTTCAATTACTTAACTCAAGGTTATTTATTCATGTGTCTCAGGTCTTCCCAGCCTGGTCTGGTCCAACTGAGGAATAGTTCTTTCTTCCCTATTTTGTCTTTTATAGGTGTAAATAATGTCAGTTTCTCTCTTTATTGCTTGTTTACTGGAAGTTTTTATGTCTGGTGATTATCAGATGTTAAAGAAGTCCTTTTAGAGATGTTGACTTATGTCTCAAAAGTATTGGCTATGGTTCAACTCAACAAGGAAGTATTCCACTGTTATCGCATCATTATTCCACATTTGTGACCAAGGATGTGTGTTTATTACAAAGACCTGAGGTTGAGAAAAACATCTGAGTCCTCCGTCCCCGCCCCCGATCTTATCATGCTTCCTTTCACCATCTGCTGATTTTAAAGTTAGAGGCTGAAAGAGGGAAAACATAGGAAGATGATCACAGGAGGAGAGGAGAAGCTCTGTAGAGTCTTCCGTTGACTCATAATAGAGAAAATGTAGTTAAAGCTCTTCAGGAAGTCTCTGTCCCCTACCACCATCTCACCATCTGTGTTATCCCTCCAAACTGTCATCAAGTTTTAGAGAATTATCTTGGCGTAGGGCTTCACATTTCCTTGTGGCCTTAATATGTGTAGAAAAATTCTAGCTTCTTCTGGTGATGGGAGAGCCCAGGAGACAACTTAATTATTTAGCCCTCTGACAAGGACACTTTGCTTTGACTCAGCCTTCTCCTCTCCATCCTCTCTGAGAGGCCAGGCATCGTGACCACACCAGCGTTTCTTTTTTAGAAAGTAGTTGCTCAGTGATTGAACATTGAACTGTGAACCAGGAGGTCACAGTGCGATTCCTGGTCAGGGCACATGTCTGGGTTATAGTGTGTGCAGGAGGCAGCCAATTAATGATTCTCTGTCATCATTGATGTTTCTCTCTCTCTCTCTCTCTCTCTCTCTCTCTCTCTCTCTCTCGCGCTCTCTCTCTCTCTCTCTCTCTCTCTCTCCCCCTCCCTCTCTCTCTCTCTCTCTTCCTCTCTGAAATCAATAAAAATATATTTTAAAATATGTAGTATTTTCTCTGAGCCACAGGGCTTTTTTCCCCTATAACATGATTTTGAAGTTTACTTCAGTTTGGATGTTTACTCCTATGGACAGATTTGTGGATTTCTCTTTGGTTTAGGTACTGTATCTGAAAATTGAAAAATAGCCAGTTGTTTTATATTTTTTTAAACAACCCCCAAGACCCCAAACAAAGAGGCTAACCATTCATTTGAAAGAAAAAAATATAACATAGATGGTTTTTTTCAATAGCTAGAGCAATCAAAGCAAAGTACCACAAACTAGATAATTTAAACAACAGAAATGTATTGGCCCACAGTTCTGGAGGCTGACAGTCTGAAATCAAGTTGTGACAAGTGAAGGAAGGATGATCTGTCTTGAGGATGTGAGGGAAGGTCTATTCCACAGCTCTTTTTGGCCATCGTTGGCCATCTTCACATTCACATGAAGATTTCTCTGCTGTGTGTCTATGTACAATTTCCCCCTTCTATAAGGACAACAGTCATATGGGTTAAAGGCCCATCTTATTGACCTAATTTAATTCAATTGACTCTGTAAATATCCTGTCTTCAAATAAAGATACATTCTGAGTTGAGGTATGGAGGGTTAGGACTTTAACCTATGATTTTGATGTTGGTGAGGAGGGGAGACACAATTCAACCCATAACATATGGTGAATCTGTTATACTTAGATTTGTATACAATTTCTTTTTTATATTGTAAATATTTAATGTGTAAATATTTAATTTACACTAAAAAACATTCAACTGAAACACTAGCATATAGCAAAAAGACAGAAAACTATCTTTTGCCAGAATAAAATAAAAAGATGTATTTCCTCATATGTCAATATGATTCATATTGAAATGGAATAACTTTATATATTTTTGTTATCAATCTAATAAATTAAAGTAATATCTTAACTATGAGCCTGCTTTAATTTTCTTTATCATTTATATTATTCGGTTTCTAGAAAGTATAAAATCTCCTTTTAAGGTCTTCATAACCTATACCTTAGGACATAGCAGAGATTCATAAAATGTTTAAAAGGCTTGGGGTTTTATAGATTAAATTTATCAGTATACCCTGGATTTGTTTCTCACTTTAACATAATTTTTCTGATAGGTAAATAAATACCTGTGAACTGATGCATATCTACTTTGCTTCATGGCAGCTATGAGTATACACACATTTGTGCATATGTGTGTGTGTGTTTGTATTCTGTGACTTTCAGCTTTTCCTTTCACCTTTTTCCCCTCTCATATTTAAAAACAACTATATTTTAAAAAATAATTATAATTCTAAATCAGTGTCTTTCAATATGTATCGAGATTTAAGCTAGTATTTAAAATAATTTTTATACTTTCATTTCTCATAGTGAACTATTAACTCTATTGTGTTCTAAAGTTATTACTTTAAGCTTATAGACCTTTAAAACCAAAAAAGGATGAGGAATGAGGATTCTCACTTAATTTTACTCCCTGACAATTACAAGGAGAGCTGTAGCAAGGAGAAAAGCCAGCGGTGGATCCCAATACCCTGTTAGCTATTTGTGTGGAGGATGTGGAGTGGGGGGAGGGGTGGTGAGAGTCAAATGTCATGTCATCTCTTGCTGATTTATGTGATGATGCTGCTGGTGCACCAAGGTGAGTAATCAAGAGAAAAACGGTGATTACTCTTTTCAAGGAGTAATTTCACACAACATTCCTCTACTAAGCAATGTGTGTTTAAGTAGTCCAGTAGTAACCTCTATTAAAGATTGGAAAGTTAAGTGTACTGTTAGCATCAGAGGGCTGGACATATGCATTTTGGAAACAATTCCTAAGGCATTCTAATGCTTGCTCATGATTGACCACTATTACCTGGGAGGGATCAGAGGATCAGACTGAGTGATAAATAAACAGTGAGATAGAAAGCAGCTACTAGAAAAGTTGTAAACCAAGGCATGACTTACTGACACAGGAACAACGATTTGTGAGGGACCCGTGAGTTCTAATAGAGGAGCAAAGAAAGTCCTGTGCTGGCTCTGAGGAAATGATGTTTTATGCTGAAGAGTAAGAATAGAGAGTATTTGAGCACTTATCCTAGGAATAATTTTAAATGTTTTAATTAAAATTTTAAATTAAATTAAGAATAATTTAAAAATGGGAACTGGAAGTACACAGTGTGTTTCTAGGATGGTGTGGAGCTTGTGTGTGGAATCTGGGTGTACTGTGAGGTAGTTGGGAGATGAGGTTGGAGGCACAGAAGGCACCAGATCACAGGGCTCTCTATACCAGGAGGAGCTTTGATGCAGCATCCTGGACGAGGAAATGTTTGAACGGACGCACTGCTGGGCCAGCTTGTGGGAAAATCAGTCATTGTCCAAGAACATATTTGAACACACACAATAGTGATACCTAATGTTAATTGAATTCTGACAATGTGCCAGCCACTCTGCTAAGCACTTTATTTTATCTTTAACACGACTCACTGGGGTGGGTGCTGTTAGTGTCTCCACTTAATAGGTATTGAATGGAAGCCTAGGTAGGTTAATTCATTTGCCCAAGTTCATACATATAAAAGTATTTAGTACTTATTGGACCAAATTGGTATGTTGGCAATCATTACATGTTCATTAGGCAAGGAGAGACTTCAGACAACAGGGATGCTCAAAATCTGAGGAAGGTGGTGTGGTGGTTCTGGGTCAAAGCCAGCAACCATAACGGAGTTATGGTGCACGGAGTCCCACCAGCTAAGCAAGACTCTGGCAAAAGCTGGACAGAGTGCTGGGTCCCAAGAGCTGAGTTGGCCTCCAGCACCATCAAGGAATCAGGAGAAAGACACACACAGTGGATAACTGAAGGCAATACAGTTGTTAATTGTATCATTCTTTCTACAGATCTGAAATGTTTAAAAATGAGTAGTTTGGGGCAGGAGGAAGTGAGAGGGGGATGGGAGTGGGTAGATGTTAGGTTAGATAAAAACCAGGACCCAGGCAGGGTTAAAGGGGTGCTTGGCAAATGCCTGCCTTACAGAGGACACAGAGGAGTCACTCCACACCCTCGGGTGGCCCTGCCTGGCCTTCAGAGATGTTCCAAGACCAGAAAGGCCTGATAGAGAGAAGTTGGAGGCAACAGCTGATGTTTTCTACAGTTATTTTCTTACAGACCTGTGCATTGAAAAAAAAAATCTTTTAAGACTTTTTCTTAGCAGACAAAATAAAACCGTGTACAAACTCAATATAAGTAGGTTTTCCTCACATGTGTGAAGTTGTAGGAGTTTAGAACGTTTATAGCCCCAAACAGCTGCTTATCTTAATGTCATAGTGTGGCTTTTTCAGTAAATTTATGCAAACCTCTTTGAACTGCTGCTGCTGACTAACCACTGTTTGCTCTTAAGTGAAGTAGTCATTAGTGGTCATATAAGTTGAAAATCAGCCATTCTCCCTCTGCCTCAGGCCATTTGTTTGACAGAGAGAACAGTTGTTTGAGAAAATGAGGTTAATTGGTTACCAAGACACACTGCCTAATTGCTACCCTCTTTTAGAAGAAGAATTGCTTAGTATGTGTTAGACAACTCTGCATGCTAATGGGCTTGGGGGGGGGGCGGTGTTTATAATATTCTTATAAAACAGGTCAAAACAGTTTTACTAGCATTTTCCAGTTTGTCTCTATTGCAGTTAATAAAGGAAGCACCAGCATCCTGAATATGTGACATATAATATAAATGTAATAAACTTATTTTAATGATTAAAAAAATGAGGTTGCATATAGCCTGATTTTCCAATACATCTGTTTCAGGACCACATATCAGTGTTTAGTCTTTTTTGTTTTAATTCTCACCTGATGATATATTTTTTAAATATATTTTTATTGATTTCAGAGAGGAAGGGAGAGGGAGAAATAGAAGCATCAATGATGAGAGAGAATCATTGATTGGTTGCCTCCTGCATGCCCCACAATGGGATCAAGCCCACCATCTGGGCATGTGCCCTTGACTTGAATAGAATGTGGGACCCTTCAGTCCGCAGGCTGACACTCTATCCACTGAGCCAAACTGGCTAGGATATTTTTCCATTGCTTTTTTGAAGGGGGGTGGGGATATTTTTTCCATTGCTTTTTTGAGAGGGGGAGAGGAGAAGAGAGAGAAACATCGAAGTGAGAGAGACACACGTCTTCTGGTCTTCTGGTTTCTCCCCACCCCCACCCCCACCCAACAGGGGGAGCAGGGTCAGGAAGTGAGCCTGCAATTCGGGTACATGACCTTGACCAGGAATCAAACCTCTAAACCTACAGTGAGCAGGCTGATGCTCTAATCACTGGGAAATACCAGCCAGAGTCAGTGTTTATCCTTTTTTGTTTGAAGCAGAAAAGTACTCTCGATTCAGGGTTTGAAAGGTGTCTCTTATGAAGTAGTTTCTCAGACCACTTGTTTGTGTGCATATGAAAACTACTCTGGAAACCGGCCAAGTGCACATGTAATTTTTGATTTTGCTAGACTTTGTTTGTACTAAGGTCTTTTGACTGATCCTCATTTATTCATTTATTCACCAACATGTGGAGTGCCTTTGCCAGGCACTGGGCCAGAAAGAAAATGAAAGAACAAGGTTCTTTTCAGGTCTAAGATAAATAAATAACTCCTGGGGATATAATGTACAACACGGTGACTACAGTCCACAATACTGTGTTGTCTATTTGAAATTTGCTAAGAGAAAAATCTTAGAAGTTCTCATCAGAAGGAAAAATTTAACATTCATTAATGGTGATGAATGTTATTGTGATGATCATTTCACAATGTATGCATGTATCAAATCATTAGGTTGTATGCGTAAAACAAATATAATGCCATATTCAATTACATCTCAATTCAAAACAAGTTGCATAATATTAAAGTATTAAATGTGTTCATGCTTTAAAGCCCTTCTTCTTCCTCCGGTTAGGAGTTGTGTAATAGATGTGAGTGCACAATGTAGTGAGCCCACAGGGAAGGGACTGCTTGCTTCTGTCCTGGGGAGATGGAAAGAAAGTCACAAATGAGGCTGTGTCTGAGCTAGATATTGACAGACAGGGAGAAATGTTTGTGAAGAAATTGAGAGGGGATGTGTCAGGCGAGAGCAGTGGTCCTGTGCCAAGGCAGGAAGAGACATGGGAAACGTCATGCTCCCTCTCTGTGCCTGGTGACTGGGCCGGTGGGAGATGAGGTCCAACAAGCGTCAGTGGCTAACACTGCAGTCTGAACAGTGTCACTGCGCCTGTGCCCCTGGTGATACCTGGGTGTCATCTGGCTTTTCTCGTCAGGACCTCTTCTCTGCCAGGTTCTGAATGAGCTGTTCAGGATGTACTCTATATCAACAAATACCAGTAAGGGTTTCCTTTCTGAGCACGCTCTCCCAGTGTAGGGCATTTTAAAGGACAGTATGTTTCCTTTTTACTTCTCTTCAGATGTGAGATTGACCAGAAATATTTATATTTCTGTGCTTTGAAGACTTGTAGGTTTGTGGGCCAAAAATGTTGCATTTTATTTTAGATCTAAAGTTATCTGTTTGGAAAGTTATCTAATTGAAAAATCAGGCTCTACATATAAATTCATCCTATTTATTATATACTTATACTATGTGTATGTACCTTTTTTCGGTGGATTACTTTCAAGATAACAATAATGTAGCTTAACATTATTGTTAAGGTCATAAGTATTTCTATTACTAGTATAAATTAATGGTGACAAATCTCAATAAGCAAGGCAATTCTTGTCTTGGCCAGTGTTGCTCAGTGGTTAGATTGTTGTTTTGTGCAATGAAAGGTCACGGGTTTGATCCCCAGTCAAAGACATGTACCTGGGTTGCAGGTTCAATCCCCTTCATGATCTGGGCATATACAGGAGGCAATCAATCGATGTGTCTCTCTCACACTTATGTTTCTATCTCCCTTCCTCCCTCCCTTCCACACTCTCTAAAAATCAATGGAAAAAATATTCTTGGTGAGGATTAACAACAACAAAAAGTTAAGGCAGTTCAGATCTGAATCAATTGGGATCATGATTCTACTACCCAGATCTACTTACATTTAAAAATAAAATGTACAGGATTTGTGTAATTGCATGATAAAAATGATGTCTTCTGAACAAAGTTCTTGAATGTAGCTTTGATTTAGAGTACTTGACTTAGTCACTTTGAAGCTTTTGATGAAATGTTTATATTTTATGACTATTTTATACTACATAGTATAGGTTAATTTTTATTGGAAAAATGTATATTTAAAAAAATTTATACTTACCTTTTCTATCACCATTTATCTCTTCTATTCCCTCTTCCACCCCCACTCACACTCTCTCTCCCAGTGCACAGTGTTTGACTTCTTATTGATCACATTTTTGGAATTAGCTTCAAATTTCATACCACTGCTCCAGTTTTCCTGTGCTGATCTTAAGAAAAAGAAGGAAAGCAGGGCATATCAGCTAGGATTTTGTTACGGGAGATTGCAGACGTGACTCAGGCTGGCTTCAAGAAAAAGGAAATCTGGGGGCTCACGTAACTGTAAAGCCCAGCTGTCAGTGACCGGAATGGCTCGCAGGTCAGCAGGCAACTGGTTTTTTTCCATCTCTGGCCACAATGACTCTTTCTCATGTTTGCCTCCTTCTCAGCTCCAGGTTGTGGCAAGAAGGTTCCCAACGTCTTTAGGTCTATCTCCTTGCACACTCATGTTGCATTACATCTCATTGACTCCGTATGAATGCCCGCACAGCCATGATCTAATAACTCAGGCTGGTGGCCTGCAATTCACCGATGAGCCAGACATAAGCCATGAGCGCACTTTGGAGGTGGGAGAAAAGTTACTTCTACATCAGGCACATGGATGAAAAATAAGGAAAGTACTAACTGTGTAGGTAGGGCAAGCATGTCAATCTCAAAGGCTAACACGGGCCAAATAAAAAAGATTTAAGTTTATGTGGGCCAAAAAACAAAAATTTCAATTTTTATAGAAACAGGTTTATTTCAATAGAGACATCCTGAATACAAAGGGCTGAAATAATGAGTAATCGTTAACATAAAATAATAGAACATTTTAATAAAAATTAATTTTTCCTTGAACATTCACAAATTAATAAGTGTAACGCAAATAAACCTATTTCTTTTTATTCTCCAAAAGTGAAATATTTCCTGTTGCTCACACCAAAAAAGTCAGTATAAGACTAATGATGTGACAATTGGCTGCTAAAATAGTCTCTGCTAGTGTTAATGGAGAGAAATGGTGTGGCCTGAGCATAAGGGAAATGAATGCAACACGATTATGGTAATCAGTCATTAGCTAACACTGTAGTTTGTTATTTATCATTATGTATAACAGGATATTATAAAAATTAAGTTATGACGTTTTTATTAAAATGTTTTTTACATACCATTATATTGACTGGGCCACAAACATATCGTTGTGGGCTGCATGCTTGGTGTAGTGGGGGAACTGTCAGAGGGCTGGTACCAGAGGAAGAGTGAGCAGATGAATGATGAAAAAAAACAACTGAGGTCTACTTTAGAGGTGAATGAAACCTGCTGACTTATGAGTTCTTTGATTCCTAGAAATCGCTTAGGAAAACACCATTCCCAGGTACAGGTGAGAGAATCAATCATTGGAACCTCTAAGCCTTCTTCAGATTGTCCTGTGTCCTTTTTTTATTTATAGCAAGCCAATTCCTAATGGGGATGAATGAGTCTGTGACATGCCTCTGGGAATGAATGAATATATTTATTTATGTGTATAGGAATATGTATTTGTGGCCATGTATGCTGCCTCTATATTTTTTAAATGATCAAATATTAGTCTTTGTGATAAAACCAACCCAGATTGCCAGTATAAAATTAGAATGTTGTGTGTTTGTGTGTGTGTGTGTGTGTGTGTGTGTTTTATATATGTGTGTTTTGAAAAAGCCCTTTTAGGAACAAGAAGACTAGTTAAATCTGACTCTTACGGTGTTAATAACATTTGATCAGGACTGATGTGTTAGAAGCAAGACAGGGAATTAACATTTGTTATAGAAACAAATAACGTATGCTCTTAACAATTATATTTTTTTAGTTTGAATATAGTATCGTCACATTTTATCACAATTCTAGACATCTTAGAGAGAATTGTGGTATTTTTTTTTAATTTCAGAGAGAGGAAGGGATAGGGATAGGGAGAGGGAGAGCAAAACAGCAGTGATGGAAAAGAATCATCAAATCATGCCCCCAACTGTGGATCAAGCTCGCAACCCAGGTATGTGCCCTGATGGGGAATTGAACTGTGACCTCCTGGTTCATGGAGCAATATTCAACCACTGAGCCATACCAGCCAGACCATCTTAGGAGAATTTAATAAGATGTTTTAGAATCTTAATAATTAGAGGAAATTAACATATTAAGGTTTTGATTTTATTTTATATGTAGTAAAAATAAGTTTTGCAGCCGAGACCGGTTTGGCTCAGTGGATAGAGCGTCGGCCTGCGGACTGAAAGGTCCCAGGTTTGATTCCGTGGGGGGGCATGTACCTCAGTTGTGGGCACATCTCCAGTGTGGGGTGTGCAGGAGGCGGCTGATCGATGTCTCTCTCTCATCAATGTTTCTGACTTTCTATTCCTCTCCCTTCCTCTCTGTGAAAAATCAATAAAATATATTAAAAAAAATAAGTTTTGCTTGGAATGTTAATTCTGGGAAAAGGAAGATTCATTTGCTAAATTGTGTTTGGACTGTTTTATATTCATTACTGTTGGTTTTGTCATTACAATCACTTGTGGCATACTCCAGAGAAAATTGTTGTCCTTGTTTTTAGACTTTGGTAGAAATAGTTTTCCATTATGCTTGACAACATAAAAAATTGTACAAATGGGATTGGGGAGGACGTCCTGTTCTGCCTTCTGCAGGTATTTGCGTCCTTCTAGCATATGTTTTGGTCTCTCTGTCCAGGGAATCTGAGGGTTGTCTTTTAGCAAGGGGATTGTAACAAGTTAGGATTTGGCATGGTGTCAGAATCCCATCTCAAACTTGTATAAGCAAAAGGGGATTTATTATCACCCATAACTCTAATAGGCATGGAGATTCCTGGGGATGCTGGCAGGACTGTGTCTCCCTGATCATGTACTAGATTCTTCTCTCTTACTACAGACAAGATTTTCCTGTCTAGACAGGGATGTGACAGATAGACGTTCCAGGCTCCCTTTGCCAGCCTTGTTAAGAGAATGAAAGACTGTTTCTTCCTTGTCATCCTTCCTAATTCCCATTCAAAGAGCCATAAAGAATGACTCTGACTTGATCTGTATAGTTCGTGCAGCACCTTTTGGTTCCATCTCTGTGGACAAGGATGCTATTCTTTGATAGGCCAGCTTGGATGGAATAGGTGTGCAGGATGCGGGGGGTGGGGGGTGGGGAGGGGTAGCCTAGTAGCACAGAGGAGATGCAGTTCAACCCAGGAAGGAGGAGGGTGAGGCTGTGACTAGAACAAGCCAGAAAGGAAGGCTGGGCAAGGCACTTAGCAGTGGAAATAGCTGACTTCCATTACACATGATGCTTGCATGAGTGTCTCTTTGCCCCCCATACACAATGTGCAGAGGAAAGTATATTGTAGATACTAGGTGCTCTTTATTGTACCCTGTGTCTTCCCATGAAGTAATGGAGTCTCACTGTAGGCATAGATCTAGAATGAAGGGCAGCACGGTGGGAGGTTAAAGATCCATATCTTTCAAGGGGAGTTACAAGACCCACATCTTTCAAGGTGTGAAGAGCAAGCCTTCCATCTGACTGCCTGATTGAAAATGTTTTTCTGTTATCTTGAAACTTACTGTTCCCCTTAGGTTTCATTTACTGTATGTTTTCTAGTTTTTCATGTTTTTTCCATACATAATTTCTTCCTAATAACAAGTTATATTCTGGGAGTGTGGAAGTAGAAGTCCAAAGAAATTATGTTTAAGGTCCCAGAGCTAGTGAATGGCAGAGGTGGGATTGAGCCTAGAGTTACGTGCCCACTGTGCCTCCCCAGGCTCTTTGTTATTAAAGTTTCATTTTAATAACAGTCATCATTGCTGAGAGCCTACACCTATTTTCTTTTACCTTCAATGTGTGTCTTACTTAAATGACAAGAGAAAGGCTGGTATGTCAGTATTGGTCCTTCAGCAGAAGAAACACCTTGTCACTGTGAGCACACACTCAGTCCGACTCTCTGAGTTCAAATCCGCACTCCCAAACTCTCTAGCCTAATTTTGGGCAACTTTTACTCACCCCTTGTAAGTTTCTGTTTATCTTCAAACAGGAAAAATAATAAAGCCTATCTTATAAAGCTGTTATGAGAAATGAAAGAGCTAATGCAGATGAAGGAAAGATAATCCATCTAATTGTATGGCTTATATGGGCATCAGCCTGGTACATGGTAAACTCTATAAATATTGTGCTAATCAAACAGCTTATTTTAGTGTGTTTTATTACATGATACCCACAGGTTAGAGATGTACTCTTTTTTATTGTCTAAAGTTTTACATACGTCTACTTTTTCCCCAATTGACCCCCACATATTCTTTGTTTTTAACCTTTATTATTGAAAGTATTATAAATGTCCCCCTTTCCCTCCCATTGGTCCCCTTTCATCCCTCTCCCATGGGTTATGCATATATACATTTAAGTTAATCTCTTCCCACCCCCCACCTTCCCTCTGAAATTCGTCAGTTTGTTCCATACTTCAATGTTTCTGGATCTATTTTGTTCATCAGTTTATTTTGTTAATTAGATTCCACATATAAATGAGATCATGTGATACTTTCTCTGACTGGCTTATTTCACTTAGCATGATACTCTCCAGGTCCCTCCATGCTGTCTGAAAGGGTAAGAGATCCTTCTTTTTTTTAAAAAAAAAATATTTTATTAAGTTTTTACAAAGAGGAAGGGAGAGGGGACAGAGAGTAAGAAACACTGATGAGAGAGAAACATCAATCAGCTGCCTCCTGCACAACCCCTACTGGGGATGTGCCCCCAACCAAGGTACATGCCCTTGACTTGAATGGAACCTGGAACCCTTCAGTCCGAAGGCTGACACTCTATCCACTGAGCCAAACCAAGTAGGGCAAGAGATCCTTCTTTTTTACTGCTGCATAACATTTCACTGTGTAAATGTACCACAGCTTTTTTGTCCACTCATCTATTGATGGGCTATGAACATAGGGGTACATATCATTGAAATATTATGGGACATATTACAAAGAGGTTCTTAAGAGTTGTAGGCCATAAGAACTTTTGGCTTAGACTTTTGGGGGTGAGTTTAAGATTTCTTATAACATGATTTACTGTTTAATATTTTCTACCTTTGGAATTGAATCATTGGGACTCTGAATATGGGAGACATGCTTGAATGAACATGTTTTCTTAACAGGAAAAGCAAGGACATTGTATGCTTTTTTTGATATTAAGAAGTTTGTGTCCTGTGGTAGGGTTGTATTTTGTTATATTTATGTAGGTTTGAAAAAATACTTGGCAATTCACTGAGACTTCTAAATGTTTGGACTTTACAATACTATAAAAGTACCACAAATATCCTTGCAAATTGGTATGCTTGAAGGGAACTGGTGGTAGCAAGAGTAGTTTGCCAACAGAAAGCTGAAGCTGGTCAGTTTCAAATGGTCTTTATTAATCCATTGTACACCATAAGCATCTGTAGAGTTCTTGCTGGTATACTTGCAGCAGACACTATCAGAGTATTAAGACTCTGAAATTCTGAAATGAATATATTGTGGATGAGAGCATCTTTCACATCAGAGTCACTTTTGGTACACCGAGGAAAATCGTTTACTTCAGTTCACAATCATATAGTGTTTGCTAATCAGCTATAGGAATGCATGGATATTTGGCTTTAGAAAAACAGGGGAAGGAAAGCATCAATTATTGGGAGGTATTGACAGTTACCCCTCTCTTACCCAATGCGCAATATAACGCATTTCTTGGTGTGATCTTGGACCCCAGGAAGCTTACAGTTAGCAACAGGAGCTAAAATAGGCACAACCTGTGCTTAATAGAAGTGGGACTGCCTTACATAGTGCTTTAGAGAAAGTGCTACAGGAGTTTCGTGTTGGAAGATGGTGTTCTTATTAGGAAACCATAGGAGGATAGTAGGAGAAATTCCATGTGAATCTCCAGCCTTGGGAAGGAAGGGCATTCTAGGAGTAGGGACCAGGGTGATAAAGATATGGACAGAGGAAAAGCACTATTTCTGCAGGAGAATAGTGAGTAGTATTTTGCTTGGTGTTCGTAGAACATTAAGAATTAGCGGCAGAGAGAATCCAAGATGGCAGCATAGGTAAAGACCTACACTGCTGCCTCGCACAACAATTTCAAAACTACAACTAAAAGACAGAACGGACATCATCCAGAACCACAGGAAAGCTGGCTGAGTGGAAATTCTACAACTAGAAGGAAAGAGAGCGGCTCACAGAGACCCAGAGGAGCTGCAAAAAGCTGAGGTACGGAGATGCGCGCAGAGAGAGCGGGTGCTGGAGTATCTGACTGGCTTTCTCTGGCGGGAGGGAGACGGAGACTCTCAATGGCATTGAATCCCTTATCCTATGACACTAAACCCCAAATCCAGCCGAAACTCATACAGGGGGAGTTTAGACTGTGAAAAGGGAGAAGTGCACGGAAATTTAGGGGAGTCACAAAAGATCAGAAGGCTGGTGATGCAGAGGACCGACTGCTGATTGTGCCGCTGGCTTTCATGAGTGGGCGGGAGACAGACCCTCCCAACTGTGCCACTTCTAACTTCACTAAACCTCAGTTTCGGGTGAAACCCTGGAGACCCAGACTCATATGGTCCCTGAGCACAAGGGAGCCGGAGGCGCAGCAGTCTAGAGGCACTGTGAGAGAGCGTGCCCGCCTGCGCATACACAAAGACCGCTCCAGCCATTATCCAGTCACGTGAAATTCAGGGGCCATGGAGGGCAGGGCCGACTGGAAGGCAAGGCAGTCCATTAAGCCCTGAGACTCCACTCATCCCAAGCTCACCAGAGAGGCTTTTGCAGTTTTGCAAGTCTGATATCATAAGGCTGAATCCAACACAGAAGTTTCCCCGGCATAGTGAAAATGCAGAGACAAGGGAAGGGATCACAAACAAAAGAAATGGAGGAAAACAAACAATTGGATATAGAGTTCAAAACCATGCTTATACGGTTTTTCAAGAATATCCTAGAGCCCAGACCGGTTTGGCTCAGTGGATAGAGCTTCGGCCTGCGGACTGAAAGGTCCTAGGTTTGATTCCAGTCGGGGGCATGTACCTTGCTTGCGGGCACAACTCCAGTAGGGGGCATGCAGGAGGTGGCTGATCGATGTCTCTCTCTCATCGATGTTTCTGACTTCTTTGTTTTCTTCTCCCTTCCTCTCTGTAAAAAATCAATAAAATATATATATAAAAAAAAAAGAATATCCTAGAAAAGTTGGATAAAGTTAGTGAGACCCAAGAGGAGATGAAAAAGAACCAACTACAGATGGAAAAGAACCAACTAGAAATTAAACATACACTGACTGAAATAAAAAATATTATACAGCCAAAACCGGTTTGGCTCAGTGGCTAGAGCGTCGGTCTGCGGACTGAAAGGTCCCAGGTTCGATTCTGGTTAAGGGCATGTACCTTGGTTGCGGGCATATCCCCAGTAGAGGGCGTGCAAGAGGCAGCTGATCGATGTCTCTCTCTCATCCATGTTTCTAACTATCCCTTTCCCTTCCTCTCTGTAAAAAAATCAATAAAATATATTTTTAAAAAATATATTATACAGAGACCTAACAGCAGACTAGAGGAAGGCAAGAATCAAGTAAAAATTTTGAAATATAAAGAATCAGAAAATACTCAACTGGAAAAGCAAGAAGAGAAAAGAATCCAAAAATGTGAAGATAATGTAAGGAGCCTCTGGGACAGCTTCAAGCGTACCAACATCAGAATTATGGGGGTGCCAGAAGAAGAAAGAGAGCAAGATACTGAAAACCTACTTAAAAAAATAATGACTGAAAACTTCCCACATCTGGTAAAAGAAATAGACTTACAAGTCCAGGAAGCACACAGAACATCATATAAAAGGAATCCAAAGAGGACTACACCAAGACACATCATCATTAAAATACCAAGAGCAAAAGACAAAGAGAGAATATTAAAAGTAGCAAGAGAAAAACAGTTCATTACCTAAAAGGAAGCACCCATACGACTGTCAGCTGATTTCTCAACAGAAATGATGCAGGCCAGACGGGAGTGGCAAGAAATATTCAATGTGATGAAAAGCAAGAACCTACAACCAAGAATAATCTATCCAGCAAAGCTATCATTCAGAATTGAAGGGCAGATAAAGAGCTTCACAGATAAGAAAAAGCTAAAGGAGTTCATCAACTCCAAACCAGTATTATATGAAATGCTAAAAGGTACTCTTTTAGAAGAGGCAGAAGTAAATGGTAAAAGATAAAAAATTATGAACAACAAATACGTATCTATCAACAAGTGAATCTAAACATTAAGGGAATTAAAAATTTGATGAACAGAATAAACTGGTGAATATAATAGAATCAGGAGCACAGAAAGGGTGAGTGGACTGATAATTCTCAAGGGGAAAGGGATGAGGGGTGTACAGGGAGAGACTGGACAAAAATCATACACCTATGGATGAGGTCAACGGGAGGGAGGTAAGGGTAGAGGGACGGGTGGGAGCCGGGTGGAGCGGAGCTATGGAGGGGAAAAAAGAGAAACAAATGTAATAATCTGAATAATAAAGATTTAATTAAAAAAAAAAAAGAATTAGGGGCAGGCCAGCATAGAAAGGTGGGTTGAGAAAACAGTGGAAAGCTAGATGCCAAAGGAAGGCATTAGGATCTAGAGCAGTGGTTCTCAACCTGTGGGTCGTGACCCTTTCGAACGACCCTTTCACAGGGGTCGCCTAAGACTATTGGAAAACACCTATTTCCCATGGTCTTAGGAACCAACACACCGCTCCTCAGTGTAGCAAAATGTAGCAATGTAGTTTACTGTTGTCATATGAAGACTGTTATCCATGCTACACCACAATTCAAGACAAAATTTCATTTATTTGTAATTAGAAATAAATATTTCACAATATATAATTACATATTGTTTTTGTGATTAATCACTATGCTTTAATTATGTTCAATTTGTAACAATGAAAATACATCCTGCATATCAGATACTGTATTTACATTGCAGTTCATAACAGTAGCAAAATTACAGTTATGAAGTAGCAACGGAAATAATTTTGTGGTTGGGGGTCACCACCACATGAGGAGCTGTCTTAAAGGGTCGATGCATTAGGAAGGTTGAGAACTACTGATCTGGAGGGTCTGGAAGTCTGGTCTCCATTTGAGGAGCTGCAGCAGAGGTGGGCCCCTCTGAGCAGCGGTAACTCAGAGAAGGCGGGACACATTTCAGCCGAAGAGGGAAGTGTCTGAGGAAGTTCCTTCAATGCAGCTTGCAGTTTCAAGGGGCATAGAGAAGGTCAGGGGGAAATGGGAGGAAAAGAAGTGGGGTGATTGGAGCTTTGCGTTAGGAGTAAGGAATTCCAGAACTTAGTAGTGATGACAGTGAGGAAGGGTTTAGATGTGAGTGGGGAAATACCTTACATTTTAGGTAGTGACTGAGGGAAACTGTTTTGTTCACAGTGCAGTCCCACTGTGCCTGGGGTTTAGGTTATAAAGACATTTATTCAAGCCATTTAGTAAGGAGAAAATACGGAGGCAGAAGTACCCTTTAAAGTCCTATAAATCAATGCACAAAGCACACAGTATACATAGCGTAGAATACATCTGGTGCATAGAAAGCAGCTGGCTTGTATTTCGGAAGCATGTTGTATGTGTTTTTAAGCCAACCTCTCGTTTAACAAGGCAAGATGACCATCCTGTGGGGATAGAGCTATGGGAGTGATTGCAGGAGATAGTACCTCATCTTCATCTGAATCCCCCTGGGTCACGTACCCTACAATTCTCCCCTCCTTTTATTAGTGGTTGTTATTGAGAACCTAGAGTTGAATTTGGGTGATGTAGAGATGATGTCACTTTATTGTATTTGTTATGTTTTTAAGTAGTAAGTATAAGAATGAGGACTTTAATCTTTGTAATGCCTGTATACATGATCTTCTGTGTGTGTGTGTGATACTTGCTGTCAGTGATCTTCAGACTGATTTAAAATCGTTTAAAATTGTGCTGTAAGCATTAACTTTACCTTATTGGTCTTTGTTAGAGCTTAAATAATGGAAACTTCTGGAATTTGTTCTCATCCAGGAAGCATTTATTAAGGATCTGATTTGTGCATGTCTATTATCATTTAAACATTTGAGAGACATGGAAAATCATACAGAAATGAATCAGACAGTGTCCACAAGGATCTGATTGACTAACAGAATCTCTTCTGTCTTGATTCATTTTATTCTCAGTTGTTTCTTCATGGTAGGATAAGGTCACAAAAAAGGTGAGGTTGGGGGAGGGGTCCTATCCCTTTTTCTTATTTCATTTAGTGTGGATGATAGAAATATCTTTGATTGAAAGTAAGAATAATGGGTATGGTGTGCATATATGCTTTAGATGTAAAGCCTAACAAAAATCCAGTGAAATCTGAATCAGCATTTCTGCTTTTTTCATATCCAGTGCTGAGATTGTAAGAACCAGCCTTGGGGTTGCCATGGGGATAGGGACTTAGAAGGAGACATCATTAGCAAGTCTGTTTGAAACTCTGAGAATCTTGGAACTACAGGGTAGACCTGGTAATGGAGCCTTGGGGGAATCCTGTATTTCATCCACCAGGTCCTGCAGGATCAGGTGGGGAATAACCAAAATACAGATCAGCAGCTGAGTCTACATTAGGCATTGAGTCTACTTTTGTAGAGAGAGAGAGAGAGAGAGAGAGAGAGAGAGAGAGAGAGAGAGAGAGAGACACCTGGGAGCTGTGTGTTCCAGCGAGGACATGAACACACAAATTGCAATTTTCTTGGCCTTACTGTAGAATGGATTTTTACCTGTTAAGTAGCTACAGCCATTTTCATCACAAAGTAAACAAAATACTATGAAGTAATGTTGGTAAGTTAAAAGTTTCTACATTCTTTTAGCAGAATATCAGAAAACATCATATTTGTGAGATCTGTTAAGAAAAAGACTTTATAAATAGGAGGGATAGTAGCCCATGCTACCTTGTAAACTGTTGTTGAGAGTGTATTTTATCCCACAATCTTTTGTAAGGGTCTTCTGTGTCCCTGTATAAGAGAGGATGAGAAGGAGAGAATCCAAGATGGCGGCATAGGTAAACACCTACACTGCTGCCTCGCACAACAATTTCAAAACTACAACTAAAAGACAGAACGGACATCATCCAGAACCACAGGAAAGCTGGCTGAGTGGAAATTCTACAACTAGAAGGAAAGAGAGGGGCTCACAGAGACCCAGAGGAGCTGCAAAAAGCCGAGGTACTGAGACGCGCGCGCTGAGAGAGCGGGTGCCGGAGAACCTGGCTGGCTTTCTCTGGCGGGAGGGAAACGGAGACTCCCAACGGCATTGAACCCCTTATTTTACGACACTAAACCCCAGATCCAGCCGAAACTCATACGGGGGGGAGTTTGGACTGTGAAAAAGGAGAGGTGCACGGAAATTTAGGGGAGTGGCAGAAGATCAGGTCTGGTCTCGCATGCGCACAGTGCTGCGCGCAGGACAGATTGCTGATTGTGCTGCTGGCTTTCGCGAGTGGGCGGGAGACAGACCCTCCCAACTGTGCCACTTCTGACGCCACTGGGCCCCTGTTTCGGGCGAAACCCTGGGGACCTAGACTCGTGTGGTCCTAGTGCGCAGGGGAGATGGAAAGGCAGCGGTTAGAGGCACTGCGGGTGCGCACAGGCGCACAAGGACCACTCCAGCCATTACCCAGTCACGTGAGACTCAGGGGCTGTGGAGGGTGGGGCCGACTGGAAGGCAAGGCGGTCCCTTAAGCCCTGAGACTCCACCCAACCCAAGGTCAACAGAGGCTTCTGCGGCTTTGCCTCTGGCATCATAAAGCTGAATCCAACACAGAAGTTTCCCCGGCATAGTGAAAATGCCGAGACAAGGGAAGGGATCACAAACAAAAGAAATGGAGAAAAAAAACAATTGGATATAGAGTTCAAAACCACGCTTATAAGGTTTTTCAAGAATATGCTAGAAAAGATGGACAAATTTAGCAAGAGCCAAGAGGAGATGAAAAAGGACATACTAGAGATGGAAAAGAGCCAACTAGAAATGGAAAAGGTCCAACTAAAGATGATAAAGGACCAAATAGAAATTAAACATACACTGACTGAAATAAAAAATATTATACAGAGTCCTAACAGCAGACTAGAGAAAGGCAAGAATCAAGTAAAAAATTTGAAATATAAAGAAGCAGACAACATTCAACTGGAAAAGCAAGAAGAGAAAAGAATCCAAAAATGTGAACATAATGTAAGGAGACTCTGGGACAGCTTTAAGCGTACCAACATCAGAATTGTGGGGGTGCCAGAAGAAGAGAGAGAGCAAGATACTGAAAACCTGTTTAAAGAAATAATGACTGAAAACTTCCCACATCTGGTAAAAGAAATAGACTTACAAGTCCAGGAAGCACACAGAACATCATATAAAAGGAATCCAAAGAGGACCACACCAAGACACATCATAATTAAAATACCAAGAGCAAAAGAGAAAGAGAGAATATTAAAAGCAGCAAGAGAAAAACAGTTTATTACCTACAAGGGAGCAGCCATACGACTGTCAGCTGATTTCTCAACAGAAACGATGCAGGCCAGACGGGAGTGGCAAGAAATACTCAACGTGATGAATAGCAAGAACCTACAACCAAGAATAATCTATCCAGCAAAGCTATCATTCAGAATTGAAGGGCAGATAAAGAGCTTCACAGAGAAGAAAAAGCTAAAGGAGTTCATCAACTCCAAACCAGTATTATATGAAATGCTGAAAGGTACTCCTTTAGAAGAGGAAGAAGAAAAAGGTAAAAGCCAAAAAATTATGAACAACAAATACATATCTATCAACAAGTGAATCTAAAAATTAAGGGAATTAAAAATTTGATCAACAGAATAAACTGGTGAATATAATAGAATCAGGAGCACAGAAAGGGAGTGGACTGATAATTCTCAGGGGGGAAGGGGTGAGGGGTGTACAGGGAGAGACTGGACAAAAATCATACACCTATGGATGAGATCAATGGGATGGAGCTAAGGGCAGAGGGAGGGGTGGGAGTGGGGTGGAGGGGTGCTATGGAGGGGAAAAAAGAGAAACAAATGTAATAATCTGAATAATAAAGATTTAATTTAAAAAAAAAGAGAGAGGATGAGAAAATTAGTTCATGGACAGTGAGCTGTTGAACACATAACTTTGTTCTCCACCCACTCCTGAACACTATCTTATTTTCATTTAGTCTGTAACATACCTGGCCATGTTGTTGAGTATAACTTTGATCTTTTTTGTGGTCAAGTACCTTTTTGGAAATCTAGTAATTATGAATGTGCCATAATAAGGCATGAATATTTACCTCTTATTATTATTACTTTTTTGGAAGGAATCTTTGTATCAAGAGAAATCAAATCAGATATTAAAGACAGAACTTAAAGGCTTCTTCAAAGTAGTACAGCACTTTGTGTTTTAGTTTGATTTAAATATGTGTGTTATACTTTATTGAATACTGGTTATTTTTGCTTATTCATAACTCATTCACCTATGTTTAAAATGTACTTTAACATCAAAGAATGACATCAAAACTCTTTTTGTTCAGACAAGTCATGCAAATTCCATTTCCCTTCCAGGAGTCTCACTTGTGAATTTTATCTTCCTCTGACTTTCATAATTCTATTTAAAAAAAAACCTTCCATCTTCTTATTGACAGAGGTGTTTTTCTGTATGGCATTCTCCTTGGGTATAGATTTAGCTTTAGGAACAGACGTGTCCTGAAGATCCCATCCTTAGGCTTATATGTACAAGTTGGCATGGCTATGGGTCTGCTTCCTCTGCTGGCTGGAACTGGGCTATTTATAGTTTCTCTTCTTGGCTTCTGAATTAGTGTATCAGTGTGTATTTATGCAAGGGAGAGCTCTGAGGCCATATATGACTGTAGTTTAGAAACCTAGTAGCCTCATTTGCCTTTTGCTCTCTAGAGGGAGAAGAATGGCATTATATTTTGCCAACATAGAAATGTAACAGGTTGGAATGACATAACAATCACTTCAGCTTTTCTGAAACCACAGGTGACACAGCAAGACTTGGGACAGAAGAGAGAGTGTTCCCAGGATGAGTGACAGGGACATCTTCCCAAATGAGAGAGCTGCTGTCAGTTGCATTAGATTAGACCTTTAGTTCCTTTCCTTTTGTGGGTAATATAGTTGACCCTTGAACATCACAGGGGTATGGGCATCAGACCACCCCTCCCAACAGTTGAAGATTTGCTTATAACTTCTGACTCCCCAGAAATTTAAGTACTAATAGCCTACTGTTGACCTGAAACCTTACTGATTAACAGTTATTTATTACTAATATATACTGTATCCTTTCAATAAAGTAAGCAACAGAGAAAAAATGTTATTGAAATCATGAGAAAGAGAAAATACATTTACTGTAGTTATTTTATAATTCTACATTTAAATGGACCCACATAGTTCAAACCCTTGTTGTTCAAGGGTCACCGGTACCTCTAACTTCTTTGTCTTTTTCTTTGATTACCAGAGGCACTGGTGTTTTTATTGAGGCCAATGATTTCCCATTATAATGCCAGGATGAGCAGGGCCAGATAGGACTGGCATTTCATGTTGGGTCCTGCAGTCACACACACGCAGGTGACGCTGTGAAAGTTGACCTCCCTGATCAGTTTCCTCATCTTCAAAATGGGAACATTTCATCCTGTCCTCACAGGGCAGTTTTGAGAAATAGGGATAATGGAAACCACAGGAAATGTCTGGTGTGGAACAGCTGCTGATCAAATCCTGAAAACTCAGTAAAAAGAGTAAAAGAAAATGGAGCACAGGCTATTTCCCCCTCAGGATCCACAGTAAGGCTTTTGAAGAGAAAAAGAGATCCGTTTGCCTATTCTTCCTTCTCTTCCCTCGGCATCCCTTGAGTGGGTAATCTTGCCCTCTGAAACTCTCCATCTGAGTATCGTAAATGCCTTGGTCAAGATGACCTCACCTGCCTTCTTCTTTCTTTCATGAAATTTCCCTTCAAAAAAGCCGAGGCTTTAAGAAATTCTTGCAGTCAGCCAGTTTACTAGTGAGTAGAAGGAAGCTCGTAGGTTTGGCTATGTCTCTCCACCTTTTTGGCATTTGCTCCCATTGTTTACAGAACTCTGCTAAGGATCAACCTTCAGAGAAAATAACCTATTTGCAGTGTCCTTTTGCCACTTTTTTAGAAAATGGCCAAGAGTCAGAGTTCTACAATTTGAGATTAACTGTTCAACAGAAGCCAAATGAATCCTAAGAACACTTAGTTTGACAAGAGTGGGCATTCTAACAACAATCTGCTTGTATGTGTTGTGCAGGCTGATTTCAGTATTAAAGAGCAGGTCTAGGGGGATGACAGATGGTAACAAGCCAGTAGGAGTCTACTGGGTGGTGGAGGAGCAGTTCCCCTCAGCAGACTGAGGACTACAGCCCCTTTGGTCCACTGGTGTCCAGGGTCTTGTTTAACAGTTTGGAAAATTAGGTTGAAGAGATAAAAATATTAAGTCAAGTGAAGACATTTTATAGCAACATAATTTAAATTTTTAATGAGTTCAATCATAATATGCTATTTTGCTCATTTTTCAAAGCAGAAAAGTAGCCCATGATCATAATAGAAAATGTGAATTAGGAAGAAACAAAATAGAAAACAATTTCAAGAGGGAAATAAAAATCACTCATAACCCCTTTCCACTAAAATTGTAATCATTATTATCTTGAAATGGTATCTCAAATCCTTTTATCTGACTCTCTCACTCACATATATTCATACATATGTAATCATCATGCACACATAAGTCCTTGGGAAGACAGTATGCAAATAGAATTCTAATGCCCTATTTTTCTTCATTAATAAGAGATAGAGGAACAATGTGGTTGAGAGATTTCTGTATGTTTGGATACACCTTTGTCTGAGTCCTTGCTCTGCAGCAAAGTGTTATCTGACAGTGGAAGTAATTCTCGAGCTTCCCTTTCCTCATCTGCAAAGTACGACACCAGTGTCATCCCCTACACTGAGGGGCTGTGAGGACGCAGGGGCTGTTGTCTGTAAAGTGCATGGAGTCCAGGTTCTCTGAACTATAGCCAAGCAAACAGACAACAGCACATGTCCTTGTCCTTTCTCTCTACTTCGCCATTCTCATCATTTAAAAAACCCTACTGCTCATTTAAGGTACACCTCAAATGTTTTTCCATGTATGGATATTCTCCTAGGCATGAATATCTAGGTGCCTCTAGAAGGCTGTATGGTATAGTGGTTAAAAGCCCAGGTACTTCACTAAACTCCCCAGGTTCAAGGCCAGCTCTTTCATTCATTAGCTCTTTTTGTTTATAAAGTTTTTAAAAATACATTATTATTGATTTCAGAGAGAAAGAGAGAGGGAGAGAAAGTTAGAACATCAATGATGAGAGAGAATCATTGATTGGCTGCTTCCTGCATGCCCCCAACTGGGGACTGAGCCAGCAACCCAGACATGTGCTCTTGACCGGAATCTAACCTGGAAGCTTTCAGTCCTCAGGCCAACACTCTATCCATTGGCTAGGGCTCACTCATTAGCTCTTTATCCTCAGGAGATTTACTTAATGGCTCTAGGGTACTACATGCTCCTCTGTGGATATGGCATAAGTACAGTACCTACTTCATAGGGTTGTTGAGAGGGTTAAAAAAGTTATCTCAGGAAAATTCTTAAAATAGTGCTCAGTCAATGTTAGTTATTTATTCCACTAAACATGCTTCGTTGGGGCTGGTTATTTGGATATCGCATTCATCTTTCAGGAAAGCATGGTTTTTCTTTTAACCATCTTTGTATTCAATGTAAGCCTACCTAGCCCAATGCCAGGCCTGTGGTAGATGTTCAGTGGACACTTGTTGAATTTACTGGCATTGGGGTGAAAATTGCAAGAGGAAGGCAGGACTTCTAGAGATGATGCCACACCTAAAACTTTATTGCTAGAGTTTCAGGGTCATTGGAAGTATTAAGCACAAAATACTCAAGTGAACTAAACATTTTTCCTTTAATAATTTCTTTCCAGATAGTTTTAGGTTGAAAAAATCATTGCAATATGGTACTGAGTTTCCATATGGCCAGCATGATTTCACCAATTACCAACTAGAGTGCTCAAAATTTATTCAGACTTCCTTAATGTTCTTTTTCTGTCCCAGAATCCCATCCAGAATATCACATTATATTTTACTGTTGTATCTCCCTAAACTCATCTTGGCTGTGACAGTTTCCCAGACTTTCCTTGTTTTTCATGACCTTGACAATTTTTGAGGAGTTCTGATCTGACTGAGTTTAATTGATTCTACATGTATTTTGTAGAATGTTTCTCAAGTGGTTTTATTTAAATTGAGATATTACTCACATGCCATAAAATTGACCCTTTTAAAATGTATAACAGACTAAACTTAAACGTTCTTTGGTAGCTTGATTTTCTTAAACTTAAAATTTATTAACAACATCTAATTACCTAAATTGTATATGAAGTGCTTCCAGTTAGGAAATGTGTTATTTAAATTCCATTTATATGGTGAGCTTGGCTGTTTCTGGTGAGTGTTTATTTGAGCAGGGTTATAATGCATTTTGGCAAAAGGGAACCAGAAGGTCATCTTGGGTTTGCTGTTGCCCGGGAAATGTTGAAAGGAATGAATTTGTTCTGGCATTTTGGACTGTTTTGGACACTGTTTTAGCAGGGTACTTGTTTTTATATATTAACTGAAATAGTATTGATGTCAGAGAAGCTTGTATCTGGAAAACAGAAAGGAAAGTGGAAATACATATTTTACCTTGACAAAAGGCTGGCAACACACGGGCAGAGATGATCAGAAATCAGAAATCAGGGTGTGTGCGTGGGATTTCTGTTTGTACATCTTTCCCTGCATTCATCTATTCATCCATCTATCCATGAATCCATCCATCCATCCATCCATCAATCCATCCATCCAACCATCCATCCGTTCATCCACCATATCTTCATGCAGTACTTACCATGTGCCAGAAACTGTTCCTGGGAAACAGGAAAGAACATGAAGCTTACACACTGGTGGTGTGTCTGGTGGTATAGACAGACAGTGAACAGATAAGTGTGTGTCAGGTGGGTTCGAAAGCATTAAATGGGGCCAGGTGAAACAGAAGTATAGATGGAAGGTGTCCCAGAAAGATCTCTTTATGTTGACATTTAAGCAGAGACACCGATATATATTTGACTAAAAGTGTGTCTACCACATGAACATTCTCTGTGGAATAAAATTCATTCAATTAAACTCAGTCAAAAAAATTAATGGAATAGCTTTTTAAAACTGTCACCGGGCTCTGCAAGGGAGATTTAATAGTCAGTAAAAACATGGTCCCTGCTTCCAGACAACTGACTGCCTTGAATGGGAAGAGGGTCTGAATTGATTAAAAACAAGTCCTTAAGTGAGAAACTGTAAGGAGTGCTGGGAAGGAAGAGCAAGGGAAGTGTGAGCCCTGAGAAGGGAGAATAGGAAACTGGTTTAATTTGGAGGGTCAGAGAAGGTTTCCTTGAAGAAGGGACACATAGAAACAGAGCTAACAGGACAGGTGGAATGAACAGAAGCAAAAAGGGCTCGGGAGGAAGGCCAGTGAGCCTGGGCACTAGGAGCCGAGAACGCTGGGAAGAAATTGCAGTGGTGGCAGTAGCTACAGTAGGAGAACTTCAGTTATTTACGATAAGAGGAAGTTCTAAATCATTTGACACCATCCCATTCTTGGAAATGGATATTCTTATTGTGATTATACATGCCCAATAAATAGTAGTAAATAAAAATAAGTTAATCTAAAAATAACCATCTAATTGTCTTTGCTTTGACATTTTTGGAATTGAGTGTATGTTAGATTTTGCAAAGATAACTAGAATTTGCTATTATGTTAAAATTTCTGGTACTTGTTCAAAACTTAGAAAATAATAGATTGTATGACAGTATTTTAAATCACGGACAACAGTGTGGTGATTGTGGGGGCTGCAGAAGTGGAAGGGTGGAGCAGGGTATGGGCGGATAAATGGTGATGGACAGAAACTTGACTTGGGGTGGTGAACACACAATAGGGTATACGGGAGAGGTGTTGTAGAATTGTGCACTTGAAATGTATATAATTTTAACAAGTGATAACCCAATAAATAAATAAAATTGTTAATAAAAATAGCTCTTTTTAGGAGGACATTTTAAAACTCAAGTTGTAGAACATTTCTCTTATTTTTTTCTTTTTAAAAATATTATTAAGTGAAAGTTTAGGGTAGATATTTAATTGTATTATATAGTACAGTTCTTAGACTCAAAAGCCTTTGGAGAATGTTTTTTAATCTAATAAAATGAATTATCTTTGTTTAAAGCTTTTCCTCGGGTCTAGTACATTCAGTTACTTAATGTTGTGTATCATCTTTTAAGAGTGTTTTGATATGACACGCTCAGATTCAAATGACTTTATAAGACTGAACAATGCCTTTGCTAAGGATGCAAAAATGCCTAATCTCTGGCTTTTAAAATGTTTCTGCCTTTTTAGGAAAATCAAGATGTGATTGTGGAGTGGTGTTAAATGAAGAGCTTAAAACAGTGTGGGGGTGGGTGATAATGCCAGGAGTGCTGCTGGTGTTGCAGATTTTTGGGGTTGTTGAAATTAAGTTTGGATTATGAACCCTACATACAGCAGACCCTGTTTGGTGACATCTGAATACTAAGTTTTATATTTCCATTAGTTAACAATAGATATAACACTCAAAATTTCAATTATTATTTAAACTCTTCTCTCCAGAGCTTCAAATTTTGATCAAATTTTGAAACTTAGGACCATTTCCATTTTGTTTCTGTATTTCTATTTTTTTAAGTTATGAAAGTAGTATATGTTTATTTTGGAAAATTTGAGAAATATGAGAAAGTGGGAGATAAATATTTAATCGCATCACTTAAATCTTCTAATTGTATCTGAAAGAAATATTTTAAATGAAAATAGTTTTATTATTTTTTATGATTATAAAAATAATATACTCCTAGTATAGAAAAGAAAGACAACATTTTGAGCTATTTCTGTTACGTGTAGTATGTGTTTGTGTTGAATATTATAAAACTTGACCTCGTCAGGTACTGTCATAGACTCTGGGAAATGTTAGGAATATTTATTAGAGGATTGTTTAGTAAAAAAAAATCTTCACATTAGCTGCTTCTTGAAATTCTTGGATTTTCACATTTTTATTAATAATCTAGTATTTTCAAACTGACTAATTCCATGTTCTCATTCATAGCATTAAGTGCCTTACTTAATATTCATGAATATGTCATTAGTAGAAGTATAGTGCATGAAAATTCATGAACTCAGCGGGGGTTCCTCAGCCTAGCTTGCCCCTTCTCACAGTCTGGGAGCCCTCCAGGGTGGGAGGTGGCCCAGTGATCAGGGGAAAGCGATGCCCCATCACACCTCTGCTGCTGCTGCCACTGCCAGCAGTGTAAGCCTCAGCCGGCCCTGGGCAGCTGGGCAGCTGCCATCCAAGGCTTGCCTGAGCCTTGGGCTGGCTCTGGGTGCTGGGGGGTTGAGGGGAATGGGTGCTACCATTTTCTGGCTCTGGGCGCCACCAACTTTGAGGGTGGAGCAGTCAATTAGCATATTCTCTCCTTATTGGCTGTGGGCTCCTCCATCTTTGCAATGACATGAGGGTCAATTCACTTGAGGGATTATGCTAATTGACTCACGCCATCACAGCCAATATTAAGGGAATATGCTAATTGACTCCCCCACTCTCAAAGTTGGTGGTGCCCACAGCCAGTATGGAGGGAATATGCTAATTGCTGCCCCACCCTCAAAATTGGTGGTGCCCATAGCCACAAGATGGCAGCACCCAGTCTCCTCAGTCCCACTGGGGTGGCAGGTGAATGGCAAGGCCAGAGTCCCCCAGTCCCCTCAGCTCCCCAGCTACCTAGGGCCATCCTGAGGCATAGGAAAGCCTCAGATGGTGGCTGCCCAACTGCCCAGGGCTGGCCTAAGGAGCAGGCAAGCCTCGGATGGCAGCTGCCCAGCCACCCAGGACAGCCCGAGCTCAAGTAACCAGGGCCTGCCAAGGCTTGCACTGCTGGCAGTGGCAGCAGCAGAGGTGTGATGGGGCTTTGCCTTCCCCTTATTGGCGGGTCACCTCCTGCCCCTGATGGCTCCTGGACTGGGAGAGGAGGCAGGCTGGATTGAAGGACCCCCTTCCAGTGCATGAATTTTCATGCGCCAGGTCTCTAGTAATTCATAATAATTGAAATGAAATTTGAAACTAAATAGAACTAAAAGGGAGCAAACACACATTAAGCAATTATCCAGATAATGTATTTCTGTAACCCTTTATGCTTTTTGGATACACACGTGTGTGTGTGTGTGTGTGTGTGTGTGTGTGTTTACACAAAATAGTTCAAATTATTTGCATTTTTCTGTAGCTTATTTTCCTCACTTCTGTAGAATATTGTGAACCTTTTTTCATTTTGCTCAACAATATTCTCTGTTAGTATTGTCAATTAGGTATTTGATTTTCTTAATAGTCTATACCATACTTTAAACAATTTTTGTTGTAAAACCTTTGGATTGTCTCCATTTTTTTCTATTATCAAAACAATACTGCAGTATATATTACTCTCAGATTATTGCCTAGAAGTACATTTCTACAAGTTGAATTATTCAGCATTAAGAATATGAATATTTTAAAAGTCCTGCTACATATTGCCTGTTTATTCTCTTGGAACAATGGGTCAGATTATTACATCTACCCTTATATCTTCATCAACACTTGCCTACCTACTAGGCAGGGAAAGTGTCTATCGACTATACAGCTGACCCTTGAAAGATATGGTATTGAACTGCACAGCTCTGCTTATATGCAGATTGGTTTTCAATAAATATTTTAAATAAATGATTTTCTTAATAACATTTTTCTCTTCTCTAGCTTACTTTATTGTAAGAATACAGTATATAATACATATGATATAAAATATGTGTTAATCAGTACAGCTTTTCATCAACAGTAGGTTATTAGTACTTAAGTGTTGGGGGAATCATACTTATATTTTTTAGTTGCACAGGAGGTCTGCTCCTCTAGCCTCTAAATTGTTCAAGGATCAAATGTAATTTGTTTCCCTATACACTGGCCACCTTGTTGCCCTATTTTTAGATTGTTCTGTTCACAGGTCTCCATGAAAAACCTGTAGACACATCCTGTTAAATTTTAGCATTTGGATGTTGACCCCAAGCAAACAAAATGGCAGTGAATTCAGATTTTGGCAGTAGATAATGGCTAAATAGCTTGGAAATTCAAAACTTCTACAACATGATTGGTGTACTTTCCACACAATTGGAAATTTATTTTTTGTGAGGGTATGTTTCCCATCATGCATAGCAAAGTATCCAACTTCTGAATCTATATTCCATATAAATATAGTAGTAATTATTTGAGTTTGGGGAGATTCTGTGATTTGCCAAAAAAGACTTAAGTGAAATATATGTAATTTCTTTCAATTTCCAAAATTAATTTTTTATATTCTCACAACTTAAAATAATTTGCTCTTCCTGGGATTTCCTCTCCCACTTTGTTTTCCTGCATTTTTAAGTGTGCATAATTCTAGAGGTTAGAGATTATACTTATTTTTTCTCTGTTTCTCAACACTTCATATGTCCCTCCCTGCCTTTGTTTATGGAGAAGATGGTTCTCACCCAGTGCCTACAAGAGATGTGAGTCTTCAAGACTCAATCTTCTGTACATGGAGTTTCTCTCTTTATTCCTTGAATAAGGTTTTTCTTTTTATGTGAAATTAGTGATTCACAGGGGATTGGAACCTGTGACCTTATACTACTGGATAGTGTACCTTCTCAGACAAGTTGATGAGTTGATGAAATTAGACCATGGTCAATATTGCAGATTGGGTTCTCTGCAAGGTGGCCCCTGGAGAGAGGTTAAATGATTTCTTCAATGACACAGAGCTGGGAAAGTACTTAGAACTTGAGACCAGTTGACCTGTTGAATTACTTCATTCACAATCAATCCTAGGCTTCTTGTTTCAATGGTGGAGTAAGGTTAAGCAAAAATTAAACACTTCCTAATCTAATTTTCTTAATCTTGACTGTGGTAAAAGTATTAAAGTATGTTCTACTATAGATACAAAGTACACTAGCAAGATAACTAGTCTTGAGGCAAGAGTCCAGGACAGTCAATATCTGAATACTGGACAATCACCTTCAATCACCCAGATCAGTAGGGAATTCCTCTGGTCTCCAGCAAGTTCAGAGACAAGCGGACAAGACCAGAGACACACTTCATTACTTGTTGATTGCAGGTTCGATTCCCACTCAGGACACATACTCAGGTTGTTGGGCTTTGTACTAAACAAAACCCCAGTGCATTTTACGACTTGAACCTTCAAGGATTCTTCCCCCCCCACAATATATTTTTATTGATTTCAGAAAGGAAGGGAGAGGGGGAGAGAGATAGAAACATCACTAATGAGAATCATTGATCGGCTGCTCCTGCACACCCCCTACTGGGGATCAGGCTGCAACCTTGACATGTGCCTTTGACCAAAATCAAACCAAAGACTCTTCAATCCACAAGCTGACACTCTATTCACTGAACCAAACTGGCTAGGGCAAGGATTCTTTGTGGATACCAAAAGGGCCTAATTGGTTTCATTTAAAAAATTTTTGTTTAAAGAACTAAGTCATTGACAACAGCATGGTGATTACCAGAGAGTAAGGAGGATGGGGGTGGTAGAAGAAGACTAGGGAGATTAACGGTGATGGAAGGAGATTTGATTTGGGGTGGTGAACACACAGTACAATATACAGATAATATGAATTGTACACCTGCAACTTATCTAATTTTATTAACCAACGTCACCCAATAAATTCAATAAGAAATAATAAATATAAAATAAATAAGTTATTGAGGTAAAATTAATATAACAGAATTAATCACTTTAAAATGAACAACTTAGTGGCATTTAATACATTCACAGTATTGTATAACTACTGTCTCTATCAAGTACCAACACATTTTAATTAGTCCAAAGTAAAACTCTTCCTCATTAAGCAGTTTCTGCCCATCCTTGTTTCCCCCAACACCCTGGAAACCATCAACCTGCTTCCTGTGTCTATAAATGTATCTATTCTGGCTATCTATATAATAAAAGGGTAATATGCAAATAGACCAAATGGCAGAACAACCAAATAACCAAGCAAAGTGTAATATGCTAATGACATTCTAAGGCTGCTCAACCGCTCGCTATGATGTACACTGACCACCAGAGGGCAGATGCTCCTACCAGTAGGTTAGCTTGCTGCTGGGGTCCAGCTGATTGGGACTGAGCAAGATGGGCTGGACAAGCCCTGGAGCCCTCTTGCGGTCCCTCTCTGGCCTGAACATGAACATACACCGGTGGGGTCCCTCAGCCTGGCCTGTGCCCTCTCGCAGTCCGGGACCCCTTAGGGGATGTCTGAGAGCTGGTTTCAGCCCAATCCTGCAGACCACTCCCTTGGGAGGGCGCCAGATGTAGGGCTCATGGCTGGTGAGCACTACTGTGGCAGCACAAGCCTCTCTTGATTGGAATTGATTGGGCACGAGCCCATGGCAGGCACACTGGGGCCGGGATGAGCAGGAGTGGCATGTAGGAGCTGCAAGTGGCACTGAACTGTGGATTTTGGCCCAATCCCTGACGACAACCTAGAGCGACCCCAACGGTGCATGAATTTGTGGACCACTCCTCTAGTTTTATATAAATAGGATCATACAATGTATATAACCTTTTGTGTCTGGTTTCTTTCATTTAGTATGTTTTGTAGGATAATCCATTCATTCCTTTTTATAGTTGAATAATATTCCAATATATGGATATTCATTTATCCATTAATGGCTATTTGGACTCTTTCTACCTTTTGGCTATTGTGATTAGTGCTGCCATGAACAGGCATGTATTTGTACTTATTTAAAAAATACATGCTCAATTCTTTTGGATATACCTAGTGATGAGTAGAATTGTGGCATCATATGGTACTTCTGTGTCTAACTTTTGAAGAGTTGTCAAACTGTTTCTTACAGTGAATTGAACCATTATACATTTCTAACAGCAATGTACATGTGTTCCATTTTATCCCCATCCTTGACAGCATTTGTTATTTTATGTTTGTTTTTTAATTATAGTCATTAGAGTTGGCATGAAATATAAAGGGCTTCTTTTTTATTAGACCATTCCTAGTTTCTACTTGAGGGAAGAGCCTCTTTAAAAATAGAAGGGAAACAAAGCTCACCTTATTTTGGCAGCTATTTGGGGAGGAAAGAAAACTCCCAAGAGGTAGATTCAGGAAGGATTCTAAGAATTATCTCTGGGAACTCAGGGCTTGAATCCCTTGGCTTGGCCCTCTGGTCTCCCCTCCCTGACACGGAGGGTTGGTTGATGTTAACCTCTGAGGACTCATTCCATTCCTCTCTCTTGAAAGGTGGGCTGAACTGGCAGGCTGTGGAGGAAAGTTTGTAGGAAAGAAGCTTTCAGGACAGACTGATAGATTCTTAGATTAGTTCGTTTGTTCAATAAATGCTTATGAACTATCTGCTGTGTGTCAGGCACTCTTCTAGGTGCTCATGATCCATCATTGACTGAGTAGATAAAGTTCCTTGCTTTCATGAGCTTTCATTCTGATGGGAGACATAAACAATGAACATAATAAATAAAATTATATAGTGTGTTATAAGGTGATAAGAGTTATGGGAAAAACAAAAAAAAAGTATATTGAAGTATTAGGTAGGATTGTGGGGTAGATCTTTTTGAGAAGCTAAGAACTGAGCACAGACTGGAAAAAAGTTGGGCCTGGATGGGTTCTCTGAAAAACAAAACAAAACACAACAACATACACACACACACACACACACACACACACACACACAAATAACAAACACAAAACAAAAACAAAACACTACCCAGACACTCAGAGATCCCGGTGCCCCGGTGCAGCTCTGACATCACTGATGTGGTTCCCTCAGTAAATGTCCTCTTAGTCCCTACCTTTTCAGGTTTTCATTTTTATAGTCATCTTTTGGTGTTATCTGTGTGCTTCACTTTGCTCAGGACACAAACAGGCCTTCTGAGTTATGACTGATAAGTGATGGGGAAAATTAGACACCTCAGGTCCTGGCCACAGAAAAAAAGTCAGAAATGAGTGAACACAATCTTCCCAATTTAACTGAGATTGAGACTCAAAGCAGTAAAGACCTGTAAGCCATAGCTGAGTTTACTAGGGAGATCTTAAAATTCTGTTCTCCAGAAATGACTTCTGGAAAGTTTTAGGCGTCTTTACAGCCCAGAATCCCAAAACCATGTAATTCTGACCCCACTGTGCACCTGCTCTGTGCCCTGCTTCCAGGTAGGAGGCTCCTCTGCAATGTCCTCCTCCCACGGAACTGTTCCTCCAGGGCAGGAGACCACAGTGAAGCCTCCATTAGGAGACTTGCACTTGAAAGAAGAGACACAGGCCCTAGCTGGGGGTTCAGTTGGCTGGAGAGTTGCCCCGTATACCAAAAGGCTGCAGGTTCGATTCCCACTCAGGGTACATACCCGGGTTGCCCATTCAATATTCAGTCAGAGCGCAGGTGGCAGACAATCAATTGATGTTATTGTCTCACATTGATGTTTCTCTCTCTCCTTCTCTCTAAAATTGGTAAAAATAAAGAAGAGACTCTGAATCGCTGTGACTCTGACACTGTGTCCAGATTCAACCTTATCTTTGCAGCTTTCCATGTGTTGGTTTAGAGAAATGAGCGTTCCTAAAATGATACTTTTAGAGGTCCCAGTCGCCTGAGTGGGAATCGCAGTGTCTGTTCACTTGACAGCGATTGCTGATTTCGAGTTTGTTTCAGAAATAAAATGTGTTCCTGTTTTAAACATCTAGTTCTAGATTCAGCACTTAGAAAACTGCACCTGGGCTGATTGTTAGTCTCTAAATTTTACTTTCTGTTTTTGAATTAAAAAATATACAGGGTGGGCCAGGACCAATTTGGCTCAGTGGATAGAGCGTCAGCCTGCGGACTGAAAGGTCCCAGGTTCGATTTCATTCGGGGGCGTGCGCCTTGGTTGCAGGCACATCCCAGTAGGGAGCGTGCAGGAGGCAGCTGATCAATGTCTCTCTCATCGATGTTTCTAACTCTATCCCTCTCCCTTCTTCTCTGTAAAAAATCAATAAAATATATTTAAAAAAATATATATATACACACACACACACACACACACACACAAAGGGTGGAGCACAAGTAGCTTTACAGGAGTACACGATACATGGAGTTTATTCTCATATGATTAATTACTTTATTAATTTTCATGTGAGCAATGGTAAACCTGATTTTGCCCTACCCTGTATTGCTCAGTGTAATGAAGACAAGACGTCCCCTTAAATAGATGTTTCCTTAAATATCCAGCTATTGTGAAGGAAGGTTCAAGTTCTTCTCTGGAATGCTTTTCCAAAATGCAATGGGGTTTGCTCTTTTTCACTTCAGTTATTTTAGGCAGTCATTAAACAGTTGTTAGCCAGTTTAGTAAGTTTATATAAAGCTGCATATTTTGAGGCTTTAAATGCCACAGGAGAGGTTCCAGTGTAAACAGGGGGGAGAAGAGCATTAGCGCTTCAAACGGAAGCGCCCAGCACCCTCTTCTTTCTGGCTGAGGAAACGCTTACCCAGACAAGGCCATGGACACAAGCCACGCACCCCGGCCCTTAAAGAGCCCGGGGGTGATTAATCTCCAGTTTGGTGAGTGGGGCCAAGAGGCCAGGTCTCGGTTCTCGATCCATGTGGGTCAGCTAGATTCACTTTGTTCTGTGGTCACAGATGGTGACTCAGACTCTGGTAAATGTCTCATAAATGCATTCCACTCATCAAGAGAGTGTAGATTATGAGCTGCTGGCCCAGAGCCAAAGGGATGCTCGGCACCCCTTGGACAGGCGTGCCAGCAATATTCTCCATTCGGGCTGTCTCTGCCTCATGTGGCGGAGGCAGTACTTGCTCAAAGTGACACATATGCTTAGGAGCTGAGCCCTGACTATGGTGACTGGCTCAGGGTCTCCTGGAGCTGCCCGGGAGAAAGGAAGGAGGAATAAAAGCTGCTGTTGCTTTCTGGGTCACATCAAGGAAGTTGAATTTACAACGAAAAGTCATTCCTTTTGTATGGGGCATCCTAGTCATTGTTTCATTAACTCCAATGCATTTGTACTTTTAGAATCAAGCTTTAATCGGTATTTCTGGGATGCCTTTTAAAAATTCCAGGTTTCGAGCTCCTCTTATCTACAGAGTAAGAGTAGCATTTGTGACACAAGTAACAGCTCTCACTTATTGAGCACTTACTGTGTTCTGGGCTTTGTCCTGCAGGTTTCAAATCTCATTTGATCCTCCAAGTAACTTTATCAAAAGGAAGCTAATGTTAGTATGACCATCCTTATTTTACAGATGAGATGCAGAGAGATTAAGTAAATTGTTTAAAGTCAGACAGTTCATTGTAAACTGTGGGGTTTGGGCCCAGTATTTGGCTTCAGAGTTTATTTTAACCCGCTGTTCGAAGCTATTTATAACAAGCAGCAGAAACACCACCACATACTTCTGGGTGTACCCTATGGGCTACGCACCTGTTAAATCAAGACGTCACTTTTATCATGTCGTTTAATATCATTGGTGTCTAGAACAAAGTCATCTTCCTAACAAAGGGACACAGTCTTCTCCTTTAATTTGAACCCTATGAATGAAATGCCTTTGTATGTGTGTCCCACTTCCTAAAAATAATTTAGAAAGGCTTTAGAACAATTGTCTTCCAGGCAATGAAGCTTAAATTGCCTGTCAATTTCTCAATATTCCTGATTTTTCCGGTACAGTGTCTTTTGATTCTATCCTATCCCAAGTTTTTCTTGCTGAATTTAAGATCTCTGTTATGTTTCTCTCTCTTCTTCCTCTCTCCTCTTCTCCCCTCCCTTCCACTCCTTTTCTCGTTTCATTCCCTAAAGAGCACTTCATTGTGCTTCCTGCCTCCCTGGGCGTTGCTCTACTATAGTGATCATAACGTTGGCCAATAATTTTAATAGCTCTTTGATGGCAAGGGCTGTCTTATTCATCTTATTCTTCTAATACCTAGCATTTGGGTCTGGCACATAGAGAACACTTGGTACATGTTTAGTGAATGAGCAAATCCTTCCTACTCATTCCTTCTTTTCCTCTGCTGATGATCTTCTCCAGACACTCATTACTCTTTCATGCCTAAGGTATAGCAGTTGGAATGTTTTTGCCTATAAGTAACAGCAAAGACAATTCAAGCTGGCTTAAGAATAAGGAACTTTATTAGCTGACAAGTTGAAGGCCAAAGATAAAGCAGGCCCCAAGAGGGATTTGTCCAAGCACTCCAGTGTTTCTTTGCATTTCTCTTAACTCTGCTGTCCTTTGGCCAACAGTGTGATGGTTACAATAGTTCAGATCCTTGGATTCAGCTACAGTGACATCCAACCTGTATCTTAGGAGGGCATTTTCCTGTAGGTTTCCAGGAAGTGTCTCTTTGTATTTCATTGGTCTGAACTGGTTCACATATCTGTTCTGGAACCAGTGCCTGGGTCCAGGAATTGCCATGTTCTGATGAGTTTACAGCTGGATTGGGGAACCATGGAGGAAGTAATTACTTAGACACACAAACATAGTCAGGTCAGCATCTCCTGAAGCACACAATGTCTTATGAAGGGTGGGTGGAAGGCTGAATGAAATTTGGGATACTGTTGGGAAGCGGGAGTGGACTTGGCACTAGTAGCCATCAGTGTCCATTGTAATCAGCTCTGAAAAACTTCTTGATGGTTGTCCCTCCCTCTAGACACTCCTCGCTCTCATCCTCTCCATAGAGACCACTAGATTGATCTCTCTCACGCATGGATGTAAAAAGTGTTAACTGGACCTGACCAGTTTGGCTCAGTGGATATAGAGTGTCAGCCTGTGGACTGAAAGTCCCAGGTTTGATTCCGGTCAAAGACATGTACCTTGGTTGCAGGCACATCCCCAGTAGGAGGTGTGCAGGAGGCAGCTGAATCGGTGTTTCTCTCTAACTCTTTATCCCTCTCTGTTTCTCTCTGTAAAAAGTCAATAAAATATATATTTTTTTAAATGTTAGCTGACTCCCTATTGATTTCTGGAAGATATTCTGATATTCAGGCCTTCATTCAAGACAATCCCATTTTATCTTCCACTTTTCCTGCATACTAAAGCTGGTATTATGGACTGAATGTCTGTGTTCCCCCAAACTTCATATATTGAAATCCTAATCCCCAATGTGATGATGTTTGGAAGTGGGACATTTGAGTGGTAACGAAGTCATGAGGGTGAAGTCCTCATGAATGGTATTAGTGTCCTTATAAAGGGACTGGAGAGCTTTGTAGCCCTCCTTCCACCATGTGAGGATAGAATGAGAAGGTGGCAATCTGTAACCAAGAAGAGGGCCTCACCAGAACCCGACCATATTGGCACCCCCATCTCAGACTTCTTGTCTCCAGCAGGGTGAGGAACACATTTTCATTGATCATGAGAGACCTAGTCATGATAATTTGCTAATGCAGCCTGAAAGGATTCAGGTTCCTGGGCTTTCACCGAATGGGTTTAGTAACCATTCTCTGATGATGCAGGCTCACACCTTTGCTCTGCTCTTTTATCTCATGCACCTGGAATGGCCACTTTCCTTTTCTGTCCTAACATTGCTTTCAAGTTCCACCTTAAATTGTTTCCTCAGAAGCATTTCATGATCACTCTACTTCGAACCAATCTGCTACTACTCTAAGCACTGTAGCATTTAATAATATGGCATGGCACTCAACATATGTTGCTTTGTAATGCTGGGAAACTTGTCATTTAAGTTTATATTTTTCTTGTCTCCCTAAGGTAAAATTAAATATTTATTTGCATTCATGATCCTCCTAATAGCTAAGTTGTTGTCATATAACTGGTAGATGTGGGATACAGCATATGTGTGTGCCAGCCAAGACAAGTGGGAGCAAAGAAGCATGATAGAAACATTGCAAATGTGAAGGTTGCATTTAGCTTTTTGACAATGAGATAGTACAAATATTTACTGGTTGGTTACTATGTGTGTATCAGGCACTGTTCTAAGTTCTGGCTGGAACTTATAGCAAGAAATAACCAAGGTCCTTTTCCTGAATGAGCTTGCATTTCTAGTGGAGAGACAGACAACTTAATATTTGGCAAAATGCCAGATAATTCCAGCTGCTAAGCAGCAAAACCAAAAAGGAGTAGAGGACCTTGGGCTGATACTTTGTAGGTGGAATGATCAGGGAAGGCTACACCCAAAGCCCTCACCAGAACTTTAAGAGATGATATGGGGCAGAAGGAACACCAGGAGCAGAACCCCTGAGGAGAAGCCTTGCTTGGTATGCTTGAGAGCAAGCAAGGAGGCAAGCATGGTTGGAGTGCACTGATGGTGAAGGAGTGACAAGAGATGGAAACATCAGGGGAGCCAGAGTTTGGGTCCTGTAGGATCTTGTTCAGTTTTATTGTGAGTGACATAGAATGAAGGACTTTGATTTGAGTAGTCACCTGACCTGGTTTGCATGTTAAGAGAATCACATTGTCTTCTATGTGAAGAAACTTGGGGAGAGCCAGGCAGGAAGGCGGGAAAGCAGAGAGGAAACTGCTAGTCTCGACTGGTGGTGGTGGGGATGGGATGAAGTGGTAGGATTCTGAGTATATCTAAAGGTAAAAGCAACAAGATTTGATTATGGAATGAATATGAGGGGTGTGTGTGTGTGTGTGTGTGTAAAGAATAAAGTGAGATAATAGTGGCTTTTCAAATGGAATACTTGATTTAGTTGTGATTTAAAAAAAATCAAACATTTTTAAATTTCACTCAAAAGTTATCCAAACCATTGTTACTTAAAAGTGCTAAAAAGTTTCATAGTTATTTAAAAATGCTAAAAAGATGACAAAATAATAAAAGCAAAGAGTCTTTGGAGTGATGACCTGACTTTGTGACATTGTTGTCTTTCAGAAATTTCTATAATTTTGCCATTTTAAGACATTTCATGAATTACATACACTTTTTATTTTGCTGTTGAAAAGCTTCATTATGAATAAATTGAGAATATTTTGACTTATATAACCTGCATATTTTTCTGACTTAAAATTCATTCTGTTTGCTATGTTCTTTGGTATATCAAATGGCTTGCCTAAAATTTGAGTCTCTTCTTTCTGTTGATTAAGGGAAGTGGAAATATGCTTGAATTAATGCATAGGTATGAGCATAAATATTTCTTTTTTAAGTTTAAGATCACTATTAAAATAGTTCTTTGTTTTTAATAATATTAGGAGATTTTGTTTCTATAGAATTTGATTATTCATTTTTTTAATCTATTCAAATAATTCAGTCAATTTCTTTTCCCAGTTAAGTGCTGCTTACAAATTAAGGCATTTAATGAATACCAGAATTTTCTAAGAAACTCATAACTTAATAAAATTCATTAATTTCTACAGTTTTATAATTGTCAACTGACAATTATTAGTTGTCCCCATTCCTTAAGTAGGGGCTATTTGCGAGATAGGAAAGCAAGTAATTGCCACTTCAAAATTATTTTCCAATGCCACCATGCCTGAGATAACCCCTTCCTGGAATACCTTGCTTATGGAACCAGCAGGTATTATACTACAAATGTTTTTGTTTTTGTTGTTTGTTTTTATTTTTGCACTGAAATTCACATTCCTACTGACTCTGGATGATGGAGTAAGAATTTGGTTGCAGTAGGATAATAGGATTGATGTTCACTGGCTTTTGTTTTGTTTAGGGCCAACCTAAGTCTGTTGGAGGATAATTATTTTATTTACTAGGTACTTGTAACAATTATCTATGCATTACTATTCTAATCATTCTTTCATTCAATAAAAATATAGTAAGCACTACCCTTTACTAGTCACTTGCTTATTCATTGAACTTTCAAAGCAGTAGACCTGTGAGATTTCTCACCCACTGCTTATAATAGGACCCAGCATTTGTGTAAAGCCTTTTATTGAACCTGAGGACTAAGGACAACAGAACAGATGGAATTTCAGGACTGCCTGTTCTGTGTCTTCTCATCCGCTTTGATTCTCAGATTTTCTTGAACACATGGCAAAATCTTTCATTATGTCTCTAAATGGAACGTGATTAAAATACTAATTTTGGTTGAAAGGCTCTTTTAGCAAGATGTTGCCAGCTCAGTGTTTATGGACAGTTCCATATATTGATGGTAGCTGGGTGAGAGCAGGGAGAGCACACGCTTTGGACTCCTGAAATAGAAGATAGAATTGACTTTGTTGGATGATGGAGGTCAGTGAAAAAGTTACCTGGCAAAACAAGCAAAGGTGAATGTAGAAGACCTCCCAGTATTACTTGGGATAAACTCTTACTAATTTTCCTTTGGGCAGGTTCAAATGAACATGTGAAGAAGGTCATCATGCATAATTTGGAAGGCAAATGCTCTCGGAGTAAACGGGTCTAATTCCTAGTTTCTCTGGCCATGATTGAGTACTTACAGCTATCTTCTCTAAACCTGTTTCTCCAACTCTCAAAGGAGACAGCTGATATGGTTAGAATGTGTCTCCTCGAAATTCATATGTTGAAATCCTAAACCCCAAGGGTGGTAGTTTTAGGAGGTGGGGCTTTGGGAGGTAATTAGGTCATAAAGGTGAAGCCTCATGAATAGAATTAGTGCCCTTAGAAGGGCGCTCACACAGAGCTCCCTGGCCCCTGTTACCCTGTGAGGACCCAGCGAAAAGATGCTCTTTGCACATGGAGAAGGGCCCACACCCTGCCATGCTGGCACCCTGATCTTGGACTTCCCCACTTCCAGAACTAGTGTTTATAAGCTACCCAGTCTCTGGAATTTTGTTGTAGCCGCCCAAGCAGACAACATAGCACCAAAAGTTATAATGTTGAGAGGCGCTTAGAGGCAGAGAGACCTTGGTCCCAAAACCAGCTCTGCCATTTATTTCTAGTTATTACTTAACTCCTCTAAACATTCATTTCCTCATCTGCACAGAGAAGATAATAACATACAATCTATAAGAACTTAAGCAAATTGGAGATAATATAGATTAAGGATTTAGCATAGCACCTGGAACAGTAAAGGGTAGCCCAATAGAATGAATTGCTGTATCAGAGTCCATAGTTCCAGAACTGCCCGCAGGAGCTGTTTCAGGATGTTTCTGCATTCTGTGTTACGCTGGTGTGTAACCTCCATCCGAAATGTTGTAGCTCCTAGAGACAGCTAACTCTTTGTCCTCGAGGCTTTGACTCAGGAAGCACTGTGTAACCTGCGATATTGTTACAATGGAACTCACTTTCCTGACACACATATTGACCCTGTGTAATTAGGTCGGTTTCATGTTATCTCTTTCACTTCTTAGAAAGGTGGGTTAACATGGTCCTCGTTAACTGAGCCAGCACTAAAACTTGCCTTGGTTGGTGCTTTAAGCTTCTGTCACTTGCCCTTTGAAAATATCAGGCTGTGTAGCTCAGGGGCAGGTTTTGACAATCTTCTGCAGTATCTCCTGAGAACAAAGGAGACACAAGGAAATGAGTGCCTGCCTGTTGCCACAGCATCCAGACCCCATCCTCAGCAAAGAACTTAGTTTCTCTTTCTGCATGCCACTTAGCCTCATGGAAATAGATGTAATTAGACCGACAGTAGGGAGGGAGGAATTGTTGTAGAGCAAGATCGCAGAGCAGCTGAGCAGCGGCAGGCTGTGGCCAGAGGTGCAGCATCTGGCAGGCAGATTGATAGGTTGGTGTGCTGTGAACCCCTGGCCGAAAAAGGGGTTTGCACTTTGGCTTAGAATTAGCCTTTTTTCCCTTTTCCCCTTTTATTGAGATACTAGAGGCTCGGTGCACAAATTCATGCATGGGTGGGGTCTGTCAGCCTGGCTGGTGATTGAAGCCTATTGAGAGGCCAGCAGGCTGGGGGAAGGGACCATGGGAGGTTGGTCTGCCACACCCCACTTCCCCCCATCAAGGCCTGAGGAGAGGGGCCGTGAGAGGTTGACTGTGGGAGCTCAATGACCACTAGGGGTCAGCTTCTGTGTTGAGCGTCTGCCCTCTGGTGGTCAATGTACATCATAGTGATGACTCATTCTAGTCATTCAGTTGTAAAGGTAGGCTTTTATATATATAGATAAGTAACATATATCATTATATGAGTTAGCTAACACCTCTGAAGTCACATAATTATCCTTTTTTCCAGGGGTGTGAACAATGAAGACAGTGGTTCTCAACCTTCCTAAGGCCATGACCCTTGCATACAGTTCCTCATGTGGTGGTGACCCCCAACTATGAAATTTTGCTACTGTTATGCATCGTGATGTAAATATCTGCATTTTCCGATGGTCTTAGGCGACCCCTGTGAAAGGGTCGTTTGACCCCCAAAGGGGTCGCGACCAACAGGTTGAGAACCACTGAATGAAAATCATCTCTTAGCAAGTTTAATGTTTATCATACAGCTTTGTTGTCTCAGTCACTGTTCTGTGCATTAGGCCTCTAGGACTTATTTATCTACTAATTGCAAGTTTGTACCCTTAAACAACTCTTATAATAACTCAAACCCAGCCCCTTAAACAACTCTTATAATAATTCAAACCCAGCCCAACTCTTATAATAACTCAAACAAAGCCCCCATCCAAATCTCTGTTTTTTTTCAAGGTCAGTTTTTTTAGATTTCATATGTGAAAGATATCTGCAGTATTTGTCTTTCTCTGACTGATCTCACTTAGCATAATGCCACACAATAACCACTTTTCCTCCTTTGAGGCTCGTGGCTTTTCCTCTTCCTGTGTGTGTCCTTCTGATGATACACCATGGATATGTGCAAGAAACACCCATTAAGATAGAAATGTTTTGTTATTTTCCTGTATTGCACATATTTCATTTCCTGTATTCCATCAAATAGAACCTACAAAAATAGATGACTTAATGACTTAAAGAGGACTTAATGAGAAAGTATAAATAAATATCAACACATATATATGTACATAATTCATTGTAAGTATGTGTATATGAAAGAAATTTAAAAGTAACATGTGAATAATTGTTGATGATTTCAGCAGAGGCTAGAGAGTGAGCAACAGAATTATATATGGCAATGAAGAAGGAACGATAATTGTGTTATAATTCCCTACTCTGCTTTCTTGCTAGTGACAGCTATTATGAAAAGCAGGTTGTTGGAATACAAAACACTAAATAAAGAACTGTCATTTTATAATACCATTTTAGAGAATCAGTCTTTTGAAATCTAACAAAAATTTTCGCAATCCATGTTTCTCTGCTGATGCCAATTATCCATTGTGTTTGTGCTTATTCATTTATGCGTGGAAGTTTCAGTAGAAAAATGCAGTCATTTCTGTAAAGGTTACATTTTTACGCCTCAATAAAAAACAGGCTCATTCAAACAAAAAAGCAATCAGATTGCAAAATGGAAAATAAAGGGGAAACATATCCATATAGAAAAAAATATTAAATTTTACATTATGTTGAAATAGACAAAGGGACCTACTGCAGATGTTACAAGTGTTCGTTTTGCTTCCATTGCTGTGATTCAGCTTACAGATGGTCCATGTGATAGTTGCTATAGAAATCAAACCTTTTTCATCAATCTCTCTCTGTTGCTATGGTGTGCTTGGGGTTGCTGCAGGTAAACTTTTGTGCTAAGTGTCAGTTATGTTTTTCATGACTGACCTTATAATGAAACATATCAATGACACATTAACCAACAAAGCATGGCATAAAGTGATGCTTTACTCCTAAGCATCAGTTATTAGGTAGAATCAGTAGACCTCAATTATTTGTAGATGTGCACCACTATGCATTTGTTAACCACGCTATCACTCACATGATAAAGAAAACTTCCTCTTGTTGACAGAAGTAGACTCTTTTTTTCTTGAAAGTGGTCATTTTTCTTGTAAGATTTAAAATTTTCTGAAAGTTCTATCTGTAGAAGGATTTCAGAATTATTGCATTGTGTTTTTTGCTCTGAAATTTGATGAAGGGAATTAGGCAAATCGGTAACCTCTGGATGTAATGAGATCATGATTAAGATTTATGTGTGGTAAGCTCCATGCGAGTAGGTTTGCACCTATTCTATTCATCCCAGGTGCATTCAGAGCCTGGAACAGTGTCCAGACAAAAAACTTTGCTGAGGGAATGAATGTACATGCTGTTGTTTCTGATCACACGGATGCCCCATATTATAGTTCCTCTGTGAAGTCTATTTTAGGAGTAGACCTCATTTCATTTTAATTCCGATATTTATCGAATACCCAGGAGTGATAAAATGCTTCCCTCCTTGCTGGATTCCTTACAACTTGCAAAGATTTGGCTTCCATTTTTGAGATTCTGTATTCCAAATTCTCTAACTTATACTAATGTATAGATCCCAAGCATTTTTATTTGTGTGTGTGGTTGTTTACAGCTTAAGATATGCACCCTTGAATCTACATTTTCTGATCATTTCTTCCAAGATACATTATCAAGAAGACAGTTGTCTATCCAGTGTTAGAAGCACAAGCCTTTGAATCAGACACACTCAAGTGGAAACATGTTCCCCTTGTGAAGGTTGCTTCCCATCACTAGCCTCAGTCTTCTCATCTGTATAATGGGGATGACAATGCATACCTCATATTGTTCTTTTGATAATTAAATGGGATTCACTAACTGCTAAGGAATTAGTAGAGTGAGAGCTTTATAATGATAGCTCTTATTGCTCTCTGTTATGCAGAGAGGATGTGCTTGGTTATAGTTTGTGGAAAAATAAAAAATCGGTGGATTTCATTATTTTATGTTTCTGTCCAATGCCTCTAACAGTGCTGTGCCAGCTTTTACATCTACACTGGGTGAAGGATATCTTAATAACATCAGGTGTATTTTAGAACTTACCAGTCGTTTGGGGGCTATAAAAAAGAAATCCTGTGTGGTTTAAAATTCCAGTCACAGTTATGCTTCAAATCTGATCTTTATGATCTTCAGACCAGACTCCTGTGTCATAAAATTGGATGGGGCATGATCTGCTCATTGGTTTTTCCTTTCATTGCAGCAACTTGAAGTTGGGGGAAGGGTGGTATTTAATGCTTCCTGGTCCTCATCAAAGCCTGACTCCTCCAGTGCTATGCTTTAGGTGAGAACTCAGGGTAGGGAAAACTTTATGCAGCCTGTCAGGGATGGGAAGATGTCTTTGTTTTTGCTTGGTCCGGTCGGGTGCCATCTGTTGCTCCTAATCTGTGGATGGGCCCAAGGAGACAGTATCCATGGCTTTCAGGATACCTTGGGCCCCTCTATCGATAAGGATTCTCAAAAAGAACAGCTGTCTCTCCTTTTGACGCCTGCAAACAGTCCTCACCCCACCTTCCTCTCCAAGTAGGACATCTCCTTGAGCTCCCATGGAGGCATCCCTTTAGCAGGATGCCTCCATGGGAGCCCCACTTGGAGTCATGAAAATGGGTGAGCCCTGCGGCCTTTCTTTCTCTCCCCTTCCCATGCTAGACCCTACTCCTTCTTTTCCCTGTTGGCAACAGTGGCTCCAGAACGCCCACTCCTCTCCCCCTTTTCTGGGCATTTCTAAAGAAATGTAGAAGCAAAACAGCAACTTCATCTATGTGCTTCCCCCAAACTCCAGGGAGGGCACATCCAGATTTTCCCATGAACTCCCCAACATACTCTGTCCCCTCTCCAAAGGGAGTGCCTTGGCAGGGCAGAGGAGCTTCTGCTGGCCCTGAGACTGTGCAGGCAAAGCCTGAGGACAGACACGCCAGTCTCCTGTTCTTATTGGCAGGTAAAGTACGGCAAGCTCACATATCCATAAAAGTAACAATTTAAATCCACTCTGTGCAGGGACTGGTATATCTTAGTTCAGTGGTTGGCAAACCAGAGCTCACAAGCCACATGCGGCTCTTTGGCCCCTTGAGTGTGGCTCTTCTGCGAAATACCATGGTGTGGGCGAGTCTGTTTTGAAGAAGTGGCATTAGAAGAAGTTTAAGTTTAAAAAATTTGGCTCTCAAAAGAAATTTCAATCGTTGTACTGTTGATATTTGGCTCTGTTAACTGAATTTGCCGACCACTGTCTTAGTTAATAAACATATCCGAGCATTACAATACATACATTTGTCACTTGCCCAACGTTACAGTTTATAAGACATATATAGAAACCATATAGTGCTGAAATCTATAATATAAGCACCTGCAGTTTCATAAAGCCTACAAAATCATCTTCCCATCTTCATTTACTTTATCTCCCCATTCATTGTTCTCTCTCTCTCTTTCTCTCTTTTAAATATATTTTTGCCGAGACTGGTTTGGCTCAGTGGATAGAGTGTCAGCCTGCGGACTGAAGGGTCCCAGGTTCGATTCCAGTAGGGGGCATGTACCTTGCTTGCGGGCACATCTCCAGTGTGGGGCGTGCAGGAGGCGGCTGATTGATGTCTCTCTCTCTTCGATGTTTCTGATTTTCTATCCCTCTCCCTTCCTCTCTGTAAAAAATCAATAAAATATATAAAAAATATATATGTATATATATTTTATTGATTCCAAAGAGGAAGGGAGAAGGAGAGAGAGAGAAATATCAATGATGAGAGAGAATCATTGATCAGCTGCCTCCTACACACCACCTACTGGGGATTGAGTCCACAACCCAGGCATGTGCCCTGACGGGGATTTGAACAGTAACTTCCTGGTTCATAGGTAGACGCTCAACTAATCAGCCACACCAGCTGGGCTGTTCTCTCTTTTTAAATGTATTTAGCATGTACATTCTAATCAGCATCATGCCTTATGTTGTATATCATCTGAAAGGAACTTAAGCTTCATTTGTTACTTCAAATAATTACTGTGAGACAAAGTTATCATTGTACTAACAGAGGAAAAAAGCAAATTAGCAGAGTTCTTATGTGAAATTCTGCATAGTCCAAATAGATGTATGCATATTGTGTGCTGCTTTTAAAAAAAATGATCTTAATTTGTTTTCAAAACCTTAAAATTTACAGATACACACATTAAACACATATTTGTAGTCAGCAAGGCTGTAATTTTAACACAAATACTGAGACCCAGATATGTAAACATGTCCATGGGCTGACGAGCCCTTTTCTCAGCCACTTGTGAGGAGCTCCAGAAAGGCTATTTTAATGGCAATTCTCTAATGGATCTGCTGCGATTCCTCATTCCTTATTGTTTGACCGCCTCATTTGTTACATTTTTGTCAGCGGAGAGACTGGAGCCAGCCTGAAGAAGGTCTGAGGTCTTTCTCCACAGTCACCTCAACTACTGAAAAGGCGACTCTTAAACTTACTATGTTAGAGAAGGTCCATTTGACAGAAGACACCATGTTTAGAGAGAGAAAGCCTCTGAGCACAGACGAACTCTAAAGCATTTTAAGGAATGGACAACTAACTTTTTGGTGTGGGGTCCAGGGTCCATGCCATTGGTCTGATGACTGAAATCACAGGATTTCAGCTGGGAATGCTCTTATTTCACTTGAAAGTAAGATATGCAGTGCAATACCGATGCCATCTTTTCTAGGGGAACAGCCATGATCTATTACCTGCACAATGGCTTCCTTCCCCGTTTGGGTCATGGGCTTGAGAACATGTCAACAGTAATGCAAATGTTATACCTTGTTAATGCTTTCAGGAAGCTCTGTCTGAAAAATGACTTTAGGTCACATCCGCAGAAATGTAGTTTTTTTGTTTTTTAAATTAGGTGCTTAGTCCAGAAACAGTTTAATGGCAAGATAGCTTCATGGAGCAGTAAACATTTTTTGAAAGATGGATTGTTTCTCTAGAGGTATTCTGGTTTAACTTGCAAATGAGTATTAAATGTCCAAGGGAGGTCTTCTTTTAATTCTGAAAGTCTACTTAGTTTTTTACTTTGACAGCAGGAAACAAGTAGGATGTATTTTCCAGATGTCTCCATCTTGTTCTTCATTAACAAAATGGTTTTATAAGTTGGTTCCAAATGTTGATCTGCATTATATTGACAATGAGAAGACCTACTTGCAAATTTGTAAAAATGTTGCAATTATTTCACTTTATATGCTTTATTGAGTTGGGAAGAATTTATATACATTAGTATTTATATATATTTGTATTAAAATCAAACTTGATGTTTTAAACATTATATTGTTTTAATTGATGCCAATAAATTTGTTTTAAGGGCAATATTATAAAGTCTTTTTTGGCCTAGGAATTTTTATTTCCAAAATTATTAATTCTCTTGGCTTGTTTGTGTGTAGACTATGATCTGTACACATATAACAGGATTAAGTCAAATGTAGTCTGAAAAAACAGCAGTTTTATTCAAGACCTATTTTTTTGGTGAAGATAAAAACATTAAATTAGTTTGTATGTGCAAAATTTTGTCATTGACAAACTACCAGAAGTCTAGGTTTTGCAATACATAGAGCAAAAAGAAATGATATCTTTCTTAATGCCATCAAACACTTAAAAGTTAATTTCTCAGAGAAGCTTAGCTCACATTGATGAAAAAAGACCCCCTGTAGGTTTATGGCAGGAGAGATGTTTTAGCTTTAAATCAAGAGTAGAATAAGTACAGTCTGCTTCTAACACTATTTTTTTTTCCTGCTAAACATTATGGTTATAATTCATCTCTAATGTTAGATATACAGAGGGGTCGCTTATTTTCATGCAGTATGCTGTGGTGTGACTGTGCCGGGATTCATTTACTGCTTTTTCTGTTGATGAACATTTAGTTTCCTCTCCCCACCCTTCTCCCCATAATGCTGTGAGTACCCAGGTGCATGTATTGTACAAATGTGTAGAACAAGCATGTGAAAGTGGGCCGTGAGTTTGACATGCTTAGGGAGTTTTGCTAGGGTAGTGTTTTCATAACCTTTTCTGAGTTCTGGCTTTTTTGGAAATAATAATTCTGTAGCTCTTGTACAGCTACATCAACTGGCTCAGCCCCCCAGGCCTCAGCTTCCCCTAAAGCTGAATGGGTTCCTATCTCAGCCACACCTGGAACCCATTTGCCTCAGTAGACTGAGAAGATCTGCTTACAGTGTAGCCTGGAATGGAATGGCTTAGTTGTGCCTATTTCTAACTTCATTGGATATTGTCAAATTGTTCTTCAGAAGAGTTGTGCCATTTCTCCATCCCAACCTGTAGTAGGGAAGAGTTCATTCCCACAGATCCTCATCAACACTTACAAATGTTGGACTTTTCACAACTTGATACATCTAACCCTCTTTTTTTATGCCTCATCTTTCTATTTTTTGCCATTTATCTGTTGTACTGATTGTTTTTTGTATTGAGCGGTATAATAATTATATATTTTTTATAATAATTTTCTGGTGATTTTGATCTAGCATCTAGAAGATTTTGCAATCTGGAGAAGGTGCTGTGCATAAATTAAATAAGAGTCCAGAGACAAAACATAATTTTGAAAGACATTATGGGGAGTCAGACGAGACTTAGGTACAGGAACTAAGTTCTCCTCCTCTCAAGACCCCTTGCTTTTTATTAACACAATTTGTCCTAAGGTGAAGTGGAGATATACACATCAAAGGGTAGAGTTAGGTACAGAATCCATTGTCAAATTATCAGGTTTGGGAGAAACTACCTTTGGCTTTTCAGATGTTTGGCCAACAGGAGGCAATAACATTGTAGATTGAGATGCTCTGAGCTATCTGGCAGCCAGGAATCATCCTTTTCAGGTTTGGGAAAATGCCTTTCATCCATCCCAGACGATTCAGCCCTGCTGACATGCTGGAATTGGTTTCTAGAATCTCATCCTTTTTGACTTTATAAAATTTAACAAGAATGTATGTTTTAAGATTTTTAAATTTAATGGAAAGGACAGAGTTCTATCAAGTCCCTTTAAATTGCTGTCAGTCAGTAAAGGAATCAGTCTACAGTAAGTTTCTGGGCCAACAGTTCTTTGAGTCCCAATTTCAATGTCCAACAGTTCCTTGTGTGTACGTGTCAGCAATGATGTTTCAGTTCTGGATGGTGGACAAATTGTGGCGATGCAGGTTCAACCTTCTCTGGTTTGGTCCTGGGCACCTGCAGCGACGCACAGCTGCTGACTGCTCGCATGGCAACACATCTTTACCATCGTTATTTCTGAACTGTTTCTCCTCTGTTCTTAGGGGCCACTGCTTACTTTTTGGTTGGAGCAGTCTGGTCAGTTCCTCTCTAGATTCCTTGTTGCAGGAATCCATATGGGGTTGGAGAAGTTTTCTGGATATATACAAATATATTCTTGACCAAAGGTTAATAAAGGAATCTTTTCTATAAACCAAACTTTTCTATAAACCTTTCATTTATGCCCAAAAGATTTTCTTTTGGCTTATTTTGACACCATGTGTGTTTTTATGTGTATCTTGCTAACAGCATTAGAAATGAAAAATAATTTTCAAAGTAAAAATTTAAAGAAATTAAGGCTTAATATAATTTTCTTACAAGATATTTTTCCACTATACCCCCTTTTTTGAGTTAAATATTAGGAGGCTTTTGGAAATGTTACTATGCAGTCTTGATAACGTTTAATTTTTCTGCATAGAAATATGACTGCTTTGGATTCATTGCATGTTAAGCAGTTTTTACCATGAGATGAACCAGCAGTAAAAAATTTAGTTAATTCTTCAGGAACAGTTTTATGACCAGTACAATTAAGTTTTTTTATGAATATTAACTTATTTCAATTAGCCAATTTAAATCAATCTGAAATAAGGTTTATTTTTTAACTTTACTTGTCTTAGGTCAATGGTCAGCAAACTGTGGCTCGCAAGCCACATGCGGCTCTTCCACAAAATACCATGACCTGGGCAAGTCTATTTTGAATAGGTAGCATTAGAAAAAGTTTTAAGTTTAAAAAATCTAGCTCTCAAAAGGAATTTCAATCTTTATATAGTTGATAATTGGCACTGTTGACTAATGAGTTTGCAGAACACTGTCCTAGGTGATGGATAGTTAATGACATTATTTAAACTTCTGTAATTAGTCTTCAAGTAACTTTTACACAATCTTTTTCAGAGGAACAAACTTACAAATTACTTATTTCACAAAGCCTAATATAATAACCCTTAATTTTAGTTCGCCGGACATTTGAAGGGAACCTCTTTTTACTTCACTTCAAGAACAACTTCCAAGCTATTTCTCAGAGAACAGAACTCTTCCTAATAGACCTGGTCCTTCTTTTTTACACTAAGCAACCTACATGGCTAGTGCTGGAATACTGAGTCATGCAGCCGAATAGCTATATTACGATGACACTCTTTACGTTATGTTGACTACTATTTATTGTCAAATTTGGTACTTTAACAACAGTTCTTTAGTGTAACCTGTAAGTATTAGTGGAAGAGATTTCAAAATTTTTAAATTTCTCTTTTTTATTAAGCTTAGAATTTTATTTTTAAAGAGTATCCCCTTTGGCTTATTTGCATATGCAGAGGAATCATAGGAGTCCCAGTAATTTTTAGAGGGCTTTATTAGAATTTGTTTATAAAAATATTGGCTTTTCATTTAACTTAATTTATATGAGATCTTGATTATATTTTAAAAAGATAATTTATTAACTAATTAAAGGAAACTTTTACATCTGATTCACAAAGCACAAATGCTGCCTCCACTCCCAATCTTATTAAAATGCAGGTGGCTAGGGGCTTTTTGTCTTAAATTCTGTTCTAAAATTCTGCTCTTGGATTTTAAGAAATATTTTGTTACTTTGTTTTGTCCTCCTTAGAGGCTAAAACCTTCATAACATTTAAAGTATATGTATGTAAATAAAATATACTGTAGTTATTAATTTTTATTTGATAAAATTTTCCATGTGATTTTAAATATATTAGAAAAGCTAAATTTAAAATATTTTCTTTAAAAAGAGAGAACAAATTCTTTGAATCAGTCTAGGTCCTTACAGTTTTCCAAAAATCATCCCTCAGTTATTGCCATGAAATTTTGAAATTTAACTTGAAAAGACCATGATTTAAAGATTATATACTTTTATAATTATCTTAAAGAATATCAATTAAATTTAAACTGGTTTAGTATTAAAAATTTGGTTGAAATCACAGAATTAATCTTTTTTTAATTAAACCAATAAGCAAAATATTTTGAATTCCTAATTTTTTCAGAGAAAACACAAGGTTTTATTTTCTCAAAAATAAATTTTTATATTTTAGGCACTAGTTACCACAATATATAATTTCTCTCAAATTAATTTGAACTTAAATTTTTAGAGCTGGCAAGTCAAATATTTAGCATTTCTCAGATTAAGCTGCTAGAGCTCTGTAGCAGGCCTGAAGCCTTACAAATGCAGAGTAGTTACTTTTTTTTTGCTGGAAATGTGACCAGCCCCAAGGAGAGGAAGCATGGAAGCAATCTTGTGTTTAGAAGTTGCCTTAGGCAGGAAACTTTGATTTACCTCCCTAATTTAAAAAGACCATATTTTTTCTTTAAAAGGTCACTGCCATGGGAAAAACTGTTTTTGGCTGGCAATGGCCTAGCCACTTGACTTTTAAAATGGCCAAATTTGCCAAAACCGGTTTGGCTCCGTGGATAGAGTGTCGGCCTGTGGATTGAAGGGTCCCGGATTCGATTCCAGTCGAGGGCATGTACCTTGGTTGCGGGCGAATCCCCAGTGGGGGGCATGCAGGAGGCAGCTGATCTATGTTTCTCTCTCATTCATGTTTCTGACTCTATCCCTCTCTCTTCCTCTCTGTAAAAAAATCAGTAAAATATATTTCAAATGGCCAAATTTTTTTTCTGCTGGGGGAAATCAAGAAGCAAACTTGTAGGTATTCAAATGCAAAATTGTCACATTCCTTCCTTAAAGATTGCCAGAAACTTTGGCCTACCTGCTTGTTGTGCTAGGAGAAGGGCGACTAGCCCCTTCCTCCATTACACAGGTGCAGCTAGCTTCCCCCCCAAGTTACTGGATCTTTACAATTAACATTATTTATCTATGTTTCAACAATTTTTGAGATTCAAATCCAATTATAATTATTTTAAGGCATTTTCTTTGGCAAATTTTTGTAACAGAGACAATTTACTGATTTTCTTGGTGGCTTTAATGTTAACTTTTGAATGCAGTTCATTAGCATTTTACAAAGTACTCTTTATTATGGAAATACCAATCTTCTTGCTTAAAACCTAGCCTGTATCTTTTCTTGAGTCAAACCCGCCATATTTTTTAGGAAAAAACAATCTTTGGGGTGTTACTCTGTACCATCCATAAGGACAGTCAAGTTTAGCTCAAAACTATCTAATATGTGGAATCAGAGAGTTGCACTCATTTGATTTAAGCTAGCCTTTCTCTTTACATGTGCACAGAAATCCCACAATTTCCTAAATTTTGTAAAACTTTACATGGCGAGAAGGAGACTTTAAATTAGCATACTCGGGAGTAGGCTTCCTTATTACAGGATCATCACATGTCTCCCTTCCCCTACATCCTGCTTGCTTTGATTTGGCCGAGTTTCTCTTCCCAATTAAAGACATGCTTAATAGAAAAAGACATTTTAATTTCTTTCCTATTTCACTTTCCAAAGTAATGACTAGCACTTAAGTTGATTTTCACCAAATTTTGCTTCTCCCAACGTGTTCTTCTATAGTTCTTAAACAATTATTAGAGAACCTCTTTTCGAGAGAGCTTATAGCTCTGCTCTCTCCAGCCGCTTTTGAGATCGGAAGCTAAGGATCTAGTGGTTTTTATAGAAATTACGGATTTTTGACCCTCAAAACAAATTAAGCATTTTATAATTTGAATAAAAAGCTACATTAAATATGACCCTGGCACTCCTTTTTCAGCCTGATTTTAAAAAGTACCTTGTAATTTTCCAATTTCTTTATAATTTTGCCTATTAATCAAATTCTTCCCCATTATAATCTGACTTAAACAAAAATAACACCCACGCACTTACAAATCCGTGGGCTTCTGAATCTGACATGGGCTTTACGCACATTTAATCTTACCACGATCACTGGTGCTGTTTTATCCACTCAGGCAAATGATTCTTTTTCAGATTTCTGTCCTGTTCTCGAGCACCATTTAATGCCGGTGGTCTTAATCTGGCATCTAGTAGGGTTTGGCAATCTGGAGAAGGTGCTGTGCATAAATTAGAGTCCAGAGACAAAACATAATTTTGAAAGGCATCATAGGGAGTCAGATGAGACTTAGGTAAAGGAACTAAGTTCTCCTCCTCTTGGGACCCCTTGCTTTTTATTAACATAATTTGTCCTAAGGTGAAGTGGAGATATACTCATCAAAGGATAGGGTTAGGTTCAGAATACATTTTCAGATTAACAGGTTTGGGAGAAACTGCCTTCGGCTGTTCAGGTGTTTGGCCAACAGGAGGCAATAACATGTAGATTGAGATGCCTTGAGCTGTCTGACAGCAAGGAATCATCCTCTTATGCCTTTCATCCATCCCAGATGATTCAGCCCTGCTGACATGCTGGAATTGGCTTCCGGCAATAATAATTTGTCTGTTATGAGTGCTGTAACTATAAGTATTTTTCTACTTGTAATTTTTTGGTGAGTATAAGTTCTAAATTGTGATGTTGTTTCTCATCTTGTAAGAAATCTTTCCCTAGTAACAGAAGGGCATAAACAATTCTTCTATATTTATTACTATACTAGAGGCCCGTTGCATGAAATTCATGCATGGGGCCAGGGGAAGGGTGTCCCTCAGCCCAGCTTGCATCCTCTCTAATATGGGATCCCTTGATACCTACTGGGATCAGGCCTAAACGGGCAGTTGTACATCCCTCTCACAATACAGGACTGCTGGCTTCCGACTGCTCACCTGCCTGCCTTCCTGATTGTCCCTAACTGCTTCTGCCTACCAGTCTGATCGCCCCATAATCACTCCCCTGCCGGCCTGTTTGCCCCTAACTGCCCTCCCCTGCAGGCCTGGTCACCCCTAACTGCCCTTCCCTGCAGGCCTGGTTTCCCCTAACTGCTCTCCCCTGCAGGCCTGGTTCCCCCCCAATGGCCCTTCCCTGCAGGCCCGGTCACTCCAACTTCTCTCCTCTGCTGGCCTGGTCATCCCTAACTGCCTCCCCTACAGACTTGATTTCCCCAAATGCCCTTCCTTGCAGGCCTGGTCCCTCCCAACTGCTTTCCCCTGCTGGCCTGATCACCTACCACTGCCCTCTCTTGCAGGCCATCTTGTGGTGGCCATCTTGTGTCCACATTGGGGCAAGATCTTTGACCACATGGGGGCAGTCATCTTGTGTGTTGGAATGATGATCAATCTGCATATTACTCTTTTATTAGATAGGAGAGAGGCCTGGTGCATGGCGGGGGGGGGGGGGCCCAGCTGGTTTGCCCTGAAGGGTGTTCCAGATCAGGGTGAGGGTTCCCTTGGGGCATGAGACTGCCTGGGCGAGGGGCCTGTGGTGGTTTTCAGATCGGCCATGCCCCCCAGCAACCCAAGCGGAGGCCCTGGTATCTGGGATTTATTTATCTTCTACAATTGAAACTTCGCATTCTGGAGCAGAGCCAAGCTTCCTGCTCACTCCATGGAGGCAGCCTTTTTTGTTAGGATTTTTTTTATCTTCTATAATTGAAACTCTGTAGCCTTAAGCGGAGGCCAAGGCAGGCCAGGGTATGCAGAAAGCTTGGCTTCCTCCATCAGCGGAGGCAACCCTATCCTCCTGCTCTCTCCAGCTCCATGGCTGCCGCCATTTTTGTTGGAATTTATTAATCTTCTATAATTGAAACTTTGTAGCCTTGAGAGGAGGCCTGGGCCGGTCAAGTGTGGGGTGTGCAGGAGGCAGCTGATCAATGTTTCTCTCTCATCGATGTTTCTAACACTCTGTCTCTCTCCCTTCCTCTCTGTAAAAAAATCAATAAAATATATTTTAAAAAGAAAGTGATGGGTCTTTAAAAAAAAAAACAAAAAAAACCGGCAGTTCTGATGCTGAAGCCAAAAGTCTATTCCATGAGAGTCCTTGATTTTCAGCCTACATTAGTGGAATGTAGATCAAGTCTTATTCATTCTCATGTGCAAACAATCTCAACTGTTAATAAATATGTATTTTATTAAACACAGTAAAATTTGTGTTAGATTTATCTAGCAAGTGAATGCAGAATTTCTGTCAAGAAATTTGCATGATATTTTCTATGCTGTCACTCTTGTTCTAAGTTCTATTTTTAATATTACATTATCATAGGAAGTTTTTCCTAGTAGTATTTACTAAAATACATAAAGGATTGCCTATTAAATACTTATGTCTTTTCATTTTTTAAATTTTAAAAAATCTTTATTGTTGAAAGTATTACATATGGCTCCCTCCCCTCATTGACTTCTTCTAGCCCATCCCTGTCCCCTGCCCCAGGCCTTCATCACTATTGCCTATTAAATGTTTTTATGTAAAAGGTTAATTCCTGAGAATTTCTGACATTATCATAAACATTCTTTTCTGAACTATTATTTTAAATTTAGATTAATGAAAGTATCATTCATACAAATGCAGTATAAACCTGTGTTCATCCATTATGCATGACATCATTCTCTGATTAGAGATTGACTAACCTGGAAAGAAATTATTAATGGTGTGGTAGATTATTTTCCAAACTCCACATCAAACTCAAAATGCCTCTTATGGAATATCTCTAGTACTTTTTACTTTCCCTTTTATGATTTGTACTAATATTGAAATTCACTCTTTTTTCAAGAGTATAGGAGTGCATTTAAATAAGAAATTGTTCCTTTTGCTTTCAGATAAAGTGAAATTTTATATATGTATGAGTATCCTTAAAAATATTTGACTTTTAATTAAAAAAAACTTTAAAATGGGCAAACAAACAAAAAGAAATAATGATGTAAGGGACTAGAACCGACTGAGAGATTGTCTAAGACTCCTCCTGCTACACAAACACAAACACACAGGAAATGGTGTAAATGGTTCTAGTGTCCATTGTTTACAACCGGGTAATGGTTCTTTAAAATTACTTAAGTAATAAAGCTTGTAGTTCACACCTATGGTTTTTGTGGGGTTTTTTGTTTTGTTTTGTTTTGTTTTGTTTTTGTGGAAGCACTCAACGTTCTTCTAAAAGTTGCCCACTTTCAGTTTCCATGACTTTATTTCAAATTTCTTTCTTTTTTTTTTAAGTTACTGAGGATCCCGGAACTTACGTGGAAACAGTGTTTCTGATGGATTGGTTTAAAAACACGATCTCTACTTCTGCTTTCATTTTACCTGACACGGGGGTAATATAAAAATATTTAATAACTATATAGTGTGGCAACAACCTAACAGGAAGGTCACCCACCGTAACTTTGTAGAGACAGTTTGTAAGCCTTGTAGCTGTTGGAACCTGGGGAAAGGTGGGGGCGTTTGATACAAAGGGAAACTTTTGGAGGCTTAGAGTAGTGTCTTTGTGAACATTAAGGAATGGTTTCGGTGTTGCAGTGATTGAAATGTCTGTGCCTGTGTGTACTGGCTCAGTGTCCCTTGTGTCACATCCAATTCAGAGTAATTTGCTCAGATTGTGATAAGAGAAAGGTGATATTTAATACTGATGATCCCAATGAAAGTAATACTTAAGTAGCTTGAGTGATTAAGAAAAAATGGGGGAAGGAGGTGGGGATCATTGAGCCTTATTTAAGGCTGTGCAGTGCCAAAATCATGACAATTGAATAAAAAGTATATTGAGTGTTCCCCTACCATTATATCCAGGTTTCCAGGTTGGCATTTCATGGGAGCAGTGACATCTAGTGTTCCCTGCCAATATAGCAAGGACTCTGAACTAGAAGCTGCCTACAAACTTGATTGCTTCACCCAGGCCTGACTTGCACCATTTTTGCAGCACATGAAATTAATCTAAGTCAGGAGCCTGCTTTCTTCCAGATTTTCACAACCATTCTCGCAGGTCTGGCTGGGAGGCTAGACATTTTCTTGTATTCTGGCCCAGCACTACACAGTGTTCTGCTCAGAGGCCCCCTGGGAATAAGGCATTTCTGGGACCAATCCGAGAATTTGCAAGCAGAATTTTAAGTAAGCACAAAACTACTTTTAATGAAAAGAGGGCACAAACTCAAGCCTAGACTTACCTCTTAATGCATTTTGACAAAACACACACACACACACACACACACACACACACACCCACCCACCCACCCACCCACCCACCCCAGTTGCTTCGAATTTAATGTGCCTGGAAAGCTCTTAAGATATAAAAATGAAAACTCACTAAATTCTTTTATGACTGCATGTGCTAACTTTGCTGCTCTTTATCAGATCATTTTTTTTTAATGCTTGGGATTTTATGAATATGTATTTCATTTGTACTTTTGGTGAACACAGCACTGAGGAGTTGAGTGAGTTTGAGTAAGGAGAAAAATCTTTCATCTTATAATTCTCCTTTTATTTTAACAGAACTTTTGTAATCTTTCCCTGATATTTCTTGAGTGTGGTACTCTCTTTTGTAGTCTATAGAAGACTTTCACCATGGCCACTTTGGCCCCTTCAGTTTTAAGCTGGAAAAACAAAAAACACAAGGTTATTTCATTAGCAGTAGACATGTCCTATTACAAGTCTGTGAGTTATTATTGGCACCTGACTTGGCTGGCTGGTGACCCTAGCAATTCTGTGCTAGAATCTCTGTCTCAGTGGTTTAAGAACACATAGTTAGATGTTGTAGACTTTTTTCTTCTTCTGAAAGCTTGTGCAGAGCAACATAATGCTAATCTGTTTGTTGGGTTAGAGAAAAGAACGCTGAGCTTCATCCGTTGGTTCTTCCTATTTCTCAGAAAACATTTGTGTTTTTTGTTTGTTTGTTTGTTTTAAGATTATGTGAAAATAAGCCATTCTTTAATCTCTCCACAATCCGAAACAGAGTACTCATGGAAAGTTTCTGAAAAGCCAGCCAGCAGGGCTCAGTGGTTGAGTGTTGACCTATAAACCAGGTCATTGTTCAATTCCTGGTCAAGGCACATGCCTGGATTGTGGGCTCGAGTGTATAGGAGGGTGTATTGGAGGTAGCCAATCAAAGATTCTCTCTCATCATTGATGTTTCTATTTTTCTCTCCCTCTCCCTTTCTTTCTTAATTCAATAAAAATATATTAAAAGCTACCATAAGTAAATATACATCGGATTATAGCTTTGTGTTAGGTGATGGGACCATGGAAAGCATGGATGTATAACAGCGTTAGCATGGAGATACTATAAATACAGTTCTCTAATCCAGTCCATTGATTTAGACCAAGTTAACCAGTTTCTTAGAGATAACCCAGATATCCTTCTGGGTTTTAAATGGAAGCTTTGTATTCATTTATTTCTTCTTTTATTTATTAAACAAATATTTACTTAGTACGTGCTATGAGCCAGGCATGTGGGATTCATCAGTCAGCAAACATTCCTTGCTATCCTGTCTCATCCCAGCAAATGCCCTGCCCACGTGGGTTTACATTTCATTGGGGAATACAGCTGTAAACAATAAACATAATAAGTCTGCTTATTAGTGTGATGGGATGTTATGAATGTTAGGAAAAAATGGAAAATGGGATAAGGGAGATTGGAAGTGTGCATTTCAATCTTAAATAGGGAGGTCAGGGTAGTCCTATTTGAAAGACTGTCATTTGAGCAAAACTAGATGTGAGAAGTAAGAAGTGAGAACACTCCAGGCAGAGGAAGAGCTGGCGCAGAGGCTAAGGAGGCAGTATGCTTAGTGTGTTCAGAAATACCAGGGAGACCAGTGTGGCTGGGCAGACAGTCAGGTAGCTGGTATGCAAAATGAGGTGAGAAGGGAACTAGGCCAGCACATATGCTAAAACATTTTTGTTACCCTGTCTCCACCCCAGGAATTAACTACTCCTAAGTCACCTACATGGTCTTTCTTTGCTTGAGATAGTTGTGCAATTCTAGGTTTTTAGTTGGAGCTTCACACTTCTATGTGTGAAGCTCCACACATAATCCTAGTGTCGTGATTAATGTGGCATTCTGTCCCTGTATTATATTTTGCGGGACACTCTAAAAGTTTGGGGGAGAAATGAATTCTAACTATACACAATGGAGCTGTGATGGAGGACCACTTATGTCTAACGTGGCATTCTTATTTTAATAGACATATTTCCTGCTTGACTAATCTGTAAGAAATGTAAATTCTTTCTTAGAGTCCGTCTTACTAAACTCTGAAGGTATTTGAACCATTAATGGATGACAGTATACCATTTGACTAATCAATTCAACAATAGTCTACTGATTAAGTTGATAGACAAACTGATTTGTTTTCCCACTTTATTGATCCCCATGGAATCGAATTCAATTCAATTAATGTGAAATGGTAAAAGTATATATTCTTTAAAATTTGGATCCCAAAGGACAGCAAAGAATCTCTGTTGTGACTTTGCCCCTCCCCAAGTGAGAAATCAGAGGGTCAGGGAGATTTTCCTGCTGTGCAGCATGACCATTCGGTCAGCACTGTGTGTGTCTCAAATTTACCTCTTATTGAAAATACTTCTGCCTGCAGGATTCAGAACAGTACTTTTCCACTCTTGTCCTTACATGAAGACAAGTGAATTTCATAAATTTGCTGGTTATAACTTGTACCCTTTTTGCCTCAAATATAAAATGAATTCTGCAGTCATTCTCTGAGGGTAGGGAAGTGATTAAGCTGGTGGTGAAAAACAGGAGTCAGCTGACCTGGTTGTTTCCAGGTGCTATTGGCAGGGATGTTTGACCTTCTAAGAAAGGTCAGCCTCTAAGGACTAGATGTTAACTTTTAAATATAGTTATTAGAGAATTCTTCTCTTAATCCTTCTGCCATGTTCCTCTTAATACATAAACCCTGGAACAAGTAGCCGAAGACAGAAGTAGACTAGCACAAAAGGTATATTAGGAATTCTGTCTGGCTCTATATATCACGTAACAGATTAAACAGCCAGTGGGACATCCGTTGGAACATAAAACCTTGGGGAAATTTAGGTACTAAATTCCAATCTTTTTTTCTTTTTTTCTTTTTTTTTTACATTTATATTTCCTAAGGTTGAATAACTTCTATTACTCACCTTATCTCTGGTTTATCTTTGACAGGTTTTACTTAAAATCTTATCTCCTCTTTTTTACTAATTACTAATTGTATATCACTATCTCTGTTTATTTCTATAGTCTAGAGGAGCTGAAAGAATGATGTTTGAATGTTTCCCTTTTATAGAAAAATGCAAACAGTCCCTCTTGTGTTGTGTAGAAATTAACCTGGGTGGGGGTGGGGCATTGTAGCCTGCCTGGCTGCTTTGCTCTGTTAGATACTTGCTCAGCTGAGAGAGGGAAGAAGAGATACCAGGCAACTCTATAACTCTTGTTAGAGTTACTTCCCAAAGGTCTTCATCCTTTTCCTCAAGTTTTAAGAATTTTCACAACTTGATAACTGCTTATATTTCATTGCAAATGTGTAAACCCATTTTAAGGCTAAGTAGTAATAACATGGATTGTGTCATGGAGCAATATGTAAATGAAGAATTTACTGTTACTCATGTCATACATCAGCTAATTCCTGGAACTATTGCTTTTTTATTCCCTCAGAATTCATTAAGTATCCCACATGGTTCAATTAAAGAAATATTTTGCTTGTGAGCACTTAAAAGCATTTTTATAAAGACCTTTATAAATCCATCAAAAAGAAGTAAAATGTTTGATTAGGATATTTGTTTCTCTCCTAGTATAGTTTTCTTTCATTCATTGATACCAACCCAGAATCTTGGACTGTATTTTCTATTATGTCTTTACTAGAGTCCCAGTGCATGAAATTCATGCATAGGGCAGGGAGGGGGTGGTCCCTCAGCCCAGCCTGCACCCTCTCCAATCCAGGACCCTTTGGGGGATGTCCAACTGCCAGTTTAGGCACAATCCTGCAGGGATCCCTGTGGAATCGAGCCTAAACTGGCAGTCAGACATCCCTCTCACAATATGGGACTGTTAGCTCCTAACTGCTCACCAGCCTGCCTGCCTCATAACCCCTAACCACTCACCAGCCTGCCTGATTGCCCTTAAACACCTCTGCCTCAGCCCCCACCATCGTGGCTTCATCCGGGAGGACATCCAGAATGACATCCGGAAGGTCGTTCAGCTGTCTGGTCTAATTTGCATATTATACTTTTATTATTACATATAAAAAAACTGCAATGTTTATTTTTTAAAAGTAGCATTGATTAAAACTTCTTTTTGAGGCAGAATTTCTCTTTATACAAGCATTCCTACTAATAAATGAAGGAGGGATCAAAGAATTAGGATTTCACCATTCTGTAATCCTAATGGCTGATTGGCTGGTAGACAGTGATATTGGTAGTTGCTAACTTCACAAAGGAAAAAGAACCTGGCATATGTTGTTCCTTCTGGTGGGAGCACCCAATGCACCTATGAATGTCCTTGCCAAATTCTAATAGGCATCTGATCAAACCTCTAGATCTAACTAGCAGTCTACACTGGAACAAGTTAAATGACAGTATAGGGATGCAAAATCAGGAATGTGTAAAATGCTACAGGACAGATGAGCAGTTTCTTCTTCAACCAAATTGGTATGAGGACAATGGGAAGAGATGGGGGGGGACGGATCCTGCAGATTAAAGAAATTTGAGACTCAGCAATCAGTTACAATGTGTGGATTCTGTTTTAAACAAAGAGAAAAACAAAACAAAACAAAAACAAATGCTATGAAACAATAGGGGAAATGACAATTATTTGCTAATATTAAAGAGTTAATTTTTTAGTTTATGATAATGGTTCTTATTAGTGGGTTCTTTTTAAGTAGTATCAGTCTTTTAGGGGTACATGGTAAAAGATTCATGAATGAAATGAAAAAAAGTTGTATTGAAGTTAAATTGCAAATGGAATACAAATTATTTGAAACTTGTCTCAAAATTATGCTTTTATTATGCTGGTAACTTATTTCCTTTGAGTGTTCTAAACATTACATAAATGACCCTGAAGTTCATCTGACACAAATTGAAAATGCTTTGTTTTGTTGGGGATCACATACATGATACAGTCATGACACACACACACACAGATGAAACCATTTAAGTAGGATTCTGAGAATCACTAATTCTGCCTCAAATAATTTTTTTATTTTGACATTTTTGCTTAATTACTGTATATCCAGTTTTCAAATGTGAACTATTGCTCATATACTCAGTACCTTCTACTTATTGAATATTGATCATTACAACTCCACAGCACTGTAGAATATCACATCACTAAAAGGGCTAGCCAGCAACAAGCATCCAGTGTGGGATTTTTGTTTTTATTGTTCTTAATTTATTATTATTGTTATTATTATTATTATTATTATTATTATTATTAGTTTTAGAGAGAGAGAAGGTGAGGGATTGAAACATTGAATTTTGTTGTGCAACTTATTTATGCATTCATTGGTTGACTCTTGTATGTGACTGATAGGCTCACCGCCTTGGCACGTTGGGATAATGCTCCAACCACTCAGTTATCCAGCCTGGACTAGCCATTGTTTGTTGAATGAATAAATGAAATTTCATTTAGTATCTTAGTTTTTTTGCAAAAACAAAAGAATAGTATACTCAATACATTCGTCTTGTTCAATAATTACTCATTAAAGTATTTTATAAAATTGTCGAGTAATCACTATAATGTACTACTGTTTAATACTAATGCAGTAAAGTGTATAAGACAGAATGCTCCTATATTCTTTTTCTTACATTAAGAAACTTTCTTTTCTAAAATTTAAAATTATCTTTTTCTTTATAAATTATTACATAGTCACTAGAAAATGGAAACTCCTCTATCTAGTGAAATATGTACAAAAGATAGACAATAAGCACAGGCAGCAGCTTAAAAGGTGAGGGCTATTTGTAAAAATTTTTTAAATTTGTTTTTATTTTTATTTTTTCCCCTGAGAACAATAAGGCTATTTTAATTTCTGTAAATAGTGAGGTTAAATTTGGTAACTACTACTTTTAGTTGAACCTAGAAAAATAAGACAAAATTATACCAAGATATAAAGAAATAAAAGATTACTCTTCTACAAAGCTTTCCTCCCCTACACTGCTCTTAATCAATGGTGCTGTTGTATTTTGTCCTTGGCAGTGAATGACTACTAGAACCCAAGCAAGTAGTCATACATCTCTTACTTTAAACACAGCAAAACTTTTGAACTCAGTCTCATTGCCCTTAAATGCTATGGAGACCTACTTTCTTGGTATCCTCTCCCTTTTCCTTCTTCCCTCTCCCAATGCCTCCTTTCAAAACACATTTCTAATTTCTTTCTAGTCTCAAAGCTAGTATGCAAATAAGAAATAGGCTTTCATAACTAGAGAAAAAATTAATTTTAAGGAGTGAGTTTTCTATAAAAATAAAGGAATTCCATTCTATTGGATAAGATTCCTCGCCTGCTTCCACTTTTCATTTTTCAAAGGATTTCTTGCTCTAGCCCAGTGGTCGGCAAACCGTGGCTTGCAAGCCGCGGTTTGCCGCTCTGTTGACTAATGAGTTTGCCGACCACTGCTTTAGCCCATAAGGGATGTAGCAGATGTTCCTCTATTTTTAGTGAGACTTAGACAGTCAATTCAACTTGGATCAGGCGTAAGAGCTTGTCCTTGACAGAACCTGGAGGATATCGGGACCTTTGACCCATAGTCCTTTGCACCACAGAGTTGCAGGTTATGCTTGGGGATGGGAGGCATTGTCCCACAACCATAAACAACCCAGTGTTGGAGTTCAGCCTGCTGTTGGCTCACTCTTTCAAGGTAATAACTTTGCAACAGGCTCCCAAGGACTGCAGAGCCAAGTTGAAGTCAAGCCAAAGTCCCCAGATGGCAGGAGCAGAAATCGGTTAAATGGTCTAAGCCTTACTTCCACTCCACTTTGTCCCATTTGTTTCCTGGCCTAGATGTCTGTCTACACCCCACATCATTACCATTCACTACCTTTAATGCAGATTAGCTTAGTATGGGCACCAAACATGTCTCCATGTTTCTCTTATTTCTCTAAAATCTTAGTTCTTTTCTCATGATAGCCAGCCTTCTTGCTTAAGGCCAAGCGTACATGATTACTTCAGAGGGACATTTAATTTCCTTCATTGTACATGACCTGCTAATTCTCAGTCTCCTGACTTTATGTAACAAACATTTTTATTTGTGTGGTCGGTGATATTGTTCCATGTTGGAAGGAGTCATTGAAACCTTTTGGATATTACAAAACCCCAGGCAGGGTGAGGGTGAAGAGAGTAGAAACATGATTAACTATATTAAAAACCATGTCCATTTTGTTAAATCTCTATTTAGTGAAAACATTTTATGTCATCATAAAATATCATACTAGTATTTCACAATAAATATTCTGCCCTCCATTTTACAGAACTGAAAACTAGAGTTCTGAGAAGTAGGACCTGACTCAGGACTAAACTTGGATCTGTGGGCACTACCAGCAAGCTCTATGCTGATCCTCATTCAACTAATATCTATTTTTCTAAAAAGATGTTTTCACTCATTTTTAGAGAGAGAGGAAGGGTTAAGGAAAGAGAGAGAGAAAGAGAGAGAGAGATGAAAGAGGGAAATATTGATCTGCTGCCTCCTGCATACCCCTGAGGGCGGACCAAGCCCACAACCTAGGAGTGTGTCCTGACCTGGAATGGAACTGGCAACCCTGCTGTGCACAGCATGACACCCAACCAACTGAGCCACACCAGCCAGGGCTCAAGTAATATTTACATATTTAAAACATTTTCTTGAGATGGGTTGACAGGGAAGGCTGGCCATGATGAGGGATGCTTCTCTAGTTCCATTTACTGACATTGGACACTTAAGTAGGCGTTGGACCCATTTTGTCAGCTTTGCAAGAGTTACCAAGAGTTCTGAGGTCCTTTCCCAGATTACTCTAGCAATGTTTTAACACCCCTTATAGACCAGTCCTTTGCTTCCTGCCCATAATTTGCTCTGATTCTAAGCTACATGGCTGGTAAGGGCAGAAGTGGGATTTAAAACCTGTTCTTTGCTTCCACCATCTGCCAGCACTTAAGACTTGTGAGTGTGTGGTCAAATGACCACTGATAATTCATTCAGTAAATATTGATTGAGTGGCTACTCTATGCTTACATTTGTGTATTGTCTTCACAGTTTACAGAGTTTTCACAGTTATAATGTCATTATACCTCACCCAGAAACTCATTGGGGTTTACCATAACCAACTCTCCTTTGCATGTATAACAGGCTCCTGAGGGGAGTCAGGACACTCCCATCTTTTCACTTAGGGTTTTTGACACTATATATTCCTGTGTTATTTTTTATAAGTCTATTTTTTTAATTTTAATTTTTATTGAGGCCTAATTGGCCTGCGACTTTATATTAGTTTCACTGTACAACATATTTAATATTTCCGTATAGCAATATGATCACCACAATGTCTTGTTAACATCTGTCACCATACATAGCTACAGAATTCTTTTTCTTGTGATGAGCACTTTTAAGATCTATTCTCTTGGCAACTTTCAAATATGCAATAGAATATTATTAACTACTAGAGGCCCAGTGCATGAAATTCACCCCTTGAGGGATGTCTGACTACCCGTTTAGGCCCAATCCTACCTGATAGTCGGACATCCCTCTCACAATCCAGGACTGCTGGCTCTCAACTGCTCATCTGCATGCCTTCCTGATTGCCCCTAACTGACTCTGCCTACCAGCCTGATCACCCCTTAACCACCCCCCTGCCAGTCTGATTGATGCCTAACTGCTCCCCTACCAGCCTGTTTGCCCCTAACTGTCCTCTCCTGCAGGCCTGGGTCCCCCCCAGCTGCCCTTCCCTGAAGGCCCAGTCACCCCCAACTTCCCTCCTCTGCTGGCCTGGTCACCCCCAAATGTCCTCCCTTGCAGGCCTGGTCCCTCCCACCTGTCCTCCCCTGCTGGCCTCATCACCCATAACTGCCCTCCCTTACAAACCTGGTCCCTCCTAACTACCCTCCCCTGCTGGCCTGATCACCCATAATTGCCCTCCCTTGCAAACCTGGTCCCTCCTAACTGCCCTCCCTTGCTGGCTATCTTGTGATGGTCATCTTGTGTCCACCTGGGGGCAGTCATCTTGTGTGTTAGAGTGATGGTCAATCTGCATATTACTCTTTTATTAGATAGGATAGAGGCCTGGTACACGGGTGGGGGCCAGCTGGTTTGCCTTAAAGGGTGTCCCCGATCAGGGTGGGTGTTCCCTTGGGGTGTGGGGCAGTCTGGGCAAGGGGCCTATGGTAGTTTGTGGGCTAGCCACACCTTCTGGCAACCCAAGTGGAGGCCCTGGTATCTGGGATTTATTTATCTTCTACAATTGAAACTTTGTAGCCTTAAGCAGAGGCCTGGGCTGGCCAGGGTGTGTGGAAAGCTTGGCTTCCTCCATCGCCGGGGCAACCTGAGCCTCCCTCATGCTTGCTCAATGGCCACAGCCATCTTGGTTGGGTTAATTTGCATACTCCTTCTATTTGGCTGGTGGGCATAGCTTATGGGTGTAGCAGAGGTACCATCAATTTGCATATTACTCTAGGATATTAGATAAGATAGTCACCATGCTGTATATTACATTCCCAGGACTCATTTATTTATAATGAGAAGTTTATACCTTTTGACTCTCTTCATAGATGTCACCCACCCTTTACTCCCATCTTTGGCAACCACCAACCTGTTCTCTGCCCATGGTTTTTGTTTCCTTCTTTGTTTTGAAGATACAAGTGAGACTATATGGTATTTATATATCTCTGTCTGACTTATTTTACTTATCGTTATGCCCTAAAGGTCATCCATAATGTCACAAATGGCTAGATTTGTGTCTTTTTATGGTTGAATAATATTCCAATTAGTGTGTGTGTGTGTGTGTATTCATCACACTTCCTTTATCCATTCATTTGTTGATGGATACTTTGGTTATTTCCATATTTTGGATATTATAAAAAATGCTTTAATAAGCATAGGAGTGTATATGTCTTTTTGAATTAGTGTTTTTGTTTTCTTTCAATGAATACCCAGAAGTGGAATTACTGGATGATATGGTAGTTCTACTTTTTATTTTTTAAGGGTCATCCATACTGTTTTTCTCTAGTGGCTGCACCAGTTTATATTCCTACCAACAGTGCATGAGGGTTCCCTTTTCTCCATGTCCTCATCAATATTTGTGATTTCTTTTCTTTTTCTTTTTTAATATATATATATATAATTGCCATTCTAACAGTTAGAAGGTGATCTCATTGTGATTTTGAATGTCATTTTCCTGGTGATTAGTGATGTTGAACATTTTGTGTGTGTTGTTGGCCATCAATGTTTTGGATATTGCATTATTGGATTTCTTTCAGGTGATGATACTGTCCAGCCCTGAAATAAGAAAAAAGGAGATGGGAAGGGAGAGAGGGTTACTTAGAGGCTACAATTTCAAGACAAGGAGAATGGCCACTTACATGAACTTTTTTCACCCGTAGCTCTAAGGATGGCATTAGCAGCCCACATTAGAGGCAGAAAAGGAAACCTTGCTTCAGAAAAGACTATAATGATATCACATTTTCTGAAATTATAGTAAGAAATTTATGTTAAATTATATAATGGGGTCACAAATGCTTCACAGAGGTGATGTCACTGGCACTGAATCTTGGCAAGTGAATCAGAATGTACCCAGAGCAAAAGGGGAAGAGAGATAAGACCTTCCTTACTAGAGGAGAAGAGAAGGCACTCAGAGATGTGATGGATAAAGGAAGATCAGGAATGGTAAGTGGGAAGGGCAGGAGGGAAGCAAGAGGTTCAGGTTCAGGAGGGGCTGAAGTCCCTGGAAATTTCTATGCCAGAGGTTATATAATCAAAGAAATGAATGTGGGTAATGACCCAGCTGGAAGGATGGACTGATCAGGGATGTAAGCCTAGAGATGGAATACTAATGTTCTTTCCATTCAGTATTCAACTCCCTCATAATAAATGTGTTTATCAAAAGCGTGAGAAAAAGTGGTATCTTCAGTATATCTTCTGAAAAGGGAAAAAGCTAGTAATCAACACTTTTATATTCTTTCAAGTGAGAAAGACAATTTTTTTCATTAAGTATTGTTTTGTATACAAATGAAAGCCTCACAATCAAAAGGTTTGATTATTTGATGGCTCATTCAACAATAATACATTGTTATTAGGCAAAGATGGAAAGCATCTCATTCTTTTTACAACAGCAATGTCAAGTAATGTTGGAATCCCAGCTCACGATGTCCTTGCTGTGTGACCTTGGGTATGTTCCATAGTGGTGACAGAGGTAGTGGTGACTTGTTAAATTCTCTGCCAGTGGTGCTTTACGTAAAATGTCCAATTTTCATTCTTTCCTCATTTTATTTCTTCATTTAATGGATTTCTGTGCAATTTTAGAAAGCATTTTATCATGAATATATATATATATATATATGTATATATATATATATATATGATAAAATATCTCAATTGTATTTCTTAGGTAGTCACGTGAGTAATGTCAGTATGAAAAATTATTATTCATTAGTAGGGATAATATTGGTATGTTAATGAGAAAAAGAAACCAGAATGTTGCAATCTGAGGACTAAATCCTCAATTTCAGTTACATGATTTTATTTACTTATTCTTAGAAAACTAGAATGATTATTCCCATATTCAGAGGTTGAGGCAGAAGTTCAAAACTTTAGTTGTATTTCTGCTTGGGAAAATAGCAGAGATCTAAAATTAGTCTTATAAGACCACAGATATGTACCCAGCCAAATTTAATCTGGAATTTTAAAGTTCATGGAGTTAAATAGTTCAGAGTAGCACTGTACAAAGCAAATAGAAAATGCACTTTTAAAACATTTTTTCAGTTTTATTTGGTGATATCAAAATTATTTAAGAAATGTATTTCCATTTTTATGTTAATGATATTTTAAATAATTTGGTGTCCTAACATATATTAAATATTAAAATATTAACAAAATGAAAGGGGTTTTAAAGGGTTTCTTTAGTAGATATCATATGTATTACACCAAAACACTCCTTTTTATGGCATAAATTCCTAATTATTAGTTACGATTTATATATTTATAAGTTAGTTTGTAGGTATGTATGTATGGCAATGATTAATATGAAAGCTATGATGTGAGAGCACTTTTTAAATGGATGTTCATGATTGAGTTATTTCTTTATATAGCTGAGTAAATTTGAATTAAGGTTTAATAAAACAAAATCAGATATAGTATTAGTCCTACCATTTGGAAAAACTGTATTATGACATGTAAGTCATATGTATGTGTTAAAATGTGTGTACATGGCAAACTGTTAATGGAAATGTGGATAAATAAATATATAATTTCTAAGAAACTATGATGTTTTACTATTCTCCTTTTAAATTGACATTTAAAATTGTATTTATAACTTAAAAGAGAAATTGAAGTTAATCTCATCTTTCTTTCCCTTCCCTAAGCACATGAAAACAACCACAAATGAATTTATATAAAAATTTCCTGCTCTCTTTTGAAGATAATAATATATATTTTATCATTGTTTTCTTTTGGATTAATAATTGCAGGACATGTTTCAAACCATAATAAGAAGAACAGGATCACTAACACTGCCTGTGGAACTTTATATGTAATCATTTCATGATCAGCCTATGCATTAGGTGATCATCCTCGTTTTACAGAAGAGGGGACTTAGGAACAGAAAGAGGTTGAGAGAGTGGGCCCGGGTTACTCAGCCAACATCTGAGCACACACCAAGCTCCACATCGCCAAGTGCTTACCCACTGTACTGGACAGCCACGTGGATGGAGACAAGGCATAGGAAACGAGGAATTTCAATTTCAAATTCATGGTTGTTAGTATTTGCTTTAGTGAGGCAAAACAAGTGTATTTAATTTACCTCTGGATCTTTTAAAGAATGTTAGGGCCGGGGGGTGGGGGTGGGAGGGAGGGGAGAGAAGAGTCAGAATTATACTAATCTCTGACCTTAATTGTTAGCCTTGGGATGAGTTTGCCTGTTGTCGGGAGGCAGAGCTGAGCTACATTTTGTCAGCCCCGACTCTTTGAACGGCTCTCTGTTTCAATTACAGTTTTTGGAAATTTAAAAAATATTGTGTGTGTCTTCATTAAAAACGTGAGCCTAAGTTTTGCAGTATCTCTTAAATAACTTGGAGAGCTTGGGAAAACACATTGGCGTGTTCCGCACAGGTGCTTTTGACATGAAATCGGCATGGTTTGTGGGCAGCAGCTACACCACACAAGTGTGGGCTCTCGACAAGGACTGTCATGGAAGAGAACACGGAAGACCAGTGGGAAACTTCCTGCCTCGAAGTGGAGGCTAGAAGATGGAGCAGTTGCATTGGTTTTGTCACTTGTTAGCAGAGTTGCCTCCTTTTGGGTCTCATTACCTTAACTTGTCATTGTTGTGTGTTGATTTAAAAGCTTATATGCATGTGGGAGTAGAAACATCTGTTTCTTTCTATTCCTGAAACTAACTGGCTTTTTGTTGGGATGAGAAAGGTATGATGTCCTGAAAAAGAAAAGAAGAAGAAAAAAGGCACTGCATTGGGAATTGAGGGTGGAGGTCTGAGCTCAGATTTTGCCCAAACCATGACTCACGTCAGCTCTTTGAGAGATATTGTTAAGGAGCCAAGCCAATTTTGAGTGCTAACTGGTAGGCATTGTGCTAAGCTCATGTACATTCTGTCACTTTTCAGGCCTCATTGTGTGTGAATGAAGTACTGCCCTAGATTCTGTGGGGCACCAAAAAAAAAAAAAAAGTATAAAAGAAGATTCTCTTCCCCAAGGGCTTTTTATCACTTGGGGCACCTATATTATAGCAAATCTTACTTGAAAATTCATTTCAGCAGTAACTTTAATCTTAAAAAAGGTGTGTGCCTCTCCTTCTAAATCCACCTCTGTATTAAACATGGCCAGCAAGTATCCCCTTGGTGGCTGAGCTTAGAAGGCTCAGCCAGTGTCTGTGCCAGGAGAGGGCTGCTATCACTGAGTGCCCATTGGTCTGGACCAGACCAGGTGGAACCCCAGGTCTCCAAAGTCTTCCTGCTGGGAGCAAAGGATGCACCTGCTTGTGGGAATAAGACTGCAATCCAAAAGGGGAAACTAGTGATTCCTGCTTCCTGGCATTGGTACCAGAAACTAGAGGTAGGCAGTGCCTGGCCATAGAGCTTTGGCTGTTGAGGTTACTTCCTGGCCTTGGGAACTACTTGAAGACTGAGAAGTGGTATCTAGAAGACACACATCTCTGAAATGAGGTAGAGAGTGTGAACGCAGGGTATAAACGTTTCTATGTTGGTGCGGGATCAGGAATCTATAAGGAAGAGATGAGGTACAGAGAAAAAGAAGTAGGCTCTGCATGTGCCTTAGAGCCTTTCATTTCTCTCCCTGAACAATCCTTTATCTTATCTTTAGGTTCCCCACCGTCTTAATGTCTTATCTTTGGGTCTCCTAAGAGCAAGAGATCACCTTCTCTTCCAGAAGCTTCAAGGTCAAGTGTCAGTATTAGTCAAAGTGGAGTCAAAGTGGATAGAGAGAATGAAATGTACTAGTTTTAGGTCAGGGTATCACAGAAAGGACATATTATCTTAGGATACCCTGTATCTATGTTACAAAATAAAAGCTAGAGCCCCTAAAACAGCAGACTTTGGTTCAGAGCCTGCCCAATCACCATCACTCCCTACTTCTCCTTGAAGCCACTGACACCATTGGAAATGTTGTGGTCAGGGATCTAACGACAACATTAGATCCCTGAACTTTGCACCTCCACCCTTTCTAACCCAGAACTTTGCACCCTGAGCCTCCCTTCAGCTAAGGTATCTACTGGGTGATTGTTTTACTCTGACCTTGTAGCTTATCTGTGGGGAAAATACCTGGGAGCTGGCTATATTCCAGAGCTCAACTGCAGAGGATTATGCTCCTTAATGGACCCAGAGCAGTAGGCACCAGGCAAAATGCCAAGCAAGGCAAACACAAAAATATAAAAAATAGAAAAGAGGGGCCCTTTTAACGTGACTTTCTCACAGGCTAAAGGTGTGCATAACACTTTCGCCCAATGTGGGAAATGCTATTGTAGAGTGGGAATGAGGCCAAGGGCAATGAGGTAGCAACTGACTCTTGCTTAGAGTGGTGGGAAAGTAGGCATGGGAAAGGCACGGTGTGGGTTGAATTGTGTCTCCCAAAAAGGTATTTTGAAATCCTAACCCCCAGAAACTGTGAATGTTATCTTACTTGGAAATAGAATGCTTATAGATGTAATCAAATTAAGATGAGGTCATACTCGATTAAGGTGGGATCTAATCCAATATGATTTCTGCCCTTAAAAGAAGAGCAGACTGCCCTGACTGGTTTGGCTCAGTGGATAGAGCGTCGGCCTGTGGACTCAAGGGTCCCAGGTTTGATTCTGGTCAAGAGCATGTACCTTGATTGAGGGCACATCCCCAGTAGGGAGTGCGCAGGAAGCAGCTGATCAATGTTTCTCTCTCGATGTTTCTTTCTATCCCTCTCCCTTCCTCTCTGTAAAAAATCAATTAAATATACTTAAAAGAAGAAGGAGGAGGAGGAGGAGGAGGAGGAGGAGGAGGAGGAGGAGGAGGAGGAGAAGGAGGAGGAGGAGGAGAAGGAGAAGGAGGAGGAGGAGGAGAAGGAGAAGGAGAAGGAGAAGGAGAAGGAGAAGGAGAAGGAG
>JAAGEH010002534.1:32636594-32648775 GCA_011751065.1 Lasiurus cinereus
AGGAGAAGGAGAAGGAGAAGGAGAAGGAGAAGGAGAAGGAGAAGGAGAAGAGGAGCAGACTGAGACACAGACACACAGAGGACAGGTTGCTATGTGAAGAATGAGGTAGAAATTAGATTGAAGAAGTATAAGCCAGGGAGTGTAAAGGGTTGCTAGCAGCATCAGAAGCGAAGAGAAAGGCATATGGTAGATTCTCTCCTAGGGGCTTCAGAGAGAGCATAGCCTTGCCGACCCCTGGATGTTGGACTTCTAGGCTCCAGCTCTCTGAGAGAACAAAATTGTATTGTTTTTAAGGCACTTTGTTATAGCAATCCTAGGAAACTATCACAGGAGGTATTAATAGTGTTGAGTTGAGTCTAGAGTAGTTCTTCTGGTGGATAAATCAAGATAGGAAAAGGTGTGTGTGTGTGGCTGGAGGGAGGGGCAGGGGTTAGACAAGAGCCATTTAAAAAGGAGTGCCCCCACTGGAGTACTGGGACACTAGTATCCTGGAGTGCATTGTATACCCTAGTGTACCAAGGGCACAGTGGATTTGTGGCAGGGAACAGTGGAAGAAAGACAGGCAGGAATCTGCCCAGACAGGGTGTTTATGCCATGCTAGGAAGTCTAGACTGTATTCACTGAGGATTTCACAGCTGAATGATTACAAGAAAGCACTTGCAGCCTCACACACTCTACTCTCCATGCTCTCTGTAGCTTCAAGCATATCCTAGTTTGGACCTGATGTCTTGCCTTCTGGAGTTCTTCCAGATGGAAGATGGGGCCAAATGTGGACTGACTTTAGGACTGGGAATATAGGGTCTGTTTTCTGAAACATCTCTCATTGCATTTGGCATTTGGTTTTGTAGAGCTCCAATATCCACCCCAGACACAACTTGATGATTGGCATATAATATGCTTGGATCGAAACCATGATTAAACTCTGTTTTATTTTTCAGATTCTTGGCACCATTTCATGAAACTCATCCAATTTCTAGTTTGGTCCTTGCTTAACAAAACCAAAACTTTCAATAGCTAGTATTCCAAGATTGCCTTCACACATGTGCACACACTTTGTGCTATGGGAAGCCAGAGTTTTGAGGTCTATTTTGGTTCAATTTTTCATTTCTTATCACAAACTCACTTCCATCTTTTCATTTTTCTCATTTGATTAATGGTATTTCCAAATCTTTTCTAATGTTTTTTATCTAATGTGAACCTAAAAACGTCACAACCCAACATAATGAAATATTTGCTATACTTTCTTAAAGGGTCATTTTAAATATTTTGAGTTTCTAAGCTACTTTAAATAGTGTAGAATGAGTGGATTGATGCTGAGAGGTATGGAGTTGTGACTAAAATTTTCTTACTCTAGAAATGACTTTATATTTGCCAGAATAACTTCAGTCGGCTAATAGTGACTGTAATGGTGCTGTAATTTTAAAAGCAGGGTGGAAAAGTACTAAAAGGAGATGCCAGAGGAACCCCATCTCTGCCATTAACTAATGTAACAGCAAACCATTCAACTATTTTTGGCGTCAGTGTTCTAGAAAATGAAAGAGGATGTGATTAGATTGTTTGTAAAGTCTACCATTGTGCAATCTTGAGTCCCTTTTTTTAATTACAGAAGCAATGTGAACTCTGACGAAGTATTTTAACATTCGATGGCAGCTACAACCCAAATACTTTTACTGAGATTTGAATCTTGTAGCAATCTTGCCAATGATAGCAATATTCTTTAGCCAAGTTTGCCACCTAGTGGCCACAAAGACTGAAATAGGACTTTGCTTTAAACGGTTGAACAAAAGAAGGCCCCTAAATGGACCATTGAATACATCATAGATTAAGTTTTTAAAACTTGAGTCTGCTTAAAAACAGGAAGCTGTCCTAAATACCAGTTAATCTTTTACCTTAACTTTTCCAGATTTTATTTTTAGTTTCTAGACATCTTCCTTCCCCAATCCTCCCCTCCCAAACACATACCCCAAATCTTATAAAGCACTAAATGTTATTTGTCTCAAAGTACTGTGAAGTCTGAGGCCTGAGCCCCATGTGAGGGCGTCTTTGCTATGTGAATTTCTTTCTGAGTCTTACGTAGACAGCTGCCTCAGCTGTAACAACGCTGCATGACCTTTGACTAGCCTCATATTTAAAAAATATATAGTTGAACGTCTTAAGTATGAGAGGTTAAGTTTTATTTTCATTAAAATATTGAATGTCTGGAATGATAGGAATAGGTCATGCTTTGAACTAGCATAACAAAAACTGTGAGTATGCTATTGACTTTAGACAAATGCCTAAAATCATATGCTACTTGACATTTTGTTCGGTTCCACTTGGACCCTCTCCTGGACAATATTAGTCTACAGTCCAAAAACATGTTACAAAAGATTCGCCATGACACATCTTTCCTTGCGTGTATAAGACTTAACCAACAGTGTGATTAAAGCTCTCACAGAGAGTCAACTTGCACGCAGAAGGACTGTCCTGCTCTGCACTCTGGTAATGCCTACAGTGAGATGATGAAAATGTGGAAGGTATAACCAAGTAATCTGTTACTAATCTTTGATCTGGGGGACAAATCTAACTGTGCTTTGTGGTTTTTTTTTAAATATATTTTTATTGATTTCAGAGAGGAAAGGAGAGGGCGAGAGAGAGAACATCAATGATAAGAGAGAATCGTTAATTGGCTGCCTCCAACATGCCCCCTACTGGGAATTGAGCCTGCAACCTGGACTTGTGCCCTTAACCAGAATCGAGCCTGGGACCCGTCAGTCCGAGGCCAACGCTCTATCCACTGAACAAAACCAGCTAGGGCCTAACTTTTTTTGACATTTCCTCTTGATTTTCTCAGACTCAATGCATTCAAGCTGAACTTGTAATGTTGTCTTTCCCCAGACATGGACTGAATACTAGTCATCTCTTCCTCAGAAAATGGCACTTCTCTCTAACCAGTTCAACAAACCAGGAATCTTGTAGTCATTCTTTTTTAGAAGTATGTATGTTTATTGATTTCAGAGAGAGGAGGAGAGAGGGAGAAAGAGAGAAACATCCTTGATGAGAGAGAATCACTGATGGGCTGCTTGATTCTCTCTCATCAAGGATGTTTCTCTATGCAGTATATTACTTTGCAATTTTAAAATTGCAAAGTAATATACTGCATATCAGAACTCAAGATGTATGCCCCCTACTGAAGATTGAGCTTGCAACCTGGGCATGTGCCCTGACTTGGGATCTCCTGATTCATGAGTAGACACTCATGAGCGAGCCACACCGGCCGGCCTAGTAGCCATTGTTGATTACCAACCTCTCCCTCAGACCCAGCAGCCAGTCTATCACTAATTCTTTTGGTTTCATCATGCAGTAACCTGAACAGATTCTTTCATCTCAAACCCTTCCTGGCTGGGTTACACCTAAGCTTCCATCCCTTCTGCCCGGACTGCTGCAGCAGTCAGCTGGTCTCCATGCTTCCCTCCCCCAGCTCATCTCCCACGCTGCATGTAACCAGTGTGATCTTTTCTACGTGAAAGTCAAGTCATATACTCCTTTTGCTAAAACCCCTCAATGACTCCTCATCAAATACAAACCCCTTAAAATTGCCTGAAAGCCATGCATGGTCTGGCATGACTTTCTTCTCTAAGCTCGGTATAAGCGTATCCCCCTTTGCTCTCTCCACACTGGCCTTTTATTCAGGATGCTTCCTCGAATACTCTCTGCACATGCTGGTTCCTCTCCCTGAATTTCTGTTCCCTTCTTCTGTTCACCTAGTTAACGTTATATTTCAGATTTTTGTTTTCTTTTCTCAGGGAAATCTTCGACTAAAAATAGGAAGTCTGTTGTCAGCTCTTGTAGCACTACATTTCTTCTTTGAGTCACTTATACAATTATGATTTGTAAACTCTTTAAGGGTTAAATCTTGTGCATTTACTGCCTACTGGATCTCCAGTTCGTCTCATAGTGCCTGGCTCATACTGAATGCTTCAGATACTCAACGTAAACAGTTACATGTGTAAGACAGTCTCATACCATTGTATGCTAAGTCAATGTAAATGACATGTTGAAATAAAATAATCCCAACCAAAGAGAAATTTGTAAAACTCTAATTTGTAAAATTCTAATGTGATCGAAGAGGAGACCATTATACTATCAGACAATTTTGATCAACAGTTGTCTGCATGTTCCCTGTAGGAAACACCAGCAGAGCAGGGACACTGGGCACACTCCCATTGACAATGATAACCACTCAGGAGGTTGCATAAAATGTTTGCACAGCCCCCAGCTAGCTATACCTCTACTGCCCTTCTCTCTCATGGATTCAGTGCAGAATTCTATATTTGGCATGTTCTGGTTTAGAAAAATTGCAAAGTAATATACTGCATATCAGAACTCATAAAGCCCAATGAAAGCGAAAATTTGAGGTTTCTCAGGAATGAAATTAATGTGAGTATCACACTGTGCTCTAGCAAGTATAAAAGTTCATCTTTACTACAGGTGCCCTGCCATTTCATTTTAATGTACAATCTTATGAGTTACGTAGTGATTCTTCTGTACTTGCACTGGAATTTAAGTAAGACCCATAGCTGACTACAAAACTGATGCTATTGAAATAATGTATGTGCTTGCTATCAAAAAGAGGGGGAAAAATAATCAAACCTCTCATAACCATGTGATGTATGTGCTGTTTTGACACCCACTTGAGAGATGGGAACACTGAGGTACAGAGAGGTAAAGTAACTTGAGCAAGGCCACACAGCGTGTCAGGGGTGAAGCTAGGTTGTGGATGTCAGCTCCTATGGGATTTAGAAACTGGATTCTCAGATTAGAAGTAATCTCTTTAAATATAGGAAAAATTTAAAGCTACCTAAAGTCATTATTATTTTTAATACTAATTTTAAAATCAGGACAATGTAGCAAGAAATGAAATACAATTAAAAATAAATATTGGAAACAAATGATCTTAAATAATATTTAAAACTAAAACAATGAAATACATTTCATGAAAGTCATTTAGAATAAAAAATACTTAAGTAGAGATAGATTTAAGAAAAAATACATAAGATACAGCTGTAATGAGTTTTTAAATGCATGGGTTATTTTTAGAAAGTGGTTTTAAAAACCTATATCTTTATACTTTTCTGCATTTTAAAAGTTTTTGATGAGTTGATATGATTTTTATAAAAATAGGGGAAATTCTATTTTTAAAATAAGATTAGAAGTAGTTATGCCAAGATATAAGTTATAAGTGAATAGATGGAATTATGGGTAATTATTTTACTCTTTTTTTAAATTATAAAGATAAACTATTTTAAAATATTGAAATATGTATATATAGACTCAGATAAATTGAGAAATATTACAAAGACATAGATGAGAATACTAAATGTAAAGATTTTGATTCATCCCTATCAAAATCACACAGGGATTCTTCATAAAGTTTAAAAAAAAACTTTAAAAAGTAAAATGTCTTAGCAAGTCTGGCTCTTATTGCCTAGTGGTTGAGCATCAACCTATGAATCAGGTCACAGTTCGATTCCTGGTCAGGACACATGCCCAGGTTAAGGGCTCAATCAATATAGTGGGGACTATGCAGGAGGAAGCCAATCAATGTTTCTCTCACATCATTAATGTTTCTCTCTCTCCCTCTTCCTTCCTCTCTGAAATAAATAAAAATGTATTTTTAAAAATGTTTTAGTAATATGAGAATACAAAGGTAGTGAAACAGAAATCACTCTCTTATGCTTAATTTGTTTAATTAATGGGAAAAGTTTTTCTTGCTGTGGCCCTACAGCTGGTTAGGCCACAGGCACTGTGCAATGCAGCCTTGTCTGGTCAGACAGGCAGCACGGGTTTTGCATCTAAACACATCACATGAATTACTGGAATGTTACACATGAATTACAGGAATGTTATATATGAATTATGGGAATGTTACACATGAATTACAGAAATGTTATAAGCATTTGGCAATAGAGATCCTTTTCTCTAGCTGAAACACAAGGGGGAATTTATCTCACTACTTGGTACATTTCTGTGGTTAGCTAACTCGATTTTGAAGTTAAGATAATGTTATAACTATTTTTATTTATATATAATTTTATTGAATTTTTTATTTTATATGGATATTTTATTAAAAAGCCAGAGAAATGACTTTTGAAATATTTATACAAATAGTAATTATCAGCTAGACTGGCCTTCTATATTATGTAATATTTTGAAAGAATGGTAAGCAAGCACATAATCATTTTGGTATTTATAATATGTTCAAGTAACAATAGATAAAAGAAGGTTGTACTCAAGAAACAATATATCTACAGGATATTCAAGAAAACTTCCAATTTGCCTTTAATTTGTGGAACATATAAAAAATTCATATAAATAACATAATAAGCATATTTAACAAGTAACAAAATTATATTAGGATAAGTAGTTAGCTACTTAAAAAATTAGTTCCTCATCATACATCAAAATCAATTAAAGAGTTAAGCAGAACCTATCCTTGGGTAAAGAGTAGAATATAAAAAACGTTATGATTAGAATAAAGAAGTATTGATTTATCAGAACAATGGAAAGGTAAAAAAGTCTTTCTCGGTTTTGATGTCATAAAAAATTTCACAAAGAGTAACATATTATTTTAAAACATTAAAGAGCATAACAAGAAAATAAAATGAGGAGATAGGTTAGGATAATATTTGAAGCAAATATGTGAATGAACCAAAATACTGCTTAAACAGTTTCTACAAATTGGTGAAGCTGCACCAGTTAGAAACTGAATTTAATTGTATCTGTATTATAAATGCAACTAACTCTGTACAAACGGACTTTGCAGATGTACTTTCAGTAAGAATCTTGAGCTGAGATTATCTTGGATAGTCCTGGAAGGCCAAGTGTAATCTCAAGGGCCCTTACAAGGAAAAGAGACAGAAGGATCAGCGTTAGAGAAGGAGATGGTGATAGCTGAAGCCAGGGTCAGAAGAGTGGAATTGCTGCTTTGGAGATGGAAAGGGGCTGGAAGCTAAGGGATTCAGCACCTGTAAGGCTGGAAAATGAAGTTTCCCCCCTAGAGCAGTGGTTGGCAAACTCATTAGTCAACAGAGCCAGATATCAACAGTACAACAATTAAAATTTCTTTTGAGAGCCAAATTTTTTAAACTTCTAATGCCACTTCTTCAAAATAACTCGCCCAGGCCGTGGTATTTTGTGGAAGAGCCATACTCAAGAGACCAAAGAGCCGCATGTGGCTTGAGAGCTGCAGTTTGCCGACTACTGCCCTAGAGTGTCCAGAAGGAATGCACTCCTGCTCACACCTTGCTTTTTCCCCAGTAGGACTGTATTTGGACTTCTGATGTCTAGAACTGTAAGATATCTGTGGTGGTTTAAGCCACTAACATGATGGCAGTTTGTTACAGCAGCCATAGAAAACTAATACGTACAGGCATGTGTGGTGTAAAACTGCTCCTGTGGATCTGTTGCATGTGTCTAGATGAACCAAGGTGGAGCTGTTGGGAGTAATGCTGCAGTGGGGTTGCCTGTGTTCATTTTTATTCTTGCTGAAATAATGTAAAATGTGTTTGGAGTTAGCCATGTGATTGCTGTAATTTCCTCCACCAACAAGTGAAGTCAACTGCTCATAGGCAGTATCCCTTCCAGTGAGTTGTATTCTAGGAAAGAGCATAGAATTCCAATTTAAAAGAGAAAGTCCTGGGGAGGTAAAGGTATAGGGTTGGAAGTGTTCCTGGTATCCAGTGGAGGAAAAGAACTTTCATTTATGCTTATTCTGACCTTTCAAATATGCATAGTTGTCCATTAATCAGGAGTTGGGAAGCAATCCATCGGCATCATTGGGTCGGTGGTGGGGGAGAGGTGCAGAGCAAGCGGTCACTGCGGCATTTGGAGGGATGTTCAGGAAGCATCCTCTGTTGGCTCCATTCTGAGCATCCAGAGAACAGCTCCAGGTCAAACATTGTGGGCAAGAGCCTCAGATGAAAGTCTGGAATCACACCAATTCTCCATTCAGAGCCCCTAGCACGGAAGCCCTGACCCACTTTGCTTAGCTGTATGAGCTTAAGACAGCTATGCAACCTCTCTAGACTCCAGTTTCCCCATGCAGTAAGTAGGTACAAAATATTAGCTTAAAGGATTAGTGTTAAAAGGAAAAATATAAAAAATTCTATATGTTTTAAAGTTAGCACATTGTAAGCACTCCATAAATGTTTAACTATTAAAATTATTATAACCTTATGGAATATCAGAATTTTGAAAGGGGAGACCGATAGGCTCCTAGTTCTCTGTTTCTTTTTGAAACAATTTTTTACAGTATTTTCCCTACTTTCTCTGCTATATAAATAAGCCAAATGTGGTCTCTGTGTATTGTTTATTTCTTCAGTGAGGACTGAAACCACTCAGCTCAAAAGCTGGCTTGTGAAAAATTCAAATTCTTATACATCCAGTTGTTTTAAACAGAACTCAAGCCAACAGATTTTTAGCCCTTTCCTGCCTGTGTGGCATCCCCCACAAACTCTCACCCATATCTGCTGGTTGTAGATAAGGCCCCCAACTCAGTAAGCCCTTGGAGATCTCTTCCCTGGGGGTTCCTCATTTGGACATCACCCAGGCTCTGCCCCTTCTCTTTCACCCTCTATCCCCCTTTCCTCCTCCCCTTCTAAATAACAGCCCTTTTGTGCCAGGCCCTTTGGGCAGACTCCTGTGTACCTAGCAAGGCTGGTGTATGTCATTGCCATATCTTTTTTTCTGATCAGCCCCTAAACCCCTCAGACTTCCATTGTCCTTTTCTACCCAACATCCAATAAAGGGATACTCAAGCATATTTTTGCTTCTCCCTTTATAGGCCAAATAGAACCAAGGAACAGAAAAGTAAATGTTATGGTTTTCTTAGAGTTACCCAATTTGGGACATGAAGTGTTAGAAATTGGAAGATTTTCAGGGATGCCAAATGTCAAATGATTACATTCTTTCCATCACACCTTCAAAAAAATCATACTAAGACTTTAGGCACATCCTTTGATACATTCCAAAATAAATCATCCAAATGAAAAAAAAATTAAAATATATTAACATAAGCTCAGCCATGCAATAGAAGTGCCTCCCTTGTCCAGAGCCAATTAAGTTGATGTTAGGACCCAAATTAACTGCTCTTTAGAAAGGAGAAAAACATGTTTAAATCAAACATAATGAGTTGGGTCTTTCAAAAAGGAAAATTCATAGTTCAATTATTTCACCTTTGGAACTATCTGGCTCATAAATCAGAATAACAAAAAGTTCCGTGGCCTGATAATAAAAAAAATGACCAAATGCACTGTTTTTTGAAGTACTGTGTCCCTTATCAGATGACTCTCCCCAGGGTCTCCTTTTTCTGATATTAAATTTGGGGAGACTTTTTCTGTGGCAACTATCATTCTTGTAGTTCTCAACTAGTTAAATCAGACAGGAAAAGAAAAATGGAGATTAGCTCATCCATTCCTTTTCCTTCATAAATTTATTTTTTTAACTTTTAAAAATCCTCTCCATTATAGTTTATATCCAATATTATTTTGTCATAGTTTTGGTTGTACAAGGGATGGTTAGACAATCATATAGTTTACAAAGTGTTCCCCCTGATATTTCCAGTACCATCTGGCACCATATATAGTTATTACAATATTCTTGACCATATTCCTATGTTGTATTTTATATCCTCATGACTATTCTGTAACAGTTTGTTCTTTTCAATCCCTTCACCTTTTCATTCAATCTCTCAACTTTGCTCCCATCTGGCAACCACCAGTCTATAAGATGAACTTGTTTTTTTGTTTTGTGTTTTGTTGTTGTTAATTCTCACCAGAGGATATTTTTTCATTGATTTTTAGAGAGAGTGGAAGGGAGAGGGAGAGACAGAGAGAAACAGTGATGTCACTGTTGACACTCCTTCCACTGGTGAGAGTTGTAAGATGAATTTCTTTTAACAACATCTTAGAAACGAATGTCTACAATCTCATTTGACCTGTCTATATTACACTCCAAAAATTCTTCCTGTCATTATTTAATTTCATATCTTTGTCATCAACATCTTTTTTTGATACTTTTATTGATTTTAGACAGGGAGTGAGAGAGAAACATCAATGATGAGGGACAATTATTGAGCAGCAACACCCACCCGCTACTGGAATTCAAGTCCACAACCAGGGCATATGCCCTGACTGGGAATCGAACTAGTAACCTCCTGGTTCATAAGTCCATGCTCAACTTCTGAGCCAGGCTGGCTAGGAGTCACCAATATCTTTCAATGGTCCATCACTTCCTTTCCCCACTGTCTTTTTTTCGCTTCTTACTCTATATTGCATGATCCATGCATATATTCTCAACCTTCTACTTCTTTCTTCCTCTGTCCCGTACTCCTGGAAAGACTCAAGCTCTGCTAAATCTGACTCTAATTGACTCTGCCTTGAACTTGAGAAGATGAGCATGGGTCAGGAGCTGGAGGGAACAATTACAACTATAAGAACTTTTTCTTTAAGTTCCTGACAACAGATTTTCCTATTAGTTCTATTTTTCGGCTCATTCCACTTAGCCTCTTCTGAGATGACTTTTATACCTTCTTCCTTATTCTCAATCTTGAACATTTTTCTCCATCTTCTCATTCTCAGTTAATGACCATTCTTTTTTTTTTTATTAATTTTTTATACATATCTCCCCATTGCCCCCCCTCCCGCCCAGGCATACCCCAACCCCCCAGTGTCTAGGTTCATTGGTTATGATTATATGCATAGATACAAGTCCTTTGATTGATCTCTTATCTACCTCACCTAACTTTAATCTTCCTGCTGTAATTTCACAGTCTGTTTGAAGCTTTACTGTCTCTGTATCTATCCTTTTGTTCATCAGTTTATAATGTTCTTTATTATCCCGCAATGAGTGTGATCATGTGATGCTTCTCCTTCATTGACTGGCTATTTTCACTAAGCACAAGGCTCTCCAGTGCCAACCAGGTTGCTGCAAATGGTAATTCCTTCTTTTTAATGGCAGCATAGAATTCCATTGTGTAGATGTACCACGGTTTTCTGATCCACTCATCTGCTGATGGGCACCTAGGCTGTTTCCAAATGGTAGCTATTGTAAATTGTGCTGCTATGAACATAGGGGTGCATAAATCCTTTCTGATTGGTGTTCGTAATTTCTTAGGATAAATTCCTAAGAGTGGTATTACAGGGTCAAATGGGAGATCCATTTTTAGTTTTTTGAGGAAACTCCATACTGTTCTCCACAGTGGCTGCACCAGTCTGCATTCCCACCAACAGTGCACAAGGGTTCCTTTTTCTCCGCATCCTCGCCAACACTTGTCGTTTGTTGATTTGTTGATGATTGCCATTCTGACAGGTGTAAGATGGTATCACATTGTCATTTTGATTTGCATCTCTCGGATGATTAATGACTTTGAACATGTTTTCATGTGTCTCATGGCTTTCCTTCTGTCGTCTTTTGAAAAGGTTCTATTTAGGTCCGTTGCCCATTTTTTTATTGGATCCTTCATCTTCCTTTTATTAAGTTGTATAAGTTGGTTGTAGATTTTGGAGATTAAACCTTTATCAGTGATAGCATTTGCAAATATGTTCTCCCATGCATTGATCTTTCTTGTTTTGTTGATGGTTTCTTTTGCTGTGCAAAAGCTTTTTATTTTGATGTAGTCCCATTTGTTTATTTTTTCTTTAGCTTCAATTCCTTTGGAGCAGTATCAGTGAAGAAGCTCTTTCGGCATATATCTGAGATTGTGCTGCCTGTGGATTCCTCTAGTATTTTTATGGTTTCCCTTCTAATGTTTAAGTCCTGTATCCATTTGGAGTTTATTTTTGTATTTGGTGTAAGTTGGTGGTCCAGTTTCAATTTTTTGCATGTATCTGTCCAATTTTCCCAACACCATTTATTGAAGAGGCTATCTTGGCTTCATTGAATGTTCATGCCTCCTTTGTCAAATATTAGTTGAGCATAGTGGTTTGGATGGATATCTGGGTTCTCTATTTTATTCCATTGGTCTATATGTCTGTTCTTGTGCCAGTACCAGGCTGTTTTGAGAACAGTTGCTTTGTAATATAGCTTGAAATCTGGTATTGAGATCCCACCTACTTTATTCTTCTTTCTCAGAATTGCTATGGCTATTCGTGGTCTTTTTTTGTTCCAGATGAATCTATGAAGAATTCTTTCTAGGTCTGTG
>JAAGEH010002534.1:32648785-32712432 GCA_011751065.1 Lasiurus cinereus
GTATGATCCTTCTATTCCCACTTTGCTGAGAGTGTTTATCAAGAAAGAGTGTTGGATTTTGTCAAATGCTTTTTCTGCATCAATTGATATGACTATGTGATTTTTATCTCTCAATTTGTTTATGTGATGTATCACGTTTATTGATTTGTGGATATTGTACCATCCCTGCATTCCTGGGATGAATCCTACTTGGTCATAGTGTATGATCTTTCTGATGGATGTACTGCTGGATCCAATTTGCTAAATGGTGAAATGCCCCAGGAGTCAATTTCCAGACTCTTTTCTGTCCATATTCTTTAGGAATTTAACTAAAGCTCATTTCTTTACTACCATTTATATGATGACTTACAAGTTTGTATCTCAACCCAAACCTCTTTTCTGAACTCTGGGGTCATGTACTAGAATGCCTGTCTAACATCTCCATTCTGATATGCGATAGGCCTCTCAAATTATCCCCTCTAAAATATTTTTTGTTTTCTTCTCCAAACCTGCTCCTCCCTATGTTTCTCTTCTCAGTAAATGGAACTCCCACTCACACAGTTGTTGGCTTTATCTGCCCCATTTCCCAAACTGGGACCATTCCTGGTTTCTTTGTCTCTTTAACACAGTATCCATCTATAGGCCAATTCTGCCACTTCTAATTTTAAAATATATCCAGAATCCTACCACTTCTCAAGATTTCCTTTAATTAATGCCTTAGTGGCTAAGCCCAATCCTCTCTCTCACCTGAACTATTGCAGTTGTCTCTAAAACGATCCCTCTATAGCCCCCTTAGCTTCTCGTAGTCTCCATGTAGCAGGCAGCATGCCACTTCTAAGATGTAAATTAAATCATGTGTTCCTTTTTATTTTTGTGATGACTATGAGCAACTTATTTAGTCTCTATATACTTTAATTTATCATGTGCAAAATGGAGATATTAATCTATATCTTTTTATTTTATTTTATTTTATTTATTTTTTATTATGATAGTACTACATATGTCCCTCAATGCCCCCCTCATCCCTTCCTCCAAGTTCCTGCCCCAATCCAGGCCTTTACCAAACTATTGTCTGTGTCCATTGGCTATGCATATATGTTCTTTTTAAAGACCCTCAATGGCCGAAACCGGTTTGGCTCAGTGGATAGAGCGCTGGCCTGCAGACTGAAGGGTCCCAGGTTCAATTCCGGTCAAGAGCATGTACCTTGGTTGTGGGCACGTCCCCAGTAGGGGGCATGCAGGAGGCAGCTGATCGATGTCTCTCTCTCATCGGTGTTTCTAATTCTCTATCCCTCTCCCTTTCTCTCTGTGAAAAATCAATAAAATATATTTTTTAAAAAAGAGCTTTAAAGACCCCCAATGTTTTCTCTTCACAATTGGAATAAAATCCTGTTCTCAAAGACACTGAAAGATCAAGGCCCTGGCCACTCAGCAGGCTCCAGTTACAGGCATCTTCTTGCTATTATTTCCCCAGGCCAAGCAAATTTCCACAGAGCATTTGCCTGGATTTTTATCTCCCTAGATGGTCACATGTTTTACTTCCTCATTTTATTCTGCTCAAAAGTTATCTTTTTTAAAGACTTTCCCTGACAAACCCCTCCCTATCGGACATTCTTTACCCCTCTTCACCCAATGCAGAAAAATTGGATGTTGACAACTTTTAATATTATTAAATATTAATTACATTAAATAAATAGTTTAATAATTAAAATTTAATCTTTGCTTCCATTTCCATTGCTTGCCTAGTTCCATGAGGTAGAGATTTTGAGTTGTTCACTGGTGTATCTTCAGTGTCTGGAGGTAGGCCTGGTACACAGTAGGTACTCAAGAGGTATTTGTTGAATGAATAGAAGAATTTAAGCAATTAAGTCTTAGCTTAGGCTAGTAACCCCAATTTGTTTTGTCTTTCCACAATGCCTTATTCTTCAACATCAACTTTGCATTTCTTCTCTAATCTTACCTCAGGTTTCTAATATGATTTGCTTAGGTTAGGTTAGCATTAGACATTTGTTAATTATCTTAATATACATAGTTTTCCATGTATTTTTTATGACTAACATGTCAAATTTTAGCTTCTTAAAAATTTTCATTATCAATTCATTTTTGCCTATTCTCTATTTTTAATATAAATACAATTTTTTATCTTTGATTTTTTTGCATTTGTTTACTTTAATGGGATCCTGTGTTACTAAATTTGTTTTATATACTATTTTTGATGCCTAGGTTTAGCCTGGTGTTTTCAATGTCAAGGAATATTTAAGGATATACATTCATTTATTTAACCAGAAAAACAATATTGAAATTTATTACCCCTATACTTACAGCATAATTTGAGGAGGACTAGCAATAGTAAAAATATCAGCTTGTTTTCATATTTGAGCTTAGTAGAAAACAAAGTTTGGCCATCTAGAAGAATATTTCCATGGAACTATCAGCAGCCCCTAAACAGAATCTATACAAAATTTGACTCTAAATGATATTTTTACTTTTTCTTAAATGAAATATTTTGGATTTTGAGAAAGTCTTTTGCAAGTGAACATATGCAAGGCCTTTGCTGTCCCCGAACCAATTCTTATCTCCTCTTGGCTAACATCCACCACAGTGCCCCATATACAGGAGTTACCCAGTCATCTTCTGACATTAAATGGAGTCAATTAAAACAATCCTTTCATCTTCTAAATAATGAAATTAATTTGAAAACACTAATTTTTCCTATTAGGATTAGAATAATACTACATGCATTCCTTGGAAGATAAGATGAATTCAAAAAGCACATTAAAACATTTATTTATATAAAATTAACACCAGATGATATTTGTAGATATTAACACCTAATATAGTAGTCTATTTTATAGATAGTTTACTATGTGGTTTTGAGCATGTATTCTAATATAGAGATTTAGTAATTTTTGTTACTCCATTTCTCATAAAATGCATACATACATACCAACAGACAGACATACACTTTATGTCCCTTTTTCATCTCCTGTTCATGTCTAATCCTCCAAAAACCATCTTAATGAAATGTGAAAATTGGCCAGTTTAATAACATGCCACAAGACAATTACTATTTAATTAGTTTAACACATATTTTCTAACTAGTCCCTCAGACCAGTCAGTCTGTCCTCAGTTTTATCTTTTTTGAAGTTGTCCATTCTACATGTGGAGAGCTCTTCAGTAAGCTTTGGCAATAGAAAAAAGTCTTTTAACTTTGGACAAATTAAAGATTTAAGATATCCAGATACTTGTGACCCCTGTAGGAGTGTTATGCAGAAACAAAGCCAAGGAAAATTGTGTTTGAATTAGACAACGTTTACCTTTTACTTTCTTTATTTCCATCTCCCCATCTCTACTATCTTCAGCCCTTATCCGAAAACCCAACATCATGAAGGCTTAAGCTCTAACTCCCTCCCAGCTGTGTTCTTATTCCCAACGTATCCACTCACTGAAGCTACCCATCTCCTCTTCATCTCTTTCTTTGCAATTTCTACACGGTAATTAGGTGTTTGGAACAAATGCATTTGCTTTAAGAAAAAGTGAAAATCCAAGTCAGTAGCCTTGTCTTAAGTGTTTTTATCTTCCATTGTACTTCTAGATGAATCTGTGTTAAACTAGCTATGTGAACTCAGTCCTAAATTCAGTGTCATCTCCTATTTATAAGAAGCTCATCATCGAGAAACAGTGTTCAGTGGGATTGTTTGAAGGGTGCAGGATCTATCACTGTCACTCTGGAGCCCTGGAGAATTTTATATGGCACCTGACCTACCCATTCTTCAAACATATGGGAGGATTATCATCTGAAACCATATTCAGTGGAGGCATTTTTAGGGGGCTTTCTCTTTTTTTTTTCTGTACTAATTAATATCAACTCTTATGAAGCCAGTTTTGTTAAATTGCACATTCTTGGAAAATAAACATTTCCTTCAAGTAAAACAAACAAACAAACAAATATTTAAAAAAATAACACTCTGGAGGTCTAGTGGTTGGGTGCAAGAGGTTGGGAGTTCAATAGATCTGGGTTCAAAACCTATTTCTGCCTTAACCTAGTTACTAAAATTTTAAGTATGTTTCCTTATTTGGGAAAAAAAAATACCAATCCCTTCTAGATAACTGGCATTCAGATTAAATAAATAGAGTTTACTCAGTGCTGCCTCAGTAATGTTAGCTCTTTTTGTGATCATTATTGCTGATATCACTTGGGTCAAGCCAAATCTGTAAGAAGTTAGGTATCTTCTCTAGCCCATTTCCCTCTTGCTCCCCCGTGGATTATGTTACTGACTATTGCTATGGTGTGAAATCCCAGTTCCAGTGAAGGTCAGTCTCAGAAGCAGCTCTTTAAAACACATTGTGGTATTTACTGTAAAGATGTACACTCTACACAGTGTTCCGTTTTATGGGGACCTCCAGGAGAAGTCAATGTCTTGGGTTAGTGCCAAGCAAGATTGTTATTCTCAGCACCCGGTTTATTTTAAGCTCATGGACAGTAATTTGTATAACTGACAGAATTTTCCTTTTTGATTTGGCTGCTAGGAAGCTTAGAGCCAAATGTATGGATCATTTTGTAAGATGTGCATCAGTTTTCATGGGGTGCATTTCAAGCCTCATTTCTGACTTTGTTTTATGTGCCCATCATTACTCATCTTTTTTCTTTTAGTCCCTCTTTTATTTTATGCTATTTAAATGTTATTTTAAAATTTGTTCTTGTAAATTGCCTTAAATTATTTCTGAAGCAAGATAAGGGGACTAGACAGATAAACATAGATAAACCAAGAGTTTGGAAATTTAACTTATGCAAATTCTTTATAGCTTCCATATGTGAGAGATGTTTATTTTTTTCTAAGAAGATATTTGTATGAATTTTCCAAATGGTAAAATTTCAGACTTTGCAAGAGAGAGAAAAGACGAGGTTCAAGAGTTAACATGTTTTTTACAAAGATCAGGGTGATTTGGGAAACCACCAGGAGAACCACTGGGAGGTAGACTCTATGGTTTGGCATGGGAAACAGTGGCTGCTGTGTGATTGGATTAATTAATCAGTTATTGTGTACAAATTAATTTCTATGGTTCATAGAGACCATAGGAAGACTCAGGAGCCAAACTCCTGGATAGAAATCCTGACTCTATCATGTTCTTGGGCAATTAACTTCATTATACCCCAGTTTGTTTGTAAAATAGAGATAAAAGCAGTACTTTATCTCATAGGGGTGTCAGGAAAATCAAAGGACAATATGTGTGTGAAGGGTCAATACATGTTAGCTCTCATTCTTCTTGACCTTTCCACTTCAGCTGTGGAGTTTGAAAAAGCTGCCGATTGTCAGTTATGTGAATTGTACACTAGGCTTATTCAGGTAGGAGTGGGATTGCTCCTGATGGCACTCCTTCTGACAAGAATTTTAGTAAGGCCAAAACCAGTTTGGCTCAGTGGATAGAGCATCGGCCTGGGGACTGAAAGGTCCCAGGTTCGATTCCGGTCAAGGGCATGTATCTGGTTGTGGGCACATCCCCAGTAGGGGAGGAGGGGTGCAGGAGGCAGCTTATCGATGTCTCTCTCTCATCGATGTTTCTGGCTTTCTATCTCTCTCTCTTCTTCTCTGTGAAAAATCAATATATATAAAGAATTTTAGTAAGAATATATATGTGCTTTATACGCAGGCCACAGAAACCAACAATCCCTCAGGAAAGTTTCATGGCAGCTTGAGACAAAGTGTATGTTTCTCTCTCTTGGGCTTTTTAATCAAACAGGAACTCAAAATAGCTGCTGTGAAGTATTTTATCCTGTCATTATCATAGTTTTGTCAGTGTTTTCTTCCTTATACACATGTTGCATTTACTTTATAGTGATAATGAATGAAATGAATTGGTCAAATATATTCTCTGAAAAGACAGTGTGACATGTAAAATATCAACCACTAATGTTCTTGGCCATTCCACTCTCCTCCTTTACCCTGCACCTCCCATAATAAAGAGAATGTTGCCTTTGCCTTCTCAGTGTTTCTTCTTCCATCAGCATCTCATAATGTTCCATCATTGCCAGCCACCCTGTCATACAAAAGGTGAAGTTTGGGTAGAGAGAGAGAGAGAGCTGGAGATACAGAATAAAAGGGGCAGGGTTTTTATATGCTGGATCTCCTTGTACAAAATCCAAGTAATGGGGAAAATGGGGAAAATAGAAAATAAGAATATTACGTAAATTAAGCAAAACTACCCAGAATAAGGCTGGGAAATGCAAGTCAGAGGAGAGAGAGAAACAGAGAAAATCAGGAAACTGAGTATCTGGGAAAGTGATTTTTTGATGTTTTTGTTTGTGTTGGACAATGAGGACAGGTTCACAAGTAGCTTCAAGGTAGAAAAATTGGGGATAAAGAGAGGATATATTTAATTGGAGTTGCTATGGGTTATAGGCTTCTCTCTCTTGTTTCCTGAGTGGTGCAATGAACGATTGGCTTGATTTTCAGTTGCTTTTCATTGTTGGGTTACATTTCTTTCAACACGACTGTGTTCTATGAGACCTGGGGTTTATCAAAGTTTCTTAGCTTTCTCTCCCTTCTGAGTGTAGCATGTGTATTCTAACTCTATACCACAAGACATGTTTTCGACTTATCATCGCAATCGAGGACACATTTTATGATTATTATTCATTTTGAAATTTCTCTCCCTAGCATGCTGTCTGTAGTTATTGTATTTACTCCTGCTGAATATGCACATAGATGGTGAATAAACTGATGATGCCACTCTGATTAGTAAGTAGAAATACCTGGTTGTTGGTCTAGAGAAAAAAAAATGCAGGTAAAAGTAGAGCCCAGACACCATGGTGAGAAATAAAAGAGAAAAAGAAAAGCTTTCAAATCTGTGGAAGCTGGAATAAAAGAGAGTAGTGCTTTTGGTGTCTAAAGAAGTAGGGTTGTATGAAAGAGGAAAGGGGCCAAAGAGAAATTATATTTAGGATCCTAAGGTGAGAAATGAAGACTGGCCTGGAAGAGAGGCAAACTGGAACTACCATGAAAATTAAGGTTTATCATCAATTGTGCTGCAGGAGACTGAGGCTCACCAATGAGTGGAAATATCCAAAATGAAGAGAATTTAGGAATATGTGTCTTCTACCTTGGGTTTCTTTTTGTTTTCGATACCTACACTTACCTGGTTTTGTTTCCTAAATTACCTCATCAACTCATCCACTTCTCTTACCTTCCACCTCCCCCACCTTATACAAGTTCTTACTGTCTTTTACTCGGATTCTTGCAGCAGCTTCCTGATTGGTTCCCTGCTTCTTATCTGGCCCATCCTCCAATCCAGCTTCAGCTCCACTATCAAAGTGTGTCCTAACTGATACATATTTAACCATGCCTCTTACCTGTATGAATGGAATCCTGCTGCTCTTATTAAAAATGTAAAAATCCTCTGCATGGTCCTCATGACCTGGTGGTCATCTGCCCTTCCTCATCCTGTCACACTCTCCCTCTCACTTTATCCTCCAGCTGTTTAAACACAACACTCTCCTTTCTGCCACAAAGAGCTTTGTTAATAATGTTCCTTCCATCTGTATGGCTGCTGTATTCCCTCTTCCTGCCTCATCTCCCCTATATTTGGTTAACCCCTTCCCACCCTTAAGACCTCAGCTCAGTAGCACTTCATCAGGGAAGCCTGAACTGATTTCTCTAATTTTAGATATCTATTTGCTGTAGACCTCCATGGTATTCTGTACTTTCTTTCAGAGAGCTTACCAGTTTGTATGTTTACTAGAGGCCCAGTGCCTGGATTCATGCACCAGTGGAGTCCCTCAACTTGGCCTGTGCCCTTTTATAATCCAGGATTCCTTGGGGCATGTTGTACTGCTGGTTTCAGCCAGATCCCCACAGGGGATCTGGCAGTCCAACATCCTCTGAGGTATGTAGGGGTGCATGAAGCAGCAGGTGGCTAGGGAGGAGCCTGAGCCTGAGCTGGGCACCCCATGCTGCTCCCACTCAAACCGGCCCCACCGTAGTGCGGTGCCTGGCACCTGTCAGTCAGCTGAGCGGAGTTCCTGCTGTGGGAGCACACTGACCACCATGGAGCATCTCTTGTGGTGAGCATCTGCCTCCTGATGGTTAGTGCGTGTCATAGTGACCTGTTGACCAGTTGTTCATTTGGTTGCTTAGGCTTCTATATATATAGATGTGACTATTTTATTCAACTTGTCTTTTCTCCTGGATTTGACCTCCCTGTAGCCAAGGTCCATGGTTATTTTACTTATCTCATCATTCCTAGTGCTTGGCAGACCCAGGCACATGGTAAGTAGCACTCAATTGATGTTATTGGCTGAATGGATGAATATAGACACTTAGTCCTTTTTGTTTGTTTGTTTGTTTGTTTGTTTGTTTTTATTGATGTTATTGGAGAAGTTTTTAGAGCACTTAAGAACATTAGGCTCTGAATGTTTGCAGTTATAATAGCATACTGTAAAAGAAGAGTTCAATGTGCACATGAGCTGGAGTGTCCATGAGGGAAGGGGCCTCCTTTCCTGAAACTAGACCTACAGCAAGCCAGGAGCCCTCAGACTGAGCCCTGACAGGATTCATGGATTCATGCACCAATGGAGTCCTTCAGCCTGGCCTGTGCCCTTCGTTCCACCAGTGATGTCTCTGGGCATGGTCTTGTTCTTCAGTAACATAGACTTCTTTCCAACAGAAGCACTCCATCCAATGCCTAACATCCACTGTGTGCTCTATCCCTCCTAACTCACAGTGACATAGGAAGGGAAGAGTAAATAAATGTCCGTTCTCACACATCGTAAAGACTGCCCAGAAGTAAATCTCTTGGGCTTTAAAAATACCAGCATGACATCATAGGCACTGTCTACACTTATATTTAATTGTTGCTTTTTTTCAATTTACCTCTCACTGTCACTTTTAATATTTTACTTTTAATATATTTCACAGTATAACAAAATAACAAATTTAACAATTCATTAGGTTTGTGATTTAGCTGCATAAACCAATTAGCTAGTTTTATTGACTTTACTTGATTTGATTATTTAGTAAATATTTATTGCAGATAACTACAGGGGTTTAATATACAACTATTGACTAGTTTTTTAAACTAAAGAGACTAGGGATTCTCCCCCCCAACCACCATCCCCATATTAATAAAACAACAGATATTTTTACACTTAACAGCTTCTATAATTCTGTGTTTCCTACAAACGAAGCCTAAATTCTTTGTTGTGATATTCAGGGTTCTGAACAGTTTAGTCCCAGCCTACTCTCCCGGCCCTGCACTTTCTTTTCCCCTTTTTCCTCTCCCACTCCCCCACCTCCTCCACAGTCTTAGATTCTGTGATTTAATTGCTCATCCCCAAAACACTTTGAGGCACTTTTTGTAAGTACAGGTTTTGCTTCTATACTGAGAGCAAAGTAAAGGCGACCTCAACACTGTGGGAGTTGGTGTCTTTCATGCACAGTACGTAAGCAGCACAGGGCTGACGTGGAGCTTCCCAGGCCCAGGGACTCAGGTTCCTTCTGTCTTGTTGCTCTGTTCTCTTGAACGGACAGCTGTCTTCAACTTAAATGGCAGCTGCAGCTCTCGACAGTGTGTCAACATTCAAGTCAGCAGAGAGGGAAAGAGAGAAAGGGGAAGGCACTTGACTGTTATGTTGGCACATTCCATTTCCACTCCTATCCTGTTGGACAGAATCTGGTCCCAAGGCCATACCAGGTTGCAAAGAAGGCTGGGATGGTCGCCCAGCAGTCACATGTCCATTTCTATTCTTAGAAATGAAGTAAAGAATGGCTAACAAGGGATGACTGTGAATCTTTATCATACTATGTGTCTGTTACTGTGCTACATGTTAGGGACATACAGATGAATAAGGACTGAATTTGGGGGAGAGCCCAGTTTAGTTTGAGAGACTTTGGCTGTAGCCCTGTCATCATATGCTGTCTATAATCTTCTGTACTTTTGTATTTGCTGCTCCATTGCTCCAGAGTCCTTCTGCTCCCCTTTCCCACCGGGTGTCATTCTCCCCACTCTGAAAAGCCTAGCCCAAGAGTTCCCACTTGGTGAAACCTGTAGTGCAGGCATAGATATCATTGTGTCGCTGGTGTTCCCATAGCACTCAAACACTGTTCTCCTCACTCTGTTTTGTTCCACGTGCCTGGGGACATGTGTGGGTTGTATTTAATTTACTTCCTATCCGCACCGTCTAGCACAGCGGTTCTCAACATGTGGGTCACGACCCCTTTGGGGGTCAAACGACCCTTTCACAGGGGTCGCCTAAGACTATTGGAAAACACCTATTTCCCATGGTCTTAGGAACCAACACACCACTCCTCGGTGTAGCAAAATGTAGCAATGTAGTTTACTGTTGTCATATGAAGACTGTTACCCATGCTACACCACGATTCAAGACAAAATTTCATTTACTTGTAATTAGAAATAAATATTTCACAATATATAATTACATATTGTTTTTGTGATTAATCACTATGCTTTAGTTATGTTCAACTTGTAACAATGAAAATACATCCTGCATATCAGATATTTACATTACAGTTCATAACAGTAGCAAAATTACAGTTATGAAGTAGCAACGGAAATAATTTTATGGTTGGGGGTCACCACCACATGAGGAACTGTCTTAAAGGGTCACGGCATTAGGAAGGTTGAGAACCACTGGTCTAGCACAATGCTGATGAAAAGTGAAGGTGCTCAATAATTGCTTGCAGGAATCAAATTAGTCATCCTTTTGTGAATTCTTCAATGGCAAGGTGGGTGGTAGTTCAGCTGAACTGAGGATCTCTCTCTTATTGTGTATAATAATACCATAGTTGATAAAAAGTTCAGTGAATTACAAATCAAATTCAGAATCATCAAAGAGATGATGTCCCAAGTGTTTTCATTATATTCTAACAGTGAGTTAATTTTTATTCTTTTTTATTCAGTTATTCTAATAAGTATGTCTTGTTTGGTGTTGATAAAGGTCCTGAAGAAAAAAGTTGATTTTGAATGATATGTTCTCCTTTTTAAAGAATATGTCTTTATTGATTTTAGAGAGAGAGGAATGGGAGAGGGATAGAGAGATAGAAACATCAGATGAGAGAGGAACATCAATTAGCTGCCTCCTGCATGCCCCTACTGGGGATTGAGCCCACAACCCAGGCATATGCCCTAACCAGGAGTCAAACCAGTGACCTCTTGGTTCATGAACAACACTGGCTGGCCTATGTTATATGTGCTCTTATATTCCTATATTTCTCACTAAATATTTACAAAAACACACATATTGAAATCCTACCTGCTAGAAATATACCTTGCATGGTTCAGAAAATATAGAGTTCTTTCCGTAACTTCCTTCAAAAGTCAATTTGCTTTATGATTCAGAATTTTATTTTAGGTTTACGATGTAATCACAAAAGTAACCTTATTGCCCATCTGTTGTCTATCCATATTTACCTTTTGGACCTTCAAATACATAGAAAATTAATGAGTATATGACAAAGCCATAGACTATTTATAGCCTATTTAAATTATATAAAATAGTAGGTATTAGTAATATGATTGCTTAAGCTACTTGTAAACAAAACACTTCACCATTTGGGGCCTCAGTTACTTTGCAGTCAAATAAGAACATAGAAGGAAGGCAGGAAGTTTTCTTTTTCTTTTATTTATTTCTAATAGCCTCTTAGACTATTAATAATAATAATATAGAGCTATTACTTTAAATCAGCGGTCACCAACTGCTGGTCTGTGAACCACTGGTGGTCCATGAGGTCCAAAAGGATGGGGACCACTGCTCTAAGTCATAGGTTTTAAGGAAATGTTGGTAGTATTGAGAATTAATAGGTTTGCACTTTCCTTGGGCCCAAAGAGCATCATGGTGGGTGCTGTTAATCAGTGACATGAAATAGTTCTCAGGTGGCAGCAGTATGTGGAGGGACCTGGGCATGGTGGCAGGTGTGGACCATGGTCTGTGGCACACTAAAAGCCTACATGCACCATTGCTTATTAGCTTTCTGGGTATCATACAGTTAATAGTTTTATCCCCAGATGCCTGAATAATTCATCTTTTCAGGTGTGGCATGTATAAGGCCTTTTAGGAAGAATGTTATGATCAGCTCAGAATCTGCAAACTTTGTCTTTAGAGAAGGATATAAATTACAGGTTACAAGGAATAGTCATTTGTAAGATCTCATGCTGGGAAAGCAGCCTTATTTAGGTTTGTTGTGGGTTTTTTTTTTGTATCTAAATCATAGGTGATACATTATCTAATTAGTTAATTAGCTCTGACTCTGATCAGATTTGCTTGCTGGAGTTATGTTTATTTAATGTGCTTTAACATAGAAAATGAATATTTGGCAGTGAGAAAAAAAAGAAAAAAAAACACACCACAAAACACAACAATAAAGTGACAACTGTGTTAACTGCAGTGATTGAGGGAGCTGGGTCCTGAGGCCACTCCAGCAATCCCTTCTACAATTCATGTGAAACACGTACGTGGAGACAAAGCGCCTGACAATTTGGAGGGTGGTTCTGTGGTCCTAGGAATCTAGAGTGAATTAAAGTCTAGTCTCGGTAATTTTTCAGGCTAAACAGAGGAAGGAGAAATTGCAGATCAGATATGCCCAAAGTGTTACAGAAGGAACGCTGAAGCAAGGATGCTGCTGCCAGTCTGTGCCGGGAAGAAGGCAGCAATGGCAGAGCAGCCGGGGAGCAGCAGCATTCTCGGAGGCAGTAACAGGCAGCACCAGGGTTAGGCCTCCTCTAGCACAAAGCAGGAAGCTGCAGCCTTGTGAAATGCAAGCTTCTCTTATGTTCGAAAATCTCCCAAGTTGAGAATGGCTATTGTACAAACGTTGCCAAGAAACTAATGATCCGCCGGCTGTAACCATGTGTTAGCAATAGTTATTGCAGGGAAATGAATGGCACCTTCTGTAAATTTCTGGTCAATCCACAACTCTCTGAAGAAGAAGATATCAAATTACCTGAAAAAGAAAAACTGGCAAAACAAAGTTTGGGCATGCCTGCAGGAACATGGTGTTTTTAGAAACTACCTAGGAGGCAGAAGTGAAGTGTTGATTTGCCCATGCCTCTTACCTGGGAGTTGGAAGGTGGGAAGAAATGGACAGTGGCTCCGATGAAAAGACAAGGCACAGTGCAGCTGGGTGAAGCCACACGCTGACTGCATTCTGCACCGCTCTTCATGCAGTGCTGTGGGCTGGTGCACCGGCGGCGAGTACGGGTGTCCTATGTAAGTTTCTCTTGCTGTAGAATTGCAATGAGGGGCTGAAAATACTATTCGTGTCTGTCTGGTGCATGTTGCTTCTTTCAGATGTTTTTTGTCCCTGTGCTGAGAATCAGCCAGAGAGTCAATCATTTGTACAACGAGTTTTTAAAGCACCTGAGGTATATGAGATTCTGAGGTGTGTTTTCTTTTTTTTTCCTGGAGATGTTTTTATACCTCTTTAGTGCCGTACTCTGATAAGGTTGACAGTAACTTGCACGGGGATTGTTTGGGAAGTCCATTGTCTTAGAAATCTGAATCAGTGCAAACCAGTTGATATTCTCTTTCACCTGTTTTTATATTTTTATGGCATAAAAAAATCTTCTTTTAGAGAGCAATACTATGGAGTTTATCAGATTGAAGATAGCCAGAGAGGCTACCATTAAATCCTATTTTGAACAGCTTCAGAAAAAGAGTAGATGATAATCGTTTGATGGTTGACACAGCTGTTGCATTAATGCCAGCCTTTATTGGAGCTTTATCATTCTGTGATTATTTTACTGAACTAGCCCTTATTTCACGGACCTGCTGTATTTTTGCAAAATGGCTGTCTGCGTATTAAATTCTACAAGGCAGGCTTACACAAACCCTGAAGTATCACTACTTAAAATGATAGGATGTTAATTGAAATACGCTGTGCACTCGCCGACAGGCTCAGAGGCAATGCTTGCTTTATTTCCATATCCCCTTTGCACGCAACCACCTTATTTCCAGGGAGCGATGTAAAACGGAACAGGAGGTTTCTGCAGGCTGGCCAGACTGCAGTGCTGAATTGCTCATCACTGGTTGGAGAGTTCTGGCTGCAAAACAAATAGAAAATCTACAAAGGGAGCTAATCAATACTTAAGCACGTACTGTAAAGAAATCTATGACCTTGGAAAATTGGCCACTCGAAGAGATATAGGTGACACTTCCAGGACAAACAAGGTTATAATCTGATATGATATAAATAATAAAGTTGGAGACTAGGAGGGGGAGAGGGGGGAATGAATAATTATATCCCTATCAAATCTTAAAGATAGTATTCAGTTTTATTAAATAAGCAAAAGCATAAGAAACCTTTTAATTAAAGGTTTTTAAAATTGTTATGTATCTGGTGCCATTTGTCTTTTGAATGCAACAGTTGACCCGTAAGAGTATATGTAGTTGAGAGGTAACAAGCAAAGATTTTTAAAGATGACACCTGCCAGGAGAGATTTTTTTTTTTCCAACAGAAAAAGCAATTGCTTTTTAATAGGACTTGAGAATAAGTGTTACAAAGTTTTTAAAGTATCACATTATCCCCATAAAGAAAATCTTAAATTAAAAATAAAAATTTTGAAATTTAAAATCCATACTTTTACAATATAATGAAGACCAAGCAAATTTTATAGCTTTTTGAATTTCTATTTATTGATACACTGAATTTGAAAAAAATCTATGATTGTATAACCTATTGAGTAGAGGAATTCTGAAATAAAGACCTCAAACAAAGCAATAATTTTTGTTCTACTTATTTTTGTTCCTTTGCTGACATTGAACATGTAGCCACATAGAAGAGACAACATAATCTGTATTTTCTGAAATCTTGGCTGAAAGGTTAGAAGATTTGCTTCATCTGCTAATTCTCAAACTTTTACCATGTTATTTTGGTTAAGAAAGCACAAAACATATAGCACAAGTATATTTTAAAAATAAAGGAAATATACATACTTTGTCACTGGAAATAAACTTTTCTTTATTTTAGAACATTTATCTTGGGAGTTTGAACCTGTAACACACCTGTAGCTGTCTTAGCCTCTTCTCTTTGGCAGTTTAATAAGTGGATTGAAATTTTCTTTCTAGCTACCAACTCAAAGCTATAGGGACGTTAAATTGGAAATATATTTCATTTCCTTGGAGGAAAGGAGCCCACTATATATATATATATATATATATATATATATATATATATATGTATGTATATATATTTATCAGGGAGTAAATCTCTACCACCTGCAGAGCAGATGAAATGGAGTGTGGTCAGGGGGTGTCTGGGAGCTGCTTATTGAATAAACCAAGTAGACACCAGGGCAAAGGGCAGCCCAGAACTGTATGTAGTGATTGGGGCCTTGTCCATTAAATGTCCAGTAAGTGGACTGTCCTGGTGTCCTTTCTCAGATCTATTGTCAATTATGTCAGTACCAAAAGCCAATAAAAGTTTAGAAATTAAGAGTGTGTATATGTAAAAATATATATTAGGTATAATATATAAATCAGCTGATACATGTATGTGTGTATGAATGTGTGTACTTCCAGCCTCCACTGTTCTCATATCTTTCTTTAGTATGACAGTTTTCTTAAGGATGCCTCCTACTCTAACATTGTCTCTCAGAAAGAATATGAAATACATGTGGGTTTTGAAAAGAGTACTTACTGTACCTATGCCAGAATGCTTCATTTCTAGTTCTTTACCTTTCACTGCTGTCATCCCTATTAGGCTCCCTTCTGTAAACTGTGTAATGTTGCCTTCATATTTAAAAATTGTTCTGTGAACAGTGGGCCCACCCTGTAGGATGTATCCCCTCTCTTTTTTACATTATTATTCAAATTTACAGTCTAATATTCATTATGGTTTACATCTAACAATCCTTCTTTTAGAATCCAGCTTCATATCTCAGAAAAACACCCTATTTTTATATAAACTGTCTTGCTATTTTTATTTTCCTAAGTGACATGAAATCTGCCAGTAGGGTCATTACCCTTAAACTTAAAGGGATAGTAGTTCTGTATGTATCTCTATGGAAATACGTCTAAAATATTCGTGTCCACTGAGGAGCAGAAATTATATACTAACTTTTCTTGGTAAATTTTTTTATTGAAGGAGGGCATACATGCAGAAAAGTGCAGGAATTGTAAGTGTTAAGCTTAATGAAAGTTTACAACATGAATGGGTCTGTATCACCAACACCGAAATCAAGAAACCAAGCAATGTCTGCACCCTTTTCCTCTCTCCCACCTGCCAGTTTCCTCTCCTCTGGGCCCTTCCTGCTTATCTGACTTCTAATGTCATGAATTAGTTCTCTTTATTTACACAAATAGACTCACACTGTACAGGGTGGGGCAAAAGTAGGTTTATAGTTGTGAGTATGCAAAACACAGTTTATTCTTGTATTGTTATTTATTTATTATTGTATTATTTTTCATAGAAAGAACTGTAAACCTACTTTTGCCCAACTCTATGTTCTTTTTGTCCAGCTTCTGTGGCTCATCATTATGTTTATGAGACTAGCCCATTTGGTTGTATGTAGTTGTAGTAGATGTAGCTTGCTTGTTCTCACAGCTGCATAGTATTCCTTTATGAGACTATATCATAATTTATTATCTATATCACTGTTCAGAGGCATTTGGGTAGTTACCCGTTTTGGATTATTATTAAGAGTGCTGCTGTAAACATTTGTGATACCATTTTGTGAATATTATGTGTGAATTTCTATTATATATAAATCTAAGAATGAAATTGCCAAGTCAAGGAGTGGGTATGTATCTATATATATTTAGATTAAGTCGATATTGGTAAACAGTTTTTCAAAGTGGTTTAATCAATTTACACTCACCAATATTTGATGTTATCTTTTATATTTTAGCCATTCAAGCAAATGGATACAAATACCCCATTAGTTTTACTTGGCATTTTTCTGATGACTAATAAAATCAAGCACCCTCTCATACATTTATTGACAATTTACATATCCTCTTTCATGAAGTACCTGTTCAAGTCATTGTCTCGTTTTCTCTTAGGCCAATGGTTGGCAAACTCCTTAGTCAACAGAGCCAAATATCAACAGTACAATTGAAATTTCTTTTGAGAGACCAATTTTTTAAACTTAAACTACTTCTAATGCCAGTTCTTCAAAATAGACTCGCCCAGGCGGGTATTTTGTGGAAGAGCCACATTCAAGGGGTCAAAGAGCCCACATGTGGCTTGCAAGCCACAGTTTGCCAACCACGGTCTTAGGCTGTCTTTTGAGGGTTTTTGTTGTTGTTGTTGTTGTTTTAAAAAATGCTGACAGGGAGAAAAGCAACTACTGATTAGCATAATAAAATAATTAGAACCCTGGGTGTGTGGCTGAGTTCATTGGAGTGGCATCTCATGCACAAAAGGCTGTAGGATCAATTCCTGGACCGGGCACATCCCTAGATTGTAGATTGGATCCCTGGTTGGGGTTTGTACAGTAGGCAACCATTGTATGTTTCTCTCTCACACTGATGTTTCTCTGTCTCTTTCTCCCTTCCTTGGGTGAGGATTAAAATTTTTTTAAAAATTATTAAACACAAAATGGTATAAAGTGACATAGTTAGATATGGAACCAGGCTGACCTGGGTTTGACTCGTGGTATTATTATTGTTTCTTTGTCTGTCTGTTTGTTTTCTACTATTGTGATAGTGGGGAATTAATTTCTCTTACTGAGTTGCAGTATTCTCATCTATATAATTGGGGAAATAGTAAAAGCTTGAACATTTATTTTGAGAGTTAAAATGAAATGTTTTTTAGTATCTAGCATATTACTTGATATAAGGTTGTTTTTCAAAAATTGGTAGCTACTGTGAAATGAGATCTAATATCTCCTACAGTAAGGAATGATAGGGATGAAAATGGTAGATAATTGCTTTCCACTGGCTCGATTACTGCCTGTGCTAGATACCTAATAATAATTGTCTTGAAAGTTTGATAACAAGTTAGGTGCTAGACCATGACCTATTTTATATATCACCAATCTATTATAAGAGCACACTATCCTTAGCATATGATCACTTATGAACTTTTAGAGCATGTGCATGTAGTGAGATCACCAAATATTATTTTTGTATTCATCCTAACTTCTGAGCAATTCCATCCTTGAGTTAAGTTTTGATTGTATGATTGTGTGATGCACAGACATATCCTGTATAGTTTAAAAAGTACTTATAGGCTAATTTCATTTGACATTAAATCAACCTTTAAGAATAAACAAGGCAAGTCATCACCATTTTATAGAGGAGAAAACTCCAAATGAGAGAAATAGCTCTTTTGCCAAAGGCCACAGGGTCTGTGGCCAAGTTGAGATGCAAACTGAAATTTAATCCTATTCCAAGTTCAATGTTTTGTTCTTGTTTGGGATGTATTTCTGAGTTTAAATAATGGGATTATAATTAAATTTAATTAACACAAATTTTACATTCCATCTGAGTATAAAAATTAGTTATCATTAAACTGGAGATGCTGAAGTATCAGTTAATAGAGATATTTGGTTAGTAGTATTGTAAGTAATATAACTTTCTTGAATTAAAGTTTTCTCTCACAAGTCGTACTTTTCTCAAATTATCAGAATTGTTTCAGTAGTTAAAGTAAGTTTAAACTACACACTTATTTTATACTAGGGGTCCAGTGAACAAATTTGTGCACCTTGAAAGGAAATGTAGGCCATGAGACTGCAGTGACCACAGGGGTGGGTCTCAGCTCATCCTCCATGCTCGGCCTCTGGTCCCCTCTCTGCCTTCAGCCCCGCTCTCACTGCCGCTGCTCCCATACACTGACGGCACCAGCCCCAATTGCTCTGCACTGTCAGTGGGTGTGAGGGGGGTGGCACCAGCAGCAGGTGTGAGAGGTGGACGCTGGCCCCAATTGCCGCTCAGGAACAGGGGGAGATAGAGAAGCCATGAGGGATGATTGGGGTGTGAGTGCTGGATGGGACCACAGTGTGCAGGAGCAAAGGATTTTCAGTAACCACCAGAAGCTCGCCCTGATGACAGCAACTGGCACCTTGCCTTGGTCTGGTGCACCTATTCACCTGCTCCACAATCCCGTCATGGCCAACGCCCACCATGTTCCACACACACACCCTGGTGGTCAGCACACATCATAGCGACCAGTTGTTTGGTTGTTCGGTTGTTTCACCATTCAGTCTATTTGCATATTAGGATTTTATATATACAGACACCTTGAAAATACATTTTATTGTAAATAACCTCTTTAAAGATTTTTTTTGTAGCATCAACTCTATTCCTCCATAGATAAAGGAATAAGTTTCATATGCACAGTTGTTTTAAGTTAATATGTACATATATTTATACCTTAAATTACTTGGAACTTTCCCAGCTATTTCTTAAGATGTCCCTGAAAGGTAATATTTCACTTTTAAGATCCGGGTTTCTTCAAAATTCTTTTTTTTTTATTTCTTTTTTTAAATTTTTTAAATTAATGTATTACATGTCCTTTACCTCACCCCCGCAACACACTCCCATGCATACCCTAACCTCCCAGAGTTTTGTGTCCATTGGTTATGCTTATATGCATGCATTCAAGTCCTTTGGTTGAAGATCTGGGTTTCTTAAAGTCAAATTTATATATATAATTTTGCCTTACCTCCTCTTAAAAGTATTTCTCAAGAAATTGCTGACTTTTCATTTGGGACTTTGTGTGTTTTTAATAGCTTTTACTTTTGGGCTATTCAAATCTTTAATATGACCCTTTAAATTTGTAAGATGCCATTAGTTCTATACAATTTTTAAAAAATATTTAGCTCACCTTTCTAGGATGTGAAAATATCTTAAAGAAAATATATTCCTACATCAGAGCAGAACTCAGCTTCAGAAATAATAACCCTGAGTCTTTAAAATATTGTTCAATAAAATACTACTTAATATTTAATTGTTCCGAGCTTTAAATTTTGTTTTAATCATAAGCGTTAGTGCATGAGGACATTTTATTAATAGAAAATGAGATAGATGAGTATGCCTGTAAATGTTAAGGAGCAGCACAGAGCGGGGAGGAGACATTAACTTAAGGGTTTGCAAGCTGTGGGCATGTGTACAGAATGAGCTTGTTGGTCAGGTTTCAGGGGCAGAGGACCCTCCAGTTGTTTTAAAGCCTTCTCAGCACATCCCCAGTTGCCATTCATTCTTTCTCTTCCTATTTGAGAGACAGTTTGCTTGTTTTTAGGAAGATAGAAAATTAAAAATTTTTTCAGCTTTCTTGAGGTATAATTGACAAATAAAATTGGAAGATATTTAAAGTGTACTTCGTGATGATTTGATGCATCTATCCATTGTGAAAGGATTCCTCCCACCTAGTTAATATACATCCATCACCTCCCCTACTTGTCTCTCTTTTTTTATAAGAATACTTAAAGTCTATTCTCACAAAATTTCAGTGGTACAATACAGAGTTGTCAAATATAGTCACCATGTTACACATTAGATTTTTCATAACTTATTCATTTTATAGCTAAAAGTTTATATCCCTTTACCAATTTTTCCCTGTTTTTTCACCCTCCAGCCCTGGCAACTACTTTCCTATTCTCTGTTTCTATGAACTTGCCTTTTTTTATTCCACATATAAGTGAGATCAAACAGTATTTAACTTTCTCAGTCTAACTTATTTCATTTAGAATAATGTCCTCAAGGTCCATATATATTGTTACAAGTGGCAAGATTGCCTGTGTACCACACTTCTTTATCTGGTCATCCATTGATGGACACCTTGGTAGTTTCCATATATCTTAGTTATTATAAAAAATGCCACAATGAGCACAATGTGGAGAGGCAGTTTAATGTATGAGTGACAGACTTGAAGCACAGGCCTAAAATTTGTACATTGTAGACTCTTGGGTAAGTTACTTCATCACTCTGTGCCTCAATTTCCATTTCTGTTAAATGGGGAATAATAATAAAATCTTACTGTGAGGTTTGCTGTGAACATTACATGTGTTAAACTATGAAACACTTGGGGCAGAGTAAGTACTCAATTAACTGTAAACTATTTTATCATTTGTTATTCCTCCCTCTTCTACATCTGGCCACCGCTTTTCCTTGGGTAAGAAAGTTATTGAAAAAGAGTCATCATTTTTGCAAGGATTTATTTATTGATTTACAGAAAGCGTCTATGAAATTCATTTAACTTCATGTGAAGCTGTGATAGTCATCACCCATCTATTCATAAAGTAATTGCTTAGAACCTGTTCTTTGCCCAGGGCTATTTTGAAAATTCAAAATTTAAGAGGAATCAAACCCCTGATCCCTGTCCTCAGAAAGGTCTGGCCCAGTGGTGGAAATATACAAGTTTATGGAACATGAAATGTTCGACTTGACTGGCATATCCAACCATAGGAAAAAAATAAATGACATACTACCTACAGCAAAAACAAACAAACAAATAAACAAGCAGATATTAAAAAGAAAAGGCTAGATTTGTATAGACTGACATAGAAGAAGTCTACACTCTGAGAATATGTTACAAAGTAGTTTTAATAGTATGATCACATTTGCGTTGAATGTGCTCATGTCTGTGTTTGCATTTGCATAAGAAGAGGCCTAGAAGGCTTTTCCAAAGTGTGGGCAGCTCATGAAGTGGGGTTCCTAGGTGTGATTTCACCTTTTAAATCATTATACCTTTTACATTAATCATGTTTCCTTTTTTGTAGCAAATATTTAATGTGAAATAAATAGAAAAGACTTATAAAATATAAATTAGTATGTAGATTACATTAGAAAGCATTCAAGTTGAAATGTATTGAATGAAAATAACCCAGAAATGGAAGAATATGTTCATTGAGAAATTGTCCTATCTATTCAAAGTACTTTGGAGTAATGAAGGTCAGGTCTGCCGGGTTCTTTAGGTCTGCCCTGCAGGTGTAGATGTGCTCAAGTGGGGATCAGGGTTGAGTCCTCCGCTTTGCAGACTTGAGAACCTGTTTTGTGAAACCTGTTGAACTTATTTGCACTCTGGCATGCCTTTATTGGTAGCACATTTTCTAAGTAAATGAAATCAGAAGGAATAATATGTTCTAAGCAGAGGAATATACTTCATCTTAAGAGAGGTTTCTATTAATTTATACTAGCCTAGTGAATCATCTTCCTCCACTAAAGAGACACACCAGTCCAGATGGTCAGATAGTTGGCTTCAACATCCATGGCCCCATCCCACTGCCTTGAAACAACTTCCCTTCACATCTGTGATACCTCATTTACCTGCTTCCATATTCTTACTTCTTCTCACATACATGTTATATATCTGTTTTCTTATTTCTATTAATCGGTATTCTTCAGGCAGTCATAAGTATATATTTACCTCTTAGAAAAGTTTATGAATACCAACATACATGTGAGGGATGCTTAGAAGAAGGGAAGCATAAAAAAATTGACTTAGAAGAAATGGCCAAAATAATTGAAGGAAAAACTATTCTGTGTTTATGCTGACAACTACTAAATCCATATGTCCAGCTCAATTACTCTTCTTACTTGTCCATCTATAAGCCTTCAGACATCTGTGGAAACTCCACTTATTCCTCCTTCTCCCTTCCACTCTCCCACCAAAACCTGTATCTGTCCCCACTTTACTAGTTAGATTAAATGGCATCTTTATACTCCTAGTTGCTCTAGCCAGAAACAGCTAGTTGTCCCACCCTGTACACTCAGATCCAATCAGTCATCATGTTCGGTCATTTCCCCCTCAAGAGCTCTGAAATTTGTCCTCCTTTCTCTTCCATTTACCCATTTACCTCAACTCAGGTCCAGGCTCAGCTACTTCCCTTCCAAGCTCCTGCAGCTGCCTCCTGATGGTCTTCCCCGCCTTAGTCTTAATTCCTTAACTATCCATTCTCCACATGGCAGCCACTATTGTGATTCTTCTCAAATGCAATTATGTTAATTTTTTGCTCAAAACCCTCAGTGGATTCCCATTTTCTGAGAATATAAATTCAATCTGATCAACATGCCACAAGGTACTTCTTTACCAAGCCCCCATTTGTCTCTTGGGCCTTGACTCTTAACACCTTCACACTCTGAAGTCCCAGTGGCACAAATGCCATTTACTTCCCTAGAAAGCAGTGTGCTCTTTTGCCTCTGCTCCTCAATAGAGGCTGCTCCCAGGTCCTATGTGGCACTAACTATACATTAACATAATTATTCTTTAAATGTCTACCCTCCCCCCCCCCCCCCCCGCTTTGAACTCTTAATTTCTCTCAGTTCCGTTTTCATTGTGGTATCCCTGTTGTCCAACAAGAATACCTGGCCTGGGGCTACTACTCAAGACATATTTCTTGAATGAATTAATGAATGAATGGTGTTGGAGAAATATCAAATTCTTTTCTGTTCCCACCACTCATTACAACATACAATTTTTATTTTATATTAAATTCATTACATAATGATTTGCGTGTGTACGCACACACAAGCGCACGCACATACACACACACACACACACACACACGCCATGCCCCTAACTTTCATGATATAAAGTTAAGTTCCTTGGTCTCTCTTCAGTATTTATAAGTTAGAAGATAAATTTTGTCTCCAGAGTTTGAAACTATGTAATCATTTACTTTTTAGGCCACTTTTCAGTGTTTAGATTATATTCTGTTTATTTCTCTCAAGGATCTTAAGCAAGAGCCAGTTTATTTACCCATGGCAAGGACCTGCTCAAGTGCAGAAGAGATCTTAACTTGACCAAAACCCACAAACTAACTTGACTTAAAAATAGTGGTTACACAATAAGTAAATTAAAAAAACACAATAACCTATATTTTAAAATATATTTAAGCCATTTAAAAATAAAAAACACCACCAGATTATTTGGGGGGAAGCCTTGAATTAAAGGCTTTAATAGCTAGCTGTGTTAAAAGCTACCCTAACATGTTTTCCCCTGGGAAGCTCAGGCAGGTATCAGCCTTTGTGTTGCTGGATTAGAGCCCTTCTCTGCCAGATGACCTTTCTGCTAAATAGATCTGTCTCCCATTGATCCTCACTCCTCTGATCTCTTTGTTGGTCTTACATTGAGATAACAGCCAATCCTTTTCTGTCCTTTGGTTGATCTCTTCCCTCTCCTCCCACCATCACCTGCCTTTCTTTACCTTGCACTTTTGTGGTGTGCACATCACTATTCTTCTCTCCATCACCAAAGGAATGGATAATTTATATAATCTATTTTGATTTCCAAACAGTAACTCAGAAAAACAGGAGATTAGGGGCACAGCAGCTTCTCCTAGCACTGTGACCAGGGAACTAACTGAGCATGTTGGAGTTTCTGCCTCACCATTTCCTTTTCTGCAGTGGTCTCGCTGGGTCTGTGAAGCTTCCCCAAGTATGTCATTGACTTCTCTTTCTTGTTTTGTTATTGGGAAAGTCAGGTTGTTCTACTGAGTAGGTATTAGATTGCAGAACAAAGTGATAATCAAAGAGCATGGATTGCAAGCACTTTTTGCAAAGATAATAGGACCGATTCTGATCAGGAAGAGAGGCTTGTGATTTCAAATTCTAGTTGAATGGAGATGACAGGATGGCAGGGAAAAAGGAGCTAAAAAAGAATCTCAAAAAATTCTGGAATCTCTCTCCTTTGCTCTCCCTCAAGGGTACACACCCCTATATTAATAATAATTTTCCAAAGGTTTATAAAGGGTAGGTGAGATGAAATTATATGAATTCACCAAATCTTAATATAAAGCATAGAATTATTGGCAGTTTACAGCAGTGTTTCTGTGCCCCTTAGTTCACTAGCATGGGAATTTTTAAGATTTTTTTTAAATGCTTCCCTGGGAAGCATCTAGACCAGGTGTGGGGAATGTCTGTCCTTAAGAGCTGAATAAGGTCTGCAAAATCATTTGGTCTGGTCAAGGCATTAGAGGTGAGTTAATTAAATGTTTGACCAAATATAGCAGGCTAACTTTTAAGATGATAATTTTGTATGTCCCATGGATGATGTTTTAAATATCCAAATGGCCCTCTGCAGAAAAAAAGGTTCCCCACCCCTGATCTCAACCTGTAGAATCGTCAGCTTAGGGATAGATCTTCATTATTTAATTTTCAATATTCCCTCAGTGTGATTTGTGTGCACACTTTCATTTGAGGACAGCTCAGAGAATCAAAGGAAATTTGAAAGGCCTGATCTAGGTGTCAGCAATTGTGGTTAAGGGCTGTGTTCCTCTGAGGTGAGTCGGCTTAAGTCCATTTGTGTCAAGTTACTCATGGTTCAAATCCCTGGGAGAGAGGATCCGAAGAACCCAGCTTAATATTCTCAGACCAGGAGAGGGGAGAACTAGTTGGCCAACTCTCTTGCCAAGCCAGATTCAATGGAAGAGGAGGATTTCCCAAAAGAAAATCCAAGTATTGTTTCTAGAAAAAAGGTAAATAGACACTGGGCAACAGAAACCACATACCTAGAATATGATACCTCCATTTTTAAAATGAACCGTGCTCTCCTGTGTTTAAAGCTTGTGAAGTACAGCATTAACATCTTTAAGATTAGCAATGATGATGTTCCTCATTATATAAGTGGGGATTATGGAAGAGGTAGCTAATAGCAATAGAGTTTGTAGGAAACATCAAGAACTGCCTTTGTGGTAGAATTAATGCTTGATAACAAAAACTTGTCAAAAGTAAAGGGGTAATATTTGAATTGATTTGAAGAACTCATAAGGACAGTAAAGATTTTATTCAGGCCTTCAGTGAATATTGATACCTTATCGAATTGCAATATTGAGTTATATTAAAGTTAATAGAATCAGCTAAGCAACACTGTGAAGGGAGTAACAATAAAAGAGCTAAAATAAAATGCTATATATTCTTTAACTCTTTGTAAAGCACACCTTCTGTTGCTAATCTGGTTCATACCATTTATTTATTGTTTGCTTTTTATCATTTTAATTTTTAATATAAATTTTGTATTGTTTAAAGGGTTACATATGTCTCCTTTTTCCCCCATTAAGCTCTCGTAGCCACTTCCAATCCCAGCACATGCCCTCACCTCCCCCACTATTGTCTGTGTCCATGGATTATGCTTATATGCATGCATACAAGTCCTTTGGTTGATCTCTCACCTTCCCCCCTCCTACCCTCTCTTGCCTTTCCTCTGAGGTTTGATGATCAATTCAATGCTTCTATGTCTCCGGATCTATTTTTATTCATCATTTTTTGTTGTTCATTATATTCCACAAATGAGTGAGCTCATGCGATATTTATCTTTTTCCTGCTGGCTTATTTCGCTTAGCATGATGCTTTCCAGGTCCATCCATGCTGTTGCAAATGGTAAGAGTTCTTTCTTTTTCACAGCAGTGTAGTATTCCATTGTGTAGATATACCACTGTTTTTAATTCAGTCATCTGCTGGGCACTTAGGCTGTTTCCAAATCTTAGCTATGGTAAATTGTGCTGCTATGAACATAAGGGTGCATATGTCCTTTCTGATTGATGTTTCTAATTTCTTAGAATATATTCCTACAATGGGGATTACTGGGTCAAAAGGAAGTTCCATTTCTTACTTTTTGAGGAAACTCCATACTGTTTTCCATAGTGGCTGCACCAGTCTGTATTCTCACCAGCAGTGTGCATGAGGGCTCCTTTTTCTCCACATCCAGGCCAGCATTTGTCGTTTGTTTATTTGTTGATGATTGCCATTCTGACAGGTGTGAGATGATACCTCGTTGTTTTTATTTGCATCTCTTGGATGATTAGTGACTTTGAGCATGTTTTCATATGTCTCTTGGCCTTCAGTACAGATACATGCAAAAAAAAATGAAACTAGACCATTAACTTACACCATACACAAAAATAAATTCAAAATGGATAAAGGACTTAAATGTAAGATGGAAAACCATAATATTCCTAGAAGAATCCATGGGAAACAAAATAGCAGACATGTCGCAGCAATATTTTTACCAATACAGCTCCTAGGACAATGCAAACTAACGAGAAAATAAACAAATGGTACTACATCAAAATAAAAAAGCTTCTGCCGAAACCGGTTTGGCTCAGTAGATAGAGCGTCAGCCTGTGGAGTGAAAGGTCCCAGGTTCGATTCCGGTCAAGGGCATGTACCTTGGTTGCAGGCACATCCCCAGTGGGGGGCGTGCAGGAGGCAGCTGGTTGATGTTTCTCTCTCATCGATGTTTCTAACTCTCTATTCCTCTCCCTTCCTCTCTGTAAAAAATCAATAAAATATATTTTAAAAAAATAAAATAAAAAAGCTTCTGCAAAGCAAAAGAAACCATTAACAAAGCAACAAGAAAGCTCATATGGGAGAACATATTTGCCAATGTTATCTCTGATAAGGGTTTAATCTCAAGTATTCATAGGGAACTCATACAACTTAACAAAAGGGAGACAAACAATCTAATCAAAAAATGGACAAAGGACCTAAATAGACACTTTTTGAAAATGGACATCCTGAAAGCCAAGAGACATATGAAAACATACCATTTATTTCTTATTGAGCATCACTGACCTTCTTGGAACCATGGACCTGAGCAGATCCAGTTCTGGTGAATGTCTACCATGAAAGACATAATGTGGATTTTGTATTTCTAGAAAGTTCTACCCCTTGGGAATCTTACTTAACTTCTAATAATAAAATCTTTACAGATGTCATAGAAAGAAGTAGGATATCATGTGTTTTGATGGTGTGTGATGGGGCTACACTGATAAAATCTATTGGCAGCTTTCCTTAGAGCCATGGTCGTGAGCCACATGTGGCTCTTTGGCCCCTAGAGTGTGGCTTTTCCACAAAATACCACGGCCTGGGCGAGTCTATTTTGAAGAAGAGGCGTTAGAAGAAGTTTAAGTTTAAAAAATGTGGTTCTCAAAAGAAATTTCAGTCATTGTACTGTTGATAATTTGGCTTTGTTGACTAATGAGTTTGCCGACCACTGCCTTAGGTGAATGTTAATTTGGCTAAAATAAGTTGACCTGTACACTTATTTTAATGAAATAAATTTCAGTTACAGAAAAATAAAGAAGGGAGAGAAGGTTCTTGAAGTGGAACAATATAAAAAATAAAACTGTTTCAATATAAAAGTAGCACTGCAGCATATTATTTTTGGAATGAACACTGAAAATGCCTTAAAAATGATTTAATGATGTGTAGTATGTTTTCTACTTAAATTTTTAAAAATTATTTTAAAAACTCTTGGTTGACTACTCTTGAAACAACTGATTCATGGAATTAATTCTGTAACTATAGTATGCTCATTAAATTGAAATTTTAATTATAAATTTTATAAATAACTAGAAGCCTGGTGCATGAAATTCATGCATGGGGATTGTGTCACTCAGCCCAGCCTGCAATCTCTCCAATGTGGGACCCCTTGAAGAATGTTCCACTGCCCGTCAGACATCCCTCTCACAATCCAGGACTGCTGGCTCCCAACTGCTTGCCTGCCTGCCTTCCTAATTGCCCCTAACTGCTTCTGCCTGCCAGCGTGATCATCCCCTAACCACTTACCTGCCAGCCTGATTGATGCCTGACAGCCTGTTTGTCCCTAATTGCCCTCCCCTGCAGGCCTTGTCACCCCTAACTGCCCTCCCCTGCAGGCCTGGTCACCCCTCACTGCCTTCCTCTGCTGGCCATCCTTTGGCAGCCATCTTGTGTCCACACAGGGGCAGTCATCTTTGACCAGATGGGGGCAGCCATCTTGTGTGTTGGAGTGATGGTCAATTTGCATATTATTCTTTTATTAGACAGAATAGAGGCCTGGTGCATGGGTAGGGGCCAGCTAGTTTGCCCTGAAGAGTATCCCATATCAAGGTGGGGGTTCCTTTGGGGTGTGGGGTGGCCTGTGGTGGTTTGCAGGCCAGCCACATCCCCTGGCGACTCAAGTAGAGGCCCTGGTATCTGGGATTTATTTATCTTCTATAATGAAACGTTGTAGCCTTGAGCAGAGGCCTGAGTGGGCCAGGGCAGGCAGAAAGCTTGGCTTCCTCCATCGTCAGGGAAACCTAAGCCTCCTGCTTGCTCAGCCATCTTGGTTGGGTTAATTTGCATATGCTCTCCTGATTGGCTGGTGGGTGTGGCTTGTGGGTGTAGAGGAGGTGTAGTCAATTTGCATATTACTCTCTTATTAGATAGGATACTGTAATGTGCTCATTACATTTAAAAATAGAATTCTTATTCCTACAGATGAAAAGCACATAGAATTTTGAAATGAATCTCTACTTCGAAGAGACATGCCATCACTGCTGGAGGGCATTTCTCTGATTTTTTTTTCCCCTATATTATTTCATTTGCCCTGTTTCTTCTGTTGAATCTGCCTCTTCAGTCATGATTGGCAATACAGTCACATTAAAGGATACTCTTAAAGAGCACCAATTTGGATTTTGTTCACTTTACAACTCCACAAAAAATGAGATAACCATCTGACTTTTTTTCTTAGTTGATTGCATGTTTCATGTCTACTCTCCCTTTTAAGCTCTTTTTTTTAAATTCTTTTTTAAAAAATATATTTTATTGATTTTTCACAGAGAGGAAGGGAAAGGGATAGAAGGCCAGAAACATCGATGAGAGAGAGAGAGAGAGAGACATCGATCAGCCGCCTCCTGCACGCGCCCTACTGAGGATGTGCCCGCAACCAATGTACATACCCTTGACCGGAATCGAACCTGGGACCTTTCAGTCCCCAGGCCAACGCTCTATCCACTGACCCAAACCAGTTTCGGCCCTTTTAAGCTCTTGATGAGACATGCATGTCTCCATGGCATTTCATGTAGTCATTAAGTCGGTGAAGATTTCTCTCTGACATCTCTGCTCCATTTGCTACCTGGAAAAAATGGCAGTTACTTGGAATTGTTACAATTTCGCTATGATTCAATTTTAGGCTAGAAGCTTTAAGGTAACTGCTAGAGCTCTGATGGATCTGATGTATGTACTGATGTGCCATCTAAATACTAGCTATCAGAATTCATTTATCAACTTTTTCCTATTAATGCCAGTACTTCATTAAGGGAAAAGGTTGGGCTCATAGGAAGGAAATAGAGACTATAGATGTCTTTTTGAAGATCAGCTTCTAGGAATAGATAAGGTAGACACAGAGAATTATTCTCCTAATAAATGAATCAGCACATGAAGAAGTCTGTTCATATTATCCCATGCAAGAATAGTTTTATTTATTTATTTGTTTGTTTTGTTTATTTTAAATAATGGCTCTGCTTTTTGTAAAGCATAGACTGATACAATATGTAATGTTGTTTTTTTTAACATATTTTATTGATTTTTTACAGCGAGGAAGGGAGAGGGATAGAAAGTTAAAAACATCGATGAGAGAGAGAGACATCGATCAGCTGTCTCCTGCACGCCTCCTACTGGAGATGTGCCCGCAACCAAACTACATGCCCTTGACTGGAATCGAACCTGGGATCTTTCAGTCCACAGGCCAACGCTCTATCCACTGAGCCAAACTGGTCTTGGCAATATGTAATGTTTTTATTAATGGCTTCTAAATTACCATGTAGTCCAACTAAGCTCCAGATTTTAAATTTCAGGGCAAAGCTTCAGCATCAGTTTTTACTAGCAATATGAACCAATTTCTCTGGTTTCAAGACTTAATTGCAACTAGAATGATGAGACTTGGTTCAGATGAAACCAGGAACTTAGGATTCAGTCTTCATTTGCTGACAGTGTTTCATAAATTTCCCATGGGTTAAAATATTAAAATATATTTTGTAGCAATTTCAAATAAAACTAATAAATTCATAACATCAATATAGCAGGCATTCAGTTTCATGTAATAGAAAAGATTAGAACTATTACAGACTTTGGCCAAAGAACAATGATCTCAGACAATTTCATAATAAATTAAACATTGAAGAAAAGAGTGAAACTGATATAAGCAATAATATAAAGAATTGAATAATGATTCTAACCTTATTAGAAGTGCCAATCATGTACCTTCTAGCTCATAGCCTTCTATGTGAAATTGCTGAACCCATTGTTACTACAAAGAGCAGCCCTATAGAACTGTGTAGACTGCGCCCCCCTCAACCAAATAGCAACTAAATGTGTTTCATTAGGGTAAACACTGCGGAATTTGGGGGATTTACAGACTTTGTTACCATTGGGAATAAGAGCTGAGAATTTGTCCTGGATGACTTAGAGTCATAGGGAGTCATGGCAAGCCCAGATTTTGTGTACTGTGAGGAAGTAGAAATGGTATGGTAAGGAGTGCATACATAGGGAAAGGAGAGAATCATCAGTGGCTCATAATACAGAAAACAGAGCTTCCCAGAGCATGGCCTATGAAGATGGTACTAGCCTTTCTGAAGTCTGATAGTTCAGCTTTTCTGTGTTTCTACAAATGCATGCCTTTTAAATAAGGCCCTGACACTTGAGGGAACTTCAGCGATTTTTGTCCCTTTAAACAAAATAGCCCAAGCTCTAATAAAACAAGCAAAAACAATGGAGACAAAAGCAAATTCCAACTGTTAGCATAAACTTAAATGATGTGACATGACATACCAATATAAGGTAGAGATGAAATATATATGCAGAGGTTCATAAAACAATGCATATAGCATCTCATGCTTAATAAAGAAACATTTCATTTTTAGCTTAATGATGTTTAGATTTATTAATATATTCAAAATTTACTTAGCACCTAGCACATATTAGATACTTGACTATCCTTGGGGATATAAAAATGAATCACATAGATTTTTCTTCAATAAAGTTATAGTTTGTACCTATAACAGAGAAAACTTGTTGCTTTCATATCCTCAAACTGTTATATTTACTTAGGCAGATCATCTACAGAAATTTGTCTGGGAACTAGTTTTGTATAACCAGTTTTAATGTGGCCATTTATGCATAAATTTTGGCTCAAATCTTGGATTTAAGTAGCCTTAGTCCTATCCAGAAATTGATATTTTATGGCTAACATCTAAAAATTTGTGTACCAGTATTTCTAAATAGAAGGTGACAGTTATTTTTAATATTGCTTTTACTACATAAACTTATTTATTTATTATTTTTTAAATATATTTTTATTGATTTCATAGAGGAAGGGAGAAGAAGAGAGAGAGAGAAACATCAATGATGACAGAGAATCATTGATTAGATGCCTCCTGCATGCCCTCTATTGGGGATTGAGCCCACAACCAGAGCATGTGCCCACAATTGGAATTGAACCAGGATCCCATTAGTCCACAGGCCAACGCTCTGAGCAAACCGGCTAGGGCTACATAGATTTATTTTAAGCCTAATCATATAACTGCTATATCACAACCACATTGGGACTGAGACTCAGTGTGGTAAGAAATAAGAAGCTGCTCTATTTATGATAAAAAATCTACAGTGATGTAAACAGAGGCACTCAAGGAAGACACTCTTGTTAGCTTGGGTGGTTGGACTGAATGGGAAAGTCAGGGAGACCGCACTCTTATATAGTCTTGAGATGTGGTAGTGAAAGGTGATAGGGGCTGTTGAGAGAAGGAAAAGAAAATGTAACATAAATACAGTGATTCTTATTTTTCTTGTTTCTACGCATAAAATACCATTTATTTAGATGAAATTTTTATTTGTAATAAAGAAAATGGAGGTAGAAAGTGAATGAAGTAGCTAAAGATAGTCATTTTGCTTTTTACAACATATTTTGGGTTAATAGACCCTGAAAATAGGTGTTTTTTTTTAAATAAAATATCTGGTAAATTTTGGTTGAAATAGCAGATATTTGCAAATCTCACCAATCCTCACTATAGCCATTCCTTTGTCCTTTACTTAATCAAGGACATTTTAAATTTAGTGGTTGGCCAAATAAATGAAATCTGAGTGGCTTTGGCTGTCTTTTTGAAAGCTGTCCCAGTGCAGGTAAAAACAAATGTTCTGTTCTTCCTGAAGGAAGTTCAGGCAGCCCCTCCCTTCTTGAATCCACCCCCCACCCTCCCTTGCCCTTTCTCCCCTCCTCTACCAACATGCACTTTCTGAATGAGCCAGAAAAGGGCTTTGTGACTGTTATTTAATGATAAGTCATTGTTGATGACTACCTCCAGGGGTCAGGATGCTGTGGTGAAACCCTTGCTTAAGAAGTCACTGATTTATGTTTTCTGTCTTCTGTTCTATTCCTGTAAGTTTGCTATTAAAATATATTAAACAAACAAAACAAAAAAGTCACTGTTTTATGGCACTCTCCATGCCCTTGTCCTCTCTGGGTTGGATTACTGCAGTGTGCTCTACTTGGGTGTGTCTTTGAAGTTCACTTGGCAGATACTTGTATTATCATTTCAGCCAACATTTTTTAATAAAATGTGTACAGTATTATATATTAAAAAATGAATATGCTTCTTGCCCTTGAAAAATTTATAATCCAAGGGTCAGCATTTAAGTTGATAAGTCACCATAGGATAATAAATTCTAATAAGAAATATCATGACCTGTTGACAGAATTTTAGACAACCTATTAGAAATATTCAGGTTCAGGTTGGAAAGGCAAAAAATACATTTAATGTATGCTGGATGAGCAAACAAATAAGTAAATTTACCATAATCCTGGGTGGATTTTGTTTTCTTCCCAAAGGATTTTTTCCTCCAGGGATCTAAAATATGAACGAAGCAGAGTTTTGTACAATAGTTGGGTATCTATTTGTAAGTGACAAATGTATTTAAGTATACAAGTAAATTAAAAAAATCTCACCTCAGATTGATCTAAACTGAATACAGACAGCTTTTTAAAGTCATTGGTATTGGCTTGAGCTAAACAAAACAATTTCCTATGAAACAGAACAAATTCTGACAGCTGTTTCAAATAATCAGAGCTAAGTTTTTATAACTTGTGTGTTTCAGTGTTTTATCAATTTATTCACTATATTCACCAGAAATCCAGAAAATGAATGTATATATTGCTCATTGGATTTTTTCCAAAACATGTACATATACATTGGTTTTGAATAGACCTAAATTCTCTTTTGAAATATTAATACTTGTGTCATTTCACCATGGTTGGCATGTCTTCATTTCATTTATAATGTGAGTTATATGAATGGATTTAATCCACATGACCTATGAGTACTATAGAAAACCTTTTCTTTGACACATTAAGAAACAAGCACAGAGGGACTGTGCCCACAGCTGAATAACTAGTTAATGCCAGAGCCAGGATTTGAGCCTGAGGAGTCTAATATTTTATTCATTATACTTAAGGCCTCTGCTAGTCTTTAAGACCTTTCTGTGCATATAAGCAAAAGGACTCTCTTTGGGACAAATTAGAAAACTGTACCCTCAACAGGCACATGTAGCCTCTCATGATTTCACCTCCAACTCACCCTTTGGCTAGGTCTCTGTGCAGTGTACAGAGCATACAGCTGTACATAGCAATTTCATCTTTACCTCATCCACCACCTGTCATTCCTTTTGCAAATCACAAGTAACTTGCACATGTATGGTTTTATTTGATTTTGGCTTCAGCCGTATTAGGTAAACTGGAAAGTTAATTATCCTTCCATTAGAAAAGAGAAATCTAAGACTCAAACAGGCTTATATATTGATCGCATAATAAATACATCATGAAGACCAAGAAATGGCGCAGGAAAATCCCACCTACTGAGCTGCTGTGTGCTTTTGTATCTATGTGCTTTCCACATAGTTCCATATAGTGTTCACCAAAGCTCTGAGATGTAGATGTCAGCAGGGTCTTTATGTGGAAGAGGAAATAGGTCCAATAAAGTTAATTGCTGCGCCCAGTTTCCATATGTTGTAACTGGAGTCAGGATTCAACCTTGGTCTGTCTGACTCCAAATCTGTGATCTTTGTGCCACGCTTACTCCATCTTTATTTGAATATTTCTGATCGTTAAGTGTAGACATGTCTATATACAATAACACTCATTAGTGTTGGATAGTTGGAGTTTAGGATAAAGCACTGTTTAGTCAGAGAAAATTGCCTTTGAGGGACTCACTGGGGGACAGACCGCTTGCAATTTTAATAGGTTAGAAGAGTGGTCGGCAAACCTATTAAACTCGGGAGCCGCAGTTTGCCAACCTCTGGGTTAGAACATAAAGAGAGAATACTTTAAAGAAGGAAAACCACTTAATCAGCAAGTACTAATTGAGCACCTATTAAATTCTGGGCAGCCATTTAGGTGCAGTATGAGAAACAAGTCTGAAAGTCAAAGCACTTATGCTCAAGGGGATCAGTCTAACGAGTGAAATAACTAAAGGGCCCGGATTTGAAAACTATAGCTGCTCGGTAACTGCCAAGGAACTCAATGAATCCTCAGATTTGGAGTCTCTACTCCATTCTCTCCATGGAACTGAGTGGGTATGTCTAATCATAACACATTTTGTGTCTTCCCCCACCCCCATCCAAAACAAAACAAAACAAAACAAACAGAGGCTGAGACAGGACTCAGTGCAGGCAGTTTACTGGACTGGTGGTCTCTGGGAATTAGAGAAGGAGAAAAGGCCATATTTTAAAAAATCATTAAGGTTGTGGGCAAAACACACTATATAGCACCAAGTACTCCTGAGAAAGGCATCAAAACCTCCAAGAATAATCTACTCTAAAGATGGCAGTTTTGAGAATTTGTTTATCAGATCCTGTTCCCCAATCATTGAGAACTGACTCTATGGGCAATGAGTCACCTCTTGTTACTGGGCTTGCTGATGGCCTAAGTGGGTGTTTGCAGATCATAAGACCGTGGGGCAGAGAATGGAAGGTTGCAAGGCACGGGCTTGAAGTAGGACACAGTAAATTGAAGTTGTGGCTGAAATCAAAGGTGGACTGAGAGAATAAGATGCTACAGACCTGTTTCAGGACCCTTCAATGGTTGTAGCACTGGTCAGTTGTTCTTGTAATAACTGAAAGATAGACCCATCAAGCAGGCAGGTGTTGAAGTCAGACTTTAGATGGTCAAAGCTGTTTTTTGCCAGGGGTCACTTAAACTCTCTGTGTCTCCAATTCCTATAAAGTAGAGTAATAGTACTTGCCTTGCAGGTTATCAGGAAGACTTGTTAACTCAATGCAATGATGCTTTGTGGAATTTTTTGTAAGTACTCAGTCAACACTGAAAGACCTATATTGACTGCACAAGGAATTACTTTTAAATGCCCCGCCTGCCTGCTTAAAGTCTAACTGGTTAATTCACCTAAACTATCTTTTCCAATTTTTAAAATTCTCTTCAAAGGTCAATTAAGAGATTAATCTGCTGAAATACTCTTGACCAATGGGATCAAGAACATTTGGACACAATAAAATTGAATTCCTTTATTGCAAACACATTCACTGAAGGGCAATGCTTTAAACACTTCAATGGATATAAAACTTAGTCTCATTCTCTCCTTAGAAACCAGACACAGAAGGGTTGCCATGTGAGTTCATATTGATGACAATGTCTGTTTTATTTCTCCAGCCTCTTCCAACGGCCAGGATATGTTTGCACATCTTATTTTTATGATGATGACAATTGTTAGATTCTTTTGGGGGAACTGCTATGTACTAAGCAGCATGCTTTGTCCTTGAAATAGGAAGGATATAAAGACAAAAAGCATATATAATGAATCTCATCTTCAAGAAAGACTGCTTAGTGGAGGAATTGAATGAAAGTAGTTGAATTTTTAGAGATGATGGGAAACTAGAGAGAACTAAATCACATATTTGGCCCCATGTTTACTTATTTAAGGCCAAAATAAGAAGTGCATCCAAAAGGAATTCATTTGGGGCTTTTAAAGAAATAATTAGCTAAATTACTAGCTAAATTGGAGACAGGTGTGATTAGCAGTCAGCAGTCCCATGCTAACCAACTACAGAATTATGCTCAATCCTTCACCTGAATGGTTATAGTAGTATTCCATAGTTGTAGCTAGTCTCCACAAATGCTTCTCTCTGCTCTCATGAGTCATAAGAACCAGTATTCATGTTCTTGTGTCTTCACCCTCCCCCCTGCAGCCCCAACCTTCTGAATATGGGTAGGTCCTGTGACTCACTTTTATAACACAGTAGTGTAACACAATGGAGGTGATGCTGGGTGATTTTCAAGGTTAGGTAAGAATCTAATATCCCTCAGAGTTTCTTGGAATGCTTGCCCTTGTCATACTGTTTCTCAGAACCTAAATGCTCTGAGAAGTTCCAGCCACATAGAAGGTCACATGTTTTCCTGTGGTCACCAGTCTCAGCTAAGTTCCCAGCTCACAGCCATGTGAATGAGTCATCTTGATGTCCAACCTAGACATCTTCAGAGGAATCAGTCCCAGCAGCTATCTAGCTCTCACCACGTCAGAACCCCCAAATGGAAACTTGCCATTTGAGCCCAGTGAGCCCACGCAGCCATGAGATATAAACCTTACCTTAAGCTATTATTTGAGGGGATAGTTTGTTACACGTTAGTAGATCATTCATTTTTTTGTTTGTTTTTTTAGATACCAAATATAAGTGAAATCATATGGCATTTGTCTTTCTCTGTCTGACATATTTTACTTAGCATAATACCCTTTAGTTACATCAATGTTGTTGCAAATGATAAGATTTCATTCTTTTTTTACTGCTGAATAATATTCCAACATATATATGAGCATCTCCTTTATTCATTGATTAATGGATAAGTTGTTTCTATATTTTGACTATTATTAACAATACTGCAATGAACATGTGAGTATATATATTTTCCAATTGAATTTTTGTTTTCTTTAAGTAAATACCCAGAAATAGAATTTCTGGGTAGTAAGGCAATAAATTAGAAGGATTAATACTGTTAAAATGTCTTTACTGCCTAAAGTAATAAACAGATTCAGTAAAATCCATATTAGAATACCAATGACATTTCTCTGAGAATTAGAACAATTAATTCTAAAATTTATATAGAATCACAAAAAAACCTTAAAGAGCCAAATAAGTCTTTTTTCTTTTTCTTTTCTTTCTTTCTTTCTTTTTTTTTTTTTTTGTAGAACTGAATCAAACAGATTATATTCAATTTTTTAGGCTGAGGAAAATAAATGATATAAAATAAGTCATAAGAAATGTTCTTTTGTACTACTATCTGAAACCATTTTCAATGTTTCACAAAATGCTCACACGACAAATACAAAAAGCTATAACATACTCTTATTTTATGACTTCTGCTACAATAATTGCAAAATTAACAAACATACAAATTTTTTTCTGTACCAATCTTAAAAGTACCAATACTGAATTACTAATTTTTGTTATTCATATATACTTTATTCACATACTTTTAATGAGATCATTGCCAATACATACATTATTTTTCTTAACTTTATTTTTACATTAAGCCAATGTCTGTCACGCAGCCATCAAAATCCTTACAATAAATTACACAGGTTTATAGTCTAATTTTGACTCTAGCTTTGTACACAAAGAAATCTTGAGAAAGAACAAAGTGAAAAGTATCATACTCCCTGATATCAAACTATACTACGAAGTTACAATAACCAAAACCCATATGCTATTTTTAATTTTTTGAGGAATCTCCATAGTGTTTTTCTTAGTGGTTACACTAATTTACAATCCCACCAACAGTGCCAAGGGTCCTCTATTCTCCACATCCTCACCAGCTCTTGTTATCTGTTGATGTTTTTCAAACAACAGGTAGCTATCCTGATAGGTGTGAGGTCATATCTCATTGAGCCTTTAATTTTCATTTCCTTGATTAGTGGTGTTGAGCACTTTTCATATCTGTTGGCCATATGTATGTCCTCTTGGGAGAAATGTCTCTTTAGGTTCCTCTACCCATTTTTTAATCATATTGTTTGATTTTTGGTGTTAAGTTGTATGAGTTCTTTATAGATTTTTATTAACCCTTTATCAGATGTATCATTTGCAAATATCTTCTCCCATTCAATAGATTGTGTTATAAATTTGTTGATTTTTTTTTTGCTGTGCAAAACCTTTTTAGTTTTATATAATCCCATTTGTTTATATTTTATTTCCTTGCTTAGATGACATATATCCTAAACGATATTAATAAGAGTGATGTCAGTGAGTTTACAGCATACATTTTCTTCTAGGGGTTTTATAATTTCAGGTATAACATTTCCTTTTTTAATTTTTATTTTTTTAAAGAAATACTTAAAAATGGTTTGTTTATTGATTTTTAAAGAGGGGAAGAGGAAAGGGCGGGGAGGGAAGGGGAGGAAAGAGAAGGAGGAGAGGGAGAGGAAGAGGAGGGAGAGAGGGAAATGGGGAGGAGGGGGAAAGTGGGAGGAGGAGGAGAAAGGAGAGAGGAAGACATAATTTGATTGCCTCCCATATAGGCCCTGATCTGGGATGGAACCCACAACCTAGGTATATGCCTTGATCAGGATTCAAACCCACAACCTTGGTGCATGGGATATGCTTCAACCAACTTAGTCACCTGGCCAGGGCAGTACAATGCTATTTTGATTATTGTAGCCTTGTAGTATAGTTTGATATCAGGGAACGTGTTACTTTCCAGTTTGTTCTTTCTCAAAATTTCTTTGGTTCTTCAAAATCTTTGTGATTCTATATAAATTCTAGGATTAATTGTTGTAATTTTGAGAAAAATGCCATTGCTACTTTACTAGGGATTACATCAAAACTGCATATTATTATAGGTAAAAAGGACATTTTAACAACTTTAAGTTTTCTAAGCCATGAGAAAGGTATATCATTCCATTTATTTGTATCGTGTTCAATTTTTTTCTTCAATGTGTTATAATTTGAAGAGTACAGGTCTTTTACCTCTTCAGCTAAATTTGCTGCTAGGTATTTTGTACTTTTTGATACAATTACGAATGGGATTATTTTCTCAATTTTCTTCTTCTGATTAATTATTATTAGTGTATAGAAAAGAAGCAGTTTATATATTGATTTTATATCTTTCAACTTTATTATAGTCATTTGTTAGTTCTAAACTTTTTTGGTGGAACCTTTAGGGCTTTCTATATATACTATCATGTTATCCACAAAAGATGAAAGTTTTACTTCTTCCTTTCCAATTTGGATACTTTTAAATTTTTTTTATCATGTATGATTATTGTGGCTAGTGCTTCAAATACTACATTGAATAGAAGTTATAATCATAGGCTTATAACTTGATTACCTCTGTAAAGACCTTATTTCCAAATAAAGTCATACTGTGGAGTATTGGGGGTTAGAACTTGAACATATCTTTTTGGTTGACATAATTAATCCATAACAACCTGAGACCATTATGACTCAAAGGAACAAAAATTTCATTTTAATTGGGAGTTTCATACAAAATGTCTTCAGAAGGATATGTAAATATATCTGGAGTCACATGGTATGGTCTTACTTCTATATATTGTCCTTCTAGAACACTAAACTTATAGGTAATCCTTTATTACTTTTAGGAAATTTGAAATATAAAAATACAAATCTAAATAAATATAAATAACTTCTAGTGTTCATATTTTAGTCAAAACATTCTGTTCCAAATTGCTTTATCTGATTTTTACAAATTTACTGGAGGTTCAATGCACAAAGATTCATGCAAGAATGGGCTTTCCTTCCCCTGGCTGCCGGAAATGCCTACAGTCCAGTCCAGAGCCACTTTTCTGCCTTCCCATGCTGCCCAGAGGCTTGAAGCTATGATATGCACTGACCACCACCAGAGTGGCTGGGGTGGTGCAGAATGCCTGCATTGTCCCTGCATACCCCCGGCCACTTGGCACCTGCATATGCAAATTAGCCCAATGTCTTTGTTAGGTTAATTTGCAAACTGATTGGCTGGTGGGTGTCACAAAGATACAGTCAATTCGCATGTTACTGCTTTATTAGGTAGATTTATTCTCTAAATATAAATTTATTGGGGTGATATCCTATCTAATGAAAGAGTAATATGCAAATTAACCATCACTCTGCTGTACCCACAAGCTAATTAGGAGCGAGTATGCAAATTAACCCAACCAAGATGGCTGCAGCCACAGAGGGAGCAGAAGGCTTGGGTTTCCCCAGCAATGGAGGAAGCCAAGCTTTCCACACACCCTGTCCTACCCAGGCCTCCACTTAAGGCTACAAAGTTTCAATTATAAAAGATAAATAAATCCCAACAGAAATGGCTGCTGCCCTGGAGTGAGCAGGGAGCTTGGTTCCACTCAAGTCTACAAAGTTTCAATTTTAGAAGATAAATAAATCCCAGATACCAGGACCTCTGCTTGGGTTGCCAGGGGGGCGTGGCCAGCCTGCAAACCACCACAGTTCCCTCACCCAGGTCTCTCCACACCCTAAGGAAGCCCCACCCTGATCCAGGAAACCTTTCAGAGCAAACCAGCTGCTCCCATCCATGCACCAGGCCTCTATCCTATCTAATAAAAGAGTAATATGCAGATTGACCATCACTCCCAACATACAAGGTGGCTCCCCCCATGTGGTCAAAGATGGCTGTCCCCCTGTGGACACAAGATGGCCAGCAGGGGAGGGTAGTTGACAGGCATCAGGCCTTCAAGGAAGGGCAGTTGTGGGCAATCAGACCTGCAGGGGCGGTAGTTGGAAGTGATCAAGCCATCAGGGGAGAGCAATTAGGGATGACCAGGCTGGCAGAGGAGGGCAGTTGGGGTTGACCGGGTCTTCAGGGAAGGGCAGTTGTGGGGGACCCAGGCCTATAGGGAGAGCACTTCAGGGGTATCAGGCTTGCAGGGAAGGGCAGGTAGGGGCAATCAGGCTGGCAAGGGAGCAGTTAGGCATCAATCAGGCTGGCAGGAGAGTGGTTAAGTGTGATAAGGCTGGCAGGCAGAAGCAGTAGGGGCAATCAGGAAGGCAGGCAGGCGAGTAGTTAGGAGCCAGCAGTCCTGGATTGTGAGAGGGATGTCTGACTGCCCATTTAGGCCTGATCCTGCTGGACATCCCTCGAGAGGTCTCAGATTGGAGAGGGTGCAGGCTGGGCTGAGGGACACACCCCCATGCATGAATTTTGTACACCGGGCCTGTAGTTTGTTAATAAGATTATACATGTTTCAAGTTTACATTTCTGTGATACATGATCTGAATATTATATTGTGTGCTCACCACACACAGTCAAATTATCTTCTGCCACCTTATATTTGTCCCCCTTTACTCTTTACTACCTCCCACAACCCTTCCCTCTGGTAGCACCATACTATTGTCTGTGTCATTGAGGTACACTTTTATATTCCACATATAAGTAAAATAATGTGTTTCTTAGCTTTTTCTTTTTTTTAATTAAATTTTTATTATTCAGGTTATTACATTTGTTTCCCTTTTTTCCCCTCCATAGCTCCCCTCCAACCGGTTCCCATCCCTCCCTCTACCCTTACCTCTCCCCGCCATTGACCTCATCCATAGGTGTATGATTTTTGTCCAGTCTCTCCCTGCCCCTCACAACTTTCCCCCTGAAAATTATCAGTCCACTACCTTTCTGTGTTCCTGAATCTATTATATTCACCAGTTTATTCTGTTGATCAAATTTTTAATTCACTTAATTTTTAGATTCACTTGTTGATAGATATGTATTTATTTTTCATAATTTTTTATCTTTTACCTTTTTCTTCTTCCTCTTCTAAAAGAGTACCTTTCAGCACTTCATATAATACTGGTTTGGTGTTGATGAACTCCTTTAGCTTTTCCTTATCGGTGAAGCTCTTTATCTGCCCTTCAATTCTAAATGTTAGCTTTGCTGGGTAGAGTATTCTTGGTTGTAGGTTCTTGCTGTTCATCACGTTGAATATTTTTTGCCACTCCCCTCTGGCCTGCATAGTTTCTGTTGAGAAATCAGCTGACAGTCAGATGGGTACTTCCTTATAGGTAACTTACTGTTTTTCTCTTGCTGCTTTTAATATTCTCTCTTTGTCTTTTGCTCTTGGTATTTTAATGATGATGTGTCTTGGTATAGTCCTCTTTGGATTCCTTTTATATGGGGTTCTGTGTGCTTCCTGGACTTGTAAGTCTATTTCTTTTACCAGATGTGGGAAGTTTTCAGTCATTATTTCTTCAAATAGGTTTTCAGTATCTTGCTCTCTCTCTTCTTCTGGCACCCCCACAATTCTGATGTTGGTACCCTTGAAGGTGTCCCAGAGGCTCCTTACATTATCTTCACATTTTTGGATTCTTTTTTCTTCTTGCTTATCCAGTTGAGTGTTTTCTGATTCTTTATATTTCAAATTTTTGACTTGATTCTTGCCTTCCTCTAGTCTGCTGTTAGGTCTCTGAATAATATTTTTTATTTCAGTCAGTGTATGTTTAATTTTTAGTTGGTCCTTTTTCATCTCTAGTTGGTTCTTTTTCATCTCCTTTTGGGACTCGCTAATTTTATCCATCTTTTCTAGGATATTCTTGAAAAGCCTTATAAATGTGGTTTTGAACTCTATATCCAGTTGTTTGTTTTCCTCCATTACTTTTTTTGTGATCTCTTCCTTTATCTCGGCATTTTCACTATGCCAGGAGAACTTCTGTGTTGGATTCAGCCTTATAATACAAGACTTGCAAAACTGCAAAAGCCTCTCTGTTGAGCTTGGGATGGGTGGAGTCTCAGGGCTTATGGACCGCCTTGCCTTCCAGTCGGCCCCGCCTGCCATGGCCCCTGGGTCTCACATGACTGGGTAATCACTGGAGCGGTCCCTGTGTGCCTGCACAAGCTCACTCAGTGCCTCTAGACCTCTGCCTTTCCAGCTCCCCTGCGCTCCAGGACCATAAAAGTCTGGGTTCCCAGGGTTTTGTCCAAAACTGGGGTTCAGTGGAGCTAGAAGTGGAGCAATTAGGAGGCTCTGTCCCCTGCCCACTCGCGAAAGCCAGCTGCACAACCAGCAGTCAGTCCCATGCGCGCAGTACTGTGCGCGCCACCAGACCTTCACCCTTTCGCATCTCCCCCAGATCTCCGTGCACTTCTCCTTCTTCACAGTCTGAACTCTCCCCTTATGAGTCCCGGCCAGACGTGGGGTTTAGTGATGTAGGATAAGGGGTTCAACGCAGCTGGGAATCTCCATCCCCCTCCTGCCAGGGAAAGCCAGCCAAGCACTCTGGCACCTGCTATCTCCATGCGTACATCTCTGTACCTCAGCTTTTTGCAGCTCCTCTGGGTCTCCACGAGCCCCTTTCTTTCCTTCTAGTTGCAGAATTTCCATGCATCCAGCTTTCCTGTGGTTCTGGATGATGTCCGTTCTGTCTTCTAGTTGTAGTTTTAAAATTGTTGTGCGAGGTAGCAGTGTGTGTTCACCTATGCCGCCATCTTGGATTCTCCATTTTTCTTAGCTTTTTCTGACTTATTTCACTAAGTATAATATTCTCAAGATCCATGCATATTGTTGCAATGGCAGCATTTCATTTTTTATTATGGTTGAGTAGTATTTTATCTATATATATCAAGCCTAAGTGACTGAACAAACAGAACGAGCAGTCGCTATGATATGCACTGACCACCAGATGGCAGATGCTCAATGCAGAAGCTTCCCCCAGTCCACAGGCCCTGAATGCCAATGGGGCCTACTGGCCAACCTCCTGGTCCTTCCCCCATACCAGCAGGCCCCGATCTCCCAATTGCCTGGGACAGGAAACCAGGGATGGGTAGCAGCAGACACAGCCTCTTTCCCAGGGAGGTCAAGGGCTGTTCCCTTCTTGGGGCTGGTGGCCCAACTCCTGGGTCCCTCTCCTCAAACTGGGATGAGGAACTGGGATTGGGTGGCGACAGACTCAGGCAGCGAGGGAAGGAGGAGACAGGGAAGTGGAGAACCTGATCAACCCTGATCACCGGCCAGGCCTAAGGAACCCACCTGTGCACAAATTTCGTGCACTGGGCCTATAGTAGTATATATTTACCATATCTTCTTTATCCAGTTATATACCAAAAGACACTGTATATTTCCATATCTTGGCCACCATGATTAATGCTGTAGGTAACATAGGGGTACATATATCTGTGAATAAATGTTTTCAAATTTTTTGGGTAGATACCTAGAAGAAGGGTTGCTAAGTCATATAGTAACTCTATTCTTATTTTTTTGAGGAACTCCAGATTTTTTCCCATAGTGGCTATAATAGGTTACATTTCCACTAGCAGAGAATAGGGTTCTTTTTCTTCACAACCTCTCCAACACTTGTTCTTGCTTGTCTTGTTGATAACAGCCATTCTAACAGGTGTGAGGTGGTATCTCATTGTGGTTTCATTTGCATTTTCCTAATAGCTAGTGACATTGAGCATCTTTTAATATATCTGTTTGCCTTTGTATATCTTTTTGGTAGAGGTATCTGTTCAGGTCCTCTGCCCATTTTTTAATTGGATTGTTCATTGTTTGGTGTTGAGTTATATGAGTTCTTTATATATGATGTCCCCAAAAAATGTATATACGCACTTTGAATAATTATGAAGGCAGTGTTTATTGAAATACATTCTGTTTTCAAAATTGAGCTATCAGTTGTTAATGTGTGTATACATTTTTTGAGATATCCTATTGGATATAACCCCTTTGCAAATATATTTTCCTATTCAGTTGATTATTTTTTTGTTTCACTGGTAATTTCTTTTGCTGTGTAGAAACTTTTTAGTTTGATATAATCCCATTCATTCATGTTTGCTTTTATTTCCCTTACCTTAGGGGTCAAATTTATAAAATCTTCTTTAAAACAAAGGTCCATGAGTTTAGTATCTATGTTTTCTACTATATAATTTATTATTTTGGCTCTTATATTTAGATCTTTGATCCATTTTGAATTAACTTTGTATATGAGACACACTGTAGTCTAGTTTCAGTCTTTAGTATGTGGCTTTCCAATTTTATCAGCACCATTTATTGAAGAACCTTCCTTTTCTCCATTATGTGTTTTTTGCTCCTTTCAAAAAATTATTATCCCATATACATGTGCTTTTATTTCTGGGCTGTCAATTCTGTTCCATTGGTTTGTGTGTCTATTTTTCTGCCAATACCATGCTGTTTTGATTATTGTTGCTCTGTAGTATAATTTGAAGTCAGGTAGTGATACCTCCAGTTTTGTTCTTTTTTCTCTGGATTGCATTGGCTATTTGGGGTATTTTATGGTTCCATACAAATTTGATGATTATTTTTGTTCTATTTCTTTAAAAAAATGATATTGGGATTTTGATGAGGATTGCATTAAATCTATATTGCTTTGAGTAATATGAACATTATAATTAATATATGTTGATTCTTCCAATCCATGAGCATGGAATATGTTTCCATTTCATTTTATCTTTTCCAATCTCTTTTAATAATGCTTTGTAGTGTTCAGTATATAGGTCCTTCACAGCATTTGTTAAGTTTATTCCTAGGTATTTTATTCTTGTTGCTATTGAAAAATGAATTGTTTTTAATTTCTTTTTCTAAAATTTTATTTTTAGTATATGGGTATGCAGTGATTTTTGTAAATTGATTTTGTATCCTGCAACTTTACTATATTTGTTAACTGTCTCTAATCATTTTTTGGTGAAGTCTTTAGGGTTTTCTATGCAAAGAATCATGTCATCTGTAAAAAATGACAATTTTTACTTCTTAATTCCCAATGGAATTTCCAACGGGTGCCTTTTATTTTTTTCTTTTGTCTGATTGCTCTAGCTAAGGCTTCCAATAGTATGTTGAATAAGAGTGATGAGAGTGGACATTCTTGTCTTGTTCTTGATCTTAGAGGAAAAGCTTTTTGTTTTTCACCATTGAGTATGATATTAGTTGAGGGTTTGTCATATATGACCTTATTATGTTGAGCTACTTTCCTTCCATGCCTATTTCATTGAGTGTTTTAATCATAAATGGTTGTTGCTTTATCTGTTTTTAATAGTATTATATTGCAAAAATTTTTCACAGAAAATTATATTTAATGAACTGTTTTAAAACTCATAATGGAACTGTAACTAATTAGTCAACAACAATTATTGAGCAACCATGAGTGGGTACTGTATTCCCCAAAGAGAAGAAATAAAGTAGACATGAGTCATGTCCTTAAGGAGCTTACAGCATAATGAAGCAGACAAGATTCACACACATACATGCATACACAGACACAGAATACTCATAATAAAGAAAACAATTTACTTTACAATTCTTTTTATCTCCACTTTGAAGTCTATTTTAATTTTCCTCTGATTTTAAATTGGTTGAAAATTCAGTTCATATCTTTAATTTTAATTTTAATGTAATGGTTTTTAAAATTTTAATGTTAATTAAAACTTCCTCTACCAAAATCACTTTAAATAAACCTCATGAGATTGTTTTTTTTTACTAAGTAAAATTTTAAAAAGGTAAAATATCACATACTAGTAGTATGTGTCAATTAATGTTGACTATTATTAATGACTATATATGCTGAAAGTACAGCTGAAATTAGTTATCATGTAGGCCCTTTGCCTGCAGCACTAATATTTTAGTGGTAAACTGTGTAGCTCCCTTTTAGTCCTATGTAATAAAAGCCTAATTTGCTAAATATCTGGTTATTCAGTCATCCATTCAACCAAAGCAAAATATGCCATTGCTAAGACTGCTCAATCACTCGCTATGACCTACACTGACCACCAGGGGGCAGACGCTCCGACCAGTAGGTTTACTTGCTTCAGGGGTCCGGCCGATCCGGACTGAGTAAAGTAAAAGGAGTGGACATGCCCCGGAGCCCTCCCACAGTCCCTCTCTGGCTGGCTGACCTCCCTCGTACCTCCCTGGCCTCAATCATGCACCTGTGGGGTCGGCCCCTTGTCCTTCACCCTCTCACAATCCAGGACCCCTTGGGGGATGTTGGAGAGCCAGTTTCAGCCTGATCCCACAGGCAGGCCGAGGGACCCCACTGGTGCATGAATTCGTTGCATAATTTACAAAAAATTTAATCCAAAGTGTTTTTTATGAGGAGCCTTACAGTGCTGTTATTTTTAAAGTAAGTAGGAACCATAATTCCAGAGAATTGTTAGACACTTAATGGAAACATGTGGTCCTTAAATACATATACAAATATATATTTTGTTAGTTGGGGAAGACCCCCAAAAAATATCCTGATGATGCCATTTGGTTTCAAAGAGAAGAGTCTAAAAAGCATTCCTTTGGGCCAATAAATCTTCATTGAGAGGTCCTAAATGTCTCTTAATAGTCATTTCCTCCCCCTGTAATGTATTGATATTAATACCTTCTTTCCAGATTGCTTGAACTTGAGAACAGTATATGTAAATTTCCTTATGTTGTGTCTAGTATATAATAGATGCTCAATGAAAGTGACTGCCAGGGCCCAGCCCCTTCTGTAGCCTCCCATGACCTTAATTTTTGCTAAAATCGGGCAGCTTTCTAGGTAAAAATGCACACAATGAAATGGAAAATCCTGTGGATTTCTTTTATAGTAATTTAACTCTAAGTCTGAAAAAAAATGAAATTTGAAAAAAAAAAAGTAAAATATATGGTCCCTGCCTGCTCTGTTTGTATATGAGCAGTGTCAAGTGACCAAGTTTTCTTTTGTTAGCATATTCCCTCCGGCAGAACCTTCCAGAAAGCTCCAGTCTGGCATAGAGAAGGACACCAGGCTTTCCAATCGCATGGTGTTGCTTGCCGAGGGAGGAGGCAGAGGTCCGCCTTTATAATCCGATTTCATCAACTCACACTAATCACTACTGATAGTAGCAGAATTTAGCCTGGATCTGCTTAGTTAATCTAGATTGACAGGAGGGAAAAGAAATGGGATGCAAGGACACAGAAACAAAGGGAAAAGAGCCAACTCTGATTTCCAGCCTTGCTTTCCCATCTGGGGCATCTAATTTCCTCCCCTCTGGGGCTTCTGTTTTTCTTTACTTTATAAACAAATGGGACTGGTTGGTAGGAGACCGTCCTTTCCCCGAGCAGTTCATCAACAACAGGTGCACTGGGAGCCCCTGGGTCAGCAGAGAGAGCAATGCCCACGGTGTGAGGCTGCGCAGAAGGCACTTCCAGGTACACATTGTACCTGAGACTATGTATTATTTATTGAAACTGAGCTCTGCATTCTCTTTATTCTCTGGGCAGCCCTGGAGTCGGGCGCCTCCTAAAATGGATGCCACCAGCAGCTAACCTAAAGGCTCCTACATGCTACTTGCTTTCATTCATTTCTTTTCCAAGGAATTGTAAGATCTCGCCACCAAGCTTCTTATTAAAGCTTGGGGAGTAATTGGTAATGGCAGTTCAGCGACTGAAAGAGGAATTCCTCTGTGATTTTGGACATCTCCACATGGATTCAAGTTTCGTTTTTTAAGGAAATACGCCACTCTGGATTGTATGGATATATAAACAATACACATGTTGTAGCTTCTGTCTCTGTATCCTGAATGATTATATGTTTCTTCACATGCTTAGTACTGAGAAGAAAACTGGGTTGCTTGAAGAAGGTTATCTTCATTGTTACTTATGATGTCTGTGGCTGGCAAACCAAGGGGCTTTTGGCATTTGGGTGACAAAGACATTTGGAATATATTCCATTGGATTTTCCATGTTGGTGCCACTGTTTCTGGCCACCTCTGTACTGCATGTTGCCATGCTAAAGACACCTAAGGGAAAAAATGTCTCCTGGGTAAGTAGATGATGATTTTCTGTCTCTTACAATATTGTTTTAAAGCAGAAATGTGTATTTTGAGAACCTAAAGGCATCTAGTGGTTTCATGTTCATAGAAACACTTGGGAGAACTTCAGAAAGTATTGCCTTAGAAAGGCAGACAAATATTTTCATATGTGTTAAAATCCCTTTGACAAAAGCATGGTGGTGTGCTTGCTAAAGTATGAACTATAAGACATGGAAACTCAAGGCTTGTTCTGCATTTTTAAGTTGCTTCATATTCATATATATACATAGAATTTAAAATGCTTCAGTACAAAGTCAAGGTTATGATGGTAAGATGTTTTTAACTCCAGAATCGTTGGTGTTCATAAAGATAGTTTAGATTTCTTTTGGGTGTTTTATGTCCAATTTCAAGGGTAGGATGACCAGAGTTGTTATTATTCAGGGGATACTGTTGATATGTTCCTTGGTTTTTAGAAACAAGATAGGAATAGATATTTCCCAATGTTACACGTCTAATTAATTTATGTCAATAATGGCCATGTGTAGTGCAGTTTAACATCCCTGAGATAGCAGTGGCATGTTGATCCTAATCAAATGTGATTATTTACTGTTGTTTCAAGTTTGTTTCCTACCAAGAATAGAAAGATTAGATTTAGCTAAAAATAATGAGAACAATCTGTAAACTCTAAAGAAACAAGAGGCTTTAGATCCCTTCTATCGAGTTTAGTGAGCTTAGTACATTAAAATTAATAGGCAAATGAATTTCCTTCTACTCTCCATCTAAAGTTGTTTCTCTAACACCATTGTTTTAGTCAGCACTTGCATATGTAACCTAACTGTACTCACCAGGGAATTTATTTTTATGTATTTATTTTAAAGTATATATATATATATATTTTTTTTTTTATTTTTTTACAGAGAGAAAGGGAGAGGGATAGAGAGCCAGAAACATCGATAAGAGAGAGACATCGATCAGCCACCTCCTGCACACCCCCCACTGGGGATGTGCCCGCAACCAGAATACATGCCCTTAACCGGAATCGAACCTGGGACTCTTCAGTCCTCAGGCCGACGCTCTATCCACTGAGCCAAACCGGCCTTGGCTAAAGTATATTTTTAACAATTTCAGAGGAGAAGGGATATGGAGAGAGAAATAGAAACACCAATTATGAGAGATAATCATTTATTGGCTGCCTCCTAGATCTTGAGCCTGCAACCCAGGCTTATGCCCTGTCTGGTAATCAAACTGTGAACACCTAGTTCATAGATCCACTCTCAACCACTGAGTCACACCAGCCTGGCACAGAAGTTATTTTTATAATAGGATTATGGCTTTCTTAAATTAACTCAAAAAAAATAAATGATTACATGTTTTTGGTCCAAAAATAATTTTTACTACTTAATTTGAAAATAGTAACTCATTCTTACTTGATATGAAATGTCACAATGTTTATCTAAAAATGATGGTTGTGTGTTTTTTTCTATTATGGGTAGTTATTCTTTATAGTACTTAATTAAAAGTAAGACATCTTTTCCAGCTGGTGTTGCTCAGTGGTTGAGTGTCTACCTATAAACCAGGAGGTCACGGTTCCATTCCTGTTCAGGGCATGTGCCTAGGTTTTAGACTCAGTCTGGGGACTATGCAGACGGCAGCCCATCAGTGATTCTCTTTCATCATTGATGTTTCTATCTCTCTCTCCCTCTCCTTTCCTCCCTGAAATCAATAAAAAATATATTTTAAAAGAGACGTATCTTAATTTCAGCACAACTCCCCAAATTAGTTCCAAACATTGACAAAATTTTCAAGTTATTTATTATTAAATATTAATATATTTTAAACTCAATGTTATTGCTGTTATTAATTTTCATCTTCTCCTAGAATAGTCAAAAGATATTATTCAGAGACCCTTGGCCTCGACCCTTCCTTGTACAGATGGCTCCAGTGGCTAATTCTGCAGCCCAGCTGGGTGTCTGCCACCTTCTCCCAGTACACAGACACTGAATAGAGGAGTGGGGTCAAAAGTACACTCCTCCTTCATCGGATGAATCAGACTAAAAGATGACTTCTTCCAAAATAGTGCCTGCCTAAGGAGGGTTTTTGCCATGAGGACAACACTTGAAACAATTTTTGTAAATTTCAACTATCATTGGGTTTGGTTTACTTCAGAGTCAATCATTCTGATATTTTTCTGAAAATGTCAGGTTGTTGGCTAAAACTTCATTATCAGTTATTTTAACAGAGTCAGAGTACTTGTGTTTTTTTAGGTTAAAATTTTCTCTGTATATTCTATTTTCTTACAAATGTCTCTATACTCAAGTTTATCAAAGCAAAGTTTACAAGTTTAGTTACTGTTGCATTCTAGGGAATACATGAGTTTGTTTGGTGTGTGTTGTGTAATAAATCAGCAAAGATGTTCATTAGTACTAAAAATGCCTCATTGAATGTATGGAGCAGCAAGCATGTCAAACTTGTGGTCGGCGGGCCATGTCTTTTTACATGCCTGGTAGAGAGACACTTTCAAATGTTGAGTATCCCTCCAATTTTAATCGTTGTGGTTGGTTTAGGCATTGAATGACATCTCTCTGAGTCTTCTGGCTATGTGGAGTGAAACTGCTACTCTAATTTCCATTTGAACATTCATTTAGACTTGAGTTCAAGAGGAAAATAAAATGATTCATCTTATCTCAAACCATACAGTGATTCTCACAGGGTAGAGAAGGGTTTTTATACCTCTCTATTCCTGGTTCCTCTAAAATATTTATTAAACATACTTTGCCCCATATGATAAATACAAACATATATTGCTGAACATCACAAGCTCAGAAGGAAGCACCACCTATATTTTCCTGGTGCCTATGGAACACCTGTGAGAGTAGAACTGCTTAAACCATGCTTGAGAGTTTCCATGGCTGTAAAATGAACAAGATGGGAATAATTACCTATTTCTCTGAGATGAGGTGAGGATTCAAGTCATCTTGCTATAAGGATTCAGCAATCATTCAAGTGCTTATTGACTGCCTCTCCTATGTTATTATTGGCACTGAGGAAACATCAGGAAATAAGAGGGTCAAAATCACCATCCTCACAGAACTCACATTCTAGTGAAGGAAAACAGACAAAAAGCAAATAAACATATTTAAGACTAGAGGCCCAGTACATGAAATTTGTGCATGGGATATGTGTCCCTCAGCCCAGCCTGCACCCTCTCCAATCTGGGACCCCTTGAGGGACATTCAACTGCCCTCCTGGGATGGGGCCAAAATGGGTAGTCAGACATCCCTCTTATAATCCAGGACTGCTGGCTCTCAACTGCTGACCTGACTGTCTTTCTGATTGCCCCTAACCACTTCTCTCTGCCAGCCTAATCACCCCCTAACCACTCCCCTGCCATCTTTATTGATGCTTAACTGTTCCCCTGCCAGCCTGTTTGCTCCTAACTGCCCTCCCCTGCTGGCCTAACCACCACAACTGCCCTACCTTGAAGGCCTGGTCCCCAACTGCCCTTCCTTGCTGTCCACCTTGTGGTGGCCATCTTGTGTCCACATGGAGCAGCCAACTTTGACCACATGGGGGCAGCCATCTTGTGTGTTGGAGTGATGATCAATTTGCATATTACTCTTTTATTAGATAGGATAGAGGCCTGGTGCACAGGTAGGGGTGGAGGCCAGCTGGTTTGCCCTAAAGGGTGTCCCAGATCAGGGTGGGCGTAGGGCAGCCTGGGAAGGGGCCTGTGGTGGTTTGCAGGCCGGCCACAACCCCAGGCAACCCAATCAGAGGCCCTGGTCTCTGGGATATTTATCTTTGAAACTTTGTAGACTTGAGTGGAGCCAAGCCTCCTGCTCACTCCAGGGCGGCAGCCATTTCTGTTGGGATTTTTTTTATCTTCTATAATTGAAACTTTGTAGCCTTGAGTGGAGGCCTGGGTGGGCCAGGATGTGTGGAAATTTTGGCTTCCTCCATTTTGGGAAACCCAAGCTTCCGCTCGCTCCATGGCTTCAGCCATCTTGGTTGTGTTAATTTGCATACTTGCTCCAGATTGGCTGCCTGGCATGGCTTGTGAATGTAATGGACTGATGGTTAATTTGCATATTGCTCTTTTATTAGATAGGATGGTGCATAAAATATTGGGTTAGTGTTGGAAGTATGCCTGTAAGATTCATTTTTATAGAAAAGAAACAGCATGTGGCCAGGCCATTACTGAATTTCCCCAGAGCAAACAGGATGTGGGGGTGGAAAGAAGGTATGAGGGATACACATGGCTGATAGCACATGTCCTTAGAAGATTCCCCTTGGCAAAGGGAGATGGAGAGAAGCAACTAGAGAAGGCACCACCCCATTTTTTTTAATAACCCAATGGGAAACAGTAAGACTAAGCATCCTATTAGGAAATAGGTGACCAAATAGTACTCAGCTGATGAGGAATTGGAAGAGGGACTAAATAAATAGCCTATGTCCCCTGTCCTACCTGTATAATGGGTGCCCTCTCAAGACTGTTATTAAAAGTCTCATTTTTGCCATGCTTCTTTTTCGTAGCCCATCATTTCAAAGTTGGACAGGTGAGCCATTTCTCACATTAGGAAGTGCCAGGAATTGAGAGGAGGTGTGGCAAAATGGTTGATCCAGATATAGGGGCAAAGACTTGCAGAAGGTAATGGAGTCAGCCATGAGGAAGTGTAGGAATGAAACATTCCCAGCCAAAGGAATGTCCAGGTGCAAAGATTAGAGGCAAGAGCATGCCTGGAGTGTGTGAGGAATGGCAAGAAGGCCGGGCTGGCTGAACTCTAGTGACATTCTTGGAATTTTCTTATATTTCTTATTATATGTACTTGCCTATCTTTGGTCATTGTTCCATTGGATATTCCAAAGCATGCCAAATCCCTCTTTCAAATCTCCAGAGAACAGTGGTTTGTAGCAGTGTCACAGGACGGCACACAGTGGAACTTGCCAAATAAGATTACAGACAGCAGGAGGGAGAGGAGGGAGAATGATCAACATGACACATTCAGGCTTTACAAATGGCTCCTAACAGTCAATAAGCTTGTTTATTTTGGATGTTGTGGAAACAGTGTTACAATGAACATGATGCTGTTTTTGGAGTAACAGAAAGTAAAATAAATTTTAAAATAAAGGTAGTATTAAAAAAGAGGATTTGGAAGTAGGAATTCAGATTTATGGAACAGAGCCATTCAAACAGCAAATTTTACTTTGTCTTAGGATAGATTAAATACACACTGTGAAACTTTATTATGGAATCTCCATATGTTCTTCAACTATGAAAACTTCTTCCAGAAGGGCAGTTTTGAGTCATAGCCCTATGGGCATTTGTCCATAGAATCTGTGTTAAGCCCTGAAGTCTGTACATGTGACCCTATGCCAGTTCACCTTACTTTGTTGAAAAGTCATTTGCCTGGAAATAAAAAATAATAATAACAGTTCCCACTTAGGAACCTGTTGCTATGCAAACCCCCTTGCTGCTCTTTTAGTTCTCGAGATCTGAAGTCAGTCATACTGAACCTTCTGGTATTTCAAATCTGTGAGCCTACAGATATTTATTAGTGTTTGTGTAGAATATGTTTCACTAGCTGCTTTTCCATCTTTAAATTAGGAGCTATAAGAAACTAATAACATTTATATTTAAAAATGAAGGGAAGCAATAAAGAACATAAATGCATACATTTACATAAGACAGAGTGCTAGAGATTGAGTAAGAACTCAAAACTCGCTGAGTCTTTTTTGTATTTCTTGAAAGAGATATTCCTATTGAGTGCATTGTGTGTGCATATTGTTATATTATAAAACTAGAGGCCCAGTACACAAAATTTGTGCATGGGGGGAGGAGGGGTTGTGTCCCTCAGCCTGGCCTGCACCATCTCACAGTCTGGGACTCCTCAGAGGATATCTGACTGCCAGCTTAAGCCCCATCCAAGGCCTAAGTTGGCAGTCGGACATCCATCTCACAATCTGGGATCACTCACCCCTTACCACCCACCTGCTTGCTCCTTGCCACTTGGCTCACTGTTCCTTAGTGCTGCTGTGGAGGTGGGAGAGGCTCCTGCCACTGCTGCTGTACTCACCAGGTATGAGCATGGCTTCTGGCTTAGTGGCTGCTCCCCCTTTGGAAGCACACTGGCCACCAGGGAGTAGCCCCTGAATTGAGCATCTGCCTGTGGTGGTCATTGCACATCATAGTGACTGGTTGTTTCAGTTGTTCTGCCATAATGATCACTTAAGCTTTTATTATATAGATGAGAGGCCTGGTGCATGAAATTTGTGCATGGGACTCCTAACTGCTGGCTCCTAACTGCTCACTTGCCTGCCTTCCTGATCGCCCCTAACTGCTCCTGCCTGCCTGCCTGATAGGCCCTAACCACTTCTGCCTGCTGGCCTGATCACCTCTACCTGCCTCTGTCTGCCATCCTGGTTGCTCCTAACTGCCCTCCCCTGCTAGCCTGGTCACCTCTAACTGCCTCTGCCTCAGCCCCCACCACTGTGACTTTGTGCAGAAGATGTCTGGATGGATGTCTGGAAGACATCCAGTCTAATTAGCATTTTACCCTTTTATTAGTATAGATTATACAACATAAGCTTTAAGGTAGAATTGCATTAGTAGAAATGAAGACATTTCATTAAAAAATGTGTATTGGTTTGATATGATTCAAATCCACTTATTTATGACAAAAATCAAGTCTTTAAGAATAGAATTGCTTGCCCTAGCTGGTTTGGCTCAGTGGCTAGAGCTTCAGCCTGAGGACCAAAGGACCCAGGTTCAATTGTGATCAAGGGCACATACTTAGGGTTTCAGGCTCGATCCCCAGATGGATTCCTGGAGGAGGCAGCTGATCAAGGATTCTCTCTCATCATTGATGTTTCTCTCTCCCTCTCCATTCCTCTGTGAAATCAATACAAAAATATATATAAAAAATAAAAGAATAAGATTACTTTGCTATCAAAGTCAAGTAAGGTGTGTCATTCATTGTCCCTGAAGAAGTCTGAGCAGCTCAGTTGATAAGCGACTTCTTTGGGTTCTTATCAAATAAAATCGATGGAGAAGCAACTACATCCACATGCATTTAGGCTATAAAGACTGAAAGTTGGGGAGAACAGAGTGCTTCTGGGTCAGCGGCTGGGAGGCAGGGAAGATGTGGGAATGCCCAGTGCCTGGAAGCACTGGAGGGTCTGGGATATGCAAATCTTCTGGGGGTGGGGTCAGACCCTATGCTCTGAGACGTCAGCTCCGAAGGGAGGGCAGGGGTGAGGTTCCAGGATCCCCTTCCTGTTAGGCTCCTCCTCCTCCCCGTAACCCCCTCACTCAGTGTTTGGCAAACCATGGCTCTCGAGTCGCATATGGCTCTTTGGCTCCTTGAGTGTGGTTCTTCCACAAAATACCATGGCCTGGGTGAGTCTATTTTGAAGAAGTTTAAGTTTAAAAAATTTGGCTCTCAAAAGAAATTTCAATCGTACCGTTGATATTTGGCTCTGTTGACTAATGAGTTTACAGATCACTGCCCTAACCTGTCCATTTAGATGAAGGAAGTGGAAAGTCCCTCAGTCCTGGATCTCTCCCAGAGCAGGTGAAGGGTGTTTGTTTGGTTTCTTTGATTCTTCTTACACATTGAAGCGGGTAGCAGGGGAGTGTCTGCCAGACCTGGTTTCCTTCTGCTTGCTTCCCAGAGCTGCCCCACATGATGCTTTTTCCCTTCCTTCCCCACTGCCCCGAGCTAACACACATGAGATCACTAGGGACAAAACTGGGGTCCCCATTGTATTGTGTAGAGATTGCATTCCACAGGAATCTGCCTGATCCAGGCAGGATTGGGGTCCTTCACTGTGGGAAAGGCTCGATTTAAACAAAGCCACCGCTTAGACACGTGCCAGCTGAGCCATTTGGGGAGGGTTTATCATCCCTTCTGGCTGTTTCCTTAGAAACCACAAACTCAAGATAGCAGAGCTGGGGTCTGCCCCTGGGCCGGACAGCCTCTGGGATGGGTCACACAGCGGTCATGATGTTATGGCATCCCAGCTAATTTGCATATTCCTCTATTAGTATATATGATAGTTACTACAAATTGGCTAAAAGGCTAACATGAAAATTAAACACAGTTTGTATATGGGATGCTGACATGGTTACAGTAGAAAGGTGTCTCCAGGGAGGAGTCCCTTTTCCTTTTTTTGGTCACATGACTTTGTATGTTTCATCTCATTTCTATACAGATGACTCAAGTTGTCTAGAATCCCTATTCTTGTTTTCCTTTTTAAACTCTCTGACCACGTAGATATGTGTCTGTCTTCGTGAATTTAAAGCTGAATGGCTTTCAATTAGGACGTGGTCAGAAATTTACCTCCTGTTGCTTTTGCTGGTCTTTCCATCTAGTTTACTCATCTTTCACACAATAAGTTTCTGAAAATATCCATATTAATATTTCCCTTTCTGTGCTCTAAACATATATCACTGATGCCAGCTATGTTTCCTGGTGTTATTCACTTTCCTCTCTTTACTTGTTGGGTTATATCAGAAGGTGTGCTAACTTATTTCAAACACCTCTGCAGGTTTTCTTTTCCTTTTTCTTTTTTTTCAGCTTTACTCACAATTGACAGAAAATCAGAGCGTCTGGTGATTCAGATAAATTCTTACGCTCATAGCTGCTGAGATTCTTCCAGAAACTCACATATGGTGACAGTCTTTTCTTCTTCCAATAATTTTTTTTTCACTAAATAATTGGACTCTTCATCTAGGCTGCGAAACCTGAGAGATTGTATCTGGAGGCTCCAGTAAATATAGATGTGTGGTACTTTATATAGCCAGCCATAAAGCATTAGGAAGTATCTACTTGTATAAGGCCTGCCATTATTATTTTTAAATTTTATGTATTTTTTTATTTTCTAAACTTTTTTTTTAACATTTGACCTTTCTCACCCATTTCTCTCACCGCTAGCCCTGCCTCCAACAGCCACCAATCTGTTTTTAATTTTTAAAAATAGTAAAATGTGAACCCTTTAAAAACAATTATAGTTCTAACTTACAGGATACTGAGATATTTAAAAGGGAGCAAATCAACCTTCTTAGTTTCCAAACCAACTCTTTGCCGCTGCTTTTCTGTTCCTCATTTCTGTTCCCGGTGACTCTATGCAACACTTTGTCCTAGTGTTCCCTAATGAGGAAATTCAAGCTTTGGAGACAGATTCTGGTTTCAGTCCTGATTCTCCCAATAGCTGTGGGCCCTCAGGAACATTTTTGACCTCTGAGATTGAGTTTATCCTTCTGTAAAATGGGGGCAGTCAGACTTTTCCTTCTGGAGTATTTTAAAAACAGGGCCTGTCAGGTGCTCACCAGAGTGCTGGCCCTCCAAGGCAATTTGTTAAATTCTTACTCCCTCCTCCTGTCTGTCCCTCTCTGCCGGGTCCCTTTGCTACAGCACTTATTTGGGATGTATTTCCCTGCATCCTCTAAACTCTGTATGGAGCAGACTTCCCAACTTCCCCTTCTCCAATCCATTTCACACACTTCCATTCCTCAAAAAGTTCCCTGAAACCAAGATTTTCATCAGTTTTCTGACAGATCAAATCCTTTACATATTTCCTACCATCAATAGAGAAAGTTAAGTTAAACATCCCCAACCCAACTGAATGTCCTGCCTGGAGCAGACAGGAGGGGCCAGAATCAAAGGCAGGGGAGCCAGGGTCCCCTTTCTCCCCCTGGCTGGCTCCTTTCCCTGCCTGAGTTTGTGCCCTGTCTTAGAGGAGAATGAGCTTCCAGCTGGTGCAGCTGCTCTTCCAGAGCCAGTGCTGTGAGAGGTGCAGGCGCTTCACCAGAGCTGCAGACAGGTGTCCCCTTGGGGCTGTGCTCTGGACTCCGGAGGTCATGCCCGGAAGGCATGTGAATAAAGGAGGTGAAGAAAATCAAATAATGATGTGCAAGCCACTGAGTGTCTTCCCCTTTTCCTCTTTGGGCCAAGGTGAAAGAGAAAGAGAGGAAGTGCTCAAGCAGGTGCATGAAAGGCATCTAAGATCTCAACTTGAGATCTATAACCAGAATAAACAGCAAGTCAGACATTTCTGGGAGAAGGTGTTAATCTGTGTTATAATTTATTTTAGATGCCATATTGAGGCCTTTAGAGCCCAGGACTGGGGAGGCCAACTGTGATTTGTTCCCTAGCGTTAAGATGTGGTAAATTTCCAACAGGTTACCATATCACAGTTTGTTCAAAGGGATCTGAGTCCGTGCCCAGTTGAGTGATTTAGTTCTGACTGTCCCCACCTTTGGGCAGGCTGGCGATGAGTGACAGCCCTGGTGGGCATTAACTGCCTTGGTCAGCGGGTCAGCGAACCTGTCAAGGAAAACACGCCACACTGCCAAACCCTGCGATCTCTTGGTGAGCAGGGCAGGTGTGGCAGCCCCCCTGAGTACAAAATAGCACTTAAAGCCCAGGTAATAAGGATGCGCTGGTTCCTCCCATCCTGAGAGAACTTCTACGTGGGCTGCTTGTGGTGGGGATCCCTCTGAGCAATTAGAAGGAGACAGGTTCAGGGATGCTGTGTTGGAGGAAAGGTTGCAGAGAGTCCACTGTGAGTAAATTAAGTGACTAAATCAATGTTAACCAACTGTTTCAGGGATTCGTTCAAACTAGGGCGACCGCAAGTGTCACTGCAATGCCTGTTGCCCACTACAATTATTTATAGTGCCCTCTTTCATTCTTAAAGGGGATCTGGCGTGGGAATAAATCACATGGCTACTCTTACTGTCAAAACAGAGAATGAATGGGAGATTGAGGTAAAGAGGAGGGGGGGGAAGAAAGCCTGGGAAGGTATAAGCTCTCCACAGAACAGCTTTGTTTGTGAACAAGCCTGTGGACTAGTCTGCCATTAGAAAAGTTCACATCAGCTTTGTGACTTGGGGCAAGTGAATTGGTCTCTTTGAGGTCACTTTATTTACCTGCAAAATGGGGAGCATTTTATGCAATAAGGTATATTTTAATTAAAGTGTGCACATTGTTTTCTTAGACAGAATGCTATTGCACACCTGATAGACTACAGTATAGTGTAAGCATAACTTTTCTGTGCACTGGGAACCAAAAATGTGTGACCCACTTTCTTGTGATATTTGCTTTAGTATGTCTCTCTCACATCAATATTTCTCTATCCCTCTCCCTCTCTACCTCGTTCTCCCTCTCTCTCTTCCTCTCCCTCTCCCTTTCCCTCTCCCTCTTCCTCTTCTCCTTCTCCCTTCCACTCTTTCTAAAAATCAATGGAAAAAATATCCTTAGGTGATCAACAACAACAAAAATAGGAACCTTGCAGGAACCTTGTCATCCACCTTCATGTGCTTCCCTTCATGCTACCAGAGAGAGCTAAGTCAGTTCATTTCACTCTCCTGGTTTGACTTGGTAAGATAATTAATTTAAAAGCTAAAATGAACAATGTGTGCTAAGACAAAAACTATTACATGAGGTGAGTACAGGCCACCCTTGGAGAATTAAGAGTAGACAATTCTTGGGGGTCCTCCCAACTTGACACACGAGAAATCAAAATGGAATCGCTCCTTGAGAATACAAGTGTTGAGCAATCTCTGAGCTATTGTCACAGTGATTCCAGAACCTACAGAGCAGTGGCCTGGGCTGTAGTAGGATGGCGTGGCTTTTGTTACTTCAGTGTCTGGGCTGCTTGCGGATCTGAGCAGCTGCAGTAGCACCAGCAGTGACAGTACATCTTTTTAAATGTGAATGGCAGTCGGGTGTGCGGTGGACTTTTCTAGACGTGCAGGAAGATGCAGTCTGCTGTCTTGATAGCACTCTTGTATAGGTTCATATCTGTCAGCAGGTGTCCTTTAAACTCTGAAGCTTCATGGGGATCTCTCTGGGGTCATAGTCCCAAGGCTGAACTTAATACTGAAGGAAGTTGACTTAGGACCTTGTTAGCCACTGGCATCACTTCTGGAGATAAAGGAAAAGAGTTTAATTTTGATTTTGTTTTTCTCTAAAGGCTGTGTGCAGTCAAGAGCAGGGCTGTGTGGATGTTTGCAAGAGGGAGGAAAAGGGAAAAAAAACACTTGTCTGTGCCACGTGTCTCAGATGATATACTTGCTTCTCTTCCTGAAAGCTTGAAGTCCTAGAAGCCTTGCCAGCTCACTTGAGTGTCTTCATTTTCTGCCATTTTCTCAATAATCTTATAAAATCACGGTGGAGATGTTAGAGTGCTGCCTGCTGAAGCAGGCTGTCCATGTGGGTGCCCATCCGGTTCTGCTCTTGGTCTCTGTGTGAGTGAGTCTGACACTCTAAAACACTGTGACAGTGTCTTGACTATTAAAGTGAGATTGAAATTCATTTGATTTGTAGACAAACCACTGGTGTCTATATATATTGATTTTTTTACAGAGAGGAAGGGAGAGGGATAGAGAGTTAGAAACACCAATAAGAGAGAAACAACAATCAGCCACTTCCTGCACACTCCCTCCTGGGGATGTGCCCACAACCAAGGTACATGCCCTTAACTGGAATCGAACCTGGGACCTTTCAGTCCGCAGGCTGATGCCCTATCCACTGAGCCAAACCGGTTAGGGCGGCAAACCACTGGTGTTTTAAAACACAGAATTGCAAGTCATGGTGGCAGGGACAGGTGTGTGTGTCAGTGCTCACAGAGCCAGGTGCTCCCTCCAGTGAAGAAATAAACTCCTTTATCTTCTAAGACAGTGGAGTGCAACAGGATCCTAAGCACACTGATTTCATATATTGAGTTAAAAAGATTTCCTGTTTCCCCAAAAATTTCAGGTGAAGGATATCCTCATATCACTCATTTTTTTTCATTGTAACCTAAACCTGTTAATATCTATATTCAGCAAAGCTGCCATGGTTGCCTGGCAACGAAGCTCAGTGGGCTAGTGAGGCACCAAAGCAAGAAATCAGATGCAGCTGACAAAACCTTGATTTATGCTGCCACTGCACAGAAAACTCATTCTCCCTGTGTTCTGTATGGATTTTCCTTTACAAAGCATAAGTAAATCTTTCAACATGTTAGCTCAATGCTATTAGGACTTTTAAAATGATGGTATATTAGTTGACGTTTCAAAGCAGTTGAATAAGTTTGAAGGAGGAATGTCTCTATCTCTCCCTTAATGAAAGCAAGGGTAGGTTCTTTTCCTCAGAGGCCATCTTGCACTTTTCATTCTCATTTTTTTTTCCTCTGAAGAAAGATGTATGCAGGGATAAAATAGCATGGAAGTTGAAGTGTAAAAATTGGGAAATAGGGTTTTGGATTAATTACTTCCAAACATGTACTTTTATATCTTATGCATGGAAGTAAAAGGAAGAATGAATTAAAATGACTTTAAAATTGATTTTAGGGAGAGAGAGAAAAAAATGCCAATTTGTTATTCCACTTATTGATGCATTCATTATGCCCGGACCCAGGATCAAACCTTGGCATATTGGATGGACACTAACTAACTGAGCTACCTGGCCAGGGCCTGAAATGACTTTTTCTTTAAAAATTTAATAAATCTTTATTGTTCAGATTATTACAATTGTTCCTCTTTTTCCCCCATAGCTCTCCTCAACCCAGTTCCTACCCTACCCTCTGCTCTTATCTCCCCCCACTGTTCTCATCCATAGGTGTACGATTTTTGTCTAGTCTCTTCCTGTACCCCCCACATTCCTTTCCCCCCAAGAATTGTCAGTCTACTCTTAATTCACCAGTTTATTCTGTTCATCAGATTTTTTATTCACTTGATTTTTTAGATTCATTTGTTGATAGACATGTATTTGTTGTTCATAATTTTTATCTTTACCTTTTACTTCTTCCTCTTCTTAAAGAATACCTTTTAGCATTTCATATAATACTGGTTTGGTGGTGATGAACTCCTTTAGCTTTTTCTTGTCTATGAAACTCTATATCTGACCTTCAATTCTGAATAATAGCTTTGCTGGATAGAATAATCTTGGCTGTAGGTTCTTAGTATTCATCACTTTGAATATTTCTTGCCACTTCCATCTGGCCCGCATAGTTTCTGTTGAGAAATCAGCTGACAGACCTATGGGTGCTCCCTTGTAGGTAATTGTTTTTCTCTTGCTGCTTTTAATAGTCTCTCTTTATCTTTTGCTCTTGGCATTTTAATTATGATGTGTCTTGGAGTGGTCCTCTTTGAATTCCTTTTGTTTGGGGTTCTGTGTGCTTCCTAGACTTGTAAGTCTGTTTCTTTCACCAAGAGGGGAAAGTTTTCATTCATTATTTCTTCAAATAGGTTTTCAGTATCTTGCTCTCTCTCTTCTTCTGGCACCCCCA
>JAAGEH010002534.1:32712532-32763651 GCA_011751065.1 Lasiurus cinereus
TTTTTTTTTTTTTTTTTTTTTTTTTTTTTTTTTTTTTGCTTTTCTGGTTGAGTGTGTTTTCCTTCTTTGAATTTCAGATCTTTGACTTGATTCTTGCATTCCTCTAGTCTGCTGCTAGGTCTCTGTATAATATTCTTTATTTTACTCAGTGTATGTTTAATTTCTAGTTGGTCCTTTTTCATATACTCGAGGGTCTTGCTAAATTTATTGGCCTTTTCTAGAAAATTCTTGAAAAACCTTATAGCCATGGTTTTGAACTCTATATTCAGTTGTTTGTTTTCCTCCATTTCTTTCATTTGTGGTCTCTTTCTTTGTTTCTGCATTTCTGCTGCTTTCCTGAATTGGTAGAGTAGCTTTGTGTAGTAGGTGTCCTATAGGGCCCTGTGGCTCAGCCTCCCCAGTTACCTGAGGTAGACACTCTTGGTGCACCCCTTTGTGGAATGTGTGCACAATCTTGATTGTTGTTGGTATCACTAGGAGGAATTGATCTCCATGCCAATTGGCTATGAGGATCAGCTGTGTCTATGCTGGGAGAACTTCTGTGCTGGAGGCACCCTTATAAAACAAGACTTGCAAAATTGCAAAAGTCTCTGTGCTCAGCTTGAATGGGTTGGAGTCTCAGGTCGGAACACACAGCCTTGACTTTTCGTCAGCCCTGTCCTATTAAGCCCTGGGTCTCAGTGTCCCTCGGTAATCACTGCAAGCACTTCTGAGAGAAAGCCGCCCTCGAGTTTCACCTGCTGCCAGACAGTCCAGTCCAGTTTCTCCCCGAATGAGACTGGATTCCCAGAAACTTGCCTGGAATTGGAGTTCAGTGTAATCGGAACTTTTGTCTCCCTCCCGCTTGAAAAAGCCAGCCATACACTCAGCCACTCGTGCACTCAGCAGTCAGTCCTCTCTCCATGCACGCACCTCCAGACCGCTGCCTTCCACAGCTCCCCTGAGTCTCCATGTGCTTTCTCTTTTCCTGACAGTCCAGATTCCCCTGATTGAGTCTGGTTTCCCAGAGTCTTGCCCAGGACTGGAATTCAACGCAGTTGGGAGCTTCAGTCTTCCTCCTGCTACAGAAAGACAGCTGCACACTCAGCCACTCATGCACTCAGCCACCCGTCCTCTCCTTGCATGTGTCTCCATACCTCAGCTTTTTAAAGCTCCTCTGAGTCTCAATGTGCTTTCCTCTTTCTTTCTAGTTGTAGAATTTCCACTCAGCCAGCTTTCCTGTGATTCTGGATGGTGTCCATTTTGTCTTTTAGTTGTAGTTTTGATATTGTTGTGTGAGGCAGCATTTTAGGTGTTTACCTATACTGCCATCTTGGTTTCTCCCTGAAATGATCTCCCTCTCTCCTTCCCTCCCCTTCTTCCTTCCTTCCTTCCTACCTACCTTCCTTCCTTCCTTCCTTCTGTCCTTCCTTCCTTTCTATTAATGTATTACATGTGTATATATCTTCCCATCCCCCCCCCCCCCCACTCCCATGCACGCCCTAAACCCCCAGTGTCTTGTGTCTATTGGGTATGCTTATGTGCATACTGACTTTTCTTATGTAGATTCTTTTTCTTTTCTTATATTCTTCCCCATGGAAATTTTATCACCTCTAATGATAAGAAAAAGAAATGCCTTTGGATAAAATAAAATGAGTGTCTTCTACTTCATGGACAATATATACAGTGTTATTGGAACATGATTTGGGATTTAAAGCTTACATTATCTGTTGTTTTACTATCTTACTTTTTTTCCTAGTTCAGATTTATTATGTAAGTCCAATATTCTGAAGAAAAGTAAACCAAGGGACTCTGAGTCAAATCCTTTTTGAAATAAGACTGGGGAGGAATATAAGATAAAGCAAATAACCAGGACTATTAAAGTGAAGATGAAGATAAGTCTTAAAGAATGAGAATAAAAGATTGATAGAACTAACTTTGTAATATCTGTAGTAACTGGCAGAATCCTCAAAATCTGCAGGGAACATAACTTTTGGTTCCTACATGATGGAGGAAGCCAGTCTTTCATTATTACTTTGTTGTCAGTCATTTATATCTATTTGACGTTCTTTCTTTTATCTTTATTCCATAATTGGTATGAATTACTGTTTTGGGGGCAAATTAAGAGTTCACATTTTATGTAAAATCTCCTCTGATTTGTAAGTGTTGACTTCAATGAAAACTAACAATGCCAACCTTTTAAATTTTAAACAAAACATGACTGGAAACCAGAATATGCTCATGATTGTCGAGGAGAGAGAAGAGGGTTGCCTGAGGAATCCTATGGAATCTCACCTGTGAAGGGGCTACATATGAAAGCAATGAGTTGTCAGGGAGGCCCAGGAAACAGAACCCTGCAGGTCACCATGGTGACAGAGCAGGGAGGAGATATCAGCTGAAAGAGGAGTGGCATCCACTGGGTTAAAAGTGCTTTCAGGTATTCGTGATCTGAGAAGAGAAATTTCAAGTGGTTGGTGAAGTCAAGCATGAATGCAATGAATGATAGGGAGTGTGTAAATGATAAAAGTGGTAACAAGCAAAATACTTGTACAGCCTACATTTCCCAGGAGGAAGTAGGCTATAGTCACTTGAGGAGAAGTTAAGGGAAGACACAGAACAAATTTTTGGATAAGTGGGAGAAGATGGGATCAAATACAGAGGTCAGGGTTAACCTTATAAAGAATTAAAAATTCTTTAAATGGAAGTAGATCACAAATATTAATATGTAAAGTTTTAGTGTGAGGTTAATGACATGAATTTTGAGTAAATTCCATGTTCGTTGACATGTTTTGTTTGGAGTAGAGATGAGGTCCTTGGGAAATGAGGAGGTCAAGGTGAGATAGAAGGAAGAATGGAAAAGAAAAATCTATAATGAAATAATTATAAGCATATGGAGAGTCATGGTGAATTTGGATAAAGTCTTTTATTGACTTCTCCAGCAATTTGCAGGAACCTGGGAGAAAATGACTGAAATTATCTTTAATCAGTAAGAACTAAAGATAGTTAAGATAGTACTGCTGAAGTGTTGGGCCTTGGGTAATGTGGAGAAGATATTTCAGAGATATTAACTCAAGATCACGGGAAGGGCTAAGTGTATGTTTATTCTAAGAGAGGAGCAGACAAGGTAAAAATAAAAAAGTTATGATCAGAGGAAAGTTTCAGAGTCTGCAGGCCCTTAGAAAAAACAATTTTGGACAAAGGCAAGCAGAGGTAAGAGGTATATGTGTGGGTTCCTGGTGAGCAAGTGAGAGTCATTCAGGTAGAGGAGAGCCAGGGACATAAGAGCAGGGACTGAATTTTGCGTGACACCCTGGATGACCTCAGAGAACATAGTAGAGAGAAAAAACAGGCCAGGTGAAACAGTGTTTGAAAAACATTGGGAATACTTCCACAGTTGGTAAATAGACACTCTACTTTTATTCTATGTAACTTACAATTTACAATTATAAAACCAAACTAAACCGTTTGTTCTTGATACCTTTCTTCCCTACTAAATTGAAGAGAAAGACTGCATTTTATTGATTTTGTTCACCACTGACTACCCATTTCCAACATAGTGATGGCTCATAGTAACCATGATTCATAAGTATTTGTCACATGAATAAAAAGACAGCAACAGAAGTGGGAAGAAATGCATGTAATATGATTTCTTGGACTTAAAAAAAATATGTGTGTCACTGACTGACATGAGTGGAAAATGTTTTGGAAGTGACAGTAAGGAACTTATCTCTTGATAAAAATATAAAAGATAAAAATTTCCAGCTCAAATAAAAGATATATAATGTAATAAAAGATATATAATGTATTTAAACATTTGCTACTCTACAGGAGACAAAGAAGGTGATTTAATTTTTTGGTCATAAGCATGTGGATAGTTCACTGCTTTAGTCACATAAAGCAAAAACATTCTTTTAAGTCTAAATATTTCAAAATTGTATATTTTATGTTTCCTTTTTAAAAATATATTTTATTGATTTTTTTTACAGAGAGGAAAGGAGAGGGATAGAGAGTTAGAAACATCAATGAGAGAGAAACATCGATCAGCTGCCTCCTGCACACTCCCCATGGGGAATGTGCCCACAGCCAAGGTACATGCCTTTGACTGGAATCGAACCTGGGACCACTGAGTCAAACTGGTTAGGGCTTATGTTTCTTAAAAGATCATTTTAAAATGACAAATGTATTTTAAAATTTGTAACTCTCTGAAAGCATGCTATGATTTCTAGGGTTCCCATTCAGTTTTCACAAGCTCGCTTTTAAAAGTTTGCACAATCTGGCTGTTGGGGTCAGAATGCACAGTGGGCTGGATTTGCACCTGCCTGGCAGAACAGCCCGAAAGGTGCCCAGCATGGGAGCCAGCAAAATCACAGAAGGCATAAGGTGCACTTGACACCTTTGGCTTTTGGCAAAATGACTCAAGGATATGACTTGACAACTTTTTTGGGTGAACAAGTTGTCCCTTTTCTTTAAAATGGTATCAAGAAAAAAAACGTATATTTGCTGATGTCAGCCAGAAAATGAAGCACTTTAAAAAATGTAATTTTCAAATAGATTAATATTTGAATATGAATTTACCCTGGTTCTTGTCTTAGTTTGGAAGCATTGCAGAATTACCTTTTTTTTTTTAAAAAAAGAAAAGTTCATGCCCCTTAAGTGATAGGATTATACTTTTGCCCTCTTTGTTACCACCTTTTTTCACTAAAAGTAACATCTCCATTATTGAAACAAAAGTAAAACTGTTGTCAGACAGTTCTCAAATTTTAAAATATAGGTTGATATTTTCTGGAATAAAATTGTTATCTTATTTCTGTATTATATGTATAAAAGGGAGAAGTAGGTTTTGTAAAAGATATCTATACTAATAAAAGGATAATATGCTAATTAGACCAGATAGATGGGACATCTTCTGGATGTCCTTCAGACAAAGCCACAGTGGTGGGGGCTGAGGCAGAGGTGGTTAGGGGCAATCAGACAGGCAGGCAGAGGCAGTTAGGGACAATCAAGCAGGCTGGGAGCAGTTAGAGGCAATCAGGCAGGTGGCAAAGTGGTTAGGGGTGATCAGGCAGGCAGGCAGAGGGGTTGGGGCAATCAGCAGGCAGGCAGGTGAGCATTTAGGAGCCAGCAGTCCCAGGGATTGGGCCTAAACTGGCAATCAGACATTCCCTGAGGGGTCCTGGATTGGAGAAGGTGCAGGCCAGGCTGAGGGACACCCCCCACCCCCAAACACGAATGTCGCACACCAGGCCTCTAGTATATATATATTTTACAAAAAGAGGAAAAATAGAGGATTTTTAAGAAACAGAGAGGAAGACAAAGTCAAATATCTCCAGCAGTTACATGAACACTAGGATGCCAGGAATTTTTGTTCTGAAGGTAGAACTTGAACAGCAGGTAGGAGTTTCCATAGAATGCACAGATAAGATCTTCTGGGTCACAGCCACGTGGTGCTGACATCAGCCATCCTGTCCATGCCTGGACCTTGAATAGAGTAGACCCTTAAGAAGACAATGATTTTTATTTAATCCCTAAATTTCTATTTGTTTCACAACGGATGTCCTGTTATATAGACCACTGGATGAGAGAAGCAAGTATATTTTTAAACATGCATATAGTAAGTGGATTATTGATTAGACAATTACAGTGATGATAGAAAAGCAATCTAAAATTTAACATTAGGATTTTCCAGTTTGAAATAGATACAACATAAAGATATCTCTGAGACCAGTTGTTATATGAAGAAATGATATCAGAATACCTATTTTATTCATCCGACTGATAACTATAGAGTACTTTTTATGTGTACTGGAGAATCAGTGACCAAGTTCTGGCTCTCAAGCAATTTACAGTGTGACCAGCTCTAAGCCTATTTGTAGAAAGTAAGGGATATCTCTGATATTTGTTTTATTTACAAAGAGATTATTCTCAACTTTGAGTAGTACAATTTTTTAAGTTATATTTTCAGATATTATTTTAAAGCTGCCTTTAAAATTCTAGAATTCGCAGGTTAAGGTTGGATTTTGTAACATTTTTTTATCCTCTCTAAAATTAAATCTATTTTGATGGTAACAATTGGGCTTACTCAATTTCTAAGCCAAGAAAAGCATGTTATAGAATAAAAATATTCTTAACCTTTAGGATAGATATATAAAATATGCAGGTTATTTATCCAACAATTTTTTTCTGGAAGTTTTTCTCTCAACTTATTCTGTCCCCTCTTTATATATTACTTTCTTACAGATTTTGTTATTCTGACCACAATGCATGCATGTGGTGGGGCATGGGGGATGGGAGGTCCAAGTAGAAAAAAAAGATATGCAATAAAAAATAAATACCTCCACAACTCCCTCTCTCCCTCAATTTTACTCCCCAGGGAAAGCCACTGTTAAGAGAGTTTATAATTTGTATTTCATATGGTGATTACTAGTATACATTTAAATATTAGTTTATCTCTCATATAGTAACTCATTAAATTAACTTTAGACCCTTTGAAAGAAGAATTTGAAACAAACCTTCCACTTCTTAGAGCTATATTCTGTTTTGAAACTGGATTAAGTCTTTAACTTTATTATATAGCATGATTTTTAAAATTGGAAACTAATAAATAGCATTTATAATCTTGTGATTATAAAAATTTCATTTACATATTGGATCCATGGAGAAGCATATATCTCCAATGTCATAAAAAGTTGCTACTCAGATGTGACTCTTTCATACTTCCAAGCCAGTGAATTTTTTTTTTTCTTTAAAGTTTCTTATACTTCATCTCAGTTCTGTTCACCTGATAATGTGATGGATAGTCCATTAAGTTCTTGTTCTTGGGTTTTTTTGTTTGTTCGTTTGTTTTGTTGAAAAACCTTTAGTAGTTAGAAAAAAAATCTGTTTATAATACACACTCAGAAATTTTTTTCTTTACATTTAGCTACTTACCTTGATATGGAATTATTGTTTCAGAATATATTTTTTCCTCAGATTTGTTATTGTTTTTCTTCAATTATGCAGGATTGCTAGGAAAAAACCTATGATCAACCTGATTATTTGGAGATTTTCATATTCTTTTATTCTAGGATCTTTTCATATTTTCTCTTAATCTATTAATTTCAATTTTTCTTCAGGACAAGTCTAGGTATGAGTATTTCTCTCAATCATCCTGTTTAGCATTGGATAGAACTTTCAACCTAAATAAATCTATGTTTCTTACATGTTCTTCATTCTTTTTAAAGATAATGTTGAAACACTAGGAGCTATCCATAATTCTTAACTTTTTTCATATTTTTTATAATTTTCCCTTGGTTTTACATACCACCACTTTGGTCTTCAAATACATCCCTTCTATTAATTATCCTGACCATTGGATTTATTTTTTTATGTTAGCAAGTATATTTTCATTTTTAAGAACTTTCCCATTGCCTCATTGGTTCTTGTTCATAGCTTCTTGTTTTTGTTTTATAAATGCAATATCTCTTGACTCTCTGACATTAGTAATTTATATTTTTTGTTTGTTTAAGTTTGGTCATGTTCCTTTATTTCTGTGTTCTCAAGGGTCATTTTAAAAAATATATATTTTTTATTGAATTCAGAGAGGAAGGAGAGGGAGAGAGGGATAGGGATTTCAATGATGAGAGAGAATCATTGATCAACTGCCTCCTGCATGCCCCACACGGGGAGTTGATCCTGAAACCCAGGCATGTGTCCATGACCTCCTGGCTCAGAGGTCAATGCTCAACCACTGAGCCACGCTGGTCAAGCAAGGGTCATTTTTTAAATGTGTTTATTTTTTATTATCTCTTTTAAACTGTTCATTTTATTTTCAAATGTCTGGTTGTCCTTATTCTTCATATTTGTGAATGATTTTCTATATAGGTTCATATAGGCAAGTGGCACGGGGTCTCTCTGTACTTTTTTAGTGTTGTTTCCCCAGTAGACCCATTCTGTGTGGGTGGAAGGGCGAGCTGTGATTCTGTGAAAGTGAAGAGCACTGTGTGGCTGTCATACTTCCTAGAGGATGTGCAGTCAGGGAACCACCAGGCAGAGAATCACAGTCTCCTTAGTTAGAGTTAGCAAGGCTTATACTCTTGGAGGTGGAGCACTTTAGTTCACTGCTGAGAAAACCTATGTGACCTTCCCCCAGAACAGTTCGTTCTGTGTTTTGAGGGGGTCAGTACTTACCTTAAACTGCTTTGCTCCTTCTTCAGTCCCAGCATCTTTTAAAGTGCATTATATATATAAAACTTATTTATATATATAATGGTAAAATTTAAGGTTTCCTGCCTATTCAATGTAGTACATAAATTTAAGTCTAGCCTAGCCAGTTAGTCTCAGTGGTTGAGCATCGACCTATCTACTAAGAGGTTGCCAGTTTGATTTCCAGTTAGGGCACATGCCCAGGTTGTAGGCTCATTCCCAAAAGTGGGGTGTGCAGAAGGTGGCCAATCAATGTTCTCTCTCTCCTTGATGTTTCTTTCTCTCCCTTTACCTTTCTCTCTCTTTCAAAATCAGTAATAAAATAAAATAAAATCCTAAGTCTAAACCGATTACTCAGTTATATATTTGAAATTGGAATTAAAAGACTGATATAAATTCTCTTAAATGTTAAAAATACAAAATATATGAACTATGCAAGACTCTTTTATATTAAAATATTAATTTTTTTTTTAGTCTTTGAAATGTTGCTGCTTTTTAATTCTAAATTTTCCCAGGCTTACCCACCAAGAAAATAATTCAGCCAATTAAAATTATATAATGACCAGAAATACTGACCCAGATTCTGAATGAATGCTTGTCAATGAATATAATGAAAGATGCTCAGATCTCTTAAAGGCACTTATCAACCACGGGTAATTCTGCCCTCAAAAAGGCACTTCTTTGTAAATATATGTGCTTGTGGGGATAAGGGTGTGAGTCAGTGCAGGAAAGAAATCTTATAAATAGGTCATCCAGATCCCTCATCTGCTTCTTGGTCTAGCTCCTGTGTGCACTGAATTGGATTGTGTTTCTTCAGCTTCTAACATTTGTGTATGCTTTTTTCATCTAATTGTAAACACCTTGGATAAATCCAGTCTCCTTCTCATGTGTTTTCTAAAAGCTAGGAGTAAAGGCCGCTTAGAGGATGTTTAAATGATATGCAATTGAGTTCTAGAAAGCTCTCATAAAGTTGATTTTATTGTCACAATGTTCAAGGTCACAGTGCTGACAATTACCGAGAGACTGAGCAAGTGACTGCTGACCTCTAGAGGATACTTGATGCAACAAATGATATATTTTTTTAACTAATAAGGACACTGACATTAGATGGTTGTAAGGAATTTGAATTAGGATATTGCAAGTAAAGAGCATAACCTAATGCTTAGCACTTAGGACTCAGTGACTATTATCATGTCTTATGGCTGCACTAGGTAAAGCACTGTCAATAACAAATATTCCTATTTAGATGAAAGAAACTTTCAGGCATATATTTAAATGATTGATATTGCATATCTTCCTGTCTGCCCTTTGTTTTAAGCAATATTCTACTAGCTGAGTATTGCAATAATAATTTAGCTTCATAGCAGAATCTCTGAACCTTACTTAGCATGATTGATAACTATCCTTAGGTTGAATAGTTTTTTGTTGTGGAGCTGTCCTGTGCATTATAGGAGGTTGAGCAGCATCCCTGGTTCCTACCCACTAGATATCAGTAAGCTACCCCTCTCTGGAGGTCTCTAGAGCTTTACAAATGTTTTCTGGGAGGGCAGAATCACCTGTGGTTGGAAACTACTGTTTTATATTGACACTAATTTTTGTATATTTTTAAAAATTATTTTCTTCTGCTTCTCTGAACTCATTTCCTGTCTTGGGAGCTTTATATCTTTTGCCCTAAAAGCAGTATAGACTATGTGATCACATCCCCTTTTCCTCAAGCTCAATGTCTGAAGTGAAAATGTAATTAAGATTAAATACAAAGTTTTATTTACATTAATAATCAACCTATGGGGAGGGCGAATATTTCTCATAACCCATCAGATAGTGCTTCTTGTGAGCCTGATTTTTGTTTCTTAACTTTGTTACTGGTTAAGAGAATTGCAGATGTGTTCCACTGAGGAAAGTGGTATGTTCCCATTGTAGTCTTCTAGTTAATCATTTCAAAGAGCCTTTTCTATTTGTGGTTATTATAAAAATAATGGCTTTCAGGTCATCTATTTATGGTAAAGTTAATTCCACTCTCCTGAAATAATGTAGGCTTTTGATGAAAGGAGTCTATTTACTAGAGGCTCTGGAAATCAATAAATATTTTAACTTGAAGTATAAAACACAAAGTGCTTACACGATAATCTCAGAGGTTATTAGCTTCTTATAATCAGTAAATATTAAATATCGAGAGAATGGATGGTTGATCATGAGAATATATTGAATTTTATCACAAGAAAACTATATTTATAATTATCATACTACAATCCCAATGGTGTAATTAATAGCTTTCTAGAAATAAGATTTGTTTTAAAACCATTATATACCACTATTAAGAGTTGGGATTTAAGAGAAAGAAAGCACCATTTAATCAAACTATTAAAAAATAATTCTAAGGAATATTCTGTTTTTAGTGAACTTAAATGTTAAATTGGATGAAAAGACTGCCAGGATGCTCAACTACGTTATTCAGTATATTGTTATACCAGTAAAATTAGGGTTTCTTCTCCTGTTTTTCTACCTTGTTCAAGTCTGAAAAATTACTTGCATTGAAGTGAAAACATATTTAGATTATTGAAATTCCACAGTTCATCTTAACATCATGGAAAAGAAAATGATAGCTTTTCTAAACATTCATCCAAAATAATGAAACCAATCTATTACCATTGCCCTCAGTTACCTCTCAAGCATTGTTACCATAGAATAAAAATTGTCATTACATACAAACCCTAAACAACTTAAATTACTGTACAATGATAAGCTTCCTAAGTCCCAATGGAAAATATAGATGTTTACTACAATAGCAATTGTAGTACAACAGAAGAATTTTTTAAAATATATTTTATTGATTTTTTACAGAGCAGAAGGGAGAGGGAGAGTTAGAAACATTGATGAGAGAAACATCGATCAGCTGCCTCCTGCACACCTCCCACTGGGGATGTGCCTGCCACCAAGGTACATGCCCTTGACCGGGATCAAACCCAGGACCCTTCAGTCCGCAGGCCCACGCTCTGTCCACAGATCCATACCGGTTTTGGCACAACAGAAGACTTTTTACTTCATCCTAGAAACTTCTTAGAATTTGAACCAAGAGATTAAAAACCACGCAGTAAAACCTTATTAGCTCCAAACAAATCATAGTAAAGACAACTGAAATTCTAGTGGTTTTTTTTTCTTTTGTTTTGTATTTTAAGAACTCTTACCTTTGGACATTTACATATGAACTCTAGCCTAAAAAGTTGCATAAGGACATGCATAGCCTTGGCCTATTTTGCTCAGTGGTTAAAGCATCGGCCCAAAGGGTCATGGGTCTAATTCCCAGTCAAGGGCACATACCTTGTTGAGGGTTCCCCAGCCCAAGTGGGGATACATGCAACAACAACCTACATAAAGACATGCATAAAGTAATTTCTAATTCATAGGCTGGAATAATGATGTGTTGGTAAATGTTTAATATGGAGCTATCTAAAACAAAACAAAAATGCTTCTGATTTATAGTATTTGCCAATTTCCATGGTGAAAATACTCCCACCATGACCAGTTCCAAGCTACAATGTGCCCTTACTGAGTTGGAGCTGGAAAGAGACATCCATATACAGTATTTATGCCACAGTACATTAGATACAAAGAACCCAAGAGCATAGATATAGTAAAATAATTAGGAAGTTATGAGTTTTAAATACTTATTAGCTTTGTTTTTAAGCATAATGTATTTACTTGTAAGTTCCATAATTTAACTTTTAGTAATGGCTATATTTGATAATTGCCTCTCAAAATTCCTGAAATTTTAACAATTAGCCAGGTCAGCTCCAGGAGCACACTGTTAATATTTTGTATTTATATGTAAATTTTCTAAAAAGGTTTACTTGAAATATTTGCTTCCCAAGTCTTTTGAAGCAGTCTCCTTGCAATATTAGTGTACATGTGTTAACTCCTGCAGGGCTGGTACCTAAAGCAGGAGCTGGCATATTCTAAGTTTTCAATCAATGATGGGTAACTAGCTTCTCTTTAAAGTGGGAAGCAGGCCTGGCAGGCCAAAAGGAAGTTCATTTAGCCCCTGTTGATATTACGTCAAATTATCTCTGAATTAAAAATTCATATCAAAGAACTGAAAAGGCCTGAACCTGCATAGGGATCCTATGAGCATAAATTAAAGACTCTTCTCTTAGTTACCTAAGCTTTTCCTCACTAGGATTATGCAAAGTCCAAGGGGACTCTGGAGCCCAGGAGACCTTTCCAGTTTACTGCATACTTAGGTGTTACTTTTTATAATTCCTTCCAACAAGAGCCACATTTCTTAGGAGAAGGGGTTGGGGAACCTTTACACAGGCCATTTGAATATTTTTAACATCATTCATGGGCTGTACAAATTTGTCAACTTAAAAATTATGCCATATGTGGTCAAACATTTAATTAACTCACCCTTAATGCCTTGGCAGAGATAGACCAAATGATTTTACAGGCCTTAGACATTCCCCACTCCAGATTTACAGGAACAGATGCTCCTTTTTTCTTCTGCCGCCTCCTAAAACTAGTTTGAGTAGAAGAAAACAGGATTCTATTTCCCACATGCTCTTAAACCCACAGCAGTTTGCTCTTTGTTCCCCATCTGTACCTCAACAGTTTCTAAAACTGTTCTACCAAGACCTTCTCCTTGCTTAATCTAATGAGTTCTTTCCAGCCTTTATTCTGCGAAATTTATTCCTAATGTTTGAATCCACCAAATACCCATTCTTTCTTGAAATTTTCCTATTTTTAATCATTCCTTTGTTCAGCAAATACCAACTGAGTTAATCTCGGAGCCAGGTATTGGCTCTGGGGTTAGGAAATCAACCACAAATAAGACTGAGGAGGTCTCTCTTATTTGAAGATCCTATTTCAACTGAGAAATACACCAGACAATTAAAACAAGTTGGCAAATTAAGAAGGGAGAGTTATTTTGCAATAGTTTGAAGGCTTCTGTAAGGAGGTTAGACCTGAAAGACAAGGAAAAGCCACTCAGTGAATCTAAGGCATGGAGTGTTCTAGGAAAGTGCAAAGATTTTGAGGAGGACTGAGCCCGGTGTGACTCTGGAGCAGAAAGGTCATTATAGCTACAGAAGAAGGCCAGTGCTTGGAATGGAGGTCAAATACATAGGCAGGGGCTAGACACATGTCCTGCTTCTACAGCTCTGCTGTGTAGGCTCCTCAAGGCATGTCTATTAAGCATCACACCCTTTGGTCAGCCCTTGACCCTGCTCTTTACACTCTTTCTCAATAACCTCTCAGTTCCTCAGCAGTTAGAATTAATTTCTTCTATTTGGTTCTTATATAAGACTCTGTTTGTTCTTTTATACCCAGTTGTTATGTTCTTGCCAATTCTTCTATCAGTGTGGAAGCTTCTTGAGCATTGGGAGCTTGTCTTATTTATCTTTAGTGAAGACAAAAGCTTTCTTCTTTTTGTTTTTTTTTTAATTTGGTTTGGTTATTTTCACAGATAAGAACAAAATAAATACTTTTTGTTTGTTTAATTGACTAAGTGAGTATATAACAAAATGCTGTCCTAGCAAAATAAGAAAACAAAGACTAGTACTTCAAGCAAAGCATATAAAATTAAATCCATACACAAAAAAAGGACATGCTGAAAGGCAATAGAATGTAATGTTTGAAAGCATGAAGTGTGGATCTAGGCTTCTGCTGATTACTAACTGTGACCTTGGGCAAATTATTTAACCTCTCATGCCTTTGTTTTCTCATCTGGAAAATGCAGAAGTTGTAGGTCTCCTATAGGGTTATTTTTTTAGGTTGAATGAATTGATGCATGTGAAGCACTAGAAAGGAATAGTCAGAACTCTGTAACTATTGGCTTTTCTTTATTTATTGATGGGCCAAAAAAAATTGTAGTACCCATTACTAGTTGTTCACAAATGGAGTGCACTTGATTTTCATTTATTTCAAAAGCAGTCCTTTGATTTTTAGAAAATTTTGAAATGCCCCCAAAATTCATTTCATTACAAATAGAATAACCATAGCAAGAAACTAAGGGTTTGACTAACTGAATTATGGCCTTACTTAATTTACTTGATTTGTGGTTAGAACTACCATTGATGACATAGAAGGGGAACAGAAAGCTTATGATTTTCCTTTGAGGAGATCATTAGTAAATTCTTCATTGTACATACCACTAACTGCAGTATTCTAAAAGAGCAAGCCAAGAGGAAAAGGTGTCTCTCAGAAACAGAGGGAACTGGGAAAATAAGAATAGACACAGACAACAGGAGGGTGAGGGCATGAGTAGCGGGGATGAGGGAGGTAATGGGGGAATAAGGACATATGTAACATGTTAATCAATAAAGAAATTTTTAAAAAAGAATAGTCCTTCATAGACAAAGCTCTGATGCATGCGTGCAAGCTTTGGAGCATTTTCTCAGATGAGTGAGAGATTTCTTTTGAGCCTCTCTACACTCACAACGACCCCTACCTGAACCCAACATAATCAGTCACATGCACTGATTAGGTTAACTTGAAATATAAATATGATGATGTAACTAGACTTTTGGAGATTGTTTTATCATGGGTTCCAGCTCTCTGCACAAGTTTGGGAATACCACCATTCCCTGAGGATTTAATTAATTTCTTCCATAAACTACCAGGAATATGGGACATTAGTGGCTCAGAAAACTGTTGATTTTTGGTGGTTTAGTAGCCTCAACAGTCCACATAAGTGACAGCCACAGGAGCCATGACCCTTGATGAGTGCTGGTCTGCTGAATGAAGCACCTTTTGCACCCTGTCCCCTGCTTATAAATTAGGGTCTGTCAATAGTTAGAAACCTTTCTAGGATGCTAAAGTCCCTTCAGAGTATTAAGCTCTGATTTCCAAGAGAGCATAGATAATGGCAGGAATCATTAAAATACCCTGAATAACACCCAGAAAAAATGTGACTCATCTTTCATGGATGAAACCTCATGGATTATAATGAGCAGGCAGTGGGCATATGTTTTCTTGTTAGTATTTGTTGATTATTGAGGTTCTTTGCTGGTCACCAGTTTTTTGTTGTTTGCTTTATTTGTAAATATATTGTATGTAACAATTTTTTATCTTACACAACCATTCTATAATTTTACAAAATGACATTGGATGAGGTGGAATAAACATTAGAAACAATGATTTGAGGTCTCTAACTACATAATTTTATCTTTAAAAAATTGGAGTGGTAGTTTGTTTGTTATATTTATCTATGATTTCAAAATAAATCAATGAATATGAAAGAAAAAAGTGACTATTTGTGAACCTAACACCTAAGTAGATGACAAATTATCAAAACATGACAATAAAGGAATAAATTCATAAAATGTCTTATTTTTGCATTAGAGACCACTGCTGGCCAAGTCATTTTAAATTAATAGACTTTCTGGTTTTATAAGCACATAGACACCAATTTATTAAATGTAAAAGTTTTACTTTCTGCCTAAAACATGCAGGAATTTCTTTAAGATTTAAAAAATACATATTAGAAATCAAACGCATATAAAAATTTTTAACCAGAAAGCACAACCTCATCTATTACTTAACCAAGTAACTACAAAGCAAATGTCCATATTAACCACGACCCAAAAAGTGCCTAAAAAGTAGAATATTTCCCAACAACCCCCAAATATCCATTTGCCTCCTTATCCTTTATAATTATCCCCTGCCTAAAGGTAACCACTCTCCTAACTTTATAGTAATAACCTCCTTGCTTTACTTTATGATTTTATCTTTGTCATTTCTGTACATATCTCTCATCAGTGTAGAATCATTTGCCTATTTTTGCCTTTTAATATAAATGAAACCTGTGTGTATATATAATTTGGGGGTTTGCTTTTTTCACTAGATATTACATTTCTAAGTTGGTCTGTGATATTTATTTGCATAATATTTCATCATAGAACCTACATCATGATTTATGTGTTTATTATTGATGAACATTTGGGCTGTTTCTAGTTTTCAATCACTAATAGAATCATAGTACAATAATTAATGTTCATTTTTATAAACCTGACTGACCAAGAAGTGGTACACTTGGATTTCATGTATTCTTATGTAAGAATAGAATTAGAGATTATTTGAATTAGAATGCATCTAAATGTGATATTTTTGAGTACTTAAAGGAATGAGTTTTAATACCAGAAAATTACTTGGAATATCCTAATAAAAATATATAATCACACTCAGTAACTGCACTGCATTGAACTGGGAAGCATAGGCTTGGAAGCTACATGTTGTTAGTAGATTTTCCTATCTTTTTATTTTTTTTACTAGATGCCCAGTGCACAAAATTTTTTCATAAAGGGAGAGGGGAGGGTGGTGTTCCTCAGCCCACCCTGCCTCCTTTCCAATCTGGGACCCCTTGGAGGACGTCCAAGTGCCGGTAGGCCTGATCCCTGTGGGCAGTCAGACATCCCTCTCACAATCCAGGACTGCTGGCTCCTAACTGGTCCCCTGCCTGATTGCCCCTAACTGCTTCTCCCTGTCAGCCTGATCACCTCCTAACCACTCCCCTACCAGCCTGATTGATGCCTAACTGCTCTCCTGTTGGCCTAATTGCCCCCAATTGCCCCTCCCCTGCCAGCCTGATGGCCCCCAAGTACCATCCCCTGCCAGCCTGGTTGCCCCTAACTGTCCTCCCTGCTGGCCTGATCACCCACAACTGCCCTCCCCTGCCAGCCATTTTGTGGTGGACATCTTGTGATGATGTGAGTGTGGCCACCTTGTGGCAGCCATCTTGTGTTGACTTTATTGTGATGATGTTGCATGTGACGCCACCTAGCCTTTTATTATATAGGATACAGAATATTATAGTACTACATTTTTTTCAGGCATGTTTTAAGGAATTATAATATGGTTACAACTCTTTGACCATATCTGAATGAGACAACATAAATCTAATTATCTCAATCTTAAAGTCATTTGTAGAGAATGTCACCTTATATGTTGCTAATAGTCTGCTAATATATAGCAGATAGAATGTTATACACAGTGGTACAATGTAAGGAATATGCAATATACCGTATAAAAAGAGGGGAATATTTTAAATATGTAACTCAGTCTATGAGTGAATGTCATGGCAAGGAAGGCAAATGAATCTTGGAAAATACTCTAGCTTCAAAGGTCATTAATTCACTCATCTGTCAATTATTTAATAGGCATTCTTAGTATTGATGTTAGATTGCAGCAATACTAAGATGAGCGGATACAGCTTTTGCTCATGTAAATTTTCCTACAGAATTAAGGGGAATAGAGGCATATTAGATAAATATTGGAATATACAGAATGATTGGTGCTTTGGCAGAGAAATATGCAATGGACAAAGGAAAGCTCTGTTCCTAAGGAGATCAGGAAAGGCTTATAAAAGGGGAAGCTTAAACTGGGTCTTAATATATGGGTTGGAGTCTACCCAGGGCCCATCTCACAATGCAGAAATATTGCTGTCATTGCCATTACAAATACTTATTGAATGAGTGTGTGGTAGTGATAAAGGAATATTCAAGGAGAAATAAGAAAACCAATTGGGAAGTGCATAATATAGAATACAGGGCAATATAAATGATATTTTAAAAATGGTTCATGTTTACTGAAACTTATGTATGCCAGGTACTGTGCTTAGCACTTGACATATGTTATGCCATGTGTTCCTCACATCAGTCCCATGAAAGATGTGCAACTAATGTCCCATACATGTGACCTGTGCTCTGGAAGGGTTGATTCTCTGCAGTGCTGCCTTGAAATTCTTGATAATTCTGAACAAAGGCACCACATTTTTATTTTACATCATATCTCGCAAATTATTTAGCCAATCCAGAGTGTCTCAACATTTTAGAATCAGAAACTGGGACCTCTAAAGAAAGTTGCTTGCCCTAGACTACACGGGTATTAAGCGGAAAAGTCAGAACACCAGCCTCATTCTTTGTGGTGATGATTTCTGCTGTCTCTTTTGTAGTCAATGTTCAAGATAAACGAATAACCAAAGTTCAAAGCAATTGCAAATTAATTGGAGCTAGCATACTAAATCAGAAAGAAAAAACACCAGCAGAGGAAAAGAAAAAGCAGATGAATAGTTAAAGAATGATTATTGTCAATGCTGCTTTGAGTTAAATGTGGAAATCCAAATGAAGTAATTAATAATTGGAAAACCTTTTCCAAAGTAAATGGAACTTTGAATTTAAAGTAGTTTTCTGGAGCGATTGCTCAGTGTTGGTCATCCAAAGTGCTGTGGTAGGTTGACCAGCTCAGCTCTTTCTTGTTCAGTTTTGCCCCCAAAAAAGAAAAAGGCTAAATTTTGTGGTGTTTAACAGCCCAGGGAAAGGAAGCTAATGAAGGCAGACATGCAACTCCTCCTTCCTAAGACTCCATCAGCATTTACTATGCCTCAGACTGCATTAGGTTAAATACTGCAAACAAACCAGCTCAGGTAGAGGTTTTCCGCCAAGAAATCCTCATTTTTTCTTTGGAATATGGTAGTTTATTCCTCTAACCAGGGTATAAGCTCCAAATTTTATTTATGCTTTATGTGAATTCAGCAAGTAGAAAGTAATGATTCTTTTTTATTTAATATTTTATTGATTTTTCACAGAAAGGAAGGGGGAGAGATAGAGAGTTAGAAACATCGATGAGAGAGAAACTTTGATCAGCTGCCTCCTGCACACCCCCTACTGGGGATTTGCCCACAACCAAGGTACATGCCCTTGACCAGAATCGAACCTGGGACCTTTCAGTCCACAGGCCGACGCTCTATCCACTGAGCCAAACCAGTTTTGGCAAAGTAATGATTCTTAAAAGCTCTTCCATAGAACACTTTTTCTTAATAACTAATACGTCAAACTTTCATGAAGTTAAAAAAATGATATTCTAGAACATTTCCTGATTTTCTCCTTCCCTTGAGGATAATGCCTTGAAATGTGTGCTTATGTTATTCTAAAGCACCTGTGGAATTCAGGGTCCAAGTCAAGTGACCACAAAGAGCATGCTTATAATATAAAGGACATGTTTTGTTAAGTCTATCCATTACATGTTCATACTAAAAACAACATAATTCTCTTTTGATTTATTTCTCCAGCCTCCAAAATATCAGATGTACTTAAATGCTATTTTGTACAAATATACACATCTGGAAACACTAAATAGTACCAGCAATGTTTTAATGACCACATTCATGCCTGTGCTCTGCTGAGGGCAGAAGTTTAAGGCAATATCTGACTGGCTTCCTCTAGTAAATGAGCAGGGTTCAGCTCCTAGGGCTTTTGGAACCAGGACTGAGAGGGGGCAACAAGGCTAGTTTGAGACCTTGGGGCAAGGGAACTTGTGTCAAAGGCTTGAGTGAGGGCAGAATGGGAATTGCAACAAATCAGAAGTGCCAAAAGCAGGTAGCTAGGACTGGATACAAAAAGGAAGAGCTGCTCGTGGGGACTGGTGAGACTCTACAGCCGGTTCTAGAAGGAAAGGCTGATAAGATCCAAGACACCAGGAGACAGGGCATGTCAACCTCCCCTCAATCTATGAATATTAAAAGGCATCACACTCTAAGTTTTGTGGTATAAATTCCAGAGCTAAAGAACTCAAGGTTCAAATACTGAGCAATGAACAGTGATGAAGCTTGCAGAGAGAAGAAAATTTTCATGGCCTTTCGCAGTAGTGGGCTGCACATTAGAATCACTTGGGGAGCCTTTAAAAATCCACACACCCAAGTGGATCCCAGCCCAATTAAGTCACAATCTTCAGAGGTGAGATCCAGGCATCTGCTTAACTTAAAGCTCCCCTGTGATTCTAGTTGGAAGTGAGGCTGAGAGTCACCGGTTTCAAGCAAGTGGCACTGTTTATGTTTACCTGATTTATCCATTTATATATCATATGGATCATAACTCACAGATTAACCCTAGTTATACTTAAGTATATGTTGACCCTTGAACAACATAGGTTTAAACTGCTTGGGTCCACTTATTAATGATTTGTTTGTTTTTTTCAAAAAATATTGTACATGTACTGTCTCCTCAGTATTTTTTTTTAACATTATCTTTTCTCTAGATTACTATCCTGTAATAATACAGCATATGCTATGTGTAACATACAAAATATATGTTAACTGTTTATGTTATTGGTAAGGCTTTAACAGTAGGCTATTAAGTTTTGGGGGAGTCAAATGTTATATGTGGATTTTTGACTGTGTGATGGATTAGTGTCCCTAATCCCCACGTTGTTCAAGAGTTATCTGTACTTATACTTAGACGAGAGGCTTGATGCATGAAATTCGTGCATGGGGTTGGGCGGGGGAGAGGCAGTGTCCCTCAGCCCAGCCTGAACCCTCTCCAATCTGTGACCCCTTGAGGGATGTCCGAATGCCCGTTTAGGCCTGGTCCAGGTAAGATCGGCCTAAACGGGCAGTCGGACATCCCTCTCACAATCCATTACTGCTGGCTCCCAACTACTCGCCTACCTGCCTTGCTGATTACCCCTAACCACTTCTGCCTGCCAGCCTGATCACCCCCTAACAACTCCCCTGCCAGTCTGATTGATGCCTAACTGCTCCCCTGCCAGCCTGTTTGCCCCTACCCTCCCCTGCAGGCCTGCCTGGTCACCCCTAACTGTCCTCACCTGTAGGCCTGGTCACCCCTAACTGCCCTCCCCTGCAGGCCTGGTTCCCCCCAACTGCTCTCCCCTAAAGGCCTGCCCCCCCCCAACTGCCCTTCCCTGCAGGTCTGGTCATCCCCAACTTCCCTCCTCTGTTGGTCTGGTCAGCCCTAACTGCCCTTCCCTGCAGGCTTGATCGCCCCCAACTGCCCTCCCTTGCAGGCCTGGTCCCTCCCAACTGCCCTCCACTACTGGCCATCTTGTGAGGGCCATCTTGTGTCCACATGGGGGCAGCCATCTTGTGTGTTGGAGTGATGGTCAGTTTAAATATTACTCTTTTATTAGATAGGATTATAATTGTCTAGTTGTACATATATACACTTAAAGAGTTCTGCTTACCAGGTCTCAATGCACACCATCAAACCCAGGCCACACTATAACCAACAGCTTACACTGTCAACCTAATTTAAAAACCACTATGGAATAGCAAGACTTTTATTCCAAAGAGATTATTTACATGGAAATAGATTTGGCGCCCAATGAAATGAGTCATTCTATTATCAAGGGTTGGCTGCAGGGCTTCTGATCTGTTTGTATGGACCAAATCCTAAGTCAGATATTTGTAGATGATTTTATTTTATATTTAGGTAGTAAAGGAGACAAACAAACAAACAAACAAACAAACAAAAACCCTTTATATCTCCCAAGTATTTGTTTTGGAGATAACTCCAGTTTTTCACTTGATACTCAGAATAATTTTGAGCTTGCAGATCTGAGAAGGTCATGAGGTCCTCCAAACACACTTAGAGAACTGCTGACCTGGGGAATGCACATGGTGAGAGAAGTTAGAGCTGCAGATCCACAAGAGTATGTACTTTCCAGTTTTCACTTGTAGTTAAAATATGCTCCATTCTCAACTTTCAAGGATTTCATTTTTATTAACTGCCTCCCTAATCCCTTCTTCAACCAGCTGTGGTACATGGCCTATTCAGATTAAATGAGTATATTTGGAGCCACATAAAATAAATACTATTGGTGTGTATGCACAACTATATCACAAAAAAGAATGATGAACACTCAGAAAAAAAATGCCCTTTCAAGTAAAGTGCTAAGCAGTTTTAAAATACGAATAAGGGTTATATTCCAAAGTTTTTTAAAGGAGATTTTTTTTAAAAAGCAAATGCTGAATTATGCCTATAGTGTTTTTAATTTGTTGTTGTGAATATATTCTTTTCTTAGCATTAGTACTCTTAAAAATCATCTCTTATAATAAAATTAGTGTGATGGGGAGGCATAAGCTTTAAAAAATGTCAGTGTTTGTAGTCAAAATCAAGAAGTAAACAATTACATTTTTGTGATTTACAGTATATTTACATCTAGATAACAGGAGTAATTTCACTACTTCATTGGAGAAATTAGTAAAATGAAATTACATAGTAAGAACCATTACGTTTTAACTCATGGTCTTATTTTTAGCAGTCCTTTGTACTTTTTTTTGTAGTACCTCTATCCCAGATTTATTTTATTCTGTAGTATTGAATTTATAAATTCATGTTTTCAAAATTTAGAAGTTCATTGGAGATAAGTGGTTGTTGGCAAAGGTGAGGGATGGGGAAACGGTGAGAATTTGGTAAAAGAATACCGACTTTCGGCTATAAGACGAATAAGATCTGAGGATCTAGTGTGCAGCAGAATGATTATAGTTGACAACACTATTGTATAATTAAAATTTTCTAAGAGAATAGAACTTAAATGTCCTCACACAGGCAAAAAGAAAATCATAAAAAAAGAGATTAATATATGAGGTGATAGATGTGTTAATCAGATGGAGAGAATCCTTTTATAATATATGCATATGTCAAATCACCATGATGTATACTTTAAATATCTTAAAATTTTATGTGTCAGTTATACCTTAATAAAACTGAAAGGTGTTTTAGTACTTAGAAGTTCTTTTTAAAGATAACAGAAATGAATCTTAAAACTCACATTAATTATTTAACACTTAAAATGTTTGTCAGACTTTATATAAGTATCCTTTCTAATAAAAGAGTAATATGCAAATTGAACATACCTCCGCTACACCCACGAGCCATGCCCACCAGCCACACTCACAAGCCAATCAGAGCGAGTATGCAAATTAACCCAACCAACATGGCTACAGCGACAGACAGAGCAGGAGGGAGGTTTGGGTTGCCCCTAGCGCTGGAAGAAGCCAAGCTTTCCACAAAGCCTGGCCTCTGCTTAAGGCAAAAAAAGTTTCAAAGGCTGCTGCCACAGAGCAAACGGAAGGCTTGGCTCTACTCCAGGCTACAAAGTTTCAATTGTAGAAGATAAATAAATCCCTGATACCAGGGCCTTTGCTTGGGTGGCAGGGAGGCGTGGCCAACTGCAAACTACCACAAGCCCTTCGCCCAGGCCACTCATGCCCCAAGGGAACACCCACTCTGATCTGAGACATCCTTCATGGCAAACCAGCTGGTCCCCACACATGCACCTGGCCTCTATCCTATCTAATAAAAGAGTAATATGCAGATTGACCATCACTCCAACACACAAGATAACTGACCCCATGTGGTCAAAAGATCCTGCCCCCATGTGAACACAAGAATGCCACCACAAGATGGCCAGCAGAGAAGGGCAGTTGGCAGGGACTAGGCCTGCAAGGGAAGGCAGTTGTGGGTGATCAAGCCTGCAGGGGAGGGCAGTTAGGGGTGACCAGGCCAGCAGAGGAGGGAAGTTGGGGGCAAACAGGCTGGCAGGGAAGCAGTTAGGCATCAATCAGGCTGGCAGGGGAGTGGTTAGGGGCAATCGGGAAGGCAGGCAGGTGAGCAGTTGGGAGCCAGCAGTCCTGGATTGTGAAAAGGATGTCCGACTGCCCATTTAGGCCCGATCCAGGTAGGACATCCCTCAAAGGGTCCCAGATTGGAGAGGGAGCAGGCTGGGCTGAAGGACATACCCCCACCCCTGTGCACAAATTTTGTGCACCAGGCCTCTAATACATTATATAAATGCAGCCAGGTATTAGGTAGTCTACTTATAGGATTTACTATGTCAACAAGCTTTAGTTTATATAAGAATTAGGTAAAAATTCAGTTAATCAAACAAGTACCAGTCATCCTGACTAATTCTTTTAACCTAAATTAATTGTGAATATCAGAGAGATTATAATTGATAGCTCTCACAGATGAAGACTATTCCATAAAGTCTTTTTCTGTCAGCACGTTTAATAGAATAACAGTGTTACATGAGGATGTCAAGTACAGCATAGGGAATATAGGCAATCATTTTGTAATAACTTGGTATGGTGCCAGATGGGTACTAGACTTATCAGGGGGATTACTCTGTAAGTTCAATAAATGTCTAATTTACTATGTTGTATGCCTGAAATTATAATATTGTATGTCAACTGTAATTGAAAAGTTATTTTAAAATTTAAAAGAATAACAGTTTCAGTGATAGGACTAAGTCAGTAGCCCTTCTCTAGACCAGTGGTTGGCAGACTTGGGCTCATGAGCCACAGTTTGTCGCTCTGTTGACTAATGAGTTTGCTGACCACTGTTCTAGACTGTTTGAACAACTTCTGTTTACATGTGAGTATTCTGAAGCTCAAGGATACCCAGTAGCTTAACCAGTTAGTTAATGGCAACACAGCCAGGACTAACTCAGTTCTCCTAACTCTAAGGCTAGGGTACTTTTCACTTTCATGAATGGACTTCCAGGTTTTGCTGGACTGTAGGCCAGATCATACTACTCTAAAAGTAGCAAGAAGTCCTTAAAGCTGAAACTAACATATGGGCAAGCCATAAGTTCTATACTCAGTTTTATGGGAAGGCAAACATGACCAATAAATCAATAAGGTAACTTCAACTACCACCGCCTGCTATACAGAAAATGAAATAGGGAATGGTGAAGAAGAGCAGTTCCACCTTGGAGTGGAGGCCCCAGGCTCCTTTGGGGAGAGGAGTTTGCAAGTGAGACCTGATTGATATAGAACAGAGGCGCCATGTGAGTGTCTCCAGGGCAGTGCTCCAAGCACATGAAGATCAAGTTCAGAGGCCTGACCCAGAAAGGCACTTGGCCTGGCCTGGGGACAGAGAGAAGACCAGGGTACTGCAGTGTGGCAATGACGGGGCATAGTAAAGGGACATGGAGTCCGAGATGTGATCAAGGGTCAGTTCTCACTAAACACTGCAGGCACAGTTATTTCAGTTGCAGTGAGAATCTGTAAGAGGATTTTAGACAGCAGAGTGATTGAAGGGAATCTGTGCTTTAAGAAGGACCAGGCTGGCTATTCTGCGGAGGCTGGGCAGCAGCATGAGGTGGGTTAGGAACTCTTGCTAATGAGGTCTTGAGCGAGGTGTCCCAGGTTACAGCGTGTGTGGACAGGACTTGCTGATGGCTTTCATAAGTAGGGGGAGAACTATTCACTATCATGTTCAAGACGTGGGCACGAGGAGAGAATCAGGAATCCCTTGAGAAGCATGTAACATGTAAGCAGGATATCAGCAATCCATGACGAGCTGTCTAGTGGGTATTACACACAAGAGCCTAGAACTCAGAGGCCTACAATATTCAGGACCACCTCACAGAAACTGAGAATTGGGAATATTATTCGCCTAGCACAGAGGAGAAATGAAACTGCAAGAGGAAACCCAGGATACAAAAGGGCCAGGAGAAGAGGACTGGGAAATTGGAGGAGAAGAGGAGAATCTCAAAAACAGTGCAAAAACCCCAGCACTTTATGTAACTATCCTAGTCCCCAGCACACACGTCATACTGAATAATTCAGTGGCTTTTGTATTAAAGGGAAGTATTGAAATATTAAACAATGCACTGAATTTCATAGATTTGTATAGCTACTGTAGGAAATAATCAGCAGTTTTTCTTATATATTAACTCTGGAAAGACATCTAATGATATAGAAAGTTTTGCTATGTTAGATGCAGGTTGCTGGTACCAAAACTTGCACACAATGCTTTTCAGATCCAGGGGGACTCCCTAAAACACCTTCTCCTCTTATTTTTCCTATAATTGTTTGAGTGGCAACTTTGATGTAGATAAAATTACTGGTGTTTTTTTTTTCTCAATAATAATACTCAAGACTTTTTTCACATATACCTTATCTAATGATGGGGAACAAGGGATGATAGAGGAGACACTTCCTTGCAGTTCTTGCATTTAGTTGGTTGTCATGTTGGAAATTAACAAATTGTCTCAAAAAGGAAGTTGTTCGGATAAGTTCTTTAACTAATGATGAAGTGCATAATATATGAAAAAGGACAGCTAGTTTATTAAGGAGAGAAGAAGGGCAAAAAGCTAACTGAGTTCTCTTCCCAATGCCAAAACTTTTATGAAATAAAGGAGCGGGGTTCATTTATTTGAATCTTTTATTGAAGATTCTCTCTCCACCCCTACAGCTGGATGAATGGGGGCAGGGTTACTATGGGCTGCTTAGGGGAATAAAATCTGAGAAAGAAAGTTCAGTAGTACAACTATTTGGGTTAAATAGGACAGCTTTGAAACAAAATTGCTTTGCTCTTTCCTGTCTGGAGTGATAGTTCTGTTGAAGTTGTTGTCACATAAAATAAAATACAAAGAAATTTATTAGGGATATATTAGATGAACAGAAAACCCAGTGGTGGATGTGACTGTTTTCTTTTAGTTTTGAGAGGGTTGCTGCTGTTTTTATTATGGTATTTGAAATTGTTTCCGATATTTATTTTTTGAGAAAGCAATGTGTTTGGCTGTTATTTATCCAAAACATGTGCGAGGCTTCCGGTGTGCATGCGTGCTGGAGTTTTGTTTTGCTGCTGTGGTTTACTGTCTGGCTAGGGCATGCCATAATGACCCAGACTTAGACAAATATCACGGCCTCTTGTAATCAAAGACGACACTGTTGTGGCATACACTCTACACCCGGGTGTGATCAAGGGAGCTTTTTCACAATCCTTGCCGGTTAGAAAAACAGTCTGGGCTTTGAAGTCTGGAGTGACCACTTAGAATGTGTGACCTTCAAAATTTTGCTTTTTAAAAAATCTCCTGACAACATAACATATTTATTCTTTGGCCACAACCTCCTGGAGCAGAAAGATCTGCTGCTGTTTTAAAGATTAAAACAACAAATGGGAAGATTGCCTCAGACTGGGAACTGGGGGTTTTTGGAACTGTCCTCTCTGCCTTCTGTGTATGCAGGCAAATAATAACAATTCTGAATACAAATGGAATAATGAAAAGAACCTTCTCTGGCAGACTACTGAGCATGCATGTTTAGTTATAAAAATAGCACTCTAGGAGTTCTCTGGTTATATTGTCATTTTCATTAAGCCTTTTTCACAGTTTTGCAGAGACAACCTGGAGGTGGGGGCTGGGGCAGGGCAAGGATACTGGAAACAAGCTAAGGCCAAATATTTGTGATGTAATATTTGGAGTAATAGTAGATTATGCATTGCAGAAGATTATAACCCTTGAAGGTGCTTTTTATATCAAAGTTATTGCTGTGAAGTACTTAAAGTATAACTCAAGATGACACAATGTGAAATTCAAATCACACCTGGTGATTTACTGGAGCAGTAAAGGAGTGGGGGCAGGAGAACTGGACACTGTAAGTTCGGGGGATCTCAGGAGCAGCCCCTGGGAGTGCTGCCACATGGAGACTGTAGAAACCTCAGGCCCTCCACCTGACATCCAATGCCAGCCTACCCCAGTGTGTCTGAGGACTTCTCCTATAGAGAATGAGAATAACCAGGCATGTGGCAGCACCCCCAAAAAACACCATTTGACATACCCACCTAAATTAAGGTTGCCTTGCTCTTTCTATTCTGTTAACACTGACTGGAGAAGGACCATATTAGAATTGTCATTTCTTCTGGCTTCTGGCATGAGAAACTATCTTGCATCCAAAATCTACCATTTCTTTTCCTGCATGTATCTCAATTCCTCTTCCTTTTTTTTCATTCTCAATAGTTCACTCATCATTGATCCTGCACATCTCCCACAGTCTCTTTTCCATCTTTTCTCTTCATGTTCTTCCTAGGAACCTCAGGAAGATGCCCTTCCGTCCCATTTGAAAGCAAGAAAATACCCCAAATGTGTGAAAAGAACAATGCTCCTGTGACAAGACTGTAGTGTGTAGTGTTGTTTAGCATTAGAGTTTACAGGAGCTTGGAAGGTCTTCACATTCCTGTATGGTATGTTCAGAATTTCCATCCTCATCCTCCTCTTCTTCAAACCCCAGTTGTTTTTTTTGCTTGACTGAAATCAACATTAGTTAACATTTCCCCATTGCAAGTATATTTTAGTAACATTACAAATTAATGGGGGCTAGGTTTGGAAAGCTACTAATCCTATATGTCACCTTCAGAAAAAAAAAAACTATGTTTCAAATTGAAAACTGTTGTCCAAGTATAATTATTCATAAATTTCAGAGCATTTCTCTCCCAAATATAAGTAGAATAAATATGTGCTAAAGGTTTTTGTCATTCATTGAGGAAACCAACAGGATAGTACAGTCAGTTTAAAAGATTACAGGAAGGACATAGTATTTATAGTCACTGAAAGAAAGAACACTGGCCTCAGACTGTTAACTTGAATACAGACCTAGTTAAGGCTCTATAGAACATCCTATCTAATAAAAGAGTAATATGCAAATTGACCATACCTCAGCTACATCCACAAGTCACACCCACCAGCCAATCAGAGCAAGCATACAAATTAACCCAACCAAGATGGCTACAGCCACAGAGAGAGCAGGAGGGAGGCTTGGGTTGCCCCTGGTGATGGAGGAAGCCAAGCTTTCCACACACCCTGGCTGGCTCAGGCTTCCACTTAAGGCAACAAAGTTTTAATGGCTGTGCGAGCAGAAGGCTTGGCTCCACTCCAGGCAACAAAGTTTCAATTGTAGAAAATAAATAAATCCCAGATACCAGGGCCTCTGCTTGGGTCGCCAGTGGGGACATGGCTAGCCTGCAAATAACCACAGGCCCCTCAACCAGGGCCACCCCACACCCCAAAGGAACACCCACCCTGATCCAGGACACCCTTCAGGGCAAAGCAGCTGGCCCCACCTGTGCACCAGGCCACTATCCTATCTAATAAAAGAGTAATATGCAGATTGACTATCACTCCAACACACAAGATGACTGCCCCCATGTGATCAAAAGATCCTGCCCCCATGTGGACACAAGATGGCCACCACAAGATGGCCAGCAGGGGAGGGCAGTTGGCAGGGACCAGGCCTGCAGGGAGGGCAGTTGTGGGCAATCAGGCCAGCAGGGGAGGGCAGTTGAAAGAGAGGAGGCCTGCAAGGGAGGGAAGTTGGGGGTGATCAGGCCAGCAGAGGAGGGAAGTTGGGGGTGACGGAGCCTGCAGGGAAGGGCAGTTGGGCAGACACAGGCCTGCAGGGGAGGGCAGTTAGGGGTGACCAGGCTCATAAGGGATGGCAGTTAGGGGCAAACAAGCTGGCAGGGGAACAGTTAATCATCACTCAGGCTGGCAGGGGAGTGGTTAGGGGGTGATCAGGTTTGCAGGCAGAAACAGTTAGGGGCAGTCAGGAAGGTAGGTAGGTGAGGAGTTGGGAGCCAGAAGTTTTCAATTGCCAATCGGATAATTGGGTCCCAGATTGGAGAGGGAGCAGGCTGGGCTGAAGGATGCTGCCGCCTCCCCCCTGCCCCCTCGCTCACTGTGCACTAATTTCATGCACCGGGCCTCTAGTAAAACAATAATTTGGGTGGTTGTCTTTTATATAAGAGAGAAATCAATAGCATTTCTGTTAGACAAATTCACTTCTAATTAATTTTCATTTTATCAGTTTTCTGCAAGTTAATATCTACTCTCAGAGATATGAGATATTCTGATGTGTAGCAGTGAGTTAAACAAAGGTTTCTAATTTCTCTAGAAATTAGATAATCCTTGGTTGCCTGTTAGGTACTTACGAAAACATTTTTCAAGTTGAAAAGGTAAAATAAACCTATTGTAGAAAGTACAAAATACTAATTTTTTTAAAGGACAGGAAAAAACACACACCCTCAAACCACTACCCAGATGCAACCACTATAAATAAAATTTATATGTTTCCTTACAAGCTTTTTCTAAATATTTTTACCAGTGGAATGATTGATGTGAAAAAATTGGCAGGGCACTTTTTTCCCCTTTGCTTACTGTCATATATATCAGATCTATATTGTTATACAATGAATTGTCCCATAAACATTGTAATGTCTATATAACGAAAGGCATTTTGTATCATGATTCTTTTCACTATTTTTCCTAACTTTAAAATTATTTGTTTGCTGTTACCCCCAGTGTTGCTAGGACCATGCTTGGACCAAACCTCCTGTGTACTCATGTGAGGGTTTCTCTGCCTATATATTAAGGAATGGGAGTCAATCAACTTCACTGCTTTCTGCTAAATCTCTAATGTGGCTGTCCCAATTTCTACCTCCACCAGCGATGCATGAAAGTCTGGGTACTCTACACCAAACCTTTCCTGTGAAGGACCAAGAGGAGACAGTCAAACCTGGGTGAACTGCCTAGTCCCTGTCACAACCACACAACTCTGTTGTTGGAACAAAAAGACAGCCATAGACTAATCATCAGTGAATAATCGTGACTGGAGAACATTTACTTAAAGATACTAAATGTGAACTTCAGATAGTTTTCGTGCCTTGCAACATACAGTTATACCATTTAAAAATGTAAAATACATTTTTAGCTTGCAAAACAGTTTCCTGGCTGAATTTGGCCCTGGGGTCAGACTTTGCCAGCTCCTGCTTGCCGTCCTCATGGGACCTGGTATTTTTCAAATATATAGATGTTTCCACTCTACTAAGTGTGAAATGGTCAATTCTGATTTTAATTTGGATTTTGGATTAGTACTGAAGTCAAGCATTTTATCATGTTCATTGGACAATAAGGTTCTTCTCTTCAATGATTTACCTATTTGTGTGTTTTTTCCTTTATCCCTTTAGATTTATTTATAGATTTAAGGAGTTCTTCCTATTTTCTGGCTAATAAGCCTTTGTCACATGCTTTGCAAGTGTTCTCAGAGTGTCATGGTCATCACTTCCCTTGTTAAAAATGACCTTTGATGAAGTTATTTTTAATTAAAATGAAATTTATCCAAGTGATACTTATTTGACTTGGTGAAAAAAATTACATTTTTCATACACACCGTAAAAGGTAACCACAAAAGGTGACCATTGTTGTATGTAAAAGAAGAACTCTTTCTTCTTTGGATAAGAGAGGAATGCTCTCACTTTTATTCCAGACTCCTTTTCAGTCCAGTGGTTTTCTTGAATGCAAGCAGCTGGCCAGTTGTGCAGCCTGTTGTTCTATAGCTGGAAGGCTTGCATCTGATATTAATGAAATGTTATTCTGCATGCACGAGTTTGCAAGCCAGCTCTTCCAAGCCAGTTGACGTCATTCCAAGTACAAAAAGACCCTCCCCCTGGCACTTGTTAATTGAAGGATGACTCCTCTGCCTGAGTGGTTCTGGAACTGAAAGAAGGTTGTCATCTAAAAAACTTGACAAAGTCCTACTGGCTCAGACCGCACACCCCAAGTCAGCAAGGAAAAGGAAGGCAGTTGATATGCAGGTCAGCAAAGCAAGACTTGGCTGTCTTGAGCTTTTTCACTGAGTTTTTGCTCCTCTGAAGGCTGTTTCCTCTGGAGAGTGGAGCTGGGCTGGCATGCTTGACAGACGCCTCAGGTCTTCTCAAACTAAGAGCATTAGTTCTTGGGTAAGCATTTGGGCAGAGAGGCAGGTCAGATGCATGGCCTGGTTTAGAGACAACAGGAATGTACTGAATTGTAATGAACTCAAGGTAAAAATCACCTTAGTTGTTTTACTTATTTTTTTTCTTTAGAGTTGTCCTTGTCAGAAATGTAATCAATCACAATGTTATTATGGAAATGTTCAGGTGATTTAAGCAAGTAGAATGTAACCCCGGTTTTAAACTGTATCTTATTGAGATTACTTTAGTGGCTGGAGAGAAAAGGGGCAGGAGAGAAAGTGGAAAATGAAAATGCTTTTCCAGCTGTAGGCAGTCACTTCCATCGTGGAGTATGCTAACAGCCTAGCCACTGAGCTTTTTGGCTTCTGATGCCTTTCTATATAATTAGGATGATTTGACTTCCTGTATTGCTGCAAATTAAGATTTGATAGCTGTTTATCATGTTGATATTTTTTAATTTATTTTTTTAATTTAATCAAATGTTTAAAATACATAAGCACAAAGCTTTATAACACAATAATTAGATGTTTGGGTATTTGGATTTTTTTAAAGAAAAATGTCATGTCATTACTGGTGTCCTTTTTTGGAAAGAAGGCTTTGGAAAAAAATTAATTCTAGAACCCAAATGTAAACTGTAGTCTCCAAAAATTATAAGGTTAGAAATATCTATGCTAATAGGACACAAAAGTATTTTAAAATCAATAAAGTACAGCTTGTTTAAAAATTCTTTCCAGGTTACCTCTTTTGTTTCCAGCTATTCCAACCTACACTAAATTTAGTTTAACAGAGAAAAAAAAATACTTGCTAAGAAATATATGCCTGGCAGTCATTTGTTCTTTGTGGTATCATATAGCACAGTCAGTAAACTGTGAGAACCCCTGCTTAATCTAAATGTGATTTCAATGACCTTTTGTTACACTTCATTTTAAATTTTCTGAAAATAGAATTCTCCTTGCTTGTGTTATCCCTATTAAATTTTGTACACCACAGTTTTATATTTCTTTAGGCTCTGACCAGGCTGGCAATTTATACACTAAGTATAAAAGATATCTGGGTATTAAATATTTCACCCAAATTTCTGAGCTTTTCAAATTCGACTCACATTTAATTCAGAAATTGTTCAATACTTGTTTGTTTTGAGGGATATCTAGAATTATCATTCCCTATAAACTTGACTGTTTTCTAAAAATATTATCAGATCTGAAATAGCTGCTATAGTTGTTCCTGTAGAATAATTCCATTATGAATTAGGAAAACACATAATCCAAAACCCAAATCATCAACTACATTCCACTGATTATTTTGAATATTTTCAGTGGTGAAAGTGGGCTCACCACTGTCACCATTATTTAACTGGAATGTCAGTCTATATGATTCTAAAATAGTTATCCTACAGTTGCTTTCAGTATTGTCTTGAAGTATTATGGATGGGGAATCTGCGCAGGGATTTTATCCTTTTAAGCTACCTCCTCTTTGTCAACCCTAGAGTTTTTATTTCTTATGGCTTCATTTTAACTAATATCTGTGTTTGATTAGGGCTGATAAATACATGAATTTTTGCTTTAATGCTTAGGTTTTAAAATAAGTCTTTATAAACACTTTTTTTTTCTATTTCCATTTAACAGTTCCATGTAGTTATTCTCAAATAATGACCGAAACTTTTCTTTCAATCTGGACAATAATACAAGTGGAGAGAATTTTTGAAAATACATATGTGATTATGTATTTGTATATATGTATATTAATTATGGAATAACTTTTTAGAATGCTGAATAAACTACATATTTTTTATTTTGTCAAATCAAGTATGATTTCAGTTTTCAAGTCAGTTATATTTTTTAAAGCCACTACAAATCCCAAATGCATAAAAGCACATTTAGAAATTATACATTTTATTCTCATTCTTACATTAAAATGAAGTTAATAAACCAATATACTTGTTATATACTTGTTATATTTGTTCTATACTTCCTCATTGCCAAAGGCAAAATAATATGACTCTGACTAGTATTATGTACACTTTTCACCATTCTGTGAATTCTGGTATTTCTACATTGTAAGTTGTTTGAACATAATATCCTTTATGACTATAATTGTGGGCCATTACTCTTAAACTGAGGTGGTCACTTCCTCTATCTCATTTTCTCCTTTCCACCAAATTAAAATAATCTTTTCGATTTATGCAGGTATTTTTTATTTATTTAACATTTTACCTATAATTTCTGGGTCTTCTTCTGACAATGGTTAAAAGCAAACATTTGGGCCCTGACCGGTTTGGCTCAGTGGATAGAGCATGGTCCTGCAGACTGAAGGTTAGATTCCAGTCAAGGGCATGTAACTTGGTTACAGGGGTGTGCAGGAGGCAGCTGATCAACATTTCTAACTCTCTGTTCCTCTCTGTAAAAAAAAAATTAAGCAAACATTTGGATCTATTTAGACTTGACTTCGAGTACTATACTATCCCTTAATAACTGTGATTTGGCAAGTTTTGGCTTCTCCGAGCCTTCGTTTCATCATCTGTAAAATTAGGAAGAATAATATCTTTCAAGTTATTTGTGAGCATATTTATCTCAGTGCATAGTGCTCTGCATGGTGCCTACTGTTGCATTACATACTTGCTTACCTTTTCTGCAATGACTAGTAAAGAAAAAACTAGACTGAGACCCCAAGCTATGTATCTGGGAGAGGTAGCAGGGGAAGTTCTGAGTTGTTTTTTATGTGCATATAGGATGGAAGATGGAAAGATTAAAATACTGAACAGCCCTGTGAAGTAGGACTCCTAATTGGATATCTGTGGATCCTGTGGCAAAGGGCTGGAATGGGTGGGCAAGTATAAACCCTCGGAAATTATGTGCAAATATCTGTTTAAGTATAAGAACAAACATCTTCTAGCTCCAGCATGTCAAACTCACAGCTGGTGGGCCACATGCTGGCTGCGAGTTTGATATGCTTGCTGTAGCTTCTGCAAGTTCACAAAGTGTTCACCAATTCCCAAATGATAAAGAACCAGAGCTCCTAAATGGGAATAAGCTGAGAGAACAGAAAAGATGATGGAGGTTAAATACTCTAAGAAGCCTAGTAATCTTTGACTTATTAGTCTTCTTTTCTCATTACCTTTAAATTGCCACATCAGTTTAGAAAAAAAGGAAGTGAACATGTGCAGATGCATTCCCATATATTATTCTTAATGATTTAAGGCTACAGGGTCTGCATGGTTTTCTGGGTATAATTTGTGTTAAATGGAAGTATAGTGTTAAAAAGGCCCGGTGGCTGATGTATGTATGCAAGGATACTTTACAGGAGGCGCACAGAGATACTAGCTTTACCATCTGCAGATACCAGAATGTTTGATATCACGTTGCCTTCCCCCTTCCCCCGTAAAGCAATCCTTTAATGGAAATAAAAATTTTATGCAATTCCAACAGAGATTTACAACATAATTTTTATTGTTAAATTTGGGGAAAAATCTTGAAAGGTTTACATGTCAAAGTCATTAATTAAAAGTTCTTGTTATTAAAAATAGAAGCATTAAAGGAAATGTGTATGGGAATGCCCCATACTTTCACTGCTTTTTGTCAAATATTTCTATTCTGGAAACTTATCAATACATTCCAGTCCTTTCCAAACAGTATATGTGTGTGTGTGTGTGTGTGTGTGTGTGTGTGTGTGTATGTATATATATGTATATGTGTATATATGTATATATGTATGTATATATGTATATATGTGTATATATGTATATATGTATGTATATATTTTATAGTTGTAACAATGGCATACAGAATATTCTGGATTCTGCTTTTTTCCTTCAACTATATTTTGATGTCACTTTTTAACCATAGAATGATATAGCATTGTGTGGATTTACCATAGCTTGTCCAAATAAAAATGGTCATTTATTGTTGGACTGTTAGTTAATTCTGTAATTTTGTTTTTATAGGTAAATAGATGGCATACAGGTTTTGAGCATATGCTTGTTTGGCTCTATTAAAGGACCTCTCTGAGATAAATTCTCTGGTGAGGACTTGTATGCAGAGTGAGTGAGTTTGAATGTTCTTATGTCACTGGCTATGGCTTTCCAGATCTCTATTCAAAATGATTAGATCAGTTGACAATGCCAACATAATATTACTAATGTGCTAATTTCATCACAATTCAGCCTACATCAGGTATTAATAATTTGCTTTAAAATATAAATAATTACACAACATTGTTTTAATTTCTATTTACATTACTAGTTAAGGTGAATATTGATCTGAATATTTGTATATTTTTTGTATTTCTGTAAATTATTTTATTAGATCCTGTGTTTAGACTCCAATGTTACTTTTATTTCTTAAACATTGAGTAGTTAATTTACAGAATCAGTTATTAAACCATTTTTCCCTATCCAGTCCCAGCTATCAAAATATTTCCTTTCAGCTCTGTCTGGTTTGACTCAGAGGATAGAGCATTGGCCTGTGGACTGAAGGGTCCTGAGTTCAATTCCGGTCAAGGGCACATGCCAAGTATTGCGGGCTCGATCTCCAGTAGGAGGGTGTGCAGGAGGCAGCCAATCAATGATTCTCTCTCATCATTGAAGTTTCTGTCTCTCTATCCCTCTCTGAAATCAATAAAAACATATTTTTAAAAATATCTTTCATAGAAACTGTTCTTGCGTTTATATTGCAACATCTTCCTGACATCACTAAAGGACCCTTTAGTGTGAGGCAGGAGAGTATTTGTTTGATTAGAAACCAACACCAGGCCAGTCAGAAGATTAAGCCTTAATTTTAGAAAATGGAACATAAAATTTTCACCTTTATTCAGATATTTAACTTATTTTCTGCAGAGAGGTAAAGCTAGTATAACCACATTTGACTCAAGCTGTAGTTAACACGAGAAGTGTATTCTGTATCACCTTTAGGTATTTGGATTTTGCACTATCAAGGACAGCATGAGCCACAGATCATCAGTGTTTATTGATTCAGGGGCTGTCAGCCCAGAAGGCACCCTACATCCTTGTAAATTCCCTGGGGCTCCCCCTCCCAGTGTCACCCAGAAGGCCCATCTCTTTCCCTCTTCTTGTAGAATTGGAGAACTGAAATTTCTACTCTTTCTTGGAAGAGGACCTGTTGTCGTTTTGACCTTAATGTAACATTATATCATTTGTTAGCTTTACAAACAGTGCTTACTTGCCTTTAAGCTTTGATTGACCACATATTTTTGTTACATATTAGTGGTATTTTAGGTATCAGAGAAGGGAAAAATCTAAACCCTTAAATCATACCCAAGAGCCTTATATCTACTGCTAGCACATAATATAGATATATCACAGTTGAGAAGATTCCACACTCTGTGACTCATATGCCTCCTCACAAAGTCTATCTTGTATCATCCTGGGATCCCAGTCTTCTTAGGGACAGAAAATGGCTTTGATCTGAGGACGTGATAGGATGGACAGAGCTCACGACACTCACTAAAAGAAAAACAGGATTTTATTCTTGATTGTAGCTCTGGTTTCTTTGTTTCAAAGTAGTTAACATCTCAAGGCTTGTTCTATCTCCTATCACATGAAAGTAATAATTCTTATCTTTCTGTTGCTCTCTAGGGAGGTTGTAAAGACCCATCGTGGATAATGCAAAATAGTGGAAGCATCTCACAATAACCATTTCCATTCTCTCTCTCTCTCTCTCTCTCTCTCTCTCTCTCTCTCTATCTCTCTCTCTATCTCTCTATATCTCTATCTCTTCTTTTCTTCTTTTTTTTCTGTTTTTTGTTTTTGTTTTTTGTTTTTGAAGCCCTGGCAATTGCTTGAAGAATGTACCTTCAGTATTAATATGTGTTGAATCCAGTTTTTAAAGCTCATATTGTGTTCTCTTTTTTTCCTCCCTCCCCTCTCCTTTAGCCTCTTAGATCTTGGCACCAACACAGGTATTTTTATGGCATGAAATCTGATAGTCTGAGATCCTTCCCGGTGGGCCCAAGTTTATGGCCATTTTTGTGACTTTGTTTAATGAGGCTTAATGTTTAATAAAAACACATGTTTGGGACTTTTCAAGGCTCAGTTCCACATTACCAGGTTCTCCACATCACCCACAGCTCAGCTCCCAAGGCTTTCACGGGGCAGACAGCACGGTGCGCCCTTCTGCATTCGCTACACGGACACCTTTCCCAGTGCTCTTTGTTTCTTAATGTGAATTGGAGTTATTATCTGTTGTCCTTTCACTTCAGCCTGAAGACCTGTTTAGAGACAAATTTTCTTAGATTATGTTTATCTGGGGATGTCTTAGCTTTGGCTTCATTTTTGAAGGTTAGCTTTGCTGGATATGGAAATGAGGTTGATGGTTTCTAATAAGAAATGAGCTACTCATGTTATTCACAATCCCTTGTATGTAATGGATTCTTTCTCTTTTTTTTTCATTCATGATGCTCTGTGTTGCTTTTCAAGTTTGATTTTGGTATTTCTAGGTGTGGACAGTTTTACATTTCTCCTACTTAGATTTTACTGGATTTCTTGGAAATGTGGGTTAATATTCTTCTACAAATTTGGGGAGTTTCCTGCTATCATTTCTTCAGATATCCTTTTTCTTCTCTGACTTCTCCCTTTCTAGGACTTCCATTGTGCTTACCTTGGTATGCTTGATGATGTTCCACAGGTCTCAAGATTCTATTTATTTTTTAGTGGAATTTCACAGTAGAATGTAAATAATTAATGTTAATTTGATGTTTTTTAAGAGAAGTTTGTAGAGCCTGGCTGGTATTGTTCAGTGGTTGGACATCAACATATAAAACAGGAGGTCATAGTTCCATTGCTGGTTAGGGCACATGTCCAGATTGTGGGTTTGATCACCAGTAGGGAATGTATAGGAGGCAACTAATCAATGATTCTCTCTCATCATTGATGCTTCTATCTCTGTCTACCTCTTCCTTGCTCTCTGAAATCAATAAAAATGTAAAAAAAATTATAGGAGCTTTGTATATACCCCAAATATAACAGTATGAACAAGAAGTTACCTCATCATATTACCAAAATTATTAATCACTCAGACATGATATATTTTGAGTACTACCCACATGAAGTTAACGGTGATCTCTGCTTTTGGAGAAATCAGCATTTATTCAGGTAACATAATATGATAAAAAATGTATATGTAACTGTATAAATTTTAAGGAACAGAGAATCATAACTTTCTGTATTCATGGGCAGTATAAGTATTCAGAAAATTTTCAGAGTAAAAGATTGGTGTAAAATTAGTAGTTTTGGAATTTACTTCAATTTAACAATTAAAGAAGAGATTTGTCATCTATCTCTTTATTATGATATACTGTAGTTATGTAAATTTTTTCTCTGTAGATTATGGAGGTCCCAGTTGATTTTGTGGCTGAATTTGAGCTCAGTAGAAGTTTACATTTTAAAGAAATCTCTAACTTGTGCCTTGTTTTTTATTCTTATTTTATATGAAGGATAGGAATCAGAAGGTCTGATAGAATTCATGGGAACTTCTGTATCACTTCTGTAACTATAACAACTAATTGTAGATGTTAAATGTTGCTTGTCTAAAGAGACCCAAAAAGAACAGTGTCATGAAACTTCAGATTAATAAAGCTATCCAAAGAAATAACTAGTGTGTGTGAATAATAAAGGACCCCTATTGCTGATGGAGTATCTCTTTGGGGGTTCAGAAAATGTGGATTTGTTTAGTTTCTGCCACTCGGTGAGAGTGCCTGATTTCTCTGAGACTATTTTTCATTTTCTCAGCATAAACCTAGCCCTCATAATGCCATTAAAATAGAAGGCTTTATGCTAAGTGAAATCCACCATTCACAAAGTACCACATGCTGTACGATTCCATTTATATGAGGTACCTGGCTTAGGCAAATTCATAGAGGCAGGAGGGAGAATGGTGGTCACCAGGAGCTGAGGTAGGGGGAGAAATGGGACTTAGTGTTCCAGTTTGGGGCAAGGGAGGAGTTCTGGAGACAGGTGATGGTATGGTTGCACAACAGTGTGAATGTACTTAATGCCACTGAACTATAAACTTTAAGTGACTAAAATGTCAAATTTTATGTTGTCTATCTTCTACCACAATTTTTTAAAAATGCAATTAAAATAAATTTAGTGATCATGTAAGTTGCATGAGGCCAAATGTTTTATATGCTTTATCTGATTTAATTCTCACAGCAACCCAGTGAATAGGCATGTTATTATCTTAATTTTACAGATGAAGAATCTGAGCAGAGCCAGGGATGTCCCTAGTGGAGGGCCACACAGTGTCCAGGGCATCAGCAGGGATTACGGACCATTGAGCAGCCTTGGTGCACACACAGGCCTGCCTGTGCACAGCTTCCTTCCCTTTTTCTTTTCTTTTTTTTTTTAATTCCAAAATTACTAACTGCACCAATCTTTTACCCTGAAAATTATCTGAATACAGCTCTCTGGTAACTGTGCTCTCACTGCTCTTGAAGCCTGCCTTGAGGAATAGAGACTTGGGTTCTTGGGGCTCCTCCCTGATCTTTGAGCCCTGAGAGCTCCGCAGCAAAAGGTGAGGCCACTCCCCTCCTCTAGCAGCCAGCAGGCCAGCTGCCTACCAAGACCACCTCAAATTTGACGCCTGCTTTAAAAGCCTTCTTAACCCTCTCTCAACAACCCACTTTAAATAAAAAGCTTCTTCATCTCCTAGAATGACCCGTTAGAAATAAAAAAACTTTTTTCTTATCATTATATCCCCAGCTACTTTTCAGAAAAATAAGAGTCCAGATTCAATCCCCAAGGGAATGTATGTAAAAGCTAAGGAAAGATATTTTTATAAAGACTACATATATTTTTTCTTCTTTTTGGGGGGCGAAAGGAGAGGGATATTTTTGCTTTAATCTGTGATTATAGCCAGATTTCACAGAAGGCTTTCTTCATTTGTTGGTTTGCTTTTGTTTTTGTTGTGTTTTGATATGTTTGCTTTGTAATTACAGACTTTGGACCACATATATATTGTCTCCCATCATCCTGTTGTGTTACAGATTAAGAGATAATTAATTCTGTGATAAAATAAATTTCACAAAACAAGAAAGAAAGTGCTTGGGGGAATGGGGCTGGGTCAGAGATCTCCTGATTCCTTTACCTATGGATTGTGTGTATGTGTGTGTGTTTTTTAAATATTTTTTATTAATTTTTTATACATATCTTCCCATTACCCCCCCTCCCTCCCAGGCATACCCCAACCCCCCAGTGTCTATGTTCATTGGTTATGATTATATGCATAGATACAAGTCCTTTGATTGATCTCTTATCTACCTCACCTAACTTTAATCTTCCTGCTGTAATTTCACAGTCTGTTTGAAGCTTTACTGTCTCTGTATCTATCCTTTTGTTCATCAGTTTATAATGATCTTTATTATCCCCCAATGAGTGCGATCATGTGATGCTTCTCCTTCATTGACTGGCTTATTTCGCTAAGCATAAGGCTCTCCAGTTCCAACCAGGTTGCTGCAAATGGTAAGAATTCCTTCTTTTTAATGGCAGCATAGAATTCCATTGTGTAGATGTTGTGTGTGTTTTTTTAACAGTCCTCTATATTTTTTTTTATTGTTTTCTTTTAACAGTCCTCTATATTTTTTTAATGAATTTGAAGATTATTTGCTGCATCCAAAACTTTCAGTGTCTTTCAAAATTTTATTCTCACATGCAGGTCCATCAAACCTGTTTTCTGCTTTTTTCATGCTACACGGAAAACCAGGTGGTGTGTACCAGCTGAGAGAAAGCATTTCCACCCAGCATGTTTGCACAATTGCTCTCTACCCTTAACCCAAAACAAGGCAAACAATATAACAGGCCAACATATTTAATTAAAACTGTATTTACGGAATTCAGAAACTTTTTAATACAACTTAAGATTCCACACTCCTATTTCTTTCAAGGTTGTAGAATTCGTTGTAAAACATGGTCTCTATTCGAAGCCTTTTCCTGATTAGTTCTTCAATTCAACAAGTCAAAATGCTGACAGTTTTTACCAGCCTAAAGGAAATAACGGTGACAGTTAAAACACAAATAGAGATGTGCAGAGTTTCACATCCTCTGCCTCCTGCTGCTCTCCCAAGGCCGAGCGCTTTCTCCTAATAAGGACGTTTGACCGCCTGGCAGAGGACACGTCCAGGCTGGTCTCTCTGTGCAGCCACATCACCTCCCGAGCTGTGCGCTCCACCGGCCTTCCGCACTGAAGGCACATGTTAGCACCTGAGCCAGAGGTCCCTCTTTACACCCCCTTAAGAAAGGTACCGCGTCTGTACGTGGTATCCGTGTTGTCGCTCCGATTGCATGAATTGGGGGGCTTGCACACGCTTTCTCATTACAGGGCCCCTCTGAGAGGCAGGCAAACATGGCATCTGGTCCTGTTCATTGTGACGGCACCAGGAGAACGTAATTGCTTTATCGCGAGGGCCTCCGAAGATAGCACCTGTCACCACTGTGTAAATGTTCTCCGGTCGTGGAATTTGGTCAGGGACCAGCGTTATCGTGGCAATGTACTGAAACAGAGAAGGATTGATAAATTGTGAAAGTGAAGAGTAGCCAGTAATAATCAGTGAATGATAAGCAAGTACACGGCTTGAAAGCATTCCGGGAGTGCTATTTATAAGAACTCTGATTTGCTTTGCTTTGCTCTCTGGTCATTGCTTTGGAGGAACTTCTCTCAATTTGATTTGATATTTTTCAAAATGTTATGTTTCATTGTCATATGAGTAACAATCGGATATATAATTTACATGCAGGATTGTATATGTAAGGAACGATGCTTTGTAGCGTTTCTTCCTTCTTTAGAAGCATGTTTTACATGCAGCATAATTTGAAATGATTAGGTAACACATATTTGATTTCTTTGTCTCCTGAGCAAGTGAAGGACCAGATACATTTGTATCAATAAAATCTGTAAACGGAATATGTAGTATATTTTGAATCTATCAAAATATGTTATCTCTACTAACATTGTAAATTATAGTATATCACATTATTTTCTTGTTTTTATTCATGAAATGTTATGTATGATAGCAGCAACATACAACCAGTTCAGCAAAAAAATAATGAAAAATAAAAATCTTCTTATAATCATGATTTTAGAGAAATATTTCTAAACAATAATACAACCTATCTCTTAATTCCAGATGATCTTATGTTTTAAAAATAGAATGGGACTTTACAATTTGATGATTCTGTATGAAATCTACATTTTTGCTTACTTGAAAAAATCTTAGTTAAGGGCATGACTCTTCTGAATTGTTTGTAGCTCAGTAACTTTATGATATAAATTGTGTGTAAGCGTTTCTTTTTTTTACAGTTGCATGAGCGGTATTGATTCAGTATAAAGCACACATCAAAGTAAAATGAACCACACAGATATCTAAGACTAATTGAAGGGGGAAAAAATAAAGCAAATGCTGGTAAGAGAAACTGTAATGCTCCAGGGATTATGAACGACTGACATTTCTTACTCATTAGAATCTAGGTTAAAAGTAGAAACTTAGATGTGCAGCTTAGTTCTCATACTGCTTAGTTTTCTTATGTTGCTCTGTGACAGTTGAAGGTTTTGCATTAATCATATTTACGCTAGAATGTCTGTTTAGTCTATTAAGCCTGACAACAGTTATTATCTATTTCTTTTGCCCAAAGGCATTATATTGAAGTAGTATAAGCAACGTTTTATTTCTAGTGTAAACAATAAATCTTTCTAAGGCATTTGTCAGACTCTAAGTATGCTGATTAATATTTTAAAACCCTTGAAACTTATCAATACCAGCAAGTGGCTGATAGTTTGATAAGTACTTAATTAGTATAAAGCAATGAAACTTGTGTTTTTATAAAAGAAGCTGGAATAGGTTTTAACTAGATGACATCACCCAGTATCTAAGAGCCTGTATTTTTTATCTTTACAATATGAGTCCTATCAACCTCAAGAGTCAAATATAATATATTTGAAAATAGGAAAACACGGTATGATGCTAAGGATTGCTAATTGGACAGACATTGGTAAACAATGGCATGGCCTTTTCCTCCTTTTTGGACCCTTACACTGCTTGCCTGGAAGAGCCAGCCTCTCTAGAGAACAGCCCCTTGGTAAGGTGCCATGAGAACTTCCACTACACCTGGTTCTAACCCTCCATCTACCTCCACCCCTTCTACTTCCTCCACTTGCTGGCTCTGCCCTTGCAGAAGCCCAGGGGCAGAGGCTGGGGAGAGAAAAGTGCCCGCCTACTGCAGGACAGAATAGTGCAGCTCCAAGAGGAATTTAATGGTGTCCCTGGGTGGGCAATTGTTTTGTGTTTCCCTGAGGCCATGGTGGATCAAGGCTGGAAAGAAAGCTCTGTGGTTATTTGTATTTTGTTCTTTCTGGGTTTGTCTATTTGTTGTTTTGATATTAGGGCCATTAGGAGGAGGAGGTGTCTCAAGATACTTTGGGGCTAAAGGCCCAATAGCAGAGGCATGTAGTACTTGTGAGAAAGAAGGTAGACCAGGTGTAGGAGCTGATTTGTCTGACAGTAGGTTCATCATCTACATATTCAACATGAGGCTTGGCAGGGTTGGGAGAATTAAATATAACACAACCTTAGAACCATGCATGGTTTCTTTCTTCAGCAATCACTTCTGAAGTGAAGATATTAGTGTTTTAGGAACTAAATGTAATACCTGTAACACCTCTTGTTATTTGAGCATCCTAGATTTTTGGATTCTGGAGAAAGAACTTGTCTTATGTAATCCTCCAGGTAGGCCTGGAACTGTTCTTTTCTAGGTATGAACCTGGTTTAAAAAAAAAACACCACACATTATGTTTTAAAAAAAGAAAGAAAAAGAAAAACTGCAGTGACTTTTTTTAAAAAAACAACACTAGCGTTTCCATATGTAGCTCAGCATGTGGTGGTAATTTTGCATGTGATTTGGTGTCAGGGTGATAAGTGATGTTGCACGAATGATTATAATAAATAAGTGTAGCCTTTATTTTACTTATTTTTATGCTATGACAGAGACTCTGCTAAAACTAAAGGCTCTTAGTTATAATCAAAGAACTATCTGGCTTGAGCCCAGCCAGTCAGCCTCCCAATGTCTGATATAATTTTTTCTTTCTCTTCTGTGGTATCTAAATCAACTAACTTGCTGGTAAAATATACTCCCCACAGCCCCGCAAAATACATCTCCCTGGAGGTTTTCATAAGGGTTGCTTAGCTGGGACTGTGGTACATCAATGCTGCAGCGCCCCCTATAGGTCTCAGGAAACCCGAGTCTCTGCATCCTGCATTCCTGTGGTGGTCCCTGCATATCTCCCTTCCTTTAGGGCTGGAGATCCAGCAACCTCATGCTGCCATCATGGTCTGGGCTCCTATCCATCTTTTTTCCTGCCACATGGATGCCCAATTCATTCAGATATCCCTAGCCATTCCAGCATGCACTTCGTGTCCAGTTCATTTGAGGCACCATCAGAAAGCTCGTCGCTTGCTGTAATGTCCCCTCTTACTCACTGTATTTTATCATCATTGATTTCCCCCCCGCCCCAGATTTTTCCAGCAAGCTAAGTCCTTTCCAGGCTCACCACATTGGCATTTTCTGTTCTTTTTTTCTGGAATTTTCTTATTGACCCTTGCTCTTATCCTTACAGTCTGAGTAAAACTATGATTCCTGACCCTGGCCTGGTAGCTCTTTAGAGCATCATCTCAATAGGCCAAGGTTGTGGGTTGATCCCCAGTCAGAGCACATACAAGAAGCAACCAATGAATGCATAAATATTTGGAACAACTTGATGTTTCTCTCTCCTTCTTCCTTTTGCTCTCTCTAAAATCAACAAAGTTTTTTAAAACCCTGCAATTCCTCAGAAAGGTTTTTCCTGACCTCCCTCTATGAAGTGGTTTCTCCCATTTGTCTCTATCACAGAACCCAGTTTATTTGCTTCCAACAGATATAAGTATTTGACCTATTTATTGTCTAGACTTGTGGTATTTCTAGCAGACTCAGTTTCTTTTTTTTATTATATTTTATTAATTTTTTTACAGAGAAGAAGGGAGAGGGATAGAGAGTTATGAAACATCGATGAGAGAGAGACATCGATCAGCCGCCTCCTGCACGCCCCACACTGGAGATGTGCCCACAACCAAGGTACATGCCCTTTACCGGAATCGAACCTGAGACCCTTCAGTCCACAGGCCGACGCTCTATCCACTGAGCCAAACCGGTCTCAGCAGCAGACTCAGTTTCTTTTAAAAGTACTTTGGCAGGACTCCTTTATGACCAAGCAATAAAGTCAACATAATGTGAACATCTGGACACAAAATTTGTAAAACCTCAAAAAGTAATTAATTTATTTACTCTTAAGTAGCATGTATTTCAATTTGTGATTGTGCAGACATGACCACACTAGAAGACATGGTCTAGTAGTCACATTCCTGCCCTGTGTGTAGGCAGCATGGATGGGCAGCTGTAAATGCAGATAAACAGTGGTGTGCAGCATAGGTGTGTGGCTATTGGAGACCAGGTTAACAATTGTTGGAAAGTTCCAAGCAAAGTACAATCTTCCATCGACTTATTCAGTACAGTCATTTCTAGAAAATTAGGCTTATCTGAAAAGTATATAAAAATGCTTTGGGCTTGTATACAAAATAGAGTTAGAGTCTAAGTTCGAATTGCTTTGTTAACAGATTTTTCAGCAGGATGGTCACGGTGTGTGGAGGGTGCACACTCATTTTATTATTACACTAGAGGCCCAGTACACAAAACTCGTGCACTGGTAGAGTCCCTACTAGCAGTTGCTGGCTGCCGGCCAGGTACTCCCTCCCTTCCCCCAGCCACCTTCCAGCACTGGGGCTTCCTTCCCTTCCCCCAGCCAGCCTGCCCCTGGTTGAATTCCTGGACAAGGGACAATTTGTATACTACACTTTTATTATATAGAATGGGACTGTTGTGCTCAGTATAGAGCACTTACGTCCCTGGCCATTGCCCACAAAGAGCCTGTATGCCTCTCAATTATTGATACACCCAATATTGCTACAACACATTTCTGGAATGCTTTTTTTTTTTTTTTTTTGGAGAACAAGCAATCTAAACTGTAAACTTCACTGAGTACAGGTGCCATGTTTGCCTCATAGGAGCCATATCTAGCAAGGCATCCACGTCACAGCAGTGCATGACAGTGTTTAAAATGAATAAAAGAATGAATGAATGAAAGGAAATGCATGGACATAGGGAGAGACATCATTCATTTAACAAATACATTTTGCTGAGCAGCTATTATCTTTGCAAGGTACAATTCCAGGACCTAGGGATACAGTAGCTAATAAGACAAATTTCCTACTCTCATGAGCTTGCTTCTCCATATTTGGAGCTACTTTGTGACAATGGCATCTACATTTCTATATGAAATAACTACTACTGTGTATCAAGTTGTGTTTTTTTAATTCAGAATACTTACCTAGTTAAGTCAATTGAGTATGATGGAGGAAGCTACATGGGGAGTAAAAAGCAGCAGAAATAAATGAGATTGGTGACAGAGATATGAGTTGCTCATAAGAAAAATGAGAACCTGAAAATAACTTAGTTATTTATATATTCCTTATGTCTGTCTACATAGGATCAGAGGCCAAACTGTTAAATCCAAGCCACTTTTGTTGCTGTTCTCAGGTCCATGGCAGGAATAGAAATGCTTTCAGCACCCCCTTCTCCTGTGTGCAATACCTTTTACATAGTAACTGTGGTGGGTGCAGTGGAGATGCCTCCTTGCAATCAGGTTAAATTGTAAACCTGAGGGTTAGGCACCCATTTTGAGCATTTTGCAGTTAGTATAAGTATGTTCACATTTACGTGAAATTTGCTTTGGAACCACCCGATGCTCAGTCTGAGCAGTCAGTCAATTAGGTGGCAATCAATCCAGGAGCCAACAGAGGCTGTTGGAAGTTGGTGATAGCTGAATGTGCCGACTAGAAGTTGAATGTTCTTGCTTGTGTCTAGAAGCTTCAGTGGGAGATGTTAAGTCATCTTTAAGATGCCGTGATAGAACTGAACAAATGGTCATGATCAAACAGAAACAATTTGGGGTCTTAGCTGCATTTAAAAACTGGCTGCCATTTCCTGTTTTTAACAGATTTAGGGAAATATTTTGCAGGCACACCTTAAACTAAAATTGCCAGCGCCCTCTGAGAAACCCACCTCTGCTTCCAGAAAAGGAGATGTCATTCCAAATGATGTTCCAGTTTACATGCTCCTAAACTGGCTTATTCACTGGCCATGAATCTTGAGTTTTAAATATTCTCTGAACTTTTCTGAGGTTAAGTTTGACTTTCATGTTCTCTACTACTATGAGTGGTACTCAAGAGGCTTGAGTTGTAAATTCAAGTCTCCAGCATCAACTGTAAACTAAACTGTTCTATATTCAATCTAAGCCATCAGTACGGGAAGATGATCTTATACTGAGGGGTCACACAGTGCAAGAGCATGGAGTGGCCGTGCAGCATGCTCATGCAGGAGAGATTTGTTAACTTGGTAAGAACAGGGGAATGAACATTGACATTTCCTGACCTCAGTTATTCATACAACCTCAAAATTGGTGGTATTTTTTCTTTATTGTAGAGAAGAGGAAATTGGGACTCAAAGAGTTTTGAGTGTTCTTGTTGTTTTTCATTGACATTAACTGTGTGCCTTTAATAACTCCTTTATTCCTCCCTAGAGTCATGGGAAATAAGCCTGTATTTCCATTTACAGATAAAGACGTTGAGGTGCAGAACTTTAAGTGCCGGCAGTGATACCGAACTAGGATATTGTGGTGACAGGGCATGACTCAGGAAGTGGGCTCCAGAGCTTGCCCCTTAGACTCTGGTGCCTCACTGAGTGCTGCCTGTCAGGCCAGGAGCATGGCTGGCAAGTAGCAGAACAAGGTTATTTGATTTTAAATTCCATGCCCTTTACTGCAAACCCAGTGAATTCTCTACTAATTGTAGGAAGAAGGAAATGTGAATGCCTTCCAAACCATTGAAGCCAAGCTGACTACCTCTCTCTTCCACATCCACACAACCCTCATCTTGTTTTCTCACGGACCTGTCTGCTTCATAGGCCATTCTAACTAGAAACAGCAGAATAGATTACCTAAATATATATTTTAAAATATATTTTTATTGATATCAGAGAGAAAGGGAGAGGGAGAGAAATACAAAAACATTAATGATAGAGAGAATCATTGATTGACTGTCTCCTGCATGCCCCCCTACTTGGGTTCGAACCACAACCTGGGCATGTTCTCTTGTCCAGAATTGACCCTGGGATTCTTCAGTTCTCAGTCCATTGCTCTCTCCACTGAGCCAAACCAGCTAAGGCAGATTTCCTAAATATTTCAACATCTCAGTTCCCTGTTTTAAAATTTTTGGTGGCTCCTAATAATTTATAGGATAAATTTTATATTTATTATCCTGGCATTCCAGGCTCTCACCAGAATGGATGGCTTGGGCTTGCCTTTTTTAGACAGGACACTTATGATCCCTCTATAAACTTTCGTTGATTGATTGATCGATTAACTCACTGGCTACCATCCAGCAGGTTGACTCATCCAGCAGGTTGAAAATGTCTTATATCCAATGATCCAGCTTGCATCCTAGGCCTGGTTCATGTACTGTTCCTTCTTAGGATCTCCGTTCCTCTGAATCTGGGTACTGTTTACTATTTGTCTTGCTAGTTATTTTTACTAACATGTTTCTCAGAAAGTGTATGTACTCTGTAGGCTAGTTCTTTCTATTTTCACCTATCCCCTTTTCTAATAAGTTAGATAGTGTGTAGTAGCATCATTTTTATAATATATTTTTATTGATTTTACAGAGTTATGGATACAAATGATGAGAGAGAATCATTGATTGGCTGCCTCCTGCATGCCCCAAACTAGGGATGGGCCTGAAACCCAGGCATGTGCCCTGACCAGGAATCAAACGGTGACCTCCTGGTTCATAAGTTAATGCTCAACCATTCACTGAGCCACACTGTCTGGATGCATCATTTTTTTAAAGATATGACTTGACAGGGGTATTGATATGAAAAGCAAGTATTTGGGCTGGAGGGTCTGAATTCACATCCTTGCCATAGGTACTTCTAATACCTATGCAACTTTGGCCCTGGCACCTAAAATCTTTGAGTATCAATTCCTTTTTGTTGAATAGTAAGGATAATAAAAATAATCAAATGGATTTGGCTTAAAACAAATACATCATTTGGAGGGGATAGTATATACTACATCATAAACCGCTATAAAAATGTTAATAATGGCAGTATTTTTGTAAATGCTATTTTAAGTAATATGGCCTTCGAGGAGTTTATTCTTTTGGTCTTTCTTTCAACATCCTTTTCCTCTCCTGCCTGTTTTACACTGTTACCTATGACTGCATTTTTCCCCAGGTGTATCTACCTGCTGTTCTCTTCTTGCTTTATATCTTTCTTCCCTTTACTAATTTTCCTTGTTCTTTTAAAACCCCATTCCTCATGCAGCATTTCTTCTTGTTATTCTTTAGCTTTCTTTCTTGTTATCATATAAAACTGAAAGGAGGTTAAAGAATTCTCATAAAATCCAGTCTTCAATGCAATTTCTATTCTTTATTGTAGCATTTTAGGCAAATGCTGTTTAGTTCATGTGCACAAAATTTTGGAATGTTAGAGATTAGAAGGAGAGAGAAATTCGTCTAACCCAATCAACTTGCTTTAAGGATGAAAGGGAAATCCAGGGAGTTAGGTAACTTAGCCTGGATCTCAAAGTTAATGACTGATGGAGTTGATTGTTAAGACTGTAGCGTTCAACCCCCAGTTGTTTCTTTTCACTTTTGCTATCCACTGTATTGTGTTTCCTGTCCTAGGGTTTAGTTAAGGACATTATCTAGAGGTTAGTTTGTTCCCAGCAGGCAATCTTGCTGATTGGCGTTGGTTAAGTTATTTAACCTCTCTGGTCATGAGATTCTCATCAGAACATGAGAGGACCAGCAAGCTGTTACTCAAGGCACCTTTGTAATTAATTATCAATCTTCCTTCATCCATATTTAACAACTATTTGATAGCCAATTATTTACAATTATGAGGTTAACTGGATTATTTTTTTATTTTTTATTATTTATTTTTTTTAACTGGATTCTTACACGTGGTTTATGTTTGTGATGGTGTTGTTGTTTTTTTTCCCAAATGCCACCCAAGGTTGAGTCACATTTCAATCTGTACCAATTAACCTTGTCCAGTATTTGGTTAAGTTATTTCTAGTTAAGACATCATAGCTTTCTTGGCAGAAATTCCATCTTTACACTATAGGGATATTTGGCAAGGTTTTTGTTACCACTTTATAAGAGGCTATAGGAAAAGGAAATATTTTTGTTGAAATATTTTCTTCAGATCATAATGGTGAGACAGGACAATGTGACATTCTTATTATACACGACCTGAAAATTGACAGAAGAGCCACTCTATTTCGTCATTGAAGAAATACATGGTAGGGAGGAGAAAATGGCGGCAGAGTAGACGGACGCCTCTGGAGCTTTGTCGCTGGGCAGAGGGAGAGAGAGCGGCTGAGAGTTGCATTGGGAGTGTTTGTTGGCAAGCTAGGAGTCAGTTGTCCTCCAGGGGAAGGCGGGGAACTGCTGGAAGGGGCTCTCCCGGCCAGGCAGCCCCACTGCCACGGGGTTTTTGTCCCCCAGAGC
>JAAGEH010002534.1:32789835-32834265 GCA_011751065.1 Lasiurus cinereus
TCTCTCTCTCTCTCTCTCTCTCTCTCTCTCTCTCTCTCAAAAATCTCTCTCTCAAAGATATCTCTCTCAAATCAATAACAAAATTTTTCATTGTTTAAAGTATTACCAATAGTAGTATATATGTCTCCTTTTCCCCCCCATTTACCACCCCCCGCCACCCCTACCCCCCCTACTCCCCCTCACATGTCCTCACACGCCTCCTCCCCGTATCTTGCGTCCTCAATAAAAAATTGTTGAAGGTAATCTCAATGTGTTAATGGGCATTAAGTCCATTATTAAATGAATCATTTTCTAAATCCTCTGGGAGGCAGTATTTATGCTTTGGATTGAGCTTTCAGGGCTGTGGATGGGGAAAATGTCAGGCGATTTAAAATAAAAAAAGCCACTTTTAATCAAAGAAGACTTTTTTTTCTTTTTTCCTACATAATTTAGTTCCTTGAAACTAGGAAATTGAAGGCAATATTTGCCACAAACTACTGCTAGTAAGCAAGTAAAAATTCAGTTCCCTTGACCTTTATTGGGATGTACAGGGACCTATGCTCTGAGTGATGACCTTGTTGTTCATAGGCCTAAGCAGGACTCTCATTAGATGTGAAGGCTGGGTAGCAAGTGCCTGTACAAATGGTGCTGTATATGCCTATGTCTGAAGAACGGTTTTATTTTCCTGGTTCATTGCCATGCTGAAAACCACTATAAAAATGCCTTGGACATAGATTTAGAGAAGATGATTTTCTTGTCAGTTGAAGTAGTCAGAGGATTAAAACTCCACTGAACTAAGAGACAAGATTTAAGAACAAATAAATTTTGATGAGGGAATGAGGATATAGGGAGGGAATTTATTGTGTCATGTATATGGCCTCCAAAAATAAACCTTTCCTTTACTGTTGTAAAGGGGAATTGGAGTAAGACATAATTTGACTAATTAGATATCAATATTATGCAAGCGCTGTAATTTTAAGCCTAGCATATCATAGAATACAAAAGTCAACCAATGTTTCCTGTAAGGGCCAGATAGCAAGTATTTTCAGTTTTGGGGCCATGCATCCCCGATGAAAATCACTCAGTTCTGCTGCTGTGGTGCCATAGTCACACTGTGTAAATGACTAAGAGTGGCTCTGCTCCAGTACAGCTTAATGTATGAACATTGAAATCTGAATTTTATACGATCTTCACATGTCATGCGATATTCTTCTTCTGTTGATTGTTTTCAGCTTCTGAAAAATGTGACCACCATTCTTAGCTCATGAGACATCCAAAAAGAGACAGCAGGCTGACTTGGGCCCAGGAGCTCTAGTTGGCTGGATCCTGAAACAATCTGTGTGATTAGAACCTTGGAGGTATTTTTATACTAGCAAACATGTAATGCTTTCTGCGCACGCCTGGTATAAAATTTGAGTCTGCACTTTAGATGCTCCTGTGTAGAAAACTATTTTACTTGAGTTTCCTGAAAATTATACTTGCCAACTCAAACATTGACCTTCACTCCCAATTCAGATGCTATATTTAAATTTCCACTCAGATTTGGGAATTGACTGACAATGATTACTATAAAATACACCGGGCCCTTGACCTCTATTTTTGTCTGTTTCAGAAGGTCATTGTCTTTATGTTAATTAGGATCCTTGAACATTATGCTTCAGTTGTTTGAAGGAGGTATTATCATTAGAGAAGGGGTCTAGCCAAGTGTATGGGTGGAGGTGCCAGAGAGCTGAGACCAAGGAACTTGAGTGTAGGAAATTACAGGAACCAGCAACAAAGAAAATCCAGCAGGTAATTATGGTGAATTTCTCCCTCTGCCTGAATATAAATCCTGAAATGTAGAAGTGTTCACATGTGAATTATTATACTTAACTAATGAGAGTATACTTGGTGACATGTCAACATTTTAACTCTGAGTGAATATTAATTGGGTATTTTAGTGCTGAAAATGTTTGTTACCTAAAACACTGACACAAACTGAAGTTCCCTGATTTTTATAATTATAGTAGAGGCCTGTGGGTGTCCTTCAGCCCCACCTGCTCTCTCTCCAATCTCGGGACCCCTTGAGGGATGTCCTACATCGGGCCTAAATGGGCAGTCGGACATCCTTCTCACAATCCAGGACTGCTGGTTCCCAACTGCTCACCTGCCTGCCTTCCTGATTGCCCCTAACTGCTTTTGCCTGCCAGCCTGATCACCCCCTAACCACTCCCCTGCCAGCCTGATTGATGCTTAACTGCTCCCCTGCCAGCCTGTTTGCCCCTAACTGCCCTTCCCTGAGAGCCTGGTCATTCCTAACTCCCCTTCCTTGCAGGCCCAGTCACCCCCAACTTCCCTCCCCTGCAAGCTTGATCACCCCCAACTGCCCTCCTTTGCAAGCCTGATCCCTCCCAACTGCCCTTCCCTGTTGGCCTGATCATCCCCAAAACCCCCTCCGTTGCAGGCCTGGTACCTGCCATCTTGTGATGGCCATCTTTTGTCCACATGGGGGCAGGATCTTGTGACCACATGAGGGCAGTCATCTTGTGTGTTGGAGTGATGATCAATCTGCATATTACTCTTTTATTAGATAGGATAGAGGTCTGGTACACAGGTAGGGGCCAGCTGATTTGCCCTGAAGGGTGCCCAGATCAGGGTGGCTGTTCCCTTGGGTTGTGGGGTGGCCTGGGCAAGAGGCCTGTGATGGTTTGCAGGCCGGCCACGCCTCCTGGTGACCCAAGTGGAGGCCCTGGTATCTGGGATTTATTTATGTTCTACAGTTGAAACTTTGTAGCCTGGAGCAGAGCCAAGACTTCTGCTCACACAGCTATTGAAACTTTGTTGCCTTAAGCAGAGGCCTGGACTGGCCAGGGTGTGTGGAAAGCTTGGCTTCCTCTATTGCCAGGGGCAACCCAAGCCTCCCTCCTGCTCTCTCTATGGCCATAGACATCTTGGTTGGGTTAATTTGCATACTTGCTCTGATTGGCTGGTGGGCGTGGCTGGTGGGTATGACTTATGGGTATAGCAGAGGTACAGTCAATTTGCATATTACTCTTTTGTTAGATAGGACTAGAGGCCCAGTGTATGAAAATTCATGCACTTGGGGGCAGAGTGTCCCCCAGCCTGGCCTGTGCCCTATTCACAGTCCAGGACCCCTTGGGGGATATCCACCTGCTGGCTTTGGCCCTCTCCAAGGGAGAACAGGCCTAAGCTGGCAGTAAGACATTCCTCTGGCAGCCTGGGAGTCCTTGGGCAATGTCCAACTAATGGCTTAGGCTTGCTTGAACATCCTTAGTGCTGCTGCGGAGGAGTGCTCTCCAGTTGGAAGTGCACTGACTACCAAGGGGCAGCTTCTGTGTTAAGCATCTGCCCGCTGGTGGTCAGTGCACATCATAGAGACCAATTGTTCTGCTGTTAGAGTCAATTTGCATTTTATCCTTTTATTATATAGGATAGCTCTCACAGAATTTATTTTTCTAGATTTTCTGGCTTTCTATCCATATATGTAAAGAGCCAGGGTCTGTAACATCCAAAACAACTGAAGGGATGACTGATTGCCAGGCTGCATGCATAGCAGGCTCAGGTGGAAAGGGACTGGTGAGCAGGCTGAACTGCTGACCTCTCAGAGAGAGAGAGATAGGTGGGGCTAATCTGCCCTTGCCTCTCTCTCTCTCTCTCTCTGGGCTCACCAGAAGCTGAGCCTCTTTCTCTTTCCAAGAGGTCAGCACTTCACCCTGCTTGCCAGCAGCCTGGGGTAGCTGCTGATCAGCCCCGCCTCTCTGATCAGGCCCAGAGATAGGGCCAAAGACGCTGACTGGCCTAGAAACCAACCAATCAGAACCTAATCTGGGTGAACTATGAAGGCAGAACCTAATGTGGAAGCTGAGGAGGGGTTTTAAGGGCAACAGCTATTTGGTATAAAGTATAAGAAAGCAGTTTAATTTTTTAATGACTGGTTTGGCAGCAAAGTGCATATGGCTGGCTATCCATCCAGATATAGGGATTATATATTTTTGTCTGCTAAGAGCATCTCCTCCTGCTGAAAATGGCTTTTCCCCCATTTAAGAAATCCTATTCTATATAATCTATACTAATAACAGGGTAATATGCTGATTAGATCAGGTCAACTGACCATCTTCTGGACATCTGATTTCTTTCTGGACAAAGCCATGGTGATGGGGGCCAAAGCAGATGCAGTTAAGGGTGATCAGGTCGGCAGGGGAAGGCAGTTGGGGGTAAGATCAGGCTGGCAGGGGGTTAGGGGCAATCAGGTCAGCAGGGAAGGGCTGTTGGGGCAATACCAAGTCGACAGAGGAGGGCAATTGGGGGAGACCAGGCTGGCAGGGGAGACAGTTGGAGCGAGATCCTGCCAACAGGAGAGGGCAGTTGGGACAATCAGGCAGGCAGGCATAGAGGTTAGAGTCAATCAGGTAGGCAGGCAGAGGCAGTTAGGGGTGATCAGGCAGGCAGGCGAGCAGTTAGGAGCCAGCAGTCCCAGATTACGTGAGAGATGTCCGATAGTCCAACCCACAGGGATCAGGCCTAAACTGGCAGTCAGACATTTCCCTAAGGAGTCCTTGATTAGAGAGGGTGCAGGTTGGGCCGAGAGAAACCCCTTCTCCCCTGTGCCTGAATTTCATGCACCAGGCCACTAGTAAAATATAATTGAGGCAACAGTCTAGTATTAATGATTCAGAACTGTAATTATTAGACTCTATGGTGACTTGATATTAAGAGTATTCCTGAATCAACCTGTTCACAGTTCAGGGCTGTTTCGGGCTGTGAACCTCAACTTAAGAAAACAAAAAAATACCTCTCCTGGCCATAATTTATTTGGCTCAATGGATAGCCAGTTGGCCTGTGGACTGAAGAAGGGTTCTGGGTTTGATTCTGGTCAATGGCATGTAACTTGGTTGTGAGCTCAATCCCCAGTAGGGCGTGCAGGAGGCAGCTGATGAATGTGTCTCTCTCATCAATGTTTCTAAATTTCTCTCCTTCTCCCTTCCTCTTTGTGAAAGTCAATAAAATATCTCTTTAAAAATACCTCTCCTTGATGTGATGTGACACATCATAACTGTAACAAATGCTGTGTGATACATTTGAAAGTTGTTAAGAGAGTAAAGCCTAAGAGTTCTCATTACAAAGGAAAAAAATATTTTTATTTTTATTTATTTTTATTTTTGTATATCTATGTGAGATGATAGATATTAACTAAACTTATTGTGGCAATCATTTCATAATACAGACGTCCCTCCAGATCTTCAGGGGATTGATTCCAGTCCCCCATGGATACTAAAATTCAAGGATGCTCTTGTCACTCATGTAAAATGGTGTAGTATTGGCATGTAACCTACACACATCCTCCTTACACCTTAAATCATCTCTAAATTACTTATAATACCTAATATAATGCAAGTGCTATTTAAGTAGTTATTGTATTGTTTAGGAATGACAGGGAAAAAGTTTGTATGTGTTTAGTACAGATGCAAATATCCTAGGCCTAAGTGCACAGTTAAGACATGTCAGCAGCAGCATAACATTTTTACCCAAAATATTTTTATTAAATTACTAGAGGCCCAGTGCACAAAATTTGTGCATGGGAGGGTGGGTCCCCTCAGCCCAGCCTGCACCCTCTCCACTCTGGGGCCCCTCAGGAGATAACTGGCAGTCAGACATCTCTCTCACAATCCGGGACCACTGGCTCCTAACTGCTTACCTGATCATCCCCAACTGCCTCCCACCCCCCAGCTGGCTTGCTCATCCCTAACTGCTCCCCCTGCCAGCCTGCTCTCTCCTAACTGCCCCCCCTTCACAGGCCTGGTGACCCCCAACTGCTCCCCCTGCGAGCTTGGTTGCCCCACGAAGCCTGCTGCTCGGTCATTTGGTCACCCCACCCCTCACTAACCCCTGCTGGCCTGGTAGCTCCTCGCAGACTGTTTGGTTGTCCATTTGATTGTGATGGTCACTTAGGCATACACACACACACACAGATAGATAGATAGATAGATTGGAGTAACATGGGTTAATAAGATTATACACTGAGTGGCCAGATTATTATCTCTGAACACATAATAATCTGGTCATTCACTGTATATCCTATATAATAAAAGGCTAATATGCAAATTGTCTCCTTGACCAGAAGTTCAACCAACAGGCAGGCTGGCCAACTGCCCAGGTTCCCTCCCCCTGGCCAGGCTGGCTGGACCACACCCATGCACAAATTCATGCACCAGGCCTACACACACACACACACACACACACACACACACACACACACTGAGTGGCCAGATTATTATGTGTTCAGAGTTCATAATAATCTGGCCACTCAGTGTATAACTCAGTGTATAAGTTTAAGGTATATAATATTACATCACCTGTGTATTGCATTGTGTGGTCATCGTCCAACTTTTTATATATTTTTGATTTACGGTTGGTTGACTCCATGGATGCAGAACTCACAAATACAGAGGGCTGAGTATATATGTAAGTCAAATCATTGTTCTGCACACCTTAAACTTATAGAGTGCTGTATGTCAATTTACCTCAAAAAAACTGGGGAAAAGTTCCTGTGGGGACCCTGTGAGAGTATGTTGGAGGCTCAAGGCCAATAGGAATGTGGAGGTCCTATTCAGAGTACGCCGATGTTCAAGGCACTCTGAGTGTGGGAATCTTAATCACAGTGATCAGGGCTAGGTAGCTATATGCAGGTGCAAGGATGCAGACACTACACAAACGTGCCCTTCTATAACCCAAAAGACTGAGATCACTATTTGGAAAGAAGTCTCCTTTGTCTAAATTAGTATTACAGTATATTACTGACCAGCAAGTAGGGGGGCATGGAGGTAGCTGCTTTTAGTGAAGCTGTAGCTCTAAGGATGGCTCCTGTATAACTCCTATGTTGGAGGCTACTGCTACTTTGTAGGAAAGATGTATTGTTGCCGAGTTGATGTACAGTATACGGCTACTGTGTGGACTTTACTTTGAAGAAATGCTTTGTCTAATAGCTCCTGTCATCGCAATGGCTACTTGGACTACAGTAAAGACTCTCTTATATACCCATCATTTCTCATGGCTTCTCTATTGAATACCTGGTGTCCAAGGCGTCCAATCCCTGGTAGAGGGGTTCAGACCCAATAGTTCCATTCCCTTTTCCTCCCAACTCCCCCGAACAAATGTGTTGCTTGTCTCCCTGTCCAAAAAGGTTCTAGGACAGCGGTTCTCAACCTGTGGGTCGTGACCTCTTAGGGGGTCGAACGACCCTTTCACAGGGGTCGCCTAAGACTATTGGAAAACACTTATTTCCCATGGTCTTAGGAACCAACACACCGCTCCTTGGTGTAGCAAAATGTAGCAATGTAGTTTACTGTTGTCATATTAAGACTGTTACCCATGCTACACCACGATTCAAGACAAAATTTCATTTATTTGTAATTAGAAATAAATATTTCACAATATATAATTACATATTGTTTTTGTGATTAATCACTATGCTTTAATTATGTTCAATTTGTAACAACAAAAATACATCCTGCATATCAGATATTTACATTACAGTTCATAACAGTAGCAAAATTACAGTTATGAAGTAGCAACAGAAATAATTTTATGGTTGGGGGTCACCACCACATGAGGAGCTGTCTTAAAGGGTCGCGGCATTAGGAAGGTTGAGAAACACTGCTCTAGGAGCTGGGACACAGTTGAGAATAGTGCAGAGAGCTATCCCTGCTTTACTGGAACTGACGTCCTGTTATGATGTATTTGTTAGCTTAATAGAATTTCTTGCTCTTAGTCACTTTTTTTTTTCAAGTTTGGAGGCTTACTCAGATTTTTCTACCAGAAACCAGGTTGGTTTGAAAAACATATTTTTATTGTGGTAAAATATGCATAACAAAATTTATCATTGTAACCATTTTTAAGTACATAGTTCTGTGGCATTAGTATAGTTGTTAAACACAAATTCCCCATCCTTTCATCTCCCCAGTCCCTGGCAACCATCGTTCTACTTCCTGTGTCTAGATGAAACTACTCTAGGCATCTGAGGTTAAGTGGAATCATGCAGAATTTGCCTTTTGTGATTGGCTTATTACTTTGAACACAGCATAATGTGTTAAAAGTTCATAATAAACTATAATTTTTAAAATGTTCTTAATTTTTATATTATCTTTTTTTAGTTTTAATTCAATTAGGTTAAATTAAAGCTTTTAATTTCAAGAACAACAGTATTCCTAATTCCTTTGTGAAAAAAAAAAATTTTAATGTTGATTGAATCACCAAGCAATGTTTTTTTATTTGGCTTTTTCCTTTGCCAAAAATAAGAAATCTTATTGGTTGAAAACCCTTGAGTATTCATCCATGAGAACCAATGCACAATTCTGGCACGAGGGGAAGGAACTATTGTACAGATGGTCCTGCTTTTAATTACTTTCAAAAGTAAGTGAGAAATTATTAATTAGGAAAATAACTTTTGCAGCTTATTTATAGAAAAAAATGTAACAGAATATTCTTAGTTGTTCAGATCACTAAAGAAAATATAAGGAAGAAAACAATAAAGAATATCCCAACGGGGGAATCCTATTTCTTAGAAAATGTGTAGAATTTTTTCCAGGTACTCCACATATAATCCAAATTATATCAGCCCTTTACGTTCCATGTGAAGAAAACTGTAGTGTCCTCCCTCTAGGATGGGATGCCTTGCTTGAAAGCATCCCCAAAAGTCTGAAGAATGACAGCAGTGGGTTTTCTGAAAGTAGAAACAATGAAGTCAACAGGGTTGTAAAATCCTCACTGCAGAAACCACATCTTCAGACACAGTGCCAGCTGGGAAAATTATACTCCTGGCTCCTGTCCTTTGGTTCTGTTGTCAACAATAAACATGTAGGAGCTCCCACATCTCCTATCTAATAGAAGGTTCATTTTCCTGTGATTTAATTGCCTGCAGAGGTTGTTAGTGTGGAGCTAGAATTGTATTAGGGAGTGTGCATGAAATATGTGGTTCACACAAGCGGAAGGAGGTGCTGCTAACAGTGCACGTGCAGCAGGTGGCTTACCCAAGCTCCAGACTCCTGCTGGCTCTAGGCAAATGGGGTCCACCCATTCCAGATATCTCTCTGGACATAATGTGGAGACATTCTTGTTATTTGGTTGTTTATGGAAATTACAAAAGGATAATTTGAAAAGGATTGAACTTCCATTTTTGGAGTAAGACTTTCATGTCTTTTTACCATATCATCATCTTCAAAAAAATTATATATTAACTAGAGGCCCGGTGCACAAAATTCACACATCTGGGGGTGCCCTCAGCCTGGCTTGCAATGATACCAGCATCTTGTGCTCCGACCTCTAGCCAGAGGACCCTCCCTCCCTCTGTTCAGCCTGAGTATGGGATGCTGGGCTCGTGTTGCTGGGGCAATGGCTCCAGCGTCCAGCCCTAGCCACTGTGGGTGCTGCCATCTTTGTGACAGAGTGATGGTTAATTTGCATATTACCCTTTTATTAGATAGGACTAGAGGCCCAGTGGATGAAATTTGTACATGGGGGAGTGTCCCTCAGCCCAGCCTGACCCTCTCCAGTCCGGGACTCCTCAAGGTCTGTCCAACTGCCTGTTCAGGCCCGATCCCAGTAGGATCGAGCCTGAACGGGCAGTTGGACATCCCTCTCACAATCCAGGACTGCTGCCTCCCAACTGCTCACCTGCCTGCCTTCCTGATTGCCCCTAATCACTTCTGCCTGCCAGACTGGTCACTCCTAACCACTCCCCCGCCAGCCTTATTGATGCCTAACTGCTCCTCTGCCAGCTTATTTACCCCTAGCTGTTCTCCCCTGCAGTCCTAGTCCCTCCCAACAGCCCTCCCCTGCTGGCCTGAACACCCACAACTGCCCTCCCTTGCAGGCCTGGTCCCTCCCACCTGCCCTTTCCTGCTGGCTATCTTGTGTCCACATGGGGCAGCCATCTTGTGTGTTGGAGTGATGGTCAATCTGCATATTACTCTTTTATTACATAAGATAGAGGCCTGCTGCATGGGTGGGGGCCAGCTGGTTTGCCCTGAAGGGTGTCCTGGATCAAGGTGGGTGCTCCCTTGGGTTGTGGGGTGGCCTGGGCAAGGGGCCTGTGATGGTTTGCAGGCTGGCTATGCCCCCTGGTGACCCAAGTGGAGGCCCTGGTATCTGGGATTTATTTATCTTCTACAATTGAAACTTAGTCGCCTGGAGCAGAACCAAGCTTCCTGCTCACTCCATGACAGCAGCCATTTCTGTTGGGATTTATTTATCTTCTATAATTGAAACTTTGTAGCCTTGAGTGGAGGCCTGAGCACACCAGGATGTGCAGAAAGCTTGGCTTCCTCCATTGCTGAGGAAACCCAAGCCTCCCTCCTGCTCGCTCCATGGCTGCAGCCATCTTGGTTTGGGTTAATTTGCATACTTGCTCCTGATTGGCTGGTGGGTATTGCAGAGTGATAGTTAATTTGCATATTACTCTTTTATTAGATCAGATTATAAATGATGTGCAGGGGTTCTGATATTAATTTGTGTTTTTCTCTTAGGCAGAGAAAAAAAAAAAACATGCCCTGCCATAGGTCAGATCTCTTAGCTTCTAGTGTGGTTAAGATTTGGCCAGAGTTTTCAGGAGGGCTGTCTCCTCTGATAGGCTTTGCAAATGTATATCACCCAGGAACTGCTTTTCTTTTTGCTTACAGTTTTATCTCTCTCATATTTAGATGCCCCCTTGGCAGGGAATTTAGATGTTAAATTGTTTGCTGAACAATGCACGGGGTCCACAGAAGTTGTCTTTTTACCTGCTTCACACCCAATGTCACCCAAAGTTTGATATCCTAGACATATACTTCATTCACTTAACACAAAAACACTTATTGACCATGTGCTATATACCACAAGGTGGGTGCCAGGTAATTAGTGAGGAGCAGAAGATCCAAATGCTAACAAAATGAAGTCCCTGTCACTGTGGCAGCCCACCACTTCTTTCAGGTTTGGGGGCAAGAGGGCCACCAGAAACCCAAATTGACCAAGGCCAATTTTAATTTAGAATTCTCCTTAAAGCTCCAAATGAAAATTTGGCCATGGGGAGAGAGTGGACATGCAGCCTCTTTGTTCCATTGGGTTTTGTCAAGGTCTCTGAAGGGCTTTTGTATGTAAATAGACAGCGCATCCTATATGTCCAAGCTCATATTCATTACTCCCCCCTCAGCAACAGCTGCCTAGGGAAATAGATTCTAAGAAAGATGAATCTGAGAAGAGAACAAAGCAGGCCTAAGATATAGGCACAAAGCCATTTGGCCCAGAGATTTCAGGATGTCTGGTATCCAGAGCAGCTAGAGCTACCCTGAATACTATAGTAGCCCTCACCATGCATGGCTATTTAAATGTCAGTTAAATTAAGTTAAACAAAATTTTAAACATCAGTTTTTAATTGCACTGGCTATATATCAAACCACATGATGGCCACAGGCTAGAGTATGAGAGAGCATTTTCGTTATTACAGAAAGTTGCATTGAACAGTGCAGGGCTCCCAGACACCTCTTTCTCGATGTAAGCGTCAGCTTGCTTTGTAGAGCTTGCATTCTAACTGAGGGTCCAGGGAGTAGGACAGATAATTCAGATGTAAACAATGACTAAACAAATATATTCATAATCTGAAATACTCTCCAAAGAAAATAAACTGGATGGTGTAATAAAAGAGCTGTAGCAGGAGACAGAAGAAAAGTTGCAAGCAGGGGAGAAAACAGAAGTGGGAGTTCTAAAGCAGAGAGACTTTGCTATGTACAAAAACAAGCAGAAAAGGTGGCGGTCACAGCTGGAAAGGTAGTGAAGGAAAGGTTATACAAGATGTGTTTGGAGCTGTAGCAAAGGCCAAATTATATAGGTAAGGAATTTGGGGTTTTATTTGAAGTGAAATGGGGGAAGAAATGGAATCTTTTAAACAAGGGAGAGAGGTGATCTAACTTAAATTTGAGGAAGGTTAATCTGACCATTGGGTCTAGAAGGGTGGCAGTCCTGGCAGAAGCAGAAAGACCCACGAGAATGCTATTTTAAGAATCTACCCACAAGCTCAGTGGTTTGTTTAGGATTGTGGTGAGAAAGTGTAAGAGATGGGCAATGTTTTCACTGAGATGAATAATAAAGCAGCTTCATTTTTGGCCAACAAATATTTATTGAGTGCCTTCTGTGTACCAGATTCTATGCTAGGTACTGGAAATTTAACTTTTAAAAAGTGGCATAAATCCCTGTCTCCATGGAGTTTACATATTAGTGTCAGAGTCAAGCCATAAATAAATCCACAAATACCTGTATTATTTTATTTTTTAATATATTTTATTGATTTTTCACAAAGAGGAAGGGAGAGGGATAGAGAGCTAGAAACATCGATGAGAGAGAGACATCGATCAGCTGCCTCCTGCACACCCCCAGTACCTGCAACCAAGGTACGTGCCCTTGGTTGCCAGAAGGTGAAAAAGAGGGAAAGGGGAATAGTGAGTAGCTGATAGATTGCCGTTTTAAATGCTAGTTATTTACGTAAAATCTGTTACCTTTAACATTGGAAATTTTCAAAGGCATTTAGGGAGAAAGGGAGAAAGTGTTTCTGAAAACTGAGTTAACAGGGCCAAAGAGGCACCACGGCCCCTCTGAGTTCTCTAGTCATTCACTGGATCAATTCTGAAACATCCCTCCTTCTCCCCCTCCCCCCCACAATAATTAGGATTAGCTTCCTGCCTCTGGGTTGTATTGCCAGTATCAGTGGACACATCTTGGGAGAAACTTGAATATTTTTCATCATAAAAATAAAATATTCCTCTTCTTCAATTGAAAAAAAATTGCAAGTAATAGCTGTATATATGGAAATTTACTACAAAAGTTGAACATATGGATTTTATAAATCTCTATAGAAAAATGACCTAGAAATTTTATTTTTAATTTTTTTAATTATTATGAATACAGTAAACAAACAAACACACTCAGAGCCTCAGGTGTCCTCCTCCAAGGTAACCATTGTTACCAGTTCCTTGGGTGTGCAGGCATAGAAGTTCTCAGTGTTGAATGAACCGTAGAATCACACTCAGAGCTTTGAAAAAGACTGCTGACTGGTTTTGCCCCTCAGAGCTTCTGGTTGAATTGGTCTGGAATATGTCTCAGACAAAGAGATTTTTCTTTGGGTAACTTTAATATGCAGCACATATATATTCTAGAGATAGCCTACATACTAATATAGTATGTGTTTTAAAAATAATAGTTATATAACCGATAGCAGACCAGTACCCACTGTTTTGCCTCTTTCTTTTTTCTTTTTTACCTATAAAATATATCTTGGAGATTGTTGCCTGTTAGCACATATTTCTAGGTATACATAAATCCCTGTCTAACTCATTTTAATGTGTGAATATTATGCCATCATATGGATGCCACATGATTGGATGCAACTGTCCACTCCTCTAGTGATGGATGGACACTTATGTCATTTAGCATCATTTGTTAGCACAAATAATGCCATAATGAACATTCTTATATATTAACTAGAGGCCCAATGCACAAAATTTGTGCAAGAGTAGACCTTCTTTTCCCCTGGCTGCCGCCACCAGCTCCCCTTTGGCACCCGGGACCGGCAGACTCGCCCCAGACCGGGGCTTCCCTCGCGACCCTGACTTCATCTGGAAGGATGTCCAGTCTATTTAGCACATTACACTTTTATTATTATAGATACAAACACTGGCATTTCTTTGATTTTTGCTCATTTTAAAAACATGATAGCTGCCGAAACCGGTTTGGCTCAGTGGATAGAGCGTCGGCCTGCAGACTGAAGGGTCCCAGGTTCGATTCTGGTCAAGGGCACGTACATTGGTTGCAGGCACATCCCCAGTGGGGGGCGTGCAGGAGGCGGCTGATCGATGTCTCTCTCTCATCGATGTTTCTGGCTTTCTGTCCCTCTCCCTTCCTCTCTGTGAAAAATCAATAAAATATATTTAAAAAAAAAAACACATGATAGCTAAAGTTGGGTATTCTTGCCAAAACCGGTTTAGCTCACTGGATAGAGCATCTGCCTGCGACTGAAGGGTCCCAGGTTCGATTCTGATCAAGGGCATGTACCACTTGGTTGTAGGCACATCCCCAGTAGGGAGTGTGCAGGAGACAGCTGATCGATGTTTTTCTCTCATCGATGTTTCTAGCCCTTCCTCTTTATGAAAAATCAATAAAATATATTTAAAAAATAAAATAAAATTGGGCATTCTTTTTTCTGTGAATACCTCTTCTATTTTTTTGCCTCTTTTTTTCTTTGTAGTATTGTTGGGTCTTTTTCTTATTGAGTTACAAAATATATTACTATATGAAGGAAATAAATGCTTTATCAATGCTTGATACATTTTCTAGTTTTATTGATCTTTTGTTTTATTTATGATTTTCAATTCTATGTAGTAAAATATATGGCTCTTATGTTTTTAACTTTAACATATCAACTGGTAGTTGATCCCGGTTCTGTGAGCTATTTGAGGACAGGAATCTTCAGTGCCTCGCATGGAGCAGGTGTTTTCTAAAACAGTGGTTGGCTGTAAGCATGATGATGAGTCATTTAAGCTGATTCCATATACTCATGCAGAAGACATTAAGGAAATAATGGTATCACCATAATTTAATTCCCTCTATAATAGAATGCATCAACTCATACCTGAAATACTGACTGCATATCCATCTAACTTTCTCAGAAGCCTTTCTCTTTTTCTCATTAAGCTCTAGCTCGTGGGTCATCCTCCTCTTCAAGTTGGTCTGTCTGCCTTAGAACATTGTCCCATTCCTCTTTCTGTAATGTTTGCCTACAAACTTCAAAACCCAACCTACCCCTATGTTCATAGCAGCAAAATTCACCATAAGATTTGGAAACAGCCTAAGTGCCCATCAGCAGATGAGTGGATTATAAAACTGTGGTACATCTACACAATGGAATACTATGCTGTGGTAAAAAAGAAGGAATCCTTACCTTTTGCAACAGCATGGATGGAACTAGTGAGCATTATGCTAAGTGAAATAAGCCAGTCAGAGAAAGATAAGTATCACATGATCTCACTCATTTGTGGAATATAATGAACAACATAAACTGATGAACAAAGACAGATCCAGAGACAGAGAAGCATCGATCAGACCATCAAACCTCAGAGGAAAAGTAGGGGAGGGTGGGGGTAAGGGGTGAGATCAACCAATGGTTAGGCAAATAAGCCTAACCAATGGACACAGACACCAGGGGGCTGAGAGCATGAGTGAGGGGTTGGGGGTGATAATGGAGGAATAAGGACACATATGTAATACCTTAATCAATAAAGAAATTTTTTAAAAAACAACCTAAATACGCTTTTGCTTGTGGAATCCTCCTCTTAGTCTTCTTGTACATTCTCTCATAACACTCTGTGCTTCTCCTTCACAGTAATCACTGAGATCACAGAGTAATTATTCGTGCTTTTCTGTAATGTCTGTCTCCTTTACTAGGCTTAAATCAGTCATGTCTTCTCCCCAGGTGGGCACCTAGCACTGGGGATATGAAGGTGAAGAAAACCTAAATCCCCAACCCCAGCATTAGCTCTGCATTCTGAGGTCTGTATGCTGGGGAGGTTGAGGTAAGAATAATAATGTTCAGTTATACACAACATTAAATCAAGTAGAAGACTTAGTGTGTGTCTTTGGTTTGGAGAGTCCAAGTCTGAGGTCTCTTTTAACAGTAGTATCATCAGATATATAAAACTGGGCACCTAGTGCATGAATTTATGCACCTTGAAAAGAACTGTGGGCTTCGAGGCTGCAGTGGGCATAGGGGTGGGTCTCGGTCCATCCTCTGCACCCCTGTCCTGCCCCTCCCACCGTAGCCTCTGGTTCCCTGTCTGCTGGAAGCCCTGCTCCTACCACCACTGCTCCCTTGTGCTGATGGTGCCGGCCTCCCTCGCACAGCAGTGGGTGAGAATGGTGGCTGCTGCCTCAGTCACCCCTCAGGAGCAGGGGGAGGTCAAGAAGCTCTCAGGGGCAATTAGGGCCCGTGATGGGCACCGGCAGCAAGTGTGAGCAGTGGCTAGGGTGCCAGGAGCCAGTGTGAGCAGGGCTGGTGCCAGCAGCAGGTGCAAGCACCAGGGGGACCACGGCATGTGGGAGCAAAGAATTTTCAGTAACCACCAGAGGCTCACCCCCATGACAGAAACCTGCACCCCACCTTGGTCTGGTGTCCCCACTCACCTGCTCCGCCATGCTGCCATGGCAGATGTCTTCCATGTTCCACCTGTGCCCCCTGCAGGTCAGTGTACTTCATAGTGACTTGTTGTTCAGTTCTTTGGTTCTGCCATTTGTTCTATTTGCATTTTAGGGTTTTATATAAGAGATATACATGCTCTACCAGCCCATGAAACAATAGTCACCAATCCATAGAGAAAGGGTACCAGGCAGTGCTCAATAGCAGGTCTTTTCTAATCTTTACCACATTGCTGAGCTATTTTGCCCTGCTTGATGGAAGTTTTGCCATCATTAAAGTTCAATATAATTTTAAACTTAAAATAGCATGTTTCTTAGTCATTTAGACGGCTTGTAATAAAAGATCAGAGATTGAGTGGCTTATAAACAAAGACATTTATTTCTAACAGTTCTAGAGACTAGGAAGTCCATGTTCAAGAACCTAGAAGATTCAGTGTCTGATCAGAGCCTGCTGTCGGTTCTTAGATGTCTGACTGCCTTTTCTCTGTGTCCTCACATGAGGGAAGGAGGCCTAGAAAACTCTCTGGAGTCTCTTTAATAAGAATATTAACCTGACTCATGAGAGCTCCACCCCAATGACCTAATCACTTCCCAAAGCCCCACCTCCAAATATCATCACATTGGGCATTTAGGTTTCAACATTTCAATGTTGGGGGTACAGAAGTAAATATTTTTATTGCAAGTATTCAATACATGGTGCCATATTCAGTCGATGATACTATGTATTGAATATTTGCAATAAAATTTTTATTTCTGAAATAGGAAATATTATATGAATTGCTTTTTACCAAGTGTCTATATTCCATGTTTTGTTAAATATTCTTAACATTATCTGGATTTTTCTAACATCAATATTTTTATTGAATATAACCAATAGTTTGGTTATATTTCCAGCAAAACATTCTAAAATGTGCAGCCTACTTCTTAACACAGATTAGTGTGAACCAGATTGTCTCTATCGTTCTTAAATCACCCCTGAAGGTAGGTTAGATGCTTAAAGGGATGCATTAACTGTTTTAGATCAGAAGGGTACTTTTCAATGCTTTATTATTAAATGCTCTATACCACTGGTGCTTTCCAGCCAAATCCCTGATCGTATAGCCTATTTTTAAGTAAAATCTCTCTGAGCCAAAGTCATCTCTTTCTGGAAGGTGAGCCTCTTAAAGCAGAATATTAACAATTTACTACCAAATTATGGAGTCATTTGGCCTGCTTAAGTATTTAACCTGGTACCAAAACAAGTATTTAAAGTCATATGAGAAAAGCCTCATGTTTCTATCGATATTTAAAATAATTATCTTAATACATTTTCTATAGAGTAATATAATACTTGAAAATATTAGCACTTCATGTCTAAGTACTTTTAATTCTTGTATTCTATCTGATATAATTCAACATTTTTTCAATGGGCATAAAGGGTCTTTCAGGAGATCCAGACTTTGTTTCCTTCCCCACATGCAAAAAAACTATCAAGATTAAATCAACCAATTAGAGAAAATATCTCTTTGAAAACCCTATTTTTAACACCACCAAAAATATTTACAGGGTATTTTGCTAGACATTTTAATTGTAATAAGAAAGATCTTTTGACAATGAGGAGAAACCAAGATGGCGGCATAGGTAAGCACCTAAACTGCTGCCTCGCACAACAATTTCAAAACTACAACTAAAAGACAAAACAGACATCATCAGAACCACAGAAAAGGTGGCTGAGTGGAATTCTACAACTAGAAGGAAAGAGAAAAGCACACTGAAACTCAGAGGAGCTGCAGGAGCAGAGGTACTGTGACGTGCGCATGGAGAGGACTGGCAACTGAGTGCACAGCTGGCCTTCTCAAGCGGGTGGGAGCCAAAAGCTCCTGACTGAACTCCAGTTCCGGGTGAGACTCTGGTGACCCAGATTCATACGGGGTGAGACTGGACTGTAAGAAAAGAGAAAAGCACACTGAGACTCAGAGGAACTGCGGAAGGCAGAGGTACCGAGGTGCGTGCACAGAGAGTACTGGCAACTGAATATGCGGCTGGCTTTCTCAAGTGGGAGGGAGACAGAAGCTCTTCACTACAATGAACTCCAGTTCCAGTTGAGACTCTGGAGACCCAGACTCATTCGGGAAGGAACTCAAGGGCGGCTTTCTCTCAGAGGTGCTTACAGTGATTACCATGGGACACTGAGACATACGGGCCTATTAGGGCAGGACTGACAGGAAACCAATGCTGTCTGCTCTGCCCTGAAACTCCTCCCCATTTAAACTGAGCACAGAGGCTTTTGCAAATCCTGTCTCATAAGGGTGTCTTCAGCACAGAAATTCTCACAGCATAGACACAGCTGATCCTCACAGCCAATTGGCTTGAGGTCAATTCCTCCCAGTGATTCCAACAACAATCAAGGCGTAATTACAACAAGGCTGTACACAAAGTGGTACACCAAAAGTGTCCACATCAGGTAACTGGGGAGGCTGAGCCACTGGGCCCTATAGGACACCTATCACACAAAGCCATTCTATCAACTTAAGAAAGCAGCCAAAATGTGGAGACAAAGAAACAAATCACAAATGAAATAAATGGAGGAAAACAAACAACTGGATATAGAGTTCAAAACCATGGTTATAAGGTTTTTCAAGAACTTTCTAGAAAAGGCTGATAAATTTAGTGAGATCCTCGAGGATATGAAAAAGGACCCACTAGAAATTAAACATACACTGACTGAAATAAAAAATATTATATAGTGGTACCTCAAGATACGAGTTTAATACGTTCCGTAACCTTGAGGCATGCGAAACTATGAGACGCTCGAGTCATGGTAAACTGGTGGGTCGTGTACAGCCGGCCGATCCGCAAGATTACTCCTATCTCAAATGTTGCTCGTATTTCAAAGCAAAAATCACTTGCTCAATGGCTTGTATCTCAAAAATCTCATATGTTAGGGCACTCGTATCTTGAGGTACTACTGTACAGAGATATAACAGCAGACTAGAAGATCACAAAAATCAAGTCAAAGATTTGAAATACAAAGAAGCAAAAAACACACAATTGGAAAAGAAAAAAGAAAAAAAAATCCAAAAATATAAAGATAGTGTAAGGAGCCTCTGGGACAACTTCAAGCATATCAACATCAGAATTATGAGGATGCCAGAAGAAGAGAGAGAGCAAGATACTTTTGAAAACCTATTTGAAAAAATAATGACTGAAAACTTCCCCCAGCTGGTGAAAGAAATAGACTTACAAGTCCAGGAAGTGCAGAGAACACCAAACAAAAGGAATCCAAAGAGGACCACACCAAGACACATCATAATTAAAATGCCAAGAGCAAAAGACAAAGAGAAAATATTAAAAGCAAAAAGGGAAAAACAGTTAATTACCTACAAGGGAGCACCCATATGACTGTCAGCTGATTTCTCAACAGAAACTATGCAGGCCAGAAGGAAGTGGCAAGAAATATTTAAAGTGATGAATAGCAAGAACCTACAACCAAGATTACTCTACCCAGCAAAGCTATCATTCAGAATTGAAGTTCAGATAAAGAGCTTCATAGATAAGAAAAAGCTAAAGGAGTTTATCACCATCAAACCAGTATTATATGAAAGGTAGTCTTTAAGGAGAGGAAGAAGAAGAAAAAGGTAAAGATAAAAATTATGAACAACAAATACATATCTATCAACAAGTGAATCTAAAAATCAAGTGAATAAAAAAAACTGATTAACAGAATAAACTGGTGAATGTAATAGAATCAGGAGCATAGAAAGGGAATGGACTGACAATTCTTGGGAGGAAAATGGTGTGGGGTTGCAGGAAGGAACTAGACAAAAATCATACAGCTATGGATGAGTACAGAGGCGGGAGGCTAAGGGCAGAGGGTGGGCTGGGAACCAGGTGGAGGGGAGCTATGGGGGAAAAAAGAGGAACAATTGCATTAATCTGAACAATAAAGATTTATTAAATTTTAAAAAAAGATCTTTTTACTTTTAGTCATAAAAATGATAACATTACAGAAGTTTTTAAATTAGCTCTGAAATAAAAAAAAAGACAAGAAAAACAAAACCAAACAATCCAACCCTATTTCTTCTGTCATTTTTGTGTATTCTCAGTATTTTTACCAATATTTTTAGAAATGATTCAGGCTTTTAAATATTTTTTATCAAATATAACCATCATAAATATCCTTGTTACTATTATTAAGGTTTGTATAATTTATTAAGTGTATGGACCATAATTTAAGAATTGTAAGCTATGTCCCAGAAGTAAAATCATTAGTCTAGATATGTGTTAATCTACATATCTAGTTACAAATAAAAAAAAACATTGTTTTTACAAAGGTTTGTATGAAAGTCACAAAACCACCAAAATGGGAAAGCATCAGTTTTCATGTCTCCTCACAACATTGTGAATTGGTACTTTGCTAAAAATATGGTTAATTTAATAGGGAAATGGGATTGTGTTTAATTTAGTGAGGCTGAATACCTCTTCGAGATGTTTGTGACTAGTTGAGTAGTCACAAATTCATAACCTCTATCTATATTTATTGACCTCTTACAGGCTTCCTTATCAGTTAGCATAGTAACTTTTGTATGTGCAAAGAAAGTTTTAGAGGACAGATCTTTAAGGACAGAAATCATATCCCTTTTCACAGCTGTGTAGTTCCTTGGAGGATACATATGATTACTATCCTTAAATGTCTGTGGATTGACGGTTCATTGCCACGTGGCAGAATTCGCCCTGAAAGGCCAAGATTTGCTGTTTGATTGTTCCGCCATGCAAGGAAAGGCTCACAGCTGGACATGCCATCTTTTTCTTTTTTTTTAATATATTTTATTTATTTTTTATAGAGAGGAAGGGAGAAGGATAGAGAGTTAGAAACATCAATGAGAGAGAGATATCGATCAGCCACCTCCTGCACGCCCTCTCGCTGGGGATGTGCCCGCAACCAAGGTAGATGCTCTTGACCGGAATTGAACCTGGGACCTTTCAGTCCACAGGGTGACACACTCTATCCACTGAGATAAACCGGTTTCGGTGACATGCCATCTTTTGATGTAATCTTTATTTAGTCATAGAGAGCCACTAAGTTGTCCCAGAATTTTGTATTTGTTTAGTTAGTCAGTTGCATTTCTTTAAATATGCTACTCAAAATTGCCAGGAAAAACATCTTCCTCCTTGCTGGCTGGATTTCTTAAACATTCCGTCTTACTAGAAGTATGTATGGTAATGTTTTCTGCTGTGAATTTAAGTTCTATCCCCATGGAAATACTGGTAGGGTACTGCATGAGAAATGGCAGTCAGTGGTAAAGAGTCATATAGTATGTCATGTTTACAATTTTGAACCATATGTAAGAACATTTTCAGGAAAAATCCTTCTAGTAGCTTTGATTTAGCATACTCATTTTGTGGGGGTTAGCCTGGAGAAAACTTACACTACTTGCTATACAGTGAGTCATTAGCAGCTTTAGGATTGGAACTTTGAGTCCCTGGAAGGAAGAAGTGGAGTTAATGGGAAAAGAAGCTTTCTAGAACATAAGCATTAATCATATTTTTCAAAATATAAAATCTCTCTTAAATTGCTTGGAAGATGGATGTTCTATAAACTTTTAATGTAATTACTTTTTTTATGTGAGTGGTTTGCTTGTTATGGAACAGGTTTATTTAACCAACTGACCTATTGTTGACATTTACACTAATTTAATTAATTTAGTATTTATTTAAGTTTATTACAAAATACCAAATATTGTATCTTCAGGCTGAAATTTTTGCTTGATTATTTTACTCACTATAGAAAATATTTATTGGCCACTCACTCTGGGTCAGTCAGATTACTCTTGATACTTTTTTTTTTTTTGGAAGAGGCATAAGAATGTTTGGGAAATTTTAGAAATATTTAAGAATTCTAAAAAGGACTTCATACAGTGGAAGAGCTTCAAGATGTAGGGCATGAAGGAGAATAGGCTCTCTCTATTAATTAATTCATATTCTTTCATTAACAAATGTTCACAGAGCATGTATTCTGTGCCATGCACTATTCTAGGCACTGGAATGAATGAGTGAAGAAAACAAAACACAATTTCTGCCCTCATGGATGTTATATTATATTGGAGGGAGATAGACACTAGACAGTGAACATAAAAAAATATATATTATATGTTAGAAAGTAAAAGCACTATTTTTTAAAAGTAGGACTTACTCTGTGAGATTAGAGATACTGGGAAGAGCAGTACGATTACAGTTTTAAACAGGATGGTCCCAGAAAGCCACTTTGAGAAGGTGATTTTTGAGTAGACTTGAAGGAATTGATAGGCAGGCATGTAAAAATCTAAGGAGAGAAGATTCCTGGTACCTGTGGGAAACATCAAGGAGACCAGTGAGGTTGGTGCTGAAAGAAGGAAGTTGTATAGTATGAGTGGAAGGTATAGGAAATGAGTGGAAAAGGAGACTTAGAAGGGGCAGCCAACATGTAACAGAAAGAGCAACAGGTAAAGAAGAAAGAGAGATTTCTTGGAAGCCAAATTGAGAAAGTGAATAAAGAACACAGAATAATATTAAATAGCCATGCTAAATGCTACTAATGATTAAGTTAAGATAAGACTGAAAATTGACTACTGGATTTAGCCACATATCATTGATGACCTTGAGTAGTTTGGGTGGAGTGGTGGAATAGAGTGGGTCTAAGAGAGAATTGGAAGAGAAAAATTGGAGTGAATAGAGGCAACTTCTTTGAGGCATTTTTTTTTTCTGCAAAGAATAACAAAGGAATAGGAGCTGTCAAGAAAATGGAGTTAAGGAAAGGTTTTCTTGGGCAACAAGAAATACTACATGTACGTATGCTGATTGGAATGATTCAGTAGAAAGATTATGGTGGTGATGTCCATGAAGAGGTTCTATACTCACCATGAATTCCTATACCAAAAATTTCTTACATATTTATTCATTCATTCCTTTTCTCTCATTTAATGTGTTAGCAATATTTTGAGAAAGTCCACCTCTCCCAGGCACTGTTTTTCTGCTTCTTGCCTGCTCATTCCCATTCTAGTGACTGAAAGGTGAAGTTTTTTGTAAAAAATAATATTAGAATGAAAAATTCTTATCATCTATCACCACCCATAAATATTTTTGAAAGGCCTAAACCCCCTACACACACATACACACACACACACACACACACACACACACACAATGATGTATTGTAATTAGGGATGATTATTTAGCCTATGCTTGAAATCCAAACTTAAAATAATATTAACATTGGCTATCTAATTTTAACTTTTTCAAAATGGTTCTTCTTTTACCTGGCTGGTGTGGCTCAATAGTTTGGGCATCATCCTGTGCACCAAGATGCCTCTGATGAGATTTCTGGTTAGGGTACATGCCCTAGTTGTGGGCTCAGTCCCTGTTAGTGGAAGGCAGGAGGAGCTGATCGATGTTCTGCTCTCACGATGATATTTCTCTTTCTCTTTCCCTCTCCCTCCTTCTCTCTAAATGTCAATAAAAATATGGGGTGGGGAGAAAGATTCTTTTTGTCTGTCAAATTTTGCAAATGTTGTACAGAGGCTCTCATACAAAATATAAATCGCCATCATACCCTCACTTTAGACCTATGATTGCACTCTTTAATACCTTCAGCTTCTGTGCTGCACACTAGCAACTATTCTTTTTGAACTGAAAGGTTACTTGGGAGACACATGAATTCCAGCCAGCTTCAGGCAACATCAGCTGCCAAAGAGGCTACTGAAGGCCATCTTGCCAAGTTATGTTCATTTTCAGGGAAGAGAGAAAAATTTAAATAGCCAGTTCCTTGACTTCCATTGTTTTCTTGTTCCACTTATGTACTTTCCATTGTAGATAAATAATGAAAAGAATGCTTTACTATTTTGAGCTACTTTGAAGTGAGGAAAATTTCAGGGTCGCAGCCAACTCTTTGAATCCTTCTTTCCACCAAACAGCATTACATTGACAAATTATCTGTGTTTCATTGAACCCTCATTGTATCTTCACTGCCTTTTGGGAAGATAAATTTGAGAAGCTGTGTGTGTATGTGTGAGGGTGTGTGTGTGTGTGTGTGTGTGTGTGTGTGTGTGAGAGAGAGAGAGAGAGAGAACCAAATTTAGCAAAGATATTTCATCATGACATTTATGACCATTAGAAATGGTTATAACTATCCCTGAAAGACAGACAGAGATGTTTTTGATTAATAGAAATATCAGTTGCAGCTAGAGATATATTCTAGCTTTTATTTTTAAAAGTGATATATGCATGGAACTTGAATTCAGAGTGCTCCAACCTCCATTGATTATTACTTTTATAATCTTAGTCAGGTATCTTAACTTCTCTATGCCTCAGTTTTTTAATGAGTAAAAATGGAGATAATTAGATTAATTATTTAATGTTTCCGAATCAACACATTATCTAGCATAGTTATGCATTCACTAAAATTTAGCAATTATTTTAATTCATATACACAGTCTAATATAAATAAACTGATAGCCATCATTATTAGCATACTATAGAACAATTTCAAAAATTTACGGACTTCAGGCTTTAAGAGATAGTACTGGATATAGAAAGAGACAATCAAGAACTTTTTTTAAATCTCAGAAGACATGATTGTTCCAATAAAGTGGAATTTACTGGCAATTTAAATGCCACTTCTAATTAAGAAAATAAAATATGTGTAAGTAGTTTTTCTGTGAAGTGATGCTATATAAACAAAAAGGATTCCCAATTCTAGGTATGCTTGACTGTGTATCTACCTGTAGGATGAGAAAGAGGGGGTGGGGGAGAGATCTTAAATACTCCTGAAAAGTACCATGTTACCTATACTGACTTCTTTTCACTTTTTCAAACTACTAAGCATTCCTTGTCCAGGGCCTTAGCATATGCTATTCTCTCTCCCAGACATCTCTTTTCTCAAAATATTGCAGGGCTAATTTTTTTTCTTTATCTTTTAAATTAAATATTACCTCCTAGTGTCATATCCTAACTAAACTAGCATCTTCCCACCACCATTATTTTATCTCAGCCTGTTTTATTTTTTTTCATTATAATTGTTTTTTGATAACCTTCTTTTAAAAAAGTAGTCTTTTTTGACTAGAATATCAAGCTCCACAACGGAAAGAAAACTTTAATCCTTTTCACAATCATATGCCTAGAATTTAACTTACAGTTACAGCACTTGTTGTTCTAAATGCATGGTTTTGGTTTCTGGGTTTATTTTTCAGTACAACTTAATGTCAATACATACTATAACCCCACAAAGCTTATAAATTTTCTTATGCTCTTGAGAAAATTGAAGCTATCATTTTAGCTTTTACACAATCATAAAAGTCCCACACAGGAATGAACTTATATAGATTACCTTTACTTCTGTTAATATTTTTGACATTAAGCAAAAGGTAGCCCAGTCACACTTGAGATTTCATTATTAGATGTATTTCAGCAGAAATAATGTGAAATTGCGAGCTAAAGTATAGAGTAGCAAAGAAATGTGCTTTGTCTCAATAGTCTATTTTGTTGTTGTTGTTTAAGGTATTACATGTGTCCTTATTCCTCCATTTTCCCCCAGCCCCCGGCTCCTGCCCTCATTCCCCTGGTGTCTGTATCCATTGGTTATGCTTATAAGCATGCATACAAGTCCTTTGGTTGGTCTCTCCCCTTTACCCTCACCCTCCCTTGCCTTCCCTCTGGATCTGTTTTTGTTCATCAGTTTATGTTGTTCATTATATTCCACAAATGAGTGAGATATTGTGATATTTATCTTTCTCTGACGGGCTTATTTCACTTAGCATAATGCTCTCCAGGTCCATTCATACTCTTAGCAAATGGTAGGAGTTACATCCTTTTTATAGCAGCATAGTATTCCATTGTGTAGATGTACCACAGTTTCCTAATCCACTCTTCTGATGATGAACACTTAGGCTGTTTCCAAATATTAGCTATTATAAATTGTGCTGCTATGAACATAGAGGTGCATATATCCTTTCTGATTGCTGTTTCTAGCTTCTTGAGATATATTCCTAGAAGTGAGATCACTTGGTCAAATGGTAGTTCCATTTTTAGTTTTTTGAGGAAACTCCATACTGTTCTCCATAGTGGCTGCACCAGTCTGCATTCCCACCAGCAGTGCAAAAGAGATTCTTTTTCTCCGCATTTCACAAACACTTGTCATTTGTTGATTTGTTGATGATAGCCATTCTGACAGGTGTGAGATGGTACCTCATTGTTGTTTCTATTTGCATGTCTCAGATGATTAGTGACTTTGAGCATGTTTTCATATGTCTCTTGGCCTTCTGTATGTCTTCTTTCAAAAAGTATCTAGTTAGGTCCGTTACCCATTTTTTGATTGGATTGTTTATACAGTTCCTAGGGCAATGAAAACTAAAGAGAAAATAAACAAATGGGACTACATCAAAATAAAAAGTTTTTGCACAACAAAAGAAACCATCAACAAAACAACAAGAAAGCCCAATGCATTGGAGAACATATTTGCCAATGTTATCTCCGAAAAGGGTTTAATCTCCAACTATTACTGGAAACTCATACAACTAAAAGTGCATGGTTTTGTTTCAGAAGAAACCAACAAAGCGTGAAGAGCAATTCATTTTCTTAGAGAGATCCAGATCTCTTCACAGAAAAAAAAAGTTAATTATTTTAAAGTGTGAAAAGAGATGACAATAGGAGAAATGAAAGAATTATCACCCCCAGCCAACACAAGCAGACAATACAAGAGACAGACCCTTTCCCCTCAGTCCTTGTTTGCAGAAGTGTATCCCATATTACTTTACTTTAAAAATGTGGGTCTGACCAAAAAGGCAGTGGATGTCTGTCTATCCCATGGCAGGTCAGGAAGAAACAAGTCATAATTGCCATTGATTTAACATAATCCTCTATATGAGAAGGTCATTTGAAGCCTGACATATTATGGTTGGACATAGCTTTGTCTAGAATTCGGTAACCTTAGGATACTTTTAAAAATTGATTTTGCCCAAGAGCTTTGCTTTAGACTTCATATGAAAATTTTGCACAGAAATAGATGAACAATTTGGGATCAAAAATATCACTCCTGAATGGGTATGTGACTCTCATCCTTTTGGCTTTAAAAGATAAAACAAGAGCACGCTGAAGATAACTGATGCTGGAAATATATGACTGTTAAACGGAAGAGTACAACATCAAAAAAGCAAGTTACAAATAACAAAACAAAAATGCTTAAGGGAAAAGAAGATAACCTTTCTGCCAATACTTGACATAAAAGTGTTTAGAAGGAAAACAACAACAACAACAACAAAACCACAGAAGTTGAAGAGTAGTTAAAAGTATAGTTTAATCCCATTAATATAGTATTTCCTAAAAGCAAAGAACACATATTTGGAGTGAGAGTTCTGAGGGTAAAAATAGAAGATTCTGAATGAATTATTGGTAGACATTAGGTGCTAGCTGTATTTTGGGACTGTACAATGAGGAATAAGAACATTAAGATACAGAAAAGGAAATGTGGGTAGCAGAACATGTGATGTACCTGTAAGGACAAATATCACAAAAGGCAATAGGAACTGGAGAGACCAAGGGTACATCTTGTAATGAACCTCTTCTGGAGTTAATGGAAATGATTGCCAGCTGTTCTTGACTAAAGACAACTTGAGGCAGAATGACCCAGAAAGTCCATATGGTACCAAAGGCAAAGCTTAATTAGATACATCACTTTTAACTCCCAAAAGGAAAGAGATTAATTGTAATGCACATGTTGGGAGGATGACTTTCAAAATTGCAGGAACTCTGGATGCTACACATGCTACTATTTAATAGTGGCTCTCTTTGGTGAGAGGATATATAAGGTGACCTCATTTGTGTCTTCCTCTTTTTATAATGGGATATGTAACTTCTATAATGAAAAATATTTTTAAAGTATATACTATTATAGGTACAAGGTGTGAAAATAATGTGGCTCCTATATGCTCCACTAAACAGTTTATAAGCTACAGTTCATGGTCATATTTCATATTGTAAAATCATTAAAGGTTAATATAGTGTCGCAAATATTCAAAAGATAATTACTAAGGTCAATGTAGAACTTTTTTTGTTTTGTTTTGTTTTGTTTTGTTTTAAACCACTTAGCTGTTTAAGCTTAGAAACAGGTCTCAAAATGGCTGTGCAATTAAAAGCAACACCTGATTATTAGCAAAGGACTTTTAAAATCTTTGTTTAAAAGGGAGAGATCACATACATTGTGTGTGCTAATCCTCTTCCTGTCATTATGGTTCTTTATGACAGAAATTGTGTGTCCTCGAGGAGGTGTGACCTGACCTTTTGGCAGGGTGCTTGGGTCTAAAATGCCAGCCAGCCAGCCAGTGACCGTGGGGCCTGAGGCCCTTTATGGAGCATAATTGTGCTTCTTGGTAATTTTCTATTGTGCTACTCCTGCTATAGGGAATAATCTGGGAAGATGGGGAAGCCCCTTAGCATGTGTGTCTGTGTAGAAAGACTCAAATGTCCCTTGGGAATTTAACTTAAACAAAAAAATTGGAATGAACTTTGTATCCTCCATGCATTTTACATTCACTTGCTAATAATATAAGTAATCTTTTTAATATCAATTTATGTAATCATACTGCAATTAAGATGCATTCTATCTATTTCTTTTGTTCTAAAACTCCTACTCAATTTCCTAACATTGATGTCATGAAAACTGGTCTTAGCCCAGAGTTGAAAGGATGAAAGAAGAAAGGGAGGAAAAGGGAGAAATTCTTAAGAATGATTTTCTTTCATTTACATAAAACTTTACCAACTCCCTCACCACATTCAAACAAAAATGCAGCTTAGAAGGCAATGATAGGATTTTGTTTACTTTAAGAAACCTGAAAACATGTATTTCTTCATAAATAAACTTTAAAAATGTAATTTCACTACAACAAGATATTAGAAACTTAAATATATTTCCTTGTCTTATTTATAAAAAGAATTTGGACTAAACTATTTCATGACGCCTAACTCAAGCTAATAAGCAAACCAAGCTTTGAATCTTCTTCATAATTATTGTTATAACAATTCACACAGTTATGTATTCCACTGACTTCATTTCAAGCGGTAGTTTCTCAGTTGGAGAAGCTTTTCAAAGTCATTTTGAGCTCAGTGAAACTCATGGCTTGGAGCTGTGATTACTGTCATGTCCTAATTAAATGTGAAAACTTCTCTCTTGCATCTTGTTTGGGAAGTCACAAGCAAGCAAGAGCAGTATGCTGTTACAGTTGTTGAGCATTATTTGATTTTTGCCGTCCAATTTTGTATATTACAGTAATATTATCTCCGCATTGTCTTGTGGCATAGGATGGACTTTCTGTAAGCAGGTTAATGGAAAGGGATCCTTAAATTAAAAGATTACATGCTGTCTTTTTGAAAGAATGTTTTATCTGAAACATAAACGTGTCACACAGACCATGTGCCTGTTACTATAGAACAAAAACCCTTTCCAGCTGTTTACACTTCGGATGCAAATGGCAATTTGACATAGACTAACAAACAGTGTGCGTGATGTGAGCATCCGCCAGAAAAGGCTACCTATGGAGCATGCCCAGTGCGGTGAGTGAGTCGTCCGCCTTCCCCCTCCAGATCTCTGAAGATAAGGCTTGAACTTTGCACTTGCAAATGTCACTGCATACGTTTTGCACTAGGTGTGTGTGTGTGTGTGTGTGTGTGGTTTTTGTTTGTTTGTTTGTTTGTTTGTTTTTAAGGTTCTCTTGCAACCAATTTCCTTTAGCAATCTATGAGCAGGAAGAGACTCTTCAGTGTAGGAAGATACATTAAGTTTAAGAACGAGTTGGTGCCTGGTCTTTGAACGCACTTGAGGTGTTCATTGTTTTTAAAGCAACCTAAAGCGTTCGAGTGTTTGTTTTCCCATCTGGAATGGGAGAATAAGAATCTCCTCGGATCGGAGTCCTCCGGGGTAGGGAGTGAACGCCCCGGAGGCAGAAAGGGACTGAGAAGAGGGGCTTGGCCAGAGCATGGCTGGGGAAGCAGCGGAGGCTGCTCCGCAGGGCTCAGCGCGCACTGAGGATCCGTGCCCGGGGCTGCAGCTGCGGATGGGAAAGGCGCTGTCTGGCTAATGAAGGCCACCTGGATCAGGCTTCTGAAAAGAGCCAAGGGAGGAAGGCTGAAGAACTCGGATATCTGTGTAAGCAGCAGGGCTTTCCTTTGGGGAGACGTTATTTGGCCTTTGCTTTTGCTGTTATTGGAGTGAGTGCTGGCACGGGCTCCTTTATTTAGTAATATGATCCTGATTGCAAGAGCGGGAGCCAGGGAAAGTCCTGTAATTTTCTGAGCTCCTTTTCCTGTGTCATGGTCTATTTGCCAAAGGAGATAGATCCCAGGTAGGTGTTTTCTGCACACAGGTTTTGTTAATATCTATTTAAAGGTGTGTTTTGTTTTAAATGTGTTGCTTAAAGGTTGTGTGGAGCTGACTGCTGTTGTCTTACAATTTTGTCAGAAGAGGTATCAGATGAATAAAAAGGTGCAAAAGGATGCTTAAGATGAAAGTGGAGTCAGCTCACAGTAGTGAGGTTTTGGAGAGTTCAGGTTTATAACTCTTTTACCTTTCCGGTTTTTTGGGTTTTTTTTTTTTTAGCAGTGCCTTCTTTCTGGGTGTAACTACTTGCTTTATGTGCAGATTGTTCTTGAAGCTATCCTTGAAACCCATCTGTGCCCTTCAGCTCTGCACTGCACCATGGAGCTGGTGTGATCATAAAGGAACTTGTTTTGTTTTCCAGAAAGGACATTGAATGGAACATAAAGCTGGGGAAGGAATGGTAACTTGGTAGGCACAGCTACCCTAGTGAATGGTCTGCAAACCACAGCATGATTTTTCTAGATGGTTTGCCACGAGGTGGATTATTTTCTCCTCTTTTCAGGAATTTGTGGCAAAATCTAGGAAGCTAACAGTAGCATCGATGAAACATTCCTAATGCAAACGTCATAGGTGGAATCTATTTTAAAATGTAAATTTCCCTTTCCAGGGTTCGGCAGACTCTTACACCAGCCGTCCATCCGATTCAGATGTGTCTTTGGAGGAAGACCGGGAGGCAGTACGCAGAGAAGCAGAGCGGCAGGCCCAGGCCCAGTTGGAAAAAGCAAAGGTAAAATCATTTTTCCCTGCCAGTTGTGCTGGGCCCATGATGGATCACCTGTGGAGGTGTGTTTGAGTTCTTACAGTATTTCATTTTCTGGTTTAAAAGAGGTACAAAAAGTGAGATTGGTTTTTTTTCCTTGGTAGAAAAAGGAAGTGTGATATATGAGTGGTCTTGCATTCCATGTTATTTTATAATTCAAGCATCTTGTGTCCATGGTATATGGTTCATTTAGACATACAAAAGGATTTCTGATTATACCAGGAGAAAAAAAACGGTATCTAATATTCAAGTGATTTTACCTTATTTTTTCAGCAGACCATTTCTCTGTTCAGAAAAACAAACTTTATTCAAGTTAATGTTTATTTTGGTATTTATTTGAATAATCTTTTCCCCAAATTTTACTCCATAGGTGCTTTATAATATTATTTTCTTATATTTTAAAGAAATTGTTCACATTGCATTTTTCAAAAATAAAGCGAGAAAGGATTTTATTATTTGAAAATGTTTCTTCTATAATAATAAAGTGCATATGTATGTGGAAGGGGAACTGGAAATCAGATATGAAATATATAAGTACGGAATTTAGCTGAGGCTCTATTAGATTTCACTAATTGTCATGAATTGAATTATTTTTCCCATATAGTCATTTTTAAAACAGGGGTAGGGAACCATTTTTCAGCCAAGGGCCATTTGGATATTCATAACATCATTCTCGGGCCATACAACATTATCAGCTTAAAAATTAGCCTGCTATATTTAGTTAAACATTTCATGAACTCACCCCTAATACCTTGGCCAGACCAAATGATTTCTTGGGCCTTATATGGCCCTCGGGTCAGACGTTCCCCATCCCTAGGTGGTTGTTCAGTTTTAAGGTATCTTGGTGTATGTGATACTCCATAACTTTTAAATGAATATATTTGAACACAGTTGTTGGTTTACTTTTGAAAAGAATTACTGCTTTGAAAAAGAAGTACTGTGTTGATCTTCCTAAAAAATCCAGAGTAACATTAGAATACTTATGCCAGCTGCTGCATCTCTGAGATGAGTAAAATCTCAGTGTGTTGCTATGGGAATCATGGCTTGGAGATTCTGGTTTGAAAGCATGGACAGCCCTTATGTAATATTCATGACCTCTAGCACAGCTCCCATCGCAGTTTACAGAGGAACTGCCAAGAGGCCGTGACTCTTAAGAAGCAATGTTTCCATACATCAACACAGTGTTCTCATCTCAGGGGGCAGGGAAGTCATCTCCAGGTGTGATACAGTCTAGACTGCAAGACCACCCAGAGGAGCAGGGAGCTGATGAAGCCAGGTGTGGCCCAGTTGCTATCAGGTCATCTGCTCTGCCAAAGTTAATCATTTAAAACATTAAGATGTTACAACATGGATGAAACTAGAGGACATTTATGCTCAGTGAAATAAGCCAGTCACAGGAAAAACACTATGTGATTTCACTCATCTGAGGTATCTAAAGTAGTCAAAGTCATAGCAGAGAGTAGAGTTGCCAGGGCCGGGAGGAGAAGGAAATGGTGAGTTGCTATTCAATACACAAAAAGTTAGGCCTGATGAATAAGTTATAGAGAACTGCTGTACCACACTGTGCCTATAGTTAACAGTACTGTACTGTACACTTAAACATTTGTTAAAAGGGTAGATCTCTTGTTAAATTTTATTAGAATAAAAATTATGTAGATGAAATTAAACAGTGAAGAAAATTAAGTAATGAATGTAGTAGTGAAACTAATTGCCACAAGTTTGCAATGTAGCTGGTAAATGTTGCAATTTAGAAACTGAATTATGCATTCTACATTTCTACCAAAGTACAAAGAGAAAAGCCAAGATAAAAAATAAGTTTATATTCTTATTTTAGAAACAGTGTTTTATTTGCACTAACTTATTAATGTGATTTTTCACATACTAAAATTAAGGTTTTTCCAGTTTATTCCACATCATCATACAATCCAAGGTCTTCTAGGTTTGTTTTCAAAGTATTCAGTTCTCTGATTGGCACAGTTTTGTCCATGACTGCTACAAGTCCTGAGTTAAGTGGCATTTAAGTATATTTCAGATTTTTAAGAATTTTTAAGTATCTTTCAAGTCAGCGTGGATCAAAATACTAGTATTGGTCCTAAATCAAACCAGGTTCATGTTGCTCATCATACAGACAGAAAAAGTCTATAATTACTAGAAGAGGGGAGAAAATAAAGAGAATTTAAAACAAAAGCAAAAATAATTGAAGGGCTACTTAGTATGTTTAGTGAACGTAATTTATTAGCATTTAGTATTTTCCTTTCTTAAAATTAGGTCAATATCTTAAAACTTGGATGCACTCAACTGGGTAAGTGTGAATTTTAATATGTACTGAAAGAACATAAGACTAGGATTTTACTTTATGTTAAAATCATGGCTTGATAAATCTGATTTATTCGTTTCAGTATCCTTGAAGACGAAATGCAAAGAGGGATTGTAGTTGGCTCATCCATTAGATTGTTTTTATCTGTTCCCCTGCACCATGCCTTTATATCATTATACCTTTTTGAGACATTTTTCAAAAGGCAGCTCTAAAGTGGAAAAATATATGAATTCATCATTTAATTTTAGGTAGTTTAAAACACTGCACATCCATTTGGAAAGAATCAAGAGTTTTATAGACTTATTTTGTAATCATAGCATCTCTCAAACAGGAAAATTTTCTAAGTGGATGCTTTAATTCACCCAGCAGATCATGCTCAATAGGTCTGTGTAAATGCCTGGAATAAACCTCAGTGGCGCTTGCAGATCCTGCCCCACTATAAATGTGAACTACATTATCCATTAATTGCCTTAAGAATATGCCTGTGAAACAAAGTGATTAGCAAGTAGTGAAACTAGAGACACTGCCTTCTGGAATTAAGTGACCTACAAAAGTTCATATAACCAGGCACACTGTGCTTCTAGTAAAACCCAGTACTTTTCACTATACTTTGTTATATCTTCTCTTAAACTAGTAAACCTTACAGTGAACAGATTCTATATTAATTTGGGACAAATATCAACAAACATGACTTTTCTTGCTGTTTTCTGATCGCAAATGCACATTTTGATCCAGTTTTGGCCTATTTTGCATATTTTGCCTTATTTAAGCTGGTGCTCTTTGATTATGCCTTAAAGACAAGTAATATGTGAATTTAATGTATTCCCACATTGATCATTTAAAAAAGAAACAGCTTGCCAAAACCGGTTTGGCTCAGTGGACAGATAGTTGGCCTGCAGCCTGAAAGGTCCCAGGTTTAATTCCAGTCAAGGGCACATCCCCAATAGGAGGTGTGTAGGAGGCAGCTGATCGATGTTTCTCTCTCATTGATGTTTCTAACTCTCTTTTCCTCTCCCTTCTTCTCTGTAAAAAATCAATAAAATATATTTAAAAAAAAAAATTTAAAAAAACAGCTTGAGATATGATTCACTTATTCAAAGTACACAATTCAAGTGTTGTTGTTTTTTATAATCAATTTTAGAACATTTTTATTACCTACCCCTCCAACCAGTGAAATACCATATTCTAAATTAGCACTTACTCTCCTTTTCTTCCAACCTTCTTAGCCTGAGGCAACCAATCACTACTTCACTCTGTTCCCACAGATTTGTCTATTCTGGATGGTCCATATAAATGGAAGCACACAGTAGGTGGTCTGGTGTGACTGGCCATTTGTACCTACATAATGTTTTCAGTATTCATCCATGCTCTAGCATGTATCAGTACTTCATTCCTTTTCGTTGCCAAACAATATTCCATTGTATGGGTGTATCACATTTTATTTACTCATTCATCAGTTGGTGGTCATCTGAGCTTGTTTCCACCTTTTAGTTATTGTGAATAATGTTGTTTTGACATTTGTATAGAGTTTTTGTATGAGCATATGTTTTCATTTCTTCTGTGTGTATCTAGGAGTGAAGTTGTTAGGTCATATGATCATCTTTTCTTAACTAGAAGGTTGATCTCTTTTCTCTTCTCCTCCCCAAAATGATCCTTTTTGCCCTTAATACAGGGACTCTGAGATGGGAAGTCTAGATGGGATTGGCACAGAGATGAACTAGGTTCAGTGCTATATTCTTTGTACAATGGATTAACATGAAATATTAAGTTCATTGTTCTCTTATCTGTGAGTGACTACCATCTTAAAGAATTTGTAATAGTCACAGTTGCTGAGTAGAGGGACTGAAAAGACAGAGCCATGAAGAAGAAACAGGTGGGACTTTTGCCTGAAGAAAACTGCAACTGATAGAGTTTGGCTTTAAAGCATGCTAATTAATTGGAGGTAAAACAGAAGTCCTTCCCTGGAGTAGAGTCTGTGAGCCTGAGAGGAAAAGACTGCACTCTGCTGGCAGGAACAGAAAATCCTTCTTGGATGAGGTGGCTTAAAACTAGACTCTACAGCCGAAACCGGTTTGGCCCAGTGGATAGAGTGACAGCCTGCGGACTGGGGCCAGGTCCCGGGTTCAATTCCAGTCAAGGGCATGTATCCTGGTTGTGGGCACATCCCCAGTGGGGGGCGTGCAGGAGGCGGCTGATGGATGTCTCTCTCTCATTGATGTTTCTGACTCTATCCTTCTCCCTTCCTCTCTGTAAAACATCAATAAAATATATTTAAAAACAAAACAACAAAAAACTAGACTTTACAGGATGGTCAGATGGAGTTTAGCTTATGAAATAGAATGTGGGGGATAGGAGAGAGGGAAATGCCTCCAAGGCCTAATAAATAAGTCATGTAAGTAAAGGCCAAAGTAAGGAAATAATTGGCAACAAGAAAATATGGAATCTTCCAGAAAAAGGTTACTTTTTTTGAGATCTTGCCAACTTGAAAATGTCTTTATTCTAGCCTCACATTTAATTAGTAGTTTGGCTGGGTATAGTATTTATGAATGAAAAACATTTTCCTTCAGAATGTTAAAGACATTATTTTACTGTCTTCTAGCTCTAGTTCTATTGATATGTTAGCCAACATCATTTGGTCCTTGAATGTGGTTTTAAATTTTTAATATACTGATCTATAACATACTGAGAACTGCTCTTCCTTTGGTATTTTTACACTGTGCCTTGGTGTGGGTCTTATTTATGGTGTCTGACTTCTCATACACATGTTCATTGTGAAGGGCCATTCACTTTGGTTCTGGAAAGTGACTTTTTTTCCCACTATGTTTTCCTCTTTTTCTGGTTCTCTCCTTTGTCAGACATTTGATTAGAGCCTTCTTCTGTGCTCATTTTTGTTTTTTGTACTCAGATCTCTATCATTTTGCTCCACTATCTGAATTTTTCTCCATTTATCTTCTAACCCAATGGTTGGCAAACAGCAGTTCACGAGCCATATGTTGCTCTTTGGCCTCTTGAGTGTGGCTCTTCCACAAAATACCATGGCCTAGGCAAGTCTATTTTGAAGAAGTGGCATTAGAAGAAGTTTAAGTTTAAAAAATTTGGCTCTCAAAAGAAATTTCAGCTGAAACTGGTTTGGCTCAGTAGATAAAGCGTCGGCCTGCAGACTGAAAGGTCCCAGGTTCGATTCCGGTCAAGGGCATGTACCTTGGTTGCAGGCACATCCCCAGTAGGGGACGTGTAGGAGGCAGCTGATCTCTCTCATCAATGTTTCTAACTCTCTATCTCTCTCCTTTCTTTTCTGTGAAAAATCAATAAAATATATTTTTAAAAAAAGAAATTTCAATTGTTGTACTGTTGATATTTGGCTCTGTTGACTAATGAGTTTGCCAACCACTGTTCTAAGCCATCTGTTGGAAATATTTTTAAATTGACTTCAGAGCGAAAGGGAGGGGGAGGAAAGATAGAAACATCAATGATGAGAGAGAATCATTGATTGGCTGCCTCCTGCATGCCCCACACTGGAGATCAAGCTCCAAACTCATGCATGCACCCTTCTAGGAATTGAACCATGACCTCCTGATTTATAGGTCATTCATTGCTCAACCACTGAACCATAATGGCTGGGCTCTATTGGAATTTTTATTATTGAATATGTGTAAGTCCCAAGAACGTGCTTCTCATCTCTGCTTTTATAGATTCCTGTTTTTATTGCATGGGTGTAATATTTTCTCTTATACAGTTTAAGGTGGTTTTTTTTAAGATTTCTGGCCTGTTCCTATTTTTTAAATTATTAAAATTTGATTTTATTTTTACATACTAGAAACTTTTTCAGAGATTTGATTTCTGGCTATCCATTCATAATTAAGAGCAAGAAATTATAAAGCTGATAGTAGCTCTGAACAAGATGAAAAAGCTTCTTGACTGTCAGTCTTTTATAGGGTAATTGAGTGTCTTTTCTTTCAGTTTGGTCAGTGTCCCCGAGAGGGGTCCCTGATCTCCTAGTATTTTATATTCTACTCTGTTAATTATCATTGTCTGTAATTTTATTTATTTGACATTTTGATCTACTCTCATTTTCTGTTCTTTATATTTGTGGGTTTATACTTTCTGAAAAAAATTTTTTCAAGAGGTAGCTTATGTTCAGTCGACCATGTTTCATTTCCCATATTTATTAATAAATATACTATAGAAAATAAAAAAATGTTTTTCATGATGAGAGAATCCTACCCAATTAGAAATAATTCCCCTAAAGCAGCCTTTTCAGAAGAAACATGAATGTGTGTTCACCTTTCAACATAAAGATGAATTTCTTTTATTTAAAAAAATGTTAAACATGTTTTTACAAATGGGTCTTATTGAGAAGATTATGTAGGGGAAAGGTGAGAAGTATATGTTTATGTCTGTATTGCATACTTTCTTCAACCTACAAGATACACTTTTAGAGAGACTCTAAAGAATATGTATTAAAGTAAATGGTATCTCATCGGACAAAGACATTTAATTGGTAGAAGATAAAATCCAGCAGAGAAATTTCATGATAGTAGAAAACACCAATTATGGCAGACACCCTTAAGAAAATATTTTGGCCAACATTAGTTTTCCATCATTGATTTCAGTGCTGTCTTTTAATTTTTGTATTGAATATTTGTCAATTCTCTTCTGCTCATAGCATACAAAACAGAATTACAAAGCTGGCTAAATATATCTAGCTTCCAGGATTCATTTACTGTTCAGATACACACTAGCTTAGATTGTTTTTTTCTGCCTGTAAGAAATAAAAAGTGTGCAAAAGCCACTTAGGCCTGAGTTAGCTTCTGTGTCAACTCATAAATATGAGTGGTTAGGTATAGTCATATCCTCTTATCTCCCAGGTTAATTGACAAGTATAGTACTTACAATAACAACATTTATTGTGTAGTACTGCTCATTACAGACAATTTCAAAGATCTAAAAGGAAAAAGCAAAGCTTTTGTCGATATTGCATTTTGAAATACATTTGAGCACTTACAATCAGGCCATACCTATATCACTGATTCCGATATCATCTTTTACACCAGAAAAATCCTCACTCATTCTCTCAGCTTTGGCTGTGGGACAAACTGTTCTATTTATTGGCTTAAAGTCACCATTTACTTAGGTCACAGTTCTCTTCCATGTATCACTAACCAGCTGGCAGGTGAGCTGGTGACTGGGTGATCGAGGATGGTATCTTGCATGAGTCTACAGGTTGGCAGTTGCCAGTTTGGGTGTCGCATTCTGAGAGTGGCCTTGCATCCCCAGCAGGCTGGCTGGCTCACCCTCATGCTGGTCTCAGGGTTATAAGCACATTGAGAGAGAACAGTGAGTAATATTCAGGTCTTTCCTAGTGCCATGTGTGCTAATGTCCTATTAGTCAAAGTAGGCCATGTGGCTAAGCTAATAGTCAGTGTGGAACTACTAAGACATGATTCCATCCTGGGAATTGTTACAGCCATTTTCTGTAAATGATCTGCCACACCCATTTTTCCCCTCTCTTACTTCTTTCTTTAAAATTTATCTTTATTGGTTTTTTTTTAAATATATTTTATTGATTTTTTACAGAGAGGAAGGGAAAGGGTAGAGAGTTAGAAACATCGATCACCTGCCTCCGGCACACCCCCTACTAGGGATGTGCCCGCAACAAAGGTACATGCCCTTGACCAGAATCGAACCTGGGACCTTTCAGTCTGCAGGCCAATGCTCTATCCATTGAGCCAAACCAGTCAGGGCTATCTTTATTGTTAAAGTACAACATTCCTCCATTGATCCCCTCTATGCATCTCCTCCCCACCCCCCCGCCTCCCTCAGGCCTTCACTGCACTATTGTCTGTGCTCTTTGGTTATGCATATATGCATGTAAGTTCTTTGGTCAATCTCTTAACCTGTTTGGAGGAAGAAAGGTCTTTTTACTTTTTATTTTTTATTTATAATTTTTTAAAATATTTTTTATTAATGTTTTATACATATCTTCCCATTGCCCCCCTTCCCTCCCAGGCATACCCCAACCCCCCAGTGTCTATGTTCATTGGTTATGATTATATGCATAGATACAAGTCCTTTGATTGATCTCTTATCTACCTCACCTAACTTTAATCTTCCTGCTGTAATTTCACAGTCTGTTTGAAGCTTTCTGTCTCTGTACCTATCCTTTTGTTCATCAGTTTATAATGTTCTTTATTATCCCCCAATGAGTGCGATCATGTGATGCTTCTCCTTCATTAACTGGCTTATTTCGCTAAGCATAAGGCTCTCCAGTTCCAACCAGGTTGCTGCAAATGGTAAGAATTCCTTCTTTTTAATGGCTGCATAGAATTCCATTGTGTAGATGTACCACAGTTTTCTGATCCACTCATCTGCTGATGGGCACCTAGGCTGTTTCCAAATTGTGGCTATTGTAAATTGTGCTGCTATGAACATAGAGATGCATAAATCCTTTCTGATTGGTGTTTGTAATTTCTTAGGATAAATTCCTAAGAGTGGTATTACAGGGTCAAATGGGAGATCCATTTTTAGTTTTTTGAGGGAACTCCATACTGTTCTCCACAGTGGCTGCACCAGTCTGCATTCCCACCAACAGTGCACAAGGGTTCCTTTTTCTCCGTATCCTCGCCAACACTTGTCATTTGTTGATTTGTTGATGATTGCCATTCTGACAGGTGTAAGATGGTATCGCATTGTCGTTTTGATTTGCATCTCTCGGATGATTAATGACTTTGAACATGTTTTCATGTGTCTCTTGGCTTTCCTTCTGTCGGCCTTTGAAAAGGTTCTATTTAGGTCCGTTGCCCATTTTTTTATTGGGTCCTTCATTTTCCTTTTATTAAGTTGTATAAGTTGGTTGTAGATTTTGGAGATTAAACCTTTATCAGTGATAGCATTTGCAAATATGTTCTCCCATGCATTGATCTTTCTTGTTGTTTTGTTGATGGTGTCTTTTGCTGTGCAAAAGCTTTTTATTTTGTTGTAGTCCCATTTGTTTATTTTTTCTTTAGCTTCCATTGCCTTTGGAGCAGTACCAGTGAAGAAGTTCTTTCGGCATATATCTGAGATTGTGCTGCCTGTGGACTCCTCTATTATTTTTATGGTTTCCCTTCTAATGTTTAAGTCCTGTATCCATTTTGAGTTTATTTTTGTATTTGGTGTAATTTGGTGGTCCAGTTTCAATTTTTTGCATGTATGTGTCCAATTTTCCCAACACCATTTATTGAAGAGGCTATCTTGGTTCCATTGAATGTTCATGCCTCCTTTGAAAATATTAATTGAGCATAGTGGTTTGGGTGGATATCTGGGTTCTCTATTCTATTCCATTGATCTATATGTCTGTTCTTGTGCCAGTACCAGGCTGTTTTGAGAACAGTTGCTTTGTAGTATAGCTTGAAGTCTGGTATTGAGATCCCACCTACTTTATTCTTTTTTCTCAGAATTGCTGTAGCTATCCGTGGTCTTTTTTTGTTCCAGATGAATCTATGAAGAATTCTTTGTAGGTCTGTGAAATATGTCGGTGGTATTTTAATGGGTAGTGCGTTGAATCTGTAGATTGCTTTGGGTAGTATGGACATTTTAATGATTCTCCCAATCCATGAGCATGGTATGCTCTTCCATCTGTTAACATCTTCCTCTATCTCTTTTTTCAGTGTCCTGTAGTTTTCTGCATAAAGGTCTTTTACCTCTTTAGTTAGGTTTATTCCTAGGTATCTTAATTTTTTTGGTGCGATGGTAAATGGGATTGCTTTTTTAGTTTCTCTTTCTCTAATTTCACTGTTAGTGTATAGAAATGCCACAGACTTCTTAGCATTAATTTTGTATCCTGCTATATTGCCAAATGCATTAATTAAGTCAATTAGTTTTGGAATGGAATCCTTTGGGTTTTTTATGTACAATATCATGTCATCTGCAAATAAGGACAGCTTTATTTCTTCTTTTCCAATTTGGATGCCTTTTATTTCTTCTTGTCTAATTGCAATGGCTAATACTTCCAGTACTATGTCGAACAGGAGAGGTGAGAGTGGGCATCCCTGTCTTGTTCCTGTTCTTAGGGGAAATGGTTTTAGTTTTTGCCCATTGAGTATGATGTTAGCTGTGGGTTTATCATATATGGCTTTTATGATGTTGAGGTATGATCCTTCTATTCCCACTTTGCTGAGAGTTTTTATCAAGAAAGGATGTTGGATTTTGTCAAATGCTTTTTCTGCATCAATTGATATGACTATGTGATTTTTATCTCTCAATTAGTTTATGTGATGTATCACATTTATTGATTTGTGGATATTGAACCATCCCTGCATTCCTGGGATGAATCCTGCTTGGTCATGGTGTATGATCTTTCTGATGTACTGCTGGATCCGGTTTGCTAGAATTTTGTTGAGGATTTTGGCATCTATGTTCATGAGAGATATTGGCCTATAATTCTCTTTCATTGTGTTGTCTTTATCTGGTTTGGGTATTAGGGTGATGCTGGCTTCATAGAAGGTGTTTGGTAGTATTCCTTCTTCTTGAATGTTTTTGAATAGTCTGAGGAGGATAGGTTTTAATTCTTCCTTGAATGTTTGGTAAACTCTCCTGTGTAACCATCTGGGCCCGGGCTTTTATTTGCTGGAAGCTTTTTGATTACTGCTTCAATTTCTTCCATAGTTATTGGACTATTGAGATGTTTGGCTTCCTCCTCATTGAGTTTTGGGAGGTTATATTTTTCTAGGAAAATGTCCATTTCTTGCAGGTTGTCCAATTTGTTGGAATAGAGTTGTTCATAGTATTTTTTAACAATCCTTTGTATTTCCACAGGGTCTGTTGTTATTTCTCCTCTTTCATTTCTGATTTTGTTTATTTGGGTCTTCTCTTTTTGCTTCTTGTTGAGCCTGGCTAGGGGTCCATCAATATTGTTTATCCTTTCAAAGAACCAGCTCTTTGTTTTGTTGATCTTTTGAATTGTTTCTTTGGTCTCCAAGTTGTTTATCTCCGCTCTGATCTTCACTATTTCCTTCCTTATGAGTACACTGGGCTTTTCTTGTTGCTCACGTTCTAGCTCTTTGAGTTGTAGGTTTAGATGATTTATTACCATTGTTTCCTGTTTTTTGCAATAGGCTTGTAGGGCTATGAACTTCCCTCTCAAGACTGCTTTCACTGTGTCCCATAAATTTTGTATTGTTGTGTTGTCATTGTCATTTGTTGCCATGATGTTTTTGATTTCTTCCTTGATCTCTCTGGTTACCCAGTCGTTGTTTAAAAGCATGCTGTTTAGTCTCCATGTGTTTGATTTCTTTCTATTGTTTGTATTATAGTTGATTTCCAGTTTTATGCCACTGTGGTCTGAGAAAATGCTTGATATGATTTCTATCTTCTTGAATTTGAAGAGACTTTTCTTATGACCCAACATATGATCTATCTTTGAAAATGACCCATGTGCATTGGAGAAGAATGTATATTCTATGGCTTTGGGGTGAAATGTTCTGAAGATGTCAATTAATTCCATCTGTTCTAGTGAGTCATTTAGGATTGATGTTTCCTTGCTGATATTTTGTTTAGAGGATTTGTCCAATGGTGACAGTGGGGTATTAAAGTCTCCTACTATGATTGTATTGCTGTCAATCTCTCCCTTAATATCCTCCAAGAGTTTTTTTATGTATTCAGGTGCTCCTATATTGGGTGCATATATGTTTACCAGAGTTATTTCTTCTTGTTGGATTTTTCCCTTTAGTATTATGAAGTGGCCTTCTTTATCTCTTGTTATGTCCTTTACTTTGAGATCTAATTTGTCAGATATAAGTATTGCAACCCCAGCTTTTTTTTCATTTCCATTTGCCTGAAGTACCATGTTCCATCCCTTCACCCTCAATCTGTGTGTGTCTCTTTTCCTAAGGTGGGTTTCTTGCAGACAGCAGATATATGGATCATGTTTTCTTATCCAATTGGTTACCCTATGTCTTTTGATTGGAGCATTTAATCCGTTTACTTTTAAAGTTATTATTGATAAGTATATCTGTTGCCATTTTTAGTCCTTACCCCCGAGTTCCTTCTTCGCTTCCTCTTTCTTTTTATTATAGCAGACCTTTTAACATTTCTTGCATTGCTGGTTTGGTGGTAATATATTCCCTTAGTCCTTTTTTGTCTGTGAAGCTTTTGATTTCACCTTCAATTTTGATTGAGAGTCTTGCAGGGTACAATATTCTTGGATTCAGACCCTTCCTTTGCATGACTTTGTATATTTCATTCCATTCTCTTCTGGCCTGACGAGTTTCTGTTGAGAAGTCAGTAGCTAGTCTTATGGGAATTCCTTTGTAGGTAACTTTCTGTTTCTCTCTGGCTGCTTTTAAGATTCTTACTTTGTCGTCGGTGTTTGCCAATTTAATTATAATGTGCCTCGGTGTCGGTTTGTTGGGGTTCATTTTGCTTGGGACTCTGTGAGCTTCTTGGATTTGTGTGGGTTTTTTCTTTTCTATATTGGGGAAATTTTCTGTCATAATTTCTTCGAACACGTTCTCTAATCCTTGTTCAGTTTCCACTCTTTCAGGAACCCCAATTATGCGGATGTTATTTTGTTTCATGTTATCCCAAAGTTCCCTTAGACTCTCCTCTTGCTTTTTAACTTTTTTTTCTACAAGCTGCTGTATTTGGTATTTTTTCCTACCGTGTCTTCTAGCTCACTGATGCGGTCCTCTGCTTCTTCTAGTCTACTTTTGATGCTTTCTATTGAGTTCTTTATAGCAGTGATGTCATTATTCATTTCTTCTTGTTTATTCTGCACCTCCTCTAGTTTCTTCTGCATTTCTTCTT
>JAAGEH010002534.1:32834275-32993529 GCA_011751065.1 Lasiurus cinereus
TTCTTGTTTATTCTGCACCTCCTCTAGTTTCTTCTGCATTTCTTCTTCACGCTTCTTCACCTCCTCTAGGTTCTTATTCGTTACCTCTTGGCTCTTACTCATATTGTCAAATTTGTCTTCCATTCTTTTCAACCACATTATGATAATTTCTCTGAACTCTTTCTCTGGTAGGCTTATTTGTGGTTCTATTTCGTTTACTTCCTTTTCTGGTGAAACCTGCCTTTCTGTCTTTTGTGGGCTGTTTCTTTTTCTGACCATGGTCTTTCTTCTCTGGGTGTCTGTTTATGTAGTGCTCTCTCCTACGTTGACTGAAAGGCACAAACTACAACACGACCAGCTACAGCACACAAGGCACTGAGTAGAAATGTATTCAAGATGTTAATAATCACAAATAAGGTGACCAACAATGAAGGACAACTTAGGGGTAAATAGAGAAAGAAGAAGAGGAAAATGAGGAAGAAAGAAAAGAAAGAAGTGCCAAAATCAAATTGGGAGAGTGAGAAAAAAAAAGATAAATAAATGAACAATAAAATAAAATAAAATAAGAAAATAAAAATGAGAAAAAGGAGAAGGAAAGAGGAAGAGAAAAAAATCAGAGAGAAAAGAAAGTGTATAAGAGAGAAAAGAGGAACAAAATATAGATGTCAGGAGAGAAGTTCAATAGAACAGTCACTAATCCCAATAAAGGCCAGCAACCAGTACCTAGAGATTGATGCAAATTGCAAATAGCAACTGGTATCGAGGGAGATGAGGGAAAAGAGAGGTAGAAAACAAAGCAAGCATAAAGCAAAATAAAACAAGTAGAATAAACTAAAACAATCTCTCAAAAAATTTTTCAAAAAATCGATATAATCACTTTTCAGGCAAATAGCAACAAAAGGACATAGAGAAAAAACAACTTTTTGGCTAATGAAGACAAGAGGGGAGAGGTTTGTGTGGACTTGTAGTAGGGGATTTGAAATTAGATATATAAATGGGGTGAAATTTTAACCAGGTAAAGAGAAAAATAGGGAGAATCTAAAGTTGGAAAAGGGAAAGAGAAACAAGACAGCAAAATGGGGAAAGTTAGGAGGAAAGTGTTGGCATAAAGGTGGAGTTGAGTTGGAGTAAAATTATGCTAAAGGGAAGATGAAAATAGAATATAGAACTCTAATCCCGAAATAAAATAAAGAGAAAACAAAATGACACTTTTTTTCCCAAAAACGGTAAAGTACTAGTAGTAATTAATAATACTAGTTTAAAACAAAAATGTAATAATTATAAAGGTAAAATCAATTGAGGCAGAAAGAAAAAAAATATTCTTTTAATTAAAATATGTGAAAATGAAAAATAAAGAATTAAAAATTAAAAAAAAGAAATAAAAAAAAAAGAAGAAGAAAAATAGAATGGTTCTTCACTTCCACTATTATTCTGCTTGGCACTCCTGTTTCCCAGTAGGGGAGGTATTGCAGTTCCCTGTGTTCCCCTCTTGGTGTTTTAATCTCTTTATTCTCTTGTGGGTATGCGAGAGTCAATTTGTGTGTCATCCATTGGGTGGCAGTGTTTCGGAATTGATCTCTGAGACAAAGCACAGGACCTCTCTAGGCTGTGCTCAGATCCTGCTACTCTGTGGTTCCCAAAACCCGTTTGTGGGGGTTTTGCAGCCTGGACACTGCAATAACTCCCAGGTTGTCCCTCTGCCCCAGAGAAAAAGAGAAAAAAATAAAAAAGAGTCGTTTTCTGGAGCTCTCCTCTGTCAACAGCTCAGAGGGTCTGCCTTCACACTCAGGGATCACGCCCTGACCACCTCTGCGGACCTCTCCAGAGGCAGCTTTCCACAGCCCGGCTCCCACAGTGTGCGCGTCTCTGCCCTGCGGGGGTAGGAGACCGCACCCTGGCCCAGGCGAAATCTGACCCTTCCGCGCGTGCGTGCAGTGTGGATCTCTGAATCCTCCGCCTGCGTGTCTGTGCCGCCTGGGAAGCCGCGCTCTGGGTCCTGGCTGCTCTGTGGGTGCCTCTGTCAGCCGCAGCTTTCAGACCTCGGCAGACATCCACCTCCCCCTTAAGTCAGGCGCAATCTGACCTTTCCGTGTGCTCTGTGGATCTCTGATTCCGCCAAGTGTCTGCGCCGATTGGAGAGCGGAGTTCTGGGTCCCCGGGTTCCTGGCTGCTCGATGGGTGCCCAGCCGAAGGCTTCAGAGCGCCGCAGACATCCACCTCCCACTGCAAGATGGCTAGGGCTCCGCGTTGGCGCTGGTGGCTCCGGCCGACAAAAACCCCGTGGCAGTGGGGCTGCCTGGCCGGGAGAGCCCCTTCCAGCAGTTCCCCGCCTTCCCCTGGAGGACAACTGACTCCTAGCTTGCCAACAAACACTCCCAATGCAACTCTCAGCCGCTCTCTCTCCCTCTGCCCAGCGACAAAGCTCCAGAGGCGTCCGTCTACTCCGCCGCCATTTTCCAAGCCTCTCTTTTTACTTTTTAAAACAAATAACCCTGCTTTCCCTCTCATCCCATCTTTCCCTTCCTATTAATGCCCAACTTCATTACCACAAGCTTTATCCCCCAATTCCATTCCTTCCCCCACTTCCTTGAGACTGATTTCTGTCTCTGTTTCTCTACTGATGGTCTCCAGCGACTTTCTAAATAACTTCATTGGCCTTTTTATTAAACACTGGAGGCCCCATGCATGAAATCCATGCATGGAGGGGTAATTCCCTCAACTCAGCCTGCACCCTCTCCAATTGGGGACCTCTTGCGGGATATCCGACTGCCATTTTAGGCCCCATCCCTGGGCAATCAGACATCCCTCTCACAATCTGGGACCACTGGTCCCTAACTGCTCATCTCCTGCCTGCCTGATTGCTCCAAACTGCTTCTGCCTGCCAGCCTGATCACTCCTAACTGCCCTCTCCCACAGGCCTAATGTCACCCCCAACTGCTCTCTGCTGACCAATTTGGTTCTGATTGGTTGGTTCCTATGCCAGTGTCAAAAACTTCACCTCCTAGGCAGCATTGGCTCCCCACAGCACCCAGATTTGGTTCTCATTGTTCTGTTCCTATGCCAGTCAGTGTCAGAAGCTCTGCCTCCTAGGCAGCACCAACCTTTGGTTATGATTGGTTGGTTCCTATGCCAGTCAGCATCTCCAGGCCTATCTCTGGGCCTGATCAAAGAGGTGGGGCTTAACAGGAGCCCCCTGAGGCCATGAGAGAAAGAAAAGCCAAGAAAAGCCTGGCTTCTGGTGAAGATCAGAAAGAGGGAGAAAAAGAGAGAGCTAAGTACACTGATCAACAGCTTCCACTGAGGCTGCATATCAGACCCTGACTCATTTTCTGAGTCTCAGCCACCTGAGCAGTCAATGTTGGGTCACCAGGTTTCAACTGGGCAACCCAGTGCTGACTTCCAGATGGTCTGCATTTGATCACAAGCTCAACCCCTTCCCAAGCCCCAGGCTTTAGGCTTGCAAAATGCCTCCCTGCCCTGCCCCTCCGATCACAGGCTCAGCCCCTCCGATGGCCTGCTGGGAGTGACCTGGGTGCCAAGGAGGTTCCTGGGACCCAGGTATGTATGCAAATTAACCTCCATCTTTGTTGGGTTAATTGCATAGTCACTCTGATTGGCTGTGGGCATAGTGGAGGTATGGTCAATTTACGTGTTTCTCTATTATTGGATAAGATTCCTTTCACTTCTCAGGAAGCCTCACCTTGTTTTTCTTCTCTACTAAGTCAATTTTGTCTTGCAGGTGCTGGCTACAACATAAGCCTGTTTCTACTGCTTCTCTAGTTTCTTTTCAGTCTCTTCTGTTGCTTTTAGCTCCCTCTACTGAAGTGTGGAAGTCCAACCAACCCAATGTTTGGACTCTGACCTCCGGCTTCTATTGCTTCTAGTGTGCCATTGGTTTTCAAATTGATGGGTTCCTCAGGAGTTGCTGCAGAGGCACAGGGTGCCCAGCAGGATGTGGTCTGTGAATTTCTTCTGCATGCAGCCAAAGCAGGTCTCTCCATTCATTTGATACATTAGGACTTCCTTCCATGGAAGTTTTTCTTTGAAGATAGAGCTTCACCTCCATGATGAGTTGTAAGCCACTGCCATCTTGCCCTTTACTCTCACCCACCTCCTGGCTTCACTTTTGTCTGCACCCCTGCCCCTGACCTCATTCCTTATTGTTAGTATCTCACATTGTCCCCATTTTGGCATCCCTAGCCTTTCTGACACCCATTTAAAATTGAACTTCCCATTTTTTTCCTTTAAATCCTTTTTTCTCCATATTTCCTGTTTCTGTCAATGTTGATTTTATCCTTCCATGTTTGAAGCCTTAGTCCAGGATTGGCATGCTTTTTCTGTAAAGGGTCAGATAGGAAATATGTTAGATACCATGAGTCATGTGTTTCCTATCATAACAACTCCACTCAGGGAAACCTGGATATTCAGGTCCATCTCTGCTGCAGAAACTGATTGCTATATCTTTTGATATGCTATCTGTGAAGCTCAGGCGTGGTTCCACTGATAATTGCATTAGTTGGCCTGTATCAAGCTCAGGTCTTGATCAGGGGACTGGGATGGACAGAGGCAAATGGAAACACAAGGCTCCTGCTTTCAAGTTCAGTGTCTAATGGGGAATTTGTCTTAGAAGTTATGAAACCACTCTTAATTTCCTCTTAAGTTGTATATGGTCACCAGACACTATCCCTTATGTCATATTGTATTTGAGTTATTTGTCTCTAACTCGGTGATTAGTGCTGTACAGCAGATCTGTGATGTCCAATGGCTGCCAACCTGAGTGGGATGTCACTGGCATTGACTCTGTCACTTGATCTTCACAGCAGCTCATCATGTCGGGTCAGATTGCATCCCTGCCCATCCCTGTGACTAAGGGGTGTTTCCTGCCTCCTGAACTAGACTTCTTCCTTTGAGAGTCAAGGCACGCTGTGTACTTCTTAATCTCACTGGTCCAAATTCCTGTGTCAATTATCAAGAATGAGTTAGAGAATCCAAGATGGCGGCATAGGTAAACACCTACACTGCTGCCTCGCACAACAATTTCAAAACTACAACTAAAAGACAGAATGGACATCATCCAGAACCACAGGAAAGCTGGCCGAGTGTAAGGTCTACAATTAGAAGGAAAGAGAGGGGCTCACAGAAACCCAGAGCTGCAAAAAGCTGAGGTACAGAGACCCGCTAGCTGAGAGAGCGGGTGCCCGAGTACCTGGCTGGCTTTCTCTGGCGGGAGGGAAACGGAGACTCCCAACAGCATTGAACCCCTTATCTTACGACACTAAACCCCAGATCCAGCCGAAACTCATACGGAGTAAGTTTGGACTGTGAAAAGGGAGAGGTGCACGGAAATTTAGGGGAGTCGCAAAGGATCGGAGGTCTGGTCGCGCACAGCGCTGCGTGAAGGACAGACTGCTGATTGTGCCGCTGGCGCCGCTGGCTTTTGCAAGTAGGCGGGAGACAGACCCTCCCAACTGTGCCACTTCTGAGTCCACTGGGCCCCTGTTTTGGGCGAAACCCTGGAGACCTAGACTCGTGTGGTCCTGGCGCACAGGGGAGCTGGAAAGGCAGCGGTCTAGAAGCACTGCGGGCGCATGCGCACAAGGACCGCTCCAGCGATTACCCAGTCACGTGAGACTCAGGGGCCGTGGAGGGCGGGGCCGACTGGAAGGCAAGGCGGTCCCTAAAGCCCTGAGACTCCACTCCTCCCAAGCTCAACAGAGGCTTCTGTGGCTTTGCAAGTCTGGTTTCACAAGGCTGAATTCAACACAGAAGTTTCCCCGGCATAGTGAAAATGCCGAGACAAGGGAAGGGATCACAAACAAAAGAAATGGAGGAAAAAAAATGACTGGATATAGAGTTCAAAACCATGCTTGTAAGGTTTTTCAAGAATATGCTAGAAAAGTTGGATAAATTTAGCGAGAGCCAAGAGGAGATGAATAAGGACCAACTAGAGATGGAAAAGGTCCAACTGAAGATGATAAAAGACCAACTAGAAATTAAACATACACTGACTGAAATAAAAAATATTATACAGAGTCCTAGCAGCAGACTAGAGAAAGGCAAGAATCAAGTCAAAAATTTGAAATATAAAGAAGCAGAAAACACTCAACTGGAAAAGCAAGAAGAGAAAAGAATCCAAAAATGTGAACATAATGTAAGGAGACTCTGGGACAGCTTCAAGCGTACCAACATCAGAATTGTGGGGGTGCCAGAAGAAGAGAGAGAGCAAGATACTGAAAACCTATTTAAAGAAATATTGACTGAAAACTTCCACATCTGGTAAAAGAAATAGACTTACAAGTCCAGGAAGCACACAGAACCCCATATAAAAGGAATCCAAAGAGGACCACACCAAGACACATCATAATTAAAATACCAAGAGCAAAAGACAGAGAATATTAAAAGCAGCAAGAGAAAAACAGTTCATTACCTACAAGGGAGCACCCATACGACTGTCAGCTGATTTCTCAACAGGAACGATGCAGGCAAGAAATATTCAACGTGATGAATAGCAAGAACCTACAACTAAGAATAATCTATCCAGCGAAGCTAACATTCAGAATTGAAGGGCAGATAAAGAGCTTCACAGATAAGAAAAAGCTAAAGGAGTTCATCAACTCCAAACCAGTATTATATGAAATGCTGAAAGGTACTCTTTTAGAAGAGGAAGAAGAAAAAGGTAAAAGACAAAAAATTATGAACAACAAATACATATCTATCAATAAGTGAATCTAAAAATTAGTGAATTAGAAATTTGATGAACAGAATAAACTGGTGAATAGAATAGAATCAGGAGCACAGAAAGGGAATGGACTGATAATTCTCAGGAGGAAAGGGGTGAGGGGTGTACAGGGAGAGACTGGACAAAAATCATACACCTATGGATGAGATCAATGGGAGGGAGCTAAGGGCAGAGGGAGGGGTGGGAGCTGGGTGGAGGGGTGCTATGGAGGGGAAAAAAGAGAAACAAATGTAATAATCTGAATAATAAAGATTTAATTAAAAAAAAGAATGAGTTAACATGTGTTCTTGCTCATTTTATATGCTGTTCTCTGAGTAATACCTGAGTATTTTAGGAATAAAATTACATATTACTCTCTCTTTATGGTTATATTTATCTTGGCAAGTCTACCTATGAACAAGTCTTAAGTTTCTGATGGGTAAGAGTTACATGTTTTAAAGAGAACCCAATATTCTAAGTTAACTCTCTCTCTTACAGTGGGTTTATGGTTTTTATTAAAAGAAGTTCTAGAGGGCTGAGGCTTGCTCCCATTTTAAATGTGCTCTCATATAAGAACCTTAATAAGGACTGTTAATATAATACAGACTTATGGCTATTTCAAAACCATAAATGGGTTGGGAGGATTATTGTAAACATTTGTAGCTCAAGTTTTTTTTTTTTCTTAAGAGAGCTATCATTGAACAACTTTGTTATATCATTATAAACACAGCTATAAATACATGATTCTTCCACTATTTTTTCTCTACCAAATATGAACAGGGAACAACGCAAACCTAGATGCACAGCTGAAAATAGTTAACCTCTCTCTGCTCCTGAGTTTTTGCCCCACCAAAAAGCTAAATGACAGATGTAGAAAATTGTGGAAGAGAATTTATTCAATTAGCAAAATTTTGCTGAGTAGTATTGTGCTATGGAGCTGGGATCTAAAGGAAGGGAAATTAAAGATATGTTAGATAAGGGTTTTTTTCCCCTCAAGAAGCTCGTGGTCTAATGTAGATGCCAGGAATGTGTGTCACTGACTGAGAGTAATGTGTAAGTGTTAGACTAACAGCAGTATGAGCCAGATGCTATAGGAATGGTGAGCAGGGGCCTCAGCACTGCTGAGTGGAGGAGGATTGGGAGAGGGAGAATGACTGGGATTAGAGATGCCCCTGCTGATATAAGAATGTGGCTGCGGGCAAAGCCTTTACTAATCAGCAACATGCTTTTCTAAGGTTAGCAAGATTGATTGCTAATTGAGATGACCAACAAAGGCTCTTATTTTGCTTTAATTTTGTTTAAATTTCAGTTAATTCCAATTTATCTTACCCTCATCACACTGAAGTGTTTTTTTTACCCTCAATGATTCTGAAGCATACAATTCAGTAATGTTAACCATGTTCACATTGTGGAGGAACAGATCTTCAGAACTTTTTCATCTTGCAAAACTAAAACACTTTCCCTGTTGAACAACCACTCTCCAGCTCCCTCTCCCCCAGCCCCTGACAGCCACCATTCTACTTTGCTTCCATGATTGTGACCACTCTGGGCACCCCACCTAATGGAATCATTTTTGCCCTTTTATGACTAGTTTATTATACTTAGCATAATGTCCTCAAAATTCATCCATGTTATAGATAGCATGGGATGGAATTTCATTCTTTTTTAAAGGCTGGGTAATATTGCATTGTATAGAGATACCACATTTTCTTTATCCATTCATCAGTTGATAGACATTTAAGCTCTATTGTGAGTCATGCTGTTGTTGTTTTAATCTTGGATTTATGTTAATGATCCTGGTAAGCTGAGTCATCAGCAAGTAGTAATTATAGCTTATGCATGTACAGTGTTTCAGTAGTTAACATCCATTAATTTACTATGCTTGGTTCTTGCAACTATTTAGTGAGGAAGACAGGGCAGTAGAGTTATCCCATTTTGTGAATGAGGAAATTGAGGGTGGATAGTGAAGGGTCTTGCCAAGGCCATTGAGTTCTTACATGGCAGAATTAGAACAAGGACTCAGCTTCGGCCTGATAAGATTCTGTCCTTAGGTTCTTTCACCTCAATGAGCCTCTCTTAGGTGCAAACTGAGAATGCTCTCCTGCTGCCTCTTTGTTTCAGGCTCTGGAAGGATTAGAGGAATAAAACATCTATTTGTTTTTTATGGTAAAAGAAAAAAAAGCAAAGTAAACAGTTAAAAAAGTAAAAACATCATCTCTGCTATTGTTTTTGCTGCTGAATTTAGATAGCACCAGTAGAGTTTACAAGCAAAATACTTCCCTTCTTCCCCTCCTACACGCACACACTTTTTTTTTTTTTTGGTTCAAATTATTGTATTCATACCACTGATTTGGAATTAGTACATTTTAACATCATTTAAACAAAAATCTTGAATTAAATTTCTTCAACTTAATAAGTTGTTAAAGAAAAAACTTTCAGGATGCATATAAGTACTGTATTCTTGCTTAAAAGAAGATGCAAATGGAATGTTCCTGGAAATATTTGTTTGTTTGTTTTAATATATTTTATTGATTTTTTTACAGAGAGGAAAGGAGAGGAATAGAGAGTTAGAAAAATCGATGAGAGACATCCAGCAGCCGCCTCCTGCACGCCCCCTACTGGGGATGTGCCCGCAACCAGGATACATGCCCTTGACCGGAATTGAACCTGGGACCTTTCAGTCCGAAGGCCGTCGCTCTATCCACTGAGCCAAACCTGTTTCGGCTCCTGGAAATACTTGAATAAAATCTTCCTATAAAGAAACAGGGAAGCCGAGACCGGTTTGGCTCAGTGGATAGAGTGTCGGCTTGTGGACTGAAGGGTCCCGGGTTCGATTCCTGTCGGGGGCATGTACCTTGCTTGTGGGCACATCTCCAGACTAGGAAACTGCCCAGCCAGTGTGGTTCAGGGTTGAATGTTGACCTATGAACCAGGAAGTCATGGTTTGATTCCACCTAGGTTGTAGGCTTGATACCTGGTGGGAGGCATATAGGAAGCAGCCAATCAAAGATTTCCTCTCTTCATTGATGTTTCTATCTCTCTTTTCCTCTCTGAAATCAATCGAAATATATTTTTAAAAGACTAGAAAACTGCTTTTATGATGCTTTAAAGAAATTTATGTGGCTTAAAATGTTTTATTTTAACTAAATCCTGTTTGAGGAAGGAAGATGAATCATACAATTAACTGACAAAGTTATTTTTGTTCTAGAGATTCCCTAGTTCTTTCTAGGTAAAGTTCTAATAGTTCTTTCTACTTATACTTTCAGGATTAATTTCCATTGCTTAAAAAAAAAAAGTCTTCTTGAAGATTCGAGGCTAAATACTATGGACACACTACCTTCCCAAGACTGGCTCAGGAAGAGTATTTTGCAGGAGCTAGGTAAAAATGTGGGCAGTCAGTTAAATCTACAGTCTTTCAGCTTACTAGATCTATTCCCTAGATTTTAAACAACTTAACTCTTCCCTTTGTCATCTTAGAGGAACTATAGTCATCTTTGCATTAAATATTTATTGGACTAATTGTAACCTTACATTTGAGGCAACCTACATTCCTTAGAGATGAAAGTCACATTACAAGTTTGCTTACAAGGGAATCCAGTTTCACATTCACACAGAATTACAGCAGATCTTTGGCATATAGTATACACTATTTACTGAGGTCTGTGAGTTTAAGTGATCCGAAGCATATGATAAGTCATATAGTAGACACACAATGGGATATAGAAATCATTTAAATAGATAAATATTTCCATATGATAAATTAAGGCATTGGATAACCTATTTAGTGGTATGTGTTGCTAGGGAATATAAATGATTAAACCGTGGTCCCTGATCTCCAGGAGTGCAGTCTAAGAGGACATTTAAATAGTAGCTATGTGGTCAGATACAATACCATCTTTCCAACTTCTGACTTTAAAATGAGAGAGTGAAGTTGATCACACTGAGGCCCAGGTCCCATAGCTACCATGGACTGAGCACTAAGGTTTAGGAACGGTCCAATGTTTTGCGTCAACCTTTCCACAGAGTCTGACTATGAGTGCACATCTTACAGCTGGCAGTTAAGTCAGCATCTTAAATTAAAAGTCAACCAACAGGTCCCAACCATAAATATTTTATTTAGGCTTAACACATTAATAACTGTATCACTTATCTTTTGCATATAAAACTAAGGCAAATCTTTTGCCTGCGAGTCAGCTAGTGGAGGCTTCTCTACCCAAGCAGCCATATTCAGTCTAGAATTTAGTTTGACATTAATGTGAATTTGATCCTATCCAAAGATTTTTGTTCCAGAATACAAGAACTGAAAAGGATATTTAATTTTTTTTTTTTTACATTTACAAGTTTTTATTTTAAGCATTCAGGACAATCCACATTTGCAACTATAATTGTTGAGCCTTAAGTCAATTATTCTTGGCCATTACAAGGCTAACAAACTAAACCACTCAAACCAACCCAAAGTAGTATAGGTATAAAGTCTTGAGCACTTGGACTTTCTATTCTTCAAGAAGCAAACCTGGGAAAACTAATTATACAGAGGAAAAAACTCCCCTTCACATTCTGTTGTACAGCACTGAGGCTTCTAGTCATAGTTCTATTGGAGCTTCAATACGCTTTATAGTTCACTGGCATTGTTAGTGTTTCTCTTTTAATACTATAGAAGTTAATGGGTATATTTAATGAACTCTATATGACTTGCCTGGCTACTGGCCACTCACCTGTTCTAGACAAGGATATCAAGTCTCTCCTCTCTTCCATTTTCACTAAATCTAAAAGTCCTCCTTCAGGTCTTTCCAAAGTTTGCCTGTTGCTGAAACTTAACTTTGCTTCTTTCAGACAGTAACTCCTCAATGGGGACTACTTTTTCCATGTTATTTATTCCTGTTAGCCATCATCCTCTTGCCACTTGCTTTTCTACCTTGCTTGGAGGTTACAGCTTGGACAGGTTGAAGTCCAACTTCCTAAATATACTGGTTTCACAGATGGTTGTGGATTCGGTGCCCGGAGTTGGTTAAGAGTCAATTATTTCACTTAAAAGGCTACCTAACTAGATAGGCCAAAACAGCTCCTATTCCAGCAACACCTGCAAAGGCCAGCAGCACATTTCCGCTGCCGTCTTCTAGGACCTCTGGAAGAATTCCACAAACCCATGCCAGCCTCTTGGTTTGACTAGCCGGTCTTCTTTTGTCCCCAAGAGAACACCTGTGATGTTTTCTGCTCAGGGTTCAATGCAGCTTTCTTGGTTTATACTCTTAAAGCGGCTCCAAAGGCACCAGAAGAAATGAGCATCACAATCCTGCCTGTTTGTTACTCCGTCACTAAAAACAGGAACCATCCCTTGAGACAAAGATTTGGCATTGTCTTCATTTTTGGTGTCCAGCTTCCAAAGCTTACCTAGGAAGGCCTTCTCCTTCCTGCACACCGTCCCCGACCCGCTGGCCCCTGGGCTTGGGTCCTTAGTGCTGTAGCCTGTTCCCTAAGGCACTGGTGAGCCACCTGCACCAGGGCCTGGACTGGCCTCCCAGACCAGCTCCAGCCAGGGCAGAGCCTCTGGCTCCTTCCTGAGAGGCTCCGGCTCAGACCTGTCCAGCTTCTCTTCGGAACGACAGGAGGGCCTCAACTGCCAGAGTGTCCATTTCTTCCAGCAGCAACACCGGGCTGATGGGTGAGCAGGATATTTAATTTTAAATCATAATCACATTTATGCCTCAAAAATGATACTTTACATTTTTCCTATGTAGTTTTGTTTTACAAAACATAAACCCTTTTTTTCTAGTCCTATACTTTTGCTAATTGTCTTGGTAAAATAAAAAAGGAGGAATTTGGTAAAATGTAGTATCTTTATAAGAGCGTTTTTTTTCCCTAAAAATTCATATCTATGTAAAATATTTTGATATTAGTAAAGTTAATCAATATTATTAATTCTAGACCAAGAAAAAATATCCATTTGAATTAGACCAACAGGGTACCTAATAATCTTAAGTCTTGAAATAATTTTTTTATATTTCCCTGAAATATGTATGCTGTTTCCTTAACTGAAAAATGTTCATTGTGATATGACCAATTCAGAACACTTTTTCTTAAGGGTTTTTGTTTTTTTTAAGTTGTTCATCTTTTCTGGATCTTGAGTGCCTTTGAATATATGATGGAATCTGTGAGCCTTCTTTAGGGACATGGTTTACATCTTTACAGTGTAGCTGATATTTCCAGGGTCTTCATAGACCCATGAATCAAATCCATGTATCCTAAAGGTTTGCAAAGTACAAGAATCTTTCAGAATCTCAGCCTTCTTCCAGTTAAAATAGCTGATATCTGAAGAACTATGGGACAGTTCTGAAAACACTGGTTTCCTTTGCTCTTAGATACTTACGATTACCACATGGATTCTTCTTGAAGTTGTCATTTTAGCTCTAGTGTTTAGTCTAGTGTGGAAGCAGAGGTTGGGCAAATATACAGTATTCTAAGTACTTTTATGTGTTATATATATGTGAAGGATGTTCTAGTTTAAACAGTTGTCACTACTTAGTAATTTCAGTGTTTTGTTTTTTTTTTTAGAATTTTCAATGACCTGTGAGAAAGCAAACAGCACTGAAATGTCCTCTCAACTTTAGTAGATAGTGGGAGCTAATTTTTCTGAGGTTTGGTCTGGTCCTGTGCCTGTTGGTTTACTAGTATATGTTGCTTTGTGTTAACGCCCATAAAGTATAACAGCGATTTTCAACCTTTTTCATCTCGTGACACACATAAACTAACTACTAAAATTCTGAGGCACACTGAAAAATATGTTTTTTTGCCGAACTGACAAAAAAATTGGTGTAATTTTGATTCATTCACACTGGACAGATATAGTGTTGGCTGTTGTCAGTTTTTTATTTGACAATCTAAGGCAGTGGTCAGCAAACTCATTAGTCATCAGAGCCAAGTAGCAACACTACAATGATTGAAATTTCTTTTGAGAGCCAAATTTTTTAAACTTAAACTTCTTCTAACGCCACTTCTTCAAAATAGACTCGCCCAGGCTGTAGTATTTTGTGGAAGAGCCACATTCAAGGGCCCAAAGTGCTACATGTGTCTCTTGAGCCGCAGTTTGCTGACCATGAGTTTAAGGGAAAAGAGGTCAGTGCCCCAAACTGAATAGTCAGGGACTGCGTGTTTTAACAATTCTTGTGGCACACGATTGAGAAATCTCTGATGTATAATTTGGATATTTACTCCTGTTTTATTCTTGACTAGATTATCGTTTGATTTGGATAACCAGGGGCCAACTAGCTGTATAGAAGAATCCTGCCTACAGTTTATAGAACCCTAAAGCTATCTGTTGCCTAATTGTCCTTTTCCCCAGGCTAAGACAGAAACTCCTGCTATCTTTCTAGCTTCCTGGAAAAACAAGTGAAATATTAAATGTACCCAGAAGTAGGACTTTTCCTGCCCAAAGGTTCAGGTGTTCCCTGCCATTCAGCAGTTGTGTGTTCCCATCTGTCATGGCCCATCACTCTGTCCCACCAACCCTCCCTCTTTCTTCACTTGCTACCTCCTTCCCCCACACAATTTGTTCATCCTTCTTTCCACCCTGGTCATATCATGTTGGGTTATGTGTTTCTCTCCCCAAATGTGTAAACTGGGAGTAACTTGGACAAAGACTTATCCTATTGGCACTTAAAATTTAACTCCTTCATAGAAGTGTGATCCATATTTGTGTACTGACTTAATCACAGATCTGCTGAGATATCAGGAATCCATGACTGGAGCCCTGAACTTTTGGATATACTGACACTTTGCCGTCTATATCTTGTAAATAACTATTTTATGAGGTTATGCCTTGGCTCTACCACTACCATATTGCCTCAAAATGGGATAATTGGGGTGAATAGTTCATTTCTATCTCCCTCCATGTAGTGTGCTGAGTGATATGTAAAATGACCTCCAGTTACTACTTGAGTGCATTTATTAGTGAAAATAATTACTGAATTTTTTTGGTGGAGATGTCATGAAGAGGTCTTTTCAGGAAACTTTCAGTTTGGTAGAGTAGGGCTCTCCCATTGCTGCTCCACAGGCCTGGGATGAGGGAAGATGGAGAAAGTGGTGCCCCTCTACAATGCCAGATTCCTGATGGGCAGCTGCCCAGGCTTTCTGTTCCCTGTCCTGAGCAAGGGTCAATCCCAGACAGTTTTTGAGGTGCTATTCTGTTTTAAAAGATGAGATTATAAATCAGGGCATCTTCCAGGTAAATTGAGACCTCTATATAAAGTTCACATTATGGATATTCCACTAACAGATGTTCAGAATACTTGGTCCTTTTGAAGTTTGTTTATTGTCCCTTTTGGGATAATTAGTGAAGAGGAGAGATTGTAAAATCTCTAGTGTATTCCTATGTACAAACTCCTAGATCATTTGATTTGTTTTTGTTTTGTTTTGTTTTGTTGTTTTTTTGTGACATGGAAATACAGCTCAAGAGAGAACTGGAATTGCATGACTTTGTGATCCTTGCAAAGAGTGGCTCTTATGTACTGCTAAATATGTTACCATTAAAGGCTGATACGTAATAAGGTATTGCAGGTGTTGACTATAAATATATATTATTGCATAATAAAAAGGTTATTAAAAACAGGATCCCAGCTCCTCAATTATAGTTTTTGCTGGGATTCTGGTCCCAACGTTATAAAGGGTTCAGTATTCTGGAGAAAGGGGTTGATGTGTAGATTCAAGAAGGAGTCCAAAGAGGAAAGATAATTTTGAAAGGCATTGGGGGGTCAGAGGATCTTCAGCTAAAGGAACTGAAGACTACCCTTGCCTAAGGACCCCGTGCTATTTATTTAATACAATTTGTCCTATAGCAAGGTGGAGATATATACTTCAAAGAGTAGGGTTTACAGAGATTGGGGAATAGCCTACAGCTGTTCAGATGTTTGGCCAACAGGAGGCAATAAAATGCCCTGAGCTGTCTTGCAGTTAACAATCCTATTCAGGTTTGGGGGAAGTGCTGTTTAGCCATTCCAACAGGTAAACTACATATGTGGCTCACCCTTGTTGAGCTACCCAAGCTTCACCAACCTTTTGGTGAAACTTTTGTAATTATTACATGCTGGAATTGGTTTCTGGCATTTTTCAATAAATTAATGCACATAAAAGAGTATTTTTAGTAGTAAGGTGAAAATCAGTGCACCTGCAGCTCTGATATGAGCTAGAGGCATTGTGGGTAACTTTGAAAGCTTGTATGTTGCCTTTCCCATTGCCATTTCTTCCCTTCAGAGATCATTTTTACCATGAATTTGATGTTTCTCACTTCCTTTTCATTATATTTTCTTTCCACATATGTTTATATTTCTTACAACATACTGCTTCCACATATGTTTTATATGCCTTACAACATACAGCTTCATTTTTATTTTTGAACTATTTTGTTGTAGAATTCTCTTAAGGTATTCTTTTGTGACTTGCATTTTTTGCTCAATATTACATTTGTAAAATTCAACTACATTCTTTTTTATCATAGCCATTTACTCACTTTCACCAATATCTGGTACTGCAGTGTAGGACTTGCCGCAACTGATCTGTTTTCCTGTCACTGGATATTTGAGTTATTGTAAACAATCCTGCTGTGGAAACTTTTGTATTTGCTTCTGGATACAAATGTACAAGAATTCCTCAGCATATGTAGAACTAGCAGTGAAATTCTTAGGTCTAAGGTATGTTTGTTTTTACCTTTCCTGGATAAAGGCAATTGGTTTTTAAAGTGGGTATCTTAATTTATACTCATACCATTATGGTAGGAGGGCTCTTTTTCTTTCACATTCTCCATAACATTTAAATCTCCATAACAATTAATAATATCATGAAAAATTTATCTGGTGCAAAATTTAAAATCTGTTATTTCTATTTCCATGATTACATGGAAATTTGAACTCTTCATATATTTATTGACCTTTGTTTTCTTCTCCTATGAAAAATTGTGGATGGCTTTTAATTTTCAATCAAGTTATCTTTTCTTTTGATTTTTAGGACTATTTTATATATTCTATATCTGATAATTTTATTGGTTGTGATCCTGAAAGGTTTTGATTTGTAACTGCTCTTTTCATATTTTTATAGCATTCTTAATTTAATCAAGTGTATTTTAGTCACCTTTTCTATGATTGATTGTGCTTTTGGGATCTTGTTTAAGAACTTCATACCCTGAGTGCATAAAGAACTCATCTAATATCTTTATTTCTAATAATTTTTAAATATTGTCTTTCGTGTATAGATAAGGCCTTAATTTGTTATGTATGAAGTGAGATATAGGGATCTCATTTCATTTAATATACCTATTTGTTCCAAAACTATTTATTGAATACTTATTCTCTATTCAGCCTGGCCTGAAATGCCTAATCAATCACAAATCAAACTTTGACATATGAGTAGGTTTGTTTCTGGGATCCTTTTCCTGTGTCAGTGCCATACTACTTAATTACTATAGTTTTAATATAAATATTGGATACATCCCACTGTATTCTTCATGTTAGAATTGGCTATTGGACCTTTCTCTTTCTTACAAATTTTAGATAACATGTATGAAGTCAAACAAATAAAAATTATAAAAAGTATACCCACAAACATACCCAGCTAAGATTTAGTTTGGGGGTGCATTTATATCCTTATATTAATTTAGGGGAAAATGTCCTTATTATAATATTGAGTCATCTTATTCATCAACTAGAAGCTCGATGCGTGAAATTTATACAAGAGTTGGCCTTCCTTCCCCTGGCTGCCAGCACTGGCTTCCCTCTAGCACCTGGGACCCCACTTTCCCTCACAGCCCCAACTTTGTCTGGAAGGTCATCTGAAAGAATGTCCAGTTTAATTAGCATATTATGCTTTTATTATTATACACTAGAGGCCATCATGGGGGGGCAACTCAAGCCTCCTGCTTTCTCTAGCTTTGTGGCCACAGTCATTTTTGTTGGGATTTATTTATTTTCTGTAATTAAAACTTTGTAGCCTTGAGTGTAATCCAGGGCCAGCCAGGGTGTGCGGGAAGCTTGGTTTCCTCCATTGTCAGGGAAACCCAAGCCTCTGGCTCACTTCATGGCTGCAGCCATCTTGGTTGGATTAAATTGCATACTTGCTCCTGATTGGCTGGTGGGCGTGGCTTGTAGGTATAGCAGAGTGTTGGTTAATTTTCATTTTACTCTTTTATTAGATAGGATATGAAACATCTGTTTATTAATTCAATTCTTGAATGTCTTACAGTTTTTTCATAAAGGTCATGCTTATACTTTTTGGATTTGTTCCTAAGTATCATATTTTTTTATTTGCTGTTACAGTCCCTCTGTCTCACTTTCTCTCTCCCTCTTCTCTCTTACTTTCTCAACTTGTAGTTTCTGTTAGCTGATGTATAGAAATGCAGTTGATTTTGTACAAAATACTTATGTTCATTAGTCTTTCTAAACCCTTTATTAAATGCTAAAAATGTTCTATAGTTACTTGGATTTTCCATTAGTCATATATAAAGCAATTATATCATGTAAATAATGAAAATTATATTTCTTCCTCTCCAATTCTTTTACTTTTCAATTTTTTCTCATTCTATTGCACTTCCTAGAACATCCATTGCCATGTTGATTATATATGGTAATAGCAGGCATCTGGTCTTTGTGAATTTTTAAAATATATCTATATATGTATGTGTATATATATATAAATATATACATATTTACTATTTAGTATAATAACTTATGTAGGTTTTCTATAGATACATTTTATCATGTTTAATAAGTTTTCTTCTATTTCTAATTTGCTGGGGTTTTTTAAAATATCATGAATTAGTAATGAATTTTATCAAGTGCCCATTTTTATTTCTTAACATGATTTTATGAATTTTTCTTTAAATTTCTTATTGTGGTAAATTACATTCATAGACTTTTTACATTAAGTTGACTTTGCATACTTGAACAAACAACATTTGCACAATAGTCTACCCTTTTTAAATATGTTGCTGAATTTAACTTTCTAAGATTTTGTGTGTGGGGCTGATGTATGTGTGGTCACTAGGGAAACTGGCCTTTAAATTTCCTCTTTTGCATTGTCCTCATGAGGTTTTAAGATTAAAATTTACTATTATATAATTGGGGTTTTGTTTTGTTTGTTATTTCTCTGCCCTGGAATGGTTTCTGTTATGATATGATTTTCTTTCTTAAATATTTTCTAGAACCCACTGGGAATATTCTTATACTGTGTTTTTTGTTTTTGATAGGAAGATATTCTTTAACCATTGATTCAATTTTCTTTTATTATTATAGAACTCTTTAGGGTTCTCATTCTCCTGATGGCATTTTGGATGTTATAGCTTCTTCATTTCTTTTCCACTTCATCTCTATTTTCATTTTTTTTAATCATAAACTTACTTATAATATTCTTGTTTTCTTATTTCATCTCTGTAGTATTTATAGTTCTTTTTTCTTCTTTCAATTTCCCCTTAGTATCAGAATTTCACAAATATTTAAGAATTTTATAGAGTAAAAATTAATTTATAATTTTCTCTCTTTTTTCTATTTAATAGAATTCTGTTTTTTTATTTTCTTCTAATTTTTTTCTTTTTCATTTAAGTCATATACTTCATTATTTCTCATACTCTCCTCTGTTAATTAATTTTGCTTTTTATGTTTCTATTTAAGAACCATGTTTTCTGTATCCCACAAATTTTGGTATGCAGTAATTCATTATTGTGCAGTTCTAAGTATTTTCATCTTGACTTCTTTTTTGAGCTGTGGTTTTTTTATAAATGTGCCAACTCCCAATGTGTGCAGGTTGTCTTTCATGTTGTCCTTTCTCTGTCCTTGGGTTTTAGGTTTAAATAGGATGTAGCTCAATTTTATTTTTAATTCAGTGTGACAATTTCTATCTTTTTATAATGCAGCATTTACTCTTCTAACTTTGAGATTACACACATTTGTATTTGTTTTGTATTATAATCTTACTTTGGCTTTTAGAATGTTCCAGTTTTTTTGTTTCATCTCCCATCTCACTCTTCCTTTCATTCCCAGAATGATTTTTTGTGTTTTATTTTTAAATAAGTGTTTCCCCTACTTACTAGTTTGGCAGGCATACATTATAGTTCTGTTTGGGGTTTTATTTTTTAGTGGATATTGTAGAAATTTCAGCCTGAATCCTTAAATTAACCTGATTTTAGTCTTTAGAACATTTATGTTTTACAGCTCCCTCCATATTTTTGTCAATAATTTTATTTTATCTGCTTTTTAACTCTACATATTAAATATTATTATTAATTTTTATCTTTTTAAAAGTCTGTATTTGCTTAGATGCATCCTTTTCATTATTACTGTTTTTGCTCACCATTTCTTTCGGTAGCAAGGATTCCTTCTGATATCAGTGCTGTTTTTGTGTTTATTTTAATCAGTATTGCTTTTCTTGAAGTTTATTATTTATAAGTTTTTTTGATGAAAACATTTTTACTGATGAAGTCTCTACATTTGTCTGAATTAAAAATAGCACCTCATTTGCAAAAGATAATTTCACTTGAAAACAATTTTACGTTGGTAGTTATTTTTTCCTAGCACTTGGAAGATGATATTTTACCATCTTTTGGCTTTGGCTATTGAAGAGTCCTTCTCAGTACAATTATCAATTCTTTGTATATACTCTCCTTTTCCTGGTTGCTTTAAGATCTTCTCCCTGTCTTTGCTGTTCTGCAGTTCTTGGTTTTAATCAAGGTGCAGATTTCTTTCTTTTTTTCCTTTACATTTTTTTTTAATTTTGATTGGAATTTATTTTGCCCCCTCAATGGAAGACCTGAACATTTCACCAATCCTACAAAATTCTTCATCATTATCCCTGAAAAGCTAAAATAATATAATTTAATCTAGCATTGTTAGCTATTCATTGATGGAATAGCTGTCCAAAATGTCAAGTCTGTCTCATTGCCAGAATTATTAATGAGGTCTTAGGGTTATTTTTACATCTGAATTTAGGTTAAGTTCTCTATTGATTTTATAATTATTTACCTACATAGTTAAACAGAAAAGAATCAAGATAGTGTTTAAAAGGGTCATATTGCCTGAAATAATAAGAAAAAAGAAACTTTTATAAGTAAGACATGTAATGTCAGCAGAAATCAAGGCTTCTATGACAGGCTGAGACTGAGTCTGACTCAATATATAGATCTCTCTTTGAACTTCATAGTGACACAGAATGTTTATAATGTTGTGTCCGTGGAGCATGGAGGAAAGGAAAGAATGAGAAGGTTTTCATTCTTGTCCTTTTGCACTACTGTTACCTGTAAGAAAAAAAAAATTTTTTTAGGGGTTGCTGATCAGCTTCTAAAAGTCTCTCATTAGAGTTCAAGGTCTCAACAAGGGACTAAGTAAAATGAAGCATTCTGACCTGTGCTTTGTGTTATTGAGACATTTCCAAAAAGAAATGACTAAGAACAGTAGTTATAATTCTTATAGATGAGCTTGGGAAGTGTGATAAATACACATGTACTTGTTTCCTATTTATCCACATAAAATAAACATTTATGTATTTGCATTTAATGTGTCAACCACATAGACCATTTAAGTAGATAGTCCTTTAAACATTTATATTTGGGTTTGGTCAGATACTTTTATATGTATTTATCTACTTTATATATATCTACTGTGTGTGTGTGTGTGTATTTATATTTGACAGATCACTATGACTTGAACTGACTACCAGGAGGCAGACGCTCAATGCAGGAGCTGCCTGCTGGTGGTCAGTGCACTCCCACAGCGGGAGCACTGCTCAGCTGACCAACAGGCACCAGACACCAAACTCACGTGAATGCAGCTGTGGCGGTGCCTGCAGCCAAGCGGCAGTGAGCCTACTGAGTGTCAGTGGCAGGCATAGTGAGGTCGGGATGAGCAGGAGTAGCGTGGCACCTGGTCTAGGCACCTCCCTGGCTACCTGCCACTTTGTGCACAACTACATCCCTCAGAAGATATTGGACTGTCACTTTCAGCCAACTCACAAAGGCCACGCCAAGGCAACCCACTCATGCATGAATTCATGTACCGGGCCTCTAGTCTATACTAATAAAAAGGTAATATGCTAATTAGACCTGACATCTTCTGGATATCCTTCCAGATAAAGTCACAGTGGCAGAGGCTGAGGCACACGCAGTTAGGGGTGATCAGGCCAGCAGGGGATAGCAGTTAGGGCAGTTATGGGGATCAAACTGGCAGGGGAGAGCAGTAACCAGGATCAAGCCTGCAGGAGAGTACAGTTGGGGATAGCAGGCCAGCAGGGAAGAGCAGTTAGGAGGATCAGGCTTGCAGGCAGAAGTAGTTAGGGTGATCAGGCAGGCAGAGGTCCTGGATTGGAAAGGTGCAGGCCGGGCTGAGAGGGACTCCCCCCAAAACTGTGCACAAATTTCATGCACCAGGCTTCTAGTTATGTGTGTGTGTGTGTGTGTGTGTGTGTGTGTGTCTAAATGTTGGCTTATTTACCTTCTTCGTCCATTCACCTTTGGCTGTGGGAATAGAATGAATTGGCTTTTCTCCTGATACCTAAAGTAGGTCCTGAACTCTTTACAAATTTCTCAACACTGTCTAAAATATATATTTTGCCTTTTCCTATGGTTATTGTTTATAAGAGCAAACATATTCTATTTCAACAGATAATGCAGCACAACATTTCATTATAAAACCATGAAAATCTACCTGATTTAACAATACAGTATCTATATGAAGGGTAAAATTTCTATGTATGTAGAGTCCTTATTAACCTTTAAACTCTCCAAGTCTTTCCCAATTAAACCCTTTTTCCTCAGTCTTTGATAGAAGTAAAGCTATGAAATAAGCATCAAATAGATCTTTGACCTGTCCCCCAAAATTTTCAATAGATTTATCTATCCTGAACTGTCTTTGCACAGAGGTTAGCAAAAGTAGGTTTATAATTGTGAGTATGCAAAACACAGTGTATTCTTATATTACTATTTATGGAGTTGTATTTCTCATTATGAACAGCTATAAACCTAGTTTTGTCCATCCTTGCCTCTCTGTGTGTGTGTGTGTGTGTGTGTGTGTGTGTGTGTCTATATACATATGTATATATTCATAACATCAAAATTATTGAGATCTACTTAGAGCCCAACACATTCTGGTTCTACTTAGAGAACCCATAGTAGAGGTGAGCCCAGAACACAAGCAATTATAACAGAGATTAGGCCTTGTGACTAGGATTACTTTTTATACATTATAAAAATGTAGAGTATTTTTAGATTTTATATATATACTATATATATAATAGACCAAACAACTGAACAACTATGACATGCGCTGACCACCAGGGGGCATGTGCAGAACATGGTGGGCATTGGCAGCAAGCAGCAGAGCATGGAACATGGTGGGCTTCAGCCATGGCAGGACGGTGGAGCAGATGAGCAAGGGTCAGACCAAGGTGGGTCACCAGGTGCTGTCATCGGAGCGAGGCTCTGGTGATTACCTAAAATTCTTTGCTTCCACTCACTGTGGTCCTGCCGGGCACTCACACCTGCTGCCAGCACACAGCACCAGTCCAGATCACTTAGTGCCATCAGCAGGTGCAAGCAGCAGTCGCACCTGAGGGCTTCTCCACCTCCCTCTCCTCCTGAGGGGCGATTGGGGCAGTGGCCAGTGCTTGCACCCACTGCTGGCACTGGCCCAAATCACTCTGTTCCGTCAGTGGGTGCAAGCAGGGCTGGTGCTGTCAGCACATGGGAGTGGTGGCAGCAGGAGTGGGGTTGCCAGCAGACAGGGGACCAGCAGATAGAGTTACCTGGGGCTGCAGCTGGAGGGGCTCAGTGGGGGTATAAAGGATGGCCTGCCCTTGTGCTCACTGTAGTCTCACGGTTTCTTTCAAGGTACATGAATTTATGCACTGGGCCCCACGTTTTTAATAAGAGGTTGAAAGTAAAAATGAATATTTCTTCTAGGATTAATGTTTTAAAAGGTAAGAGTTAAGTTAGAGAGGTATCTTGAAAATTCTTTTTTTTTAAATATATTTTATTGATTTTTTACAGAGAGGAAGGGAGAGAGATATAGAGTTAGAAACATCGATGAGAGAGAGAGACATCGATCAGCTGCCTCTTGCACGCCCCACACTGGAGATGTGCCCGCAACGAGGTACATGCCCTTGATCGGAATCGAACCTGGGACCCTTCAGTCCGCAGACCGACGCTTTATCCACTGAGCCAAACCGGTTTCGGCTTGAAAATTCTTAAATCGGGTGCATAAAAAAGAATAAAACTAATAGTGAATTAATTTAAGTTTTATGTTCATTAGTAAAAGTTTTTCTTTTGGTGGAAAAGTTTAGAAATATCTGTTTAATTTCAAATTTGTATAAAATTTCAGGAGTCATTTCAAGTATACTTTGCAAAACCAATTTTGGCAAGAAAGTATAAATTTGAACCTTCTGAAATAATTTATTCATAAAAGCAAAGACCAACAATAATAAATAAAATTAATCACCTGATCATAACAATCCTATTTTTTTCTATTAATAATAGCCATAGTCATTCTCTTGCCCTCAAAAATTAGAATAAGACTGGTAGGTTAAAATTGATCTTTGAAATGTCTACTTTACCATGTACATGTGTAGATTAATTCCCCTTGACATATATGGCATAAGCAGAAGTATTGTTGCTTACAGAGCATATTTGGTATTTTTTTAAACACAAAAGCACCTGAAAAAATAACCAGAAAATGTTATACATACAAAAATGTTACGAGGTTGCTATTCCATGTCGATGCCAAAACCAAATGAGTTTAGACAACTGAACAAAAATAAGTTATATTTATTTTTTCCATATGCACTTACAGAATATGCAAAAATAATGTTCAGAAATGTAAATTTGTCAAAGATTACTGAATATGCCTGAATAGAAGATGAGAGCTTTCCCCAGAAAGTATTCCTCAGAAAAGAGAAAGTCACCCATACTCTAATTCTCACAGAATCTCTCCTGGCACGGGAAGTTCATTGGCCTGAGTGATATCAGTTAATCTTATTTGGTAGTGTTTATCTAATTCATTTGACAAATTTGATTTAAAATTTTCCATAGAGCCTTAGCTGGGTAGCTCAGATGGTCAGACTGTTGTTCAGATATTCCACGGTTGTGGGTTCAATCCCACATCAGAGCACATACAATGAATGATAAATAAGTGGAATAACAAATCGATGTTTGTCTCTTCCTCTCTCTAATTTTCAACACATTGGATGGCAATTTCCTCGAGGGGATTTAGATGTTTCCATGTGTCTACTAGTGTTCATGAGACAGGTGAAGATTTCACCTTAAGCTGTTTTATGAAATCTGATAAGGGTTTGGAAAGTATATTTCTAAATTAGATTAGAAATTTATATAATGTGCTATTTAAATAGTGTTGTGTGTAACTAAATTTTAAGTAGACATTCACAGGACAAGTAATACTATTTGCTAGAACAATCTTAGACATCTTGGTGGTCTACCACAGTGAAGATTTATTTCTCACATGTATCACAATCCAGCCCCCACTGAGTGGCTCTTCTCCAAGCAGTGGGTGGGTCTGCAGTCTCTATTTTGCAATACTGCCATTTTTTAACACCTAGTCAGACCCACTAACACTCAATACAGTGTACAGATGATGCATTGTAGAGTTGGATACCTGAAACCAATATAATTTTATTAACCAATGCCACCCCAATAAATTCAGTTTAAAGAAAACTCAGAGAAACATGTCACTTACTACATTACTGGTTTATTATAAAAGAATATAACCCAGGAATAGCCAAATAGAATCATAGGGCAAGGTGTGGGGAAGGGTGAGGAGCATCCATGCTCTCTCTCAAAATTTCCATATGTTTATAACCTGGAAGTTCTCCACACCCATTCCTTTTGGGTTTTTATGGAGGCTTCGTTACATAGAATTGATTGATCGAATCATTGGCCACTGGTGATGGATTCAACCTTCAGCCCTTTTCCCCCCTTCCCTAAGGACTGTAAATTCCAGGCTTCTACTCTCCTAGTTGGTTCCCCTGGCAGTGAGCCCCATCCTTAGATTATGAGGGCCTTTCCAAAAGTCACCTCACTAACATAACAAGGAAAACTTTATTGCTGGTAACACAGGAAATACCAAGGTTTTAAGAGTCCTGTTCCAGGAATGGGAATGAAAACCAACTATATATATTTCTTTTTATAAATTACAATATCACAGGCATATCCTTTAGTTGCCTCAAAACTCCCAACTCATAGGAACTTATTTATTCATTTCTAAATTTTAAAAAGGGTTTGTATAATCAAGTGAAAGTAAAGAAATATACAATGGAAATTGATTAAAACTGACTTTTACACCAGTATAGTTACTTTAAGCAATACAGTGAGTACCTGTTTATTTTAAGTTTTCTTTTCAGAATTTCAGAATTTAAATTCCATATTCTTTTAAAACAGTTAGCTGGTATTTGTTTGACCACTATGCTATATGCTTGAAACTAAGGTAAAATAATAGTGAATGTCAACTATAATTAGAAACATATAAACTGTTAGCTGGTTAGTGATATCAAAGAATAGAAATTTAGAAGTGAAAGGGACATAGATCTGCTCCGTTTGTTTTTAAACTTATTAGTAGGATGCATTTTTCTCCCTTTTGAATGAAATATTTTATCAAACCCCAGCAGCAAGAACGTGGCTGCTATACTAGTAGACTCAGGAAAGGGGACCTGGACTCTGGTCCAATTGGATTCCTCTCTGCAGCAGCCACTAAAGCATTTCTGAGTCATTGTGTCTGAACCATGAGTGCTGAGGAACTGGGTTTGCCAACCACTGATTCAATCCTCCTTGCTTTAAGGACCAGGGACCAGATGGCCAGAGTCATCCATTGGCAGTCAAGGCCCCACAGTTAGTGGGTGATAGCTGAGACCTTGCAGACCCAGACCACCTGTGCACTGCTTGTGTTTACACTGCATGCCTCTGGGAGGGATCCAGGCCAGTGATCCATCTGCTCTCCTGCACCACATCCCTCAGAAAAGCCATCTCATCTCTTGGCTGGCAGCCAGTGTCCGCTGCCAACAGCTCCGTTAGAGCGTTATGATTTATATATGGTTAAGTCTGCCTTGTTTTAACATCTCACCTCTTTGATCCCAGTTCTGTCCCCTGTGGGCCTTATGCAATGTATGATCACCTCCCCCTCCTCTAGGTCTTTTTCTTTTCCAGGCTAAAAATCCCCGAGTCCTCGTGACATTTTTGTATGCCCCTTCACTGAGTCCTTCTGTTTGTGCTATAAATACAGCTCTTACAAGGAAGAGCACACCTTGAATAAAATGTTTTAGTTGTGATCTGGCCGACCACTACATAGAATGGACTAGGAAAGCACCTGGATTGGTGGTGCAGTGAGGGCTGTCAGGGAGGAAGACCTTTTCCTCTCCCCTCTAAGGTCCATTCCCTGGGGACCTACAAGTTAAATGAACAAAAACAGATAAGCAGGAAGAAAGGCAGAGGTTTTTATTAACTTTATGTGCACAGGGTTCTCAGAGGAAGAAACTCAAAGAAGTGGTTAGACTAAAGAGCTGCTTCTATTTCATTTTTTACAAAGGAAAGGGGCTTGAGGCTTCAAAAGGTGCTAAATGTTAGGAAGGATACTAGGAAATAGAGGGAGCTAATGGAAGGTGGAGGATCTTGTGCAGACTCATCTTGGTGCCCGTTTTCTGTCTCTGGTGATAAGAGTGGCTCTCCTGTTCCTGATCAAGGAGGGAGCCACCTTCACAAGGTAACTTATGCACTGAGTTCTGATGGATAAGTTGAGAGCAGGGAATTTTCCTGCATTTGATTGGTTTTGAGTTGCCTTCACCTCAGAATAAGCCCATGTACCAGAGTGGCTTATTTTGGAAAAGCATATTCTGATCACCTGCCCCTCTACTCCAGGTGTTCTGAATTGCTTCCTGTTAGCATAAGCCCTCTCACCTTCACTGCTACCTTCAAAGCTGTGCTCTAAATATTATCTTTGGATTATCATAACACGAATTATCCCTGAAGTGTAGTTGTTTTTACAGTTACAAACTGATTTAATTATTTAGTCATTCAACTTCTGTCAGCTTCTCTGCAAGGATCCAAGGTCTCATCTAAACTTGGCTGAAATCTAGAATCATTCATTTATGCATGCATTCAGCCTATAGTGTGCCAATTTCTATCCCAGGAATAGCAGTAAACAAAGTTATCTCAGGAGAATTATGGTTCAGTTGGGGGAAGCAGACCGATTATATAACGTGATGTAATAAGTGCAAAAAAAAAGCAAATTAAGAAGTGCAAGAGGGAGGTGAGGAGTGATCAGAAATGGCCTATTAGAGAGGGTAATGTTTGAGCAGGCACCGGGATGGAGTAAGAGTGTGCATATGTGGATATTTGGAGGATAGAGTATAAAAGGTAGTGGGAACTACAAGTGCAAAGGTTCTGAACACATCCTAGGAGCAACCTGGAGACCAGTGTGTCTGAGCACAGGGGAAGGAAGACAAGCAGTGGAAAAAAAGAAAGAAAAGAAAGGAAGGAGAGAAAGAAAAGTCCTGGCTGTTCTGTAGGGAAAAGGCTGTGGGTTTGACATAAGTGTGAAAATCAGTCACATAGCTAGTAGTCTAGACATATCTAAACTATCCAAACTGAGAATGAGGCTCGCTTAATGAGGTTTGTTGTTCATCAACATTTGCTGGCTCTTAGCCATTCTGGTTTTATTTTCTAAGCACTTTCAAGCTAGTTAGCTCCTAATTCCTTCTAGAACCTTCCCTGGTTGGAAAGACAGCACTTAGGGGCTCAACAAATCTCAATTCCTTTTCTCCTTTTTATTTTACTTTAGCATGCTTTTAACCTGATGGTGAGGTCTATAAGAAAATAGATTTTATGTCTGTGTCCTCAACAGAGTCATACATAGCAGATGATACATTTAGAGTGAATCAATGAGTCTGTGCAATAATGGGCAAGTTAGCACACACTCCAGAGTTCAAACACAAGGAAGAAGCCGTTTCCAGGGGAGATGCATGGTGACAGCAGCAGCCAGCATTGTCAAGTTGGCTAGGTGAGTAGTTGGCTACCTAGTACTCTGAGAAGTGGGGGAGTCATGTGCAGAGCCAGCAGGGGCACTGAGGAGCCTTCCTAGCACATTGCCCTTTCCTGCTGGGTTCCTGTGGTGGTGGTTCTTTTGTTCTGTTTCTGGAGCAGCTAAAGAGGGCGTAGTAGACCCAATTCCTCAGGTATGTAGAAGGGCATCAACTAATGTTAACAAATATTGTTTCCACAAGAAGGAAGATTCCTTTTATTTATCTGAGACTACTCATTACATCATTAGGAGAGCAAGTTCTGGTCCCCATTTGGGTGCAGGGTACTAACTAGATCAGGGGTGGGCAACCTTTAGTCTGCCAAGGGCCATTTGGATATTTATAACATCACTAGTAGCCCAGTGCATGGATTCATGCACACTTAAAGGAAATGAATTAGAAGAAATATTTTAATATCACCATTTGCCCTTTCTCTATAATAGAAGTATCAGAGATGAAAGCTAGTAAAATGTATATAAAAATACTATATAAAATGATTAATAAATAAAAACAACATGATATAACAACAAAGATATATAAAAACAACAAAAACATATAAAAACATTAAAAACATGATATAAAAACAACATTGATAAAAACAACTGAGTGATAAATTGATTAAACTTATTCTAATATCTCCCTGAATACCACATTAAGAGTGAAAACACTTTCAGAGTGCTTGACTTCCTTTGGGATGAAGTATTTACAACTTAAATGTCACATGCTCTTGGACTCGAGAGAAAGCAACATATAACTGACCATGTCCAAAAATGGGTTCAGGTAGGAATATTCCTACTCCGTCTAGAGTTTGACCTTGTGATTTATTAATAGTTGTTGCAAATGCTGGCATCATGGGAAACTGTCTTCAAATTAATTTAAATGGGAGGCCAGTGTCAGACGGTGACAAATCAATTCTTGGAATCAGAACCTCTCTTTCCTCAGATTCTGTTAACACTTCAGCTTTGATTAGGTTAGGTCACAGTCTTTTGATAATAAATCTATTACCATTACAAAGGCCCATTTACTATTAAGATTTCTCAGTAGCATGATAATTGCACCTACTTTAAATTTTAATTTATGACATGGCATTCCCAAAGGAGTAATACTATTTTTTTAATTAAATCTTTATTATTCAGATTATTACATTTGTTTCTCTTTTTTCCCCTCCATAGCTCCCCTCCACCTGGCTCCCACCCTTCTCTGTACCCTTACCTCCCTCCCGTTGACCTCATCCATAGGTGTATGATTTTTGTCCAGTCTCTCCATGTACACCCCTCACCCCTTTCCTCCTGAGAATTATCAGTCCACTCCCTTTCTGTGCTTCTGATTCTATTCTATTCACCAGTTTATTCTGCTCATCAAATTTTTAATTCCCTTAATTTTTAGATTCACTTGTTGATAGATATGTATTTGTTGTTCATAATTTTTTATCTTTTACCTTTTTCTTCTTCCTCTTCTAAAAGAGTACCTTTCAGCATTTCATATAATACTGGTTTGGAGTTGATGAACTCCTTTAGCTTTTTCTTATCTGTGAAGCTATTTATCTGACCTTCAATTCTGAATGATAGCTTTGCTGGGTAGAGTATTCTTGGTTGTAGGTTCTTGCTATTCATCACGTTGAATATTTCTTGCCACCCCCGTCTGGCCTGCATAGTTTCTGTTGAAAAATCAGCTGACAGTCGTATGGGTGCTCCCTTGTAGGTAATGAACTGTTTTTCTCTTGCTGCTTTTAATATTCTCTCTTTGTCTTTTGCTCTTGGTATTTTCATTATGATGTGTCTTGGTGTAGTCCTCTTTGGATTCCTTTTATATGGGGTTCTGTGTGCTTCCTGGACTTGTATGTCTGTTTCTTTTACCAGATGTGGAAAGTTTTCAGTCATTATTTCTTTAAGTAGGTTTTCAGTATCTTGCTCTCTCACTTCTTCTGGCACCCCCATAATTCTGATGTTGGTACACTTGAAGTTGTCCCAGAGGCTCCTTACATTATCTTCACATTTTTGGATTCTTTTCTCTTCTTGCTTTTCCAGTGGAGTGTTTTCTGCTTCTTTGTATTTCTAGTCTTTGACTTGATTCTTGTGTTTCTCTAGTCTGCTGTTAGGTCTCTGTATAATATTTTTTATTTCAGTCAGTGTATGTTTAATTTCTAGTTGGTTCTCTTTCATCTCTAGTTGGTTCCTTTTCATCTCCTCTTGGGTCTTGCTAACTTTATCCAACTTTTCTAGGATATTTTTTAAAAACCCAAAGGAGTAATACTATTAAGAAATTCACATTATCATATGTACCGGCTGGTCAGTCGGTCAGTCAGATGGACATACAATTGGTCACTTAGCTATATATATATTCTCAGACCTTACAAAATTATCATCGTAAAAATTAGCCTTCTCTATTTGGTCAAACATTTAATTAGCTCACCTCTAATGCTTTGACAGGGCCAGACCAAATGCTTTTGCAGGCCTTATACGGCCCTCAGGCCTAACGTTCCCCACCCCTGAAGATTATTCAGCTCATGTAGGCACTTGATTAGCTCAGACCCTGGAAAATGGTCCCTCGTTATTACTGGGAAACCTTGTTGATCCCATTCCTTCATCTGTGGCTCCTCAAATCTATCTGTGGGATGTGTGGACATGAGCTGAGAAGCAGCAGGCCTGGGCACATAGACGGGGTGGGCTTACTCAAAAGAATGCTCTTGTGAAATATGTTTTATTTTTAAAACCCATGTGAATTTTACCTTTGTTCCAAAATATAATTTAAGAGAAAAATAGTTTAGGTTACTTAGCAGTTAGATTACTTAATATTTTGCTCACAAATCTTTCAGTCACATGGACAGAGCTGGGGAATGACTCATACGTATCTCTTAGAGACATCATAAACCTATAGCCTATGTTATGGGCCGAGTTATATCTCCTTATATTTTACATGTAGAAGCCCTAACCTTAAAATGCACCTTAGAATGTGACAGTATTTGGCGATAGGACCTTTAAATAAATAATTAAATTTAAGATGATATTCCTAGGGCCCTAATCCAATATGATCAGTGTCCTTATAAGAGGAGATTAGCACTCAGACATTCACTCACTGAGGAGCAACCATCTGCCAGCCAAGAAGAGAGGCTTCAGGAGAACAAAAGCCTGCGACACCTCGATCTTAGATATCCAGTATCCAGAAAAATGAGAAAATAAATGTCTTCGTTTAAGCCACCCAGTCTGTGGAATTTTGTTATGGCTGCTCAGTCAAACTAATAAAACCTGTGACCACAGAAGGCCTAAAACGGTCACCTTTGAGAACAGGCTCAGAGGTCCTGGTGTGGGGTATGGTATCAGTTGCTGCAGCTCCCAGACAAAGTGCCACCAATTGCGTGGTGACTTCTGAGGGTTGTGAGGGAGGGATCTGTTCCAGTCCTCTCTCCTTGCCTTGCAGGTGACCATCTTCTCCCTGTGTCTGTTCACATGGTCTTCCCTCTATATGTGTCTCTCTGTTTAAGTTCCCCTCTTTTTATAAGAACACAGCCATATTGGATCAGGGCCCACCCTAACAACCCCATTTTAACTTGATTCCTTCTGTAAAGATTATCTTCAAATAAGATCACATTCTGAGGGTACTGGGGGTGAGGACTTCAACATCAAATTCTGAGAGAGAATTCAACTGATCACAGGCATCTTCTCAGTAGAGGTGACTGCAGTCTCATGCCATTTGCCATCAGTTTATTTATAAGGAGTACTTTCCAGTGAGGGTAGTGGAGTGAAAAGAACCAGAAAGACCTTGATTGAAATCTGAACTTTACCACTCATTTATCTGTATATTCTCAAGCAAGTTACTGAATCAGATGCATTTCCTATTTATTTAAAAAATGTTTATATGAAGAATTTAAAATTCCCGAGCATTGTTCTGAGTACTTTAGAGATAGACCCTCATTTAATACTTACAAGAACATCAGGAAAAAAAAGTGCTATTAGTATCCCAGTTTTATAGGTGAATTGGTAAGTAATCTATTCAGGGACACACAGCTAGTAAAGAAGTAAGCAGGATTTGAACCCACGTATTCAGTGCCAGGGTCAGTGCCCTTCCTCTGCTGCGCTAGTATGAGTTTCTGGAATCTATAAAATAATAACTACTTGACAAAGGTGGTGAGAACTTAGTACTAGTAAATGTTAGCTTCCTTCTCCCCTGATGAATGTTAGCTTCCTTTTCCTCTTATATTTCATCACTTCATGTATATGTGGTTAGAGGAAATGTGACAGATACACTGGCTAAAGGACTAGGGGAAGCATGTGACATTTGGAATTATAAATTGAGGGGCAAAGACTAAACAATGATATCACGAGAAATAAAAAGAACAGATTTTTTTTGTACTTTTGTCCAACAGTTTTACTAGTTCTCAATGGTTTTTACCCTTTATTTTTTGGAAAGACTTTAAAGTGTAAACTAGTAATTCTAAGATTTTGGTTTTGTTTTTTCCCCTAAGTACTTGTGGCTCACTTGTTATATAACAGGTCGAATTTGGCCCAGTTTTTCTTTATCAGAGGTGTTGAATGTAGTGAGGATGGAAGCAGGAATCTGTGTGTTTCGCTTCTGCCTGTGGTAGTTTTGCTAATAACTAATGTTGACATGGTTCTGTTCTTTCTCAGTTCAGTATTAAGTTTTCTTAGGAAATCGAACCCATCTGATTCCTCTGGGGAGCAGGAAAGGCCATTGTCTAGCAGCTGGCACTCTGGAAGTTGGTGCAAATTACTATGTCTGATAGTTTATGTTGAACTATGGTGTTTATAGCTGCCAACGGAGCATCCATTTAACAAAATTGCAGCACTTAATATTTGAAAGAGCTTTGCACTTTCAAGAAAAACATGGAGAATTTCCTTTTCCATCACAAATGAACTGACTACTTTTTGGGAAAGGAATTTATAATGTCATTGGTTCTGCCTTAAAGGTAAGAGCATTCATTTCCTTTTCCCAGTGCAGGTCAATGTAATTTGATCCTTATTCATTATGCAGGTTATTTCTAGAGCTTGCTGAGCAAGGAACTGCATCAGGTACAGCTGGGGAAATAAATATGTATGAAGCATAGTTTATGTCCTCACTGTGCCTCATTTTGAAAACAGAAGAGGAGACATACGGAGTGCAGTGAACACAGTCCTATGGGATTTCAAAAGGAGCGGAGACAATTTTTGATCGGGGCATCAGGAAGCTCCTAGAAGTGATGGGATTGTAGCTGAGCTGTGGCAAATAGTAAGCTTTGAGGGGCTGTGATGTTATTGAAGGGCCTCTCATAATGGAACAAGACAATATTTTGAGCCAGAGATCTTGGTATTTGTGAGGAAAGGCGAAGGTCACGATCCATTTTAGATGAAACAGAAGAGTGGAGGAAAAGAAGGGGATGGCAAGCAGGATTTAATCTGGATTAGAAAGGACCTTGAGTGTTACTTTCTATAAGATGACATTTGTTCTTTAGTGAAGATTTTGAACCAAGGTGTGAAGTGATCTGAGCTGTACTTCAAGTCATCTTGCCTCAAAATATGTATACTGAATTGAAAGATCAAAATAATGAAAGTGAGATGAGTTGCAATACTTTGGCAAGATGTAGGAAAGGTCAGAAGTGGGGAGGTGACCACAGTGCTGAAAATGAGATCTCTACAAGGATGAGTCAACCAGGCTGGGCAAATAATCAGATGTAAGAGTCTAAGACAAGATGAGGATAAAGGTAGCACTCTTTAGTGTGTATTGGGAGAAGTTATGAGTGCCATTACTTCGTATCACTAAGGAAATTAAGGCTATGTTCCAATCAGTTCGCAATTGAATGTATTATTATTTTCTGTGCAGGATTTCTCAGAGTCTCTACTATGCTAATATGTACTGTGAGTCTCTAAGATGATGATGGAAATCTTTTTTTAAAAATGAATTGCTAAAGAACCTAGCATTTTTTGAGACATTATTTTGGAAGATAACTTACTGGCCTTGGAAAGAATATCTTTAATAGAATGTGAGAGATGTGGGCTCTATTTAGGTATCAAGGAGTGTATTTAAGAGAAAACATGAACAGAAAATATGTCATGTCCCATATTTAGAGTATATTATCAATGAAATAAAATAAACATGTAATGGATGTTTATACAAGGAGCAGGATTTAGATTTTTCTTTACTTTTTTAGGGTTATGGAAGACCTGAACATGTAAAGTAGAGAAAGGGGGAGTAAGAAGGAGAGTAAGAGGAGATACTGCTTTACTGCTAAATTCCTTAGAACAAAAGTAGATTCTGAGTTGAATCCCACAGCCCCACTCCAGAGTGTCTGTTTTGTTAGATCTGGGAACCCAAGAATTGGCATTTTTAATGAGTTACCAGGGGTTGCTGTTGCTGTTGATCTGGGGACCACAATATGAGAACCTCTACTCTAGAGAAGGGAGCATGTGGGATCCAGGTTGCAGGTAGATGACAAGCCTTAGAAAAGAGAAAAGACAAATGACCAGAAGTGAAAGAAGAAATAGTAGATAAAGACACATACAATTTTGAGTAGGATAGGATAAAGATGACAGTTTCTGTAACAAGAATTATTTACTAAAATCCAAGAAAGTTGTCACTGTGGATGTTTAAGTTATGACAATGAAGATGGACAGGATAGAGGAAAATGCTACGCCCAATGCTGAAACCATCAAGGAAGGTGGTATAGGGAAGGAAAAATTAATTTTGCCTCTACACTTCTAAGTTTTCTGGCTTAGGCCCTGTAAAATTATTCTGACAAAAGATAGCTTAGTGAGAAAAAAACAGTTTATGTGGAAGAATGAGCAGTAACTCAAAGGAGGTGGTTAGAACTTGGTTTCATATAGCATCTTAACAAAGAACAATAACCTTTCAAAGAAGTGACAAAACAAAGGAATATGATTTTGAGGGAAGGTAAATATATGGAGACACTAATGGAGTAAGGCTTATTTGTACAGATCCATCTTGATGCCAACTTTCCTTCATCTTCATGGCCATAAAACTTCCCTGGGAAAGGGCATTTATGGCAGTTCTTTTTTCAAAAGTTTCTAATTTTAGCCACTTGGGAAGCTCTGGGAAGGTGTTTCTGCATCTGCTGATTCTCATTTACCTCCAACTCAAAGGAATTCTTATGCTACTCTAGCATATCTTATAGGGACATATTCTGGTCCTTTACAGTAGATATAATGGAAGGAATGGGCCTTATATGAGAAATACTACATTTGGAGGTAGGGGAGAGAGAATTGTGATCTGGAAATAGTATTGAGGGTAATGAAGACCATACCAAACTTCTTGATTTGAAAAGAGTAGAAAGTTCTGAGGAATTTTATATGATCAGGCTAAATTACTGTTTCAGCTAAGTTACAAGGTGGATCTTATGAGAATAGCAAGCACTTTAACATAGTGCTTCTCATGAACTAACTTATTTCATCCTCACCAGGACCCTATGAGTGGAGTACTATTATATCCATTTTATAGTTAAGGAAATGAAATAATGAGACATTAGATCATTTGCTGAGTTCACAGTTAGTAAATGATTAAGCCAGGAGTTGAGTCCAGTCTATGGGGAGCTTGCTAGAAGCTCACTGCACCTGCTTTGCACATTTGCCTTTCCATGTTTCCATTAGGCCCCCCCTCTAGGAGCCAGTGCCTGTGGGCCAGTTCCAGTGTAGTGGCTTGTTTCTCAGCACACTTGATGTGAGAAAAGCAAACTACTTAATAGAAAATCAACAATAAAGCAGCCACCATCTGGGCAATTTAATCTTAGAAACTTCCAGTTGCAAATCTAAGAAAATGTTTAGGATCATCCTAGTCAGTCAAGCATTATTGGGCCAGAGGGACCCCTAAAGCTCTCACCTCTCCTCTGCTTTGTTTCACATTTTATTCATAGACATTGCAGTCATGGGTAGAGTATTTCTGTCACCAAGATACATCCAATCTTCACGTCACTTTAGTGCTGTTTTAAACTGCATAGAGACAGAATTTGGTTAGCATAAAAAGATGTATCAGAAGAACTTGTATTTTTAAGAAAAAAAAATGTGACAGACAAATGCACGGTAGTCATTTCAGATTTTGGAAAGGAACATGGGGAGGCTGGTTGGTTCTGAGAGTGCTTGGTGACACAGTGGGGAGATAACTGTATCTTCCCACTATAGCATTTATATACCATCTCATTAGGTAACTACATGCTATAAAATCACCGGGGAGAGTTTGGGCAGGTGAGTTGTTTCAGGACCGTGGGGATGAGAGAACTGTTTCAGAGAAAGAGAGGAAGCTGGCTTACATCTGCTTTCACTGTTGCTGGAGGTGCATTCTGTTTGGAACGCCTTCATGAACACAGGTAAATACCAAATGGCTAGTCCTTGCAGAGGAGAGAGCACTATAGAATTGGCATTCATGAATGCTGGTTGAAGGAGCTTTAATCCTGGAAGTCAGCCCAAGGGCAATTCATGTATCACTCAGCACTTTCCACTTGCTTATCTTTCAGGAATTTTAAGAAGGTAAAGCACTGAGGGTGGTTAAGTGGTTTAACTCTGTAGGCCCTGTTTATATTCTGGCTGTTGTTTTGCAACTGCAAATGGATTCTACTTCACTATTATCATAAGAAGAGCATAACCCCCCAAAGTGGTAGGCTTCTCATTGAGTATTTTTAACAGCATTTTGTTTCATTAACCAAGTAGAATTGAACTTTACTGATGTGCAGTGAAATGAGGCATGACTTAGTTCAGTGGACCACGAAGGAGGCTCAGTAAGGGTGACAGTTCCTTTAAAGCTGATGTTCCTATTTATACTAAGAATAGTTTTTGTTGTTACACAAGAGACAAGATATTTCCCTGGTTTTACAGGCATTTACGTCCTTTACTTTCATCCCCTTTACCACTTAACCAGCCTCCTTGTCACCAAGTATTCTTCCTCACCTTTTTAATGTAATCTTCACTTCTTGACAGATTAATGTAAATCATCACTTTTATAATGCATCTCCCTTAAACTTCTTGCAAATCTGTAATGCCTGCTGTTCGGTAAAACTACTTTATTAACTGGCTAACTGTGTCACTCTCCAACTTTCTTTTTTATTGTTTTTTTCAAACACAGCCTCTAAGATCTGATCTGTTTCTTTTCCTCTGATGCCTATTCCCTTCAGCTACCTCTCAAATTCTCCCCTATTGCCTATTGGCCTTTCTTTGCTGCAATGCTTACCCCTGCCTTCTATTACTAGGCGTACTATAAGTACAGATTGTGGCTGAAATACTGAGTCCTTTTCATATTAACTTAAAAATAGAGTGAACACTCCTTACTCTAAGTACTAGCAATGCTTGCATATTATATAAACTAGAGGCCTGTTGCATGAAGATTTGTGCAATAGGCCTTCTTCCTCTGGCTGCTGGCACCAGTTTTCCTCAGGCACCTGGGACCCAAGCCTTTGCTCTGTCTGCAGCAGAGAAGCCAAGCCTCTTCAGTTTCCAGTCTTCGCTCTGCACCTGCATATGCAAATTAACCTGCCATCTTTGTTGGGTTAATTTGTATACTCCTGATTGGTGGGTATTATAGAGGTATTTCTCTTTTATTAGTGTAGGATAATCTTGTGATTTCATTTAAGACTTATGTCTTTTTACCCAACCAGTGTCAGACCCTGGAGATGGCTTGCTACTGTGAACTTGGACACACTAGATACATGGAGTGATGGCTGTACTAAATGAATCATATTACATGAGTTTCTCCTGTTATCTGAGCACTTGATTAACAAATGAGAAATGATATTGGATGACAATTGTTTGGATGAGCACATAGACACAAAGTTTGTCTCTTAGAAAAATTTCCCCCTTGTTTGCAGTTTTATAGATTATTAGCATGATGATCCAACTCTAAAATTTTTTTTTTCAATTTTATATTCTACTAGAAGCCCAGTGCATGAAATTCATGCATTGGGGGGGGGGTGTCCCTCAGCCCAGCCTGCACCCTCTCCAATCTGGGACTCCTCGAGGGATGGCTGACTGCCCTCTACAATCCAGAACTGCTGGATCCTAATTGCTCACCTGCCTGCCTTCCTAATTACCTCTAACAGCTTCTGCCTTCCAGCCTGATCACCCCCTAACCACACCCCTGCGAGCTTGATTGAAGACTAACTGCTCCCCTGCCAGCCTGGTCACCCCTAACTTCCCTCCCCTGCAGACCTGGTTCCCCTTCAACTGCTCTTCCCTGCAGGTCTGGTTGCCCACAACTTCCCTCCTTTGCCAGCCTGGTCACCCCTAACTGCCCTCCCCTGAAGGCATAATCACCCCCAAATGCCCTCCCTTGCAGGTCTGGTCCCTCCCAAGTGCCCTCCCCTGCAGGCTTGATTGCCCCCAACTGCCCTCCCTTGTAGGCCTGGTCCCTCTCAACTGCCCTCCCCTGCTGGCCATCTTGTGTCCATATGGGGGCAATCATCTTTGACCACATCAGGGGCAGCCATCTTGTGTGTTGGAGTGATGGTCAATTTGCATATTATTCTTTTATTAGATAGGTTAGAGGCCTGGTGCATGAGTAGGGGCCAGCTGGTTTGCTCTGAAGGGTGTCCCAGATCAGGGTGGGGGTTCCCTTAGGGTGTGGGGTTGCCTGGGCGAGGAGCCTGTGGTGGTTTGCAGGCCAGCTGCGTCCCCCAGCAACCCAAGCGGAAGCCCTGGTATCTGGAATTTATTTATCTTCTTTAATTGAAACTTTGTAGCCTTGAGTGGAGCCAAGCCTCCTCCTTGCTCAGTGGCCACAGCCATTTTTGTTGGAATTTATTTATCTTCTATCATTTAAACTTTGTAGCCTGGAGTGGAGGCCTGGGCCAGCCAGGGAATGCAGAAAGCTTGGCTTCCTCCATCTCCGGGGGCAACTCAAGCCTCCTGCTCTCTCTACCTCTGTGGCTGCCATCATTTTTGTTGGGATTTATTTATCTTCTATCATTGAAACTTTGTAGCATTGAGTGGAGGCCTGGGCCTGCAAGGGCAGACGAAAAGCTTGGCTTCCTCTATTGCCAGGGAAACCCAAGCTTCCCTCCTGCTCTCTGTGGCTGCAGCCATCTTGGTTGGGTTTATTTTCATATTCGTTCCTGATTGGCTGATGGGTGTGGCTTGTGGGTGTGGCTTGTGGTGTAGTGGAGGTTGGTTTAATTTGCATGTTACTCTTTTATTAGATAAGAGGATTGGGATTTTCTTTTGCATTTTTTATTGTGGTAAAATATATGCATAACTTTTAACATTTTAATGACTTTTAAGTATACTATTCAGTGTTATTAAGTAGATTCACATGTTGTATAACCATCACTATCATCCATCTCCAGAACTTTTTCATATTTTCCAATTGAAACTCTGTACCTGCCCTAGCTGATTTGGCTCAGTGGATAGAGTGTCAGCCTGTGGACTGAAAGATCCCTGGTTTGATTCCAGTCAAGAGTACATGCCTGGGTTGTGGACCCCATCCCCAGTAGGGGGCATGCAGGAGGTAGCTTATCAATGATTCTCTCTCATCATTGATGTTTCTCTCTCTCTCCTTCTTCCTTCCTCTCTGTAATCAGTAAAAATATATTTTTAAAAAAGAAAAGAAATTCTGTACCCATTAAACACTAACTCTGCATGCCCTTTCTACCTTCCAGCCCCTGGAAACCACCATTCCAGTTTTTGTCTGTCAATTTAACTCTCTATGTACCCATATAAGAGGGATCATACAATGTTTATCCTTTTGTGACTGGCTTATTTAACTTAGCCCAATATGTTTAAGGTTATCCACATCATAACATGTATTAGAATTCCCTTCCTTTGTAAAGCTGAATACTATTGCATTGTATGTATAAACTACATCTTTAACCATTCATCCATTGGTGGACACTTGGGCTGTTTCTGCCTTGTGATTGTGTAAATACTGTTGCTGTGAACATGGGTATACAAATATACCTAGAACAATTTTTAAAGGAAACTCTATTAATTATATTCAGAAAACAGATGCTATTACCTTAGACTGCACGGTATAAATTGAGTTCCTCTTCCACAATGTAATGCCTTATTTTTACATGTTGCTGGGTAATATAACTTTTCATTTTAACAGCTCCCTTGGCAGAGTAGTGATCTTTTTCAGCAGCTCTATTTTAGAGTAAAAAAATATTAGAAAACACTCTTTGGAGAGCTAAACATAAGTATCAGCTGATTTTTAGTAGAATATATTTGTTCTCAACATAGTTTATTGTTATAATAACCAATATTGGACTCTACATACATTTCACTAAGTCAGCAAATTATTTTTGAAATATTTTGAGCAGAAGGGAGCCATTTTATCAATTCCATTACATTGACTTTATGAAACATTCCCTTTAAATGTATACAATTGATTTATGATATGAATACATTTAAGTTTGCAAGTAAATAAAACATATTTTGGGGTTCAGTTGTGAGTAAATTTATATCCTCCTTTGCAGTAGAAATTCAAGATAAAAATATTGTACAGATCACATAAAAATATTGACAGATCAAATATTGTATAAGCCTAGGTTGTAAGAACTTGATCCTTAGTTCACTTTCATGTTTCAATATTGATTTGCATGTAGTGAATCTCTACTTGTATTGATTCTAAGTTGTGTAGCTCCATGAAGATGGGGATTTTATTTGTTTTGTTAATTACACACAGTGGTACTCCTTAGATATTGATACACACAAAGGAATAATCATAATAGTTTCTATCACTTGGAAACTTTTCCATAGCCTTAGGATGAAATTCATAAACAGAATTTTTAAAAATATTCCATATAACATTTTTTTAAAAACCCAAAGGACATAATAATATCAATAAAAATGATTTTTTTGCCGAAACCTGTTTGGCTCAGTGGATAGAGCGTCGGTCTGCGGACTGAAAGGTCTCAGGTTCGATTCGGTCAAGGGCATGTATTCTGGTTGCGGGCACATCCCCAATAGAGGGCGTGCAGGAGGCAGCTGATTGATGTCTCTCTCTCATCGATGTTTCTAACTCTCTATCCCTTTCTCTCTGTAAAAAATCAATAAAATATATTTTTTTAAAATGATTTTTTTCACTTTTTCTTGTCATTATAACTTTAATGACCAATTGAAGACCTAGTACAGAAGAAGTTAAGGTGAACTTTTACTAAGCTTTTACAATTTTGTTGTTCCTGATGGTAATTCTGCATCAAAGATGGGCTCTCTTTGTAAATTTTGAACTGATATTTTTATTTAAAAACCTGTACTTTGGCTTTTATGAAAAAGGGTCTAATTGCTGCCTGAAATTCACAGCTATAGCTATGAATACTAAAATGGCATGCACTGATGGCACTGGGGACATCAGGTCACTTGTCATGTGCCTCTCCTGCTACCCCTGCTGCATCCTCTGCAATAACACCACTTTCCTCTGGGACAGCTTTGGAGGAAAGAGGTGGCAAGTCTACCCAACCAAACATGTACTCTGCTGCTCCATGACCATTCTGTTAGTGTTCCCTGGGGGTGACCACCTCTATGCTGTGACACCACCCTTCAGGCTGCCAAGGGCCACGCAGCAGCGCTACCAGGCAGGAACTACATATCTTTATCTGGGTGTGCTCCATGTCATGGCCGACGCTAGGATGAAGTTCACCAGCCATAGCAAATAATATTCTCTCCCTTTCGTATTTTTATCCATGTTATTATTGCTAATGTAAAATATCAATAACATTCTAACACAGTGTATAAGAAATTGGACAGTTCTTATTCCCCAGCATTTGCCAAAGTAAAGTACTAACATATTCGGGGTTTCTTTCTTTCACTAGAAAAAGTTTTTGTTTTTACACACACACACACACATGCACGCATGCATGCATAGGTGGGCAAAAGTAGGTTTACAGTTCTTATAAAAAGACATGCAGGTAATGATTAGTACAATAGTTTATTCACTCAAAAGACTGTCACAGTGCACTTAGGTACGATCATGTAAGTGCGCAAATTGCTGGCCTTTAGTATGTAAATTCTTACAGTCTACTTGCTATGCGCAAGCACACTTCAGCACAAAGTTCTCTTTGTCATCAGTTTCTTGAAAACTGTAAACTTTAGCCCACCCCTATATACATATGCACCTACACACACACACATATACTATGTAATATACAGTGCCTACATACACACACATGCACACACACGACTTCTCTAGTGACAAACAAAATGGCGAAAAGCTATAATAAGGCATGGACAAAACAACATTCATAGTCATCCTCTCAATGATAAGCTCTGGGCGGTTGGGTAGGGATTCGTTCTAAGGGAAAGCTTGCCCAAATTCATCATTTTACAGAATTCATGCAATCATAGTTCTGATGATTAAGTGGGATAGATTTTTTATATCTGCAGGAGTATTTCAAATTACTCTCTTTTTTTCTGTAGGCATTCTGATGTGTACAAGTGTGGAGGCTGAGTTCAGGAATGTCTTCAGGGAGAATTCTCTTGGTGGAGATTGCAATGTGTTCAAAGCCTCCTCCTGCTGCTGTGCTTCTCTGCAGGATCCCCTCTTCAGACTCTCCTTTCTGTAGACATCTATCATCAGGATACTGAGGATTGGCCACTCATATCCTATGACCTATGTCCAGAAGAATTCTGTTGCTATGAACCTTTTCCTCTCCAGATTGATCCCTTTCTAACGGTTTAATTTTCTCATTTGATAGCACTCCCAACTCTAGTTCCCTTTGAATCCAGTATCCATGATTTCCCCATTAATTTTTTTGATAAATTTTTATTTCAGACTCTCTGTTACTTTAAACTTTCTGATAAAATACCACTATATTTTGTCCATTGAACCTGGCCATTGTCTACCCTAGTCTGGAACTTCTCAGATAGTATGGTTAGGGAATGCCTGTGGCCCCTGATCTGGTCTGTATCACCCCAGGAGAAAGTTCATTCAATATCTGGTAAAACATGGCTGCTTGGGAATATTGGCATCTTTCTGGAGCTTTGGAGAGATGGTTGAGGTGCAATTTTTCCCCACCTTGGATATTCAGTTATTTCAGACATAGATCCCTCTTCACACTCCGCCAAGACCTCATCCAGTTCTGGGGAATTGATACTCCATCTTGGTCATTTTCTCAAATAGTGGTCTGCACTTAACCTCTCCCTTCTTCACCCTCCACCCCTCAATCCAAACTTGACTCACGCAACTCCAACAAATTGCTCCGAGTGAGGTCAATAATCCTGTCTTATAGATCTTCAGCTTTGTTTTATCTTACTCAAGCTGTCAGCAGCATTCAGAATAGTTGGTTACTCTATCCAACTTGAAATATCTGTTCATGGCTTCTGTGAAACATGTTCTTTGTCCATCTCTTGCTAGTTTTCCATTTTTTTTTTAAGTGGAGGGAACAGCCACCTCCGTCTCAACTCAACTTCTCAAAGTGGAATCTTTAGCACTCAGAACTTGCCTCTCTTTTTTTTCCTCCCTCCACTCTTCATTCTGAGTTCCTATTTATGTTTACAACTGCCCATCTGGCATCTCCACTTACATGTTTATGCAAATCTCAAACTTGTTCAAATCAGAGCACTCGATTGCCTACCTCTACTGCTACCAATACAATCCTTTCTCAGACTTCTTCATCTCAATAATGGCCTCAGTTACCAGTAAATCTTATCCTTTATATTTCCAGCATGTACCCAGCTTTACCACTACAACACCAGTACCAGCCAACATTTTCTCTCATCAGGGCTTTGCTTCTGTTCTTCTTCCTTTCCGACCTATTAAAGAAAAAAAGGCAGCTTTTGTATTTAAGCATGAGCAAGAGGTATGAGAGAGCAGGGGGTACATTAAATATATATATTTAGCAAGGAGAAAAGACAATAGTGAACCAGTGGTACATAGATAAGAGTTAAGAGAAATGAGTTCAGGTCAATGTGCTATTTTTAAAAATGAGGAAAAGGTGAAGATTTTTAACTAGATTACTTAATCTTGGACATGTTGAGTAATCTGATGGACATTGTTGGAGACATTTGGATGTAAACAAGTAGAATCAAACCTTCCAGGCTGAATATGGACATGGGAACTACCCAGTGTACATTATACCTAACATGTTTTGTTTTTCCATTTTATTTTTTATTGCAATATACAAAATAAATCTATTACCAGATTGTAGATACAAAATAGCCATTTACATGCAATAAACATTAATATTTCAAGAAAAATGATTTTAAATATAATGTTACATGCGATAAACAATATTTCAAGGAAAAAAAGATTTTAAATATGTTACCCAAACTGTACTAACATAGTATATTATCTCAAAAGTTGTAGGAAATATTAAAAATCTGTATATAATGGATTACTTCTAAAATATTTTCCTTTCTGGTTCTATTTTTTTTCATCATGTTTTCTTACCCATTCAGCTACCTTATGTCTTTTGATTGGACCATTTAGGCCATTTATATTTAAGGTTATTGTTCATAGGTACTTGTTAGTAGCCATTTTTATTCTTTATGCCTGTGTTCCTTCTTCCCTTTATATTTCTTTGTACAGCATTCCCTTTAGCATTTCTTGCATTGCTGGCTTAGTTGTACTAAACTCCCTTAGCATTTTTTTGTCTGTGAAGCTCCTGATTTCACCTTCAATTTTGAATGATATCCTTGCTGGATATAGTATTTTTGGATTCAGTCCTTGCTTTGCATCACTTTGTATTTTTCATTCCATTCCCTTCTGACCTAATGTGTTTCAGTTGAGAAATCAGTTGTTAAGTCTAATGAGAGGGCCCTATTAGGTAACTTTCTGTGTGTCTGGCAGCCTTTAAGATTCTTACCTTGTCGTTATGCTTGCTGATTTAATCATGATAAATAAGAGGTAGGAAGTACCTTAACAATCTTACAGCTTGGTGAACTTATATTCTACCAAGATAGGACTTGCATAAAAGATACAGTGTTGGATGTATGGACAAGAGCTGTATAAAAGATACAAGTAGATGTCTGGTCTTTTTTTGACTTCCCAACCCAATTCAAACAGCTTCTTCTTATGGAGCTTTCCTGCCAATGTGCTCCTCTCCTAAGCCCCACCCTAGGCAAAGCTGATAAACCTCTCTGACACTTTGTTCTGTGTTCTTAATTATATTCTAGTACTTTGCATGTCTGTCTCCCAGACAAAATTCTGATATATTTTTTTTAGACAGAGGACTATTTTTGTTCATATTTAGATCCCTCCTGCTTAATATGGTGGTACCTAGAATATTGTTAATGTTCTCCTAGTTATCAAAAATAAAAAGTGTTTCTTGCATGAGTGAATAGAGGGATGTATGAATTCACAAGATACAAGTTAGGCCTTGAAAGAAGGTTGCAACCTTGCATTTTTAAATCAGTAAAACAAAAGCCCTTTACCATGCTCATGGTAATCAGAAGAAAATTAAGTAGTCCCTACAACAGTGGTTTTTACAATTCAGTGTGTCTTAGAGGTCCTATCAGCTAAGACAACATGTAGCTCAACTTGTTAGCCACTGTATTTTGAATGAAAATCAAACGTTTTTGAATGAAAACTCCTACTTTAGGAGTTTTATAATGCTTTACAGAAAGCTATTTTAGCTGTTCAATCCTCCTTTGCTTATATCTGAACAACTTCTAAAACATACCCAAATCTAGAAGTCTGACTCCTAAGTGGGGGGTTCATAGAATTACTGACTTAGAAGATATTGCAAATAGTTGGATTTGAATATGTACCCTTATTTTACATTTGAGCAAATTGAGGCTCTGAGAGATTTAATGATTTTCCTAAGATGAAGAGTTATTATTAATAAACCATATTCAATAATATCTGCATGGTTTGAGCCAGCAATCACTATAAAATCTTACATCCCTGGAAGGAATATCTGATTACTAGTAAGAATAAATTTAATGCTTGGTATAGTTTCTCTAAATTCCCATCACATTTTATAAAACCTATTTAATCATATCCATACTTATTTATGAACATTTTTTCCACCTGATAAGCCATGGATATTTTGAGGTTAAGGGACCTGATTCTACTGATTTTTTTATATGTAGCCTAAAATCTTAAACATAGAATATCTCAATAATTTTCTGTGCTGCTATGCTATAAATCTATTTTGCAATCGAGAGTGTGATATAAATTAAGAAACACAGCACTAGCTAATGTGTTCTGAGAACATGTCGTGACCCATAAGTTGAGAATCGCTGCTCTAGAGCCTAAGACCATCGGAAAACACAAATATTTACATTACAATTCATTAACAGTAGCAAAATTACAGTTATGAAGTAGCAATGAAAATAATTTTATAGTTGGGGGTCACCACAACATGCGGAACTGTATTAAATGGTCGCGGCATTAGAAAGGTTGAGAACCACTGCTATAGAGGAACTCAGTCTTTGAGGTGGCAGTCATGCAGCTGGGAAGGGTATGACTGTGTGAGCCAAGCATGAGTGTTTCCATTCTCCTGGATCCAAACAGGAACTCTATGAGATACTGGACACCTCTACAAGTCCCACATGTGGAGCAGGGCCCCATGTAAGATGTCAATTGTATGGACTGGAAAGTTTATCAAATGAGTATTTCTGGAAGGCCTTAAAATTAAGGAATTAGCCCCAGCCGGCTTGGCTTAGTAGATAGAGCATCAGCCTGCAGACTGAAGGGTCCTGGGTTCAATTCTGGTCAAGGGCACATGCCTGGGTTGTGGGCTCAACTCCCAAAAGGGGGTGTATAGGAGGCAGCTGATCAATGATTCTCATTATTGACGTTTCTGTCTCTCCCTCTCTCTTCCTCTCTGAAATGAATAAAAATACATTAAAATTAGTTACAGTGGTAACTCGAGATACGAGTGCCCTAACATATGAGATTTTTGAGATACGAGCCGTCGAGCGAGCGAGCGATTTTTGCTTTGAAATACGAGCAACATTTGAGATACGAGTAATTGCGCGGATTGGCCGGCTGCACACGACCCACCAGTTTACCGCTACTCGAGCATCTGACAGTTTCCCACGCCTCAAGGTTATGGAACGAATTAAACTCGTATCTTGAGGTGCCACTGTAATTGATTAAGGAATTAGTTGCATTTGATAAAAAATAACTACCTTTTTTCTTACAAAATGTCATTAAAATATTTAACATTTTAACAGTTCATTCTCGTTAGTGCTCTTTTCTCTCTTTTCTTAGGAAGTTGTTAATCCTGCTGCCACTGGGTTTTATTAAATGGCCCTGAGTTGAAGCCTTTGGATTTTCCACTTCCTCTGGAACACCAGTCAGCCAAAACCTAAAACTGGAGCAGTGTGGTTGGAATTATAGGTTAGAGTCCAATCTCTGACATGCAGCCATGTGGTTTGGGCCTTCATCTGATTTTCTTCCTAGGTGAAGTGGAAATAATAATACTCAATTTACCTACCAAAAGCACTTGACATAATGACTCAGAAAGGGGTCTTGAAATTTTCAGTTTACAATTGAGGTAAATAAGTGGCTTTATATATAGTGATGAAATATCTGTAAAGATGTCTCTTTAATTGTAAGTCCCTATACAAGCATCATGCCCCAACTATCCAATATCATACAAACCACCACACATTTGGCTTCTGCTTCATTGTTTTCAGAGACCTTTACATAAAGAACAGATATGCCATCCCAGGAAGGTGGAACCCTAACACCCTGTTTAACCACAGTCATCTGCTCTGATTTCCTAGGTACCTGAGAGGTATAGGCTCGGCCATTTTCTCTTGGTAGAACATACCTTTTCTGTCTTCATAATCCCCATGTATGACCAGCAGAACCATTTTTAGGTAAGGAGCCTCAATGTCTTTGACACTCAACCCATCCTTCCACTCTACCTGCCTACCTGGTTCCAAGATGCAAGCTACCTCCTTAACCTAAGGGTAGGGTGTCTGGAGTTGATAGCGGAGCTTTAGTGATGTTGGTTAAATTGGGTCTGCTTTAAAATTGTGTCTGACACAGCTGCATCTCCCTTAATAACTTTCTTGGTTTACTATTTTCAGTTCAGTTTTTGGAAAACAAGTGGCCCGTTAGAGGAACTTCTAGAAAGCTCAGACCTCAAAACTGTGTGCTTCTGAATAGTCGGTTTTGTAGGTCTGGGGTGAGACTTTTCATTTGCATTTGTAACAAGCCCCACCCCTAGAACCTGAATCTGGTGCAAAGTTTGGACATCAGTGCTTTAAAATGCATCCTCTTCTCTAATGTAGATTCCCATTGCTGAACCTGAGGACATGTTAAAAACATTTCTGTTCTGTGTACCAATGGCTCTTTATCAAAGACTTACGTAAGAATCAACCACAGTGCTTTTAAAGGTCATCAGGAAAAAATTCCATGCTTTGGCTCCACCCACTGGCAATTCAGTGAAAAACTTGTAAGGTGGGGCCTAGCAACCTTGTTTTTTAAATCTATCAGGTTATTGTATTTGGTATACTATGGTATGATATATCTATAATAAAAATAAGTGCATGCTGTGGATAGCGATATTTTGATTTAATATGTTAATACATATAAAGCAAATGCTAGAGTTGTTATTCAAAGAACTTAGAAAAGAAATATCCTATAAAAGTCTACAGATTTACCACCAGTATATTTTTTAATATAGCTTCTACTCAAGCCCTGAAATAATGTTATGCTTTCCCCTCTCTCAATGAAATCACATTTAAATTCAGAATCACCAGGGCTAATTTACATTCAATTCAAGACTACAACCTCTAAAATAGCCTTAATGATGCATGCAGAGCGTTTTCCTAGGAACAGACTCTGGGCTTATTAGTATGTGAAACCTCAGTCAGGACTCATCTGGTGCCGGATGTGTTAGGACGTGATGCTAGAGATGTATGCCTTCTCCTATCAGTTACACAGTCACGGAGATTTCATGTAACTTGCTTTAAATATAGCTCACATGGGGAAGGAGATTGAATTTTCAGGGTCTTCTTGCTTCTTCAAAATACTTACTTTTTTCTGGCTCTCATATAGCAATCAGAAAATACCATGTAAAGGTTTGAATCATCTGGGGCCAGGGTCAGGCTGTCATTGAACACGGAGCACAGAGTTCCAGATGTAGCTCACTATTTGTGACCTTGAGCAAGACCTAAAATGCTAAGTTTTATCTTTTAGTTTTTAAAATTCATTTACTAAAGGTTCTTTTAGCTCTAATCATCAAGATGATTTAATGTTATGTATCAAGATATTTCACTGAAACTTGTCACCCAGAAAAGGGCCCTTTCAAAAATATCTGATGGGACTTTTTGGAAGACAGGGGCATTCCTGGTGGGGTAGAGGGCCATTGGGAACCTGAGCGTGGCTGTAGCTCATAGGATTATAACCTGGTACAAGGAAAGGGCACCCGAAGACCTCTTACCTCACATACAGGGAAGCTAGGCACTGAGAGGCAGGGTGACTTTTGGGGATTATGGACTGTGGTTCTGGAGTCATTTTCTGGCAGCAAGCCAGGTGCTTAGCAAGCTGAACTCAGGTGCCGGGAGCCACTCAGAATGAATTGTTAGGCTGTGAGAGGGTGAGGATACCAGTTTACCACCAGTTTTCCTTGTCTTACTTAGTAACAGCTCACCGTCCTGGGAAAGCAGGCCTGGCCCATGAGCTCGCAGCTGTGCAGCAATAGGGAGGCACAGCTCGCCTTTTGAGAGATCATACCCAACCTTGGCTTCATTAGCCTGGTGGGGCCTACTCAGTGCTGGTGACCATGCTTAATTCCAGACTCTATCTACAGGTTTGGCTCCACTTTCTTCTTCCTCACCCCCCCAAAAAGCAAATCTTACTATTTATCCACTAGTCCTGGATAGGCAGAACTCAAGATTGGTTAGGAACGACCCTCTGATACTTCCCTTATGTTCACGGTTACCATTTATGAGTGTGTCCCTGTGCCTGGCACCATGCTGAGAGCTGTGTGTGTTGCAGCTCATATCAGATTTGCAAAACCCTCTTTAAGATATGGGATCTGATAATACTAAAGGGAACAATCCAACAAGAAGAAATAACTCTGGTAAACATATATGCACCCAATATAGGAGCACCTAAATACATAAAAAAACTCTTGGAGGATATTAAGGGAGAGATTGACAGCAATACAATCATAGTAGGAGACTTTAATACCCCACTGTCACCATTGGACAAATCCTCTAAACAAAAAATCAGCAAGGAAACAGAAATCCTAAATGACTCACTAGACCAGATGGAATTAATTGACATCTTCAGAACATTTCATCCCAAAGCCACAGAATATACATTCTTCTCCAGTGCACATGGGTCATTTTCAAAGATAGATCATATGTTGGGTCATAAGAAAAGTCTCTTCAAATTCAAGAAGATAGAAATCATATCAAGCATTTTCTCAGACCACAGTGGCATAAAACTGGAAATCAACCATAATAAAAACAATAGAAAGAAATCAAACACATGGAGACTAAACAGCATGCTTTTAAACAACGACTGGGTAACCAGAGAGATCAAGGAAGAAATAAAAAACATCATGGCAACAAATGACAATGACAACACAACAATACAAAATTTATGGGACACAGTGAAAGCAGTCTTGAGAGGGAACTTCATAGCCCTACAAGCCTACTGCAAAAAACAGGAAACAATGGTAATAAATCACCTAAAACTAAAACTCAAAGAGCTAGAACGTGAGCAACAAGAAAAGCCCAGTGTACTCAGAAGGAAGGAAATAGTGAAGATCAGAGCGGAGATAAACAACTTGGAGACCAAAGAAACAATTCAAAAGATCAACAAAACAAAGAGCTGGTTCTTTGAAAGGATAAACAAGATTGATGGACCCCTAGTCAGGATCACCAAGAAGCAAAGAGAGAAGACCCAAATAAACAAAATCAGAAATGAAAGAGGAGAAATAACAAGAGACCCTGTGGAAATACAAAGGATTGTTAAAAAATACTATGAACAACTCTATTCCAACAAATTGGACAACCTGCAAGAAATGGACATTTTCCTAGAAAAATATAACCTCCCAAAACTCAATGAGGAGGAAGCCAAACATCTCAATAGTCCAATAACTATGGAAGAAATTGAAGCAGTAATTAAAAAGCTTCCAGCAAATAAAAGCCCGGGTCCAGATGGCTACACAGGAGAGTTTTACCAAACATTCAAGGAAGAATTAAAACCTATCCTCCTCAGACTATTCAAAAACATTCAAGAAGAAGGAATACTACCAAACACCTTCTATGAAGCCAGTATCACCCTAATACCAAAACCAGATAAAGACAACACAATGAAAGAGAATTATAGGCCAATATCTCTCATGAACATAGATGCCAAAATCCTCAACAAAATTCTAGCAAACCGGATCCAGCAGTACATCAGAAAGATCATACACCATGACCAAGCAGGATTCATTCCAGGAATGCAGGGATGGTTCAATATCCACAAATCAATAAATGTGATACATCACATAAACAAATTGAGAGATAAAAACCACATAGTCATATCAATTGATGCAGAAAAAGCATTTGACAAAATCCAACATCCTTTCTTGATAAAAACTCTCAGCAAAGTGGGAATAGAAGGATCATACCTCAACATCATAAAAGCCATATATGATAAACCCACAGCTAACATCATACTCAATGGCCAAAAACTAAAACCATTTCCCCTAAGAACAGGAACAAGACAGGGATGCCCACTGTCAGCACTACTGTTCGACATAGTACTGGAAGTATTAGCCATTGCAATTAGACAACAAGAAGAAATGAAACGCATCCAAATTGGAAAAGAAGAAGTAAAGCTGTCCTTATTTGCAGATGACAAGATATTGTACATAAAAAACCCAAAGGACTGCATTCCAAAACTAATTGACTTAATTAATGAATTCGGCAATGTAGCAGGATACAAAATTAATGCTAAGAAGTCTGGCATTTCTATACACTAACAGTGAAATTATAGAAAGAGAAACTAAAAAAGCAATCCCATTTACCATCGCACCAAAAAAATTAAGATACCTAGGAATAAACCTAACTAAAGAGGTAAAAGACCTTTATGAAGAAAACTACAGGACACTGAAAAAAGAGATAGAGGAAGATGTTAACAGATGGAAGAGCATACCATGCTCATGGATTGGGAGAATCAACATCATTAAAATGTCCATACTTCATACTACCCAAAGCAATCTACAGATTCAACGCACTACCCATTAAAATACCAACGACATATTTCACAGACCGACAAAGAATTCTTCATAGATTCATCTGGAACAAAAAAAGACCACGGATAGCTACAGCAATTCTGAGAAAAAAGAATAAAGTAGGTGGGATCTCAATACCAGACTTCAAGCTATACTACAAAGCAACTGTTCTCATAACAGCCTGGTACTGGCAGAAGAACAGACATATAGATCAATGGAATAGAATAGAGAACCCAGATATCCACCCAAACCACTATGCTCAATTAATATTTGACAAAGGAGGCATGAACATTCAATGAAACCAAGATAGCCTCTTCAATAAATGGTGTTGGGAAAATTGGACAGATACATGCAAAAAATTGAAACTGGACCACCATCTTACACCAAATACAAAAATAAACTCAAAATGGATACAGGACTTAAACATTAGAAGGGAAACCATAAAAATACTAGAGGAATCCACAGGCAGCACAATCTCAGATATATGCCGAAAGAACTTCTTCACTGATACTGCTCCAAAGGCAATGGAAGCTAAAGAAAAAATAAACAAATGGGACTACATCAAAATAAAAAGCTTTTGCACAGCAAAAGAAACCATCAACAAAACAACAAGAAAGATCAATGCATGGGAAAACATATTTGCAAATGCTATCACTGATAAAGGTTTAATCTCCAAAATCTACAACCAACTTATACAACTTAATAAAAGGAAGATCAAGGATCCAATAAAAAAAATGGGCAACGGACCTAAATAGAACCTTTTCAAAAGACGACAGAATGAAGGCCAAGAGACACATGAAAACATGTTCAAAGTCATTAATCATCCGAGAGATGCAAATCAAAACGACAATGCGATACCATCTTACACCTGTCAGAATGGCAATCATCAACAAATCAACAAACGACAAGTGTTGGCGAGGATGCGGAGAAAAAGGAACCCTTGTGCACTGTTGGTGGGAATGCAGACCGGTGCAGCCACTGTGGAGAACAGTATGGAGTTTCCTCAAAAAACTAAAAATGGATCTCCCATTTGACCCTGTAATACCACTCTTAGGAATTTATCCTAAGAAATTACAAACACCAATCAGAAAGGATTTATGCACCCCTATGTTCATAGCAGCACAATTTACAATAGCCACAATTTGGAAACAGCCTAGGTGCCCGTCAGCAGATGAGTGGATCAGAAAACTGTGGTACATCTACACAATGGAATTCTATGCAGCCATTAAAAAGAAGGAATTCTTACCATTTGCAGCAACCTGGTTGGAACTGGAGAGCCTTAAGCTTAGTGAAATAAGCCAGTCAATGAAGGAGCACCATCACATGATCTCACTCATTGGATTTCTAAGCCACTCAACCATGAAAGAAATAAGAAGCAGATAATATAAACCTTGCAGTATATCATTTATAATTCACTGATATATAATCATGCTTATGTTACAACAAGAAATGATGAGCACATTTTCCATTCTGTAATATGGGTTCCATTTTTCTTAGTTCTTTTTATTACCTATAGAAAGATCCAAATTATGAGTTCCCTCCAAGACTATCAATAGCTATTCTGGAAATTGTAGTGGGCCCCCTCATTAAGAAGAGCCATTGGGCCTTAGCTGTCCTGATTCAATGGTTACAGCATCAGCACACACCCTGGAGGGTCAATCCTAGTCAAGGGCATGTAATTTTATTGCATGACTCATCCCCAGGGTGTGTACAGTAGGCAACCAATCCATGTGTGTCTCTCTCTCAATCTTTTAAATTTCTTTATTGATTAAGGTTTCATATGTGTCCTTATTTTCCCATTAGTCCCCATCTCTCCCCACTCAGGTACTCACCCCACTGTTGTCTGTGTCCATTGGTTAGGCCCATATGCATGCATACAACACCTTTGATTGATATCTCCTCCTTACCCTTACCCTCACCCTCCCCTACCTTCCCTCCAAGGTTTGATGGTCTGATTGATGTTTCTCTGTCTCTGGAACTGTTTTTGTTCATCAGTTTATGTTGTTCATTATATTCCACAAATGACTGAAATCATGTGATACTTACCTTTCTCTGATGGGCTTATTTCACTTAGCATAATGCTCTTCAGTTCCATCCATGTTGTTGCAAATGGTAGGAATTCCTTCTTTTTTAGCGCAACTTAGTATTCCATTGTGTAGAGATACCACAGGTTTTTAATCCACTCATCTGCTGATGGGCACTTAGACTGTTTCTAAATCTTAGGTATAGTAAATTGTGCTGCTATGAACATAAGGGTGCATATATCCTTTCTGATTGGTTTTTCTAGTTTCTTGGGATATATTCCTAGAAGTTGGATTACTGTGTCAAATGGGAGTTCCATTTTTAGTTTTTTGAGGAAACTCCATACTGTTCTCCACAGTGGCTGCACCAATCTGCATTCCCACCTGCAGTGCACCAAGGTTCCTTTTTCTCCACATCCTCACCAGCACTTCTCCCGTTTGATGATTTGTTGAAGATAGCCATACTGACAGGTGTGAGATGGTATCACATTGTCATTTTGATTTGCATCTCCTGGAAAATTAGTGACTTTGAGAATGTTTTCGTATTTATCTTGGCCTTCTTTCTGTTCTCTTGCAAAAAGTCTCTATTTAGGTCCATTGTCCATTTCTTGATTGGATTGTTTATCTTCCTTTTGTTGAGTTGCATGAGTTCCCTGTAAATGTTGGAGATTAAATGCTTATCAGTGATAACATTGGCAAATATGTTCTCCCAGGTAGTGGTCTTTCTTGCTGGTCTTATTGATAGTTTCTTTTGCTGTGCAAAAGCTTTTTATTTTGATGTAGTCCCATTTGTTTATTTTCTCTTTAGCTTCCATTGTCCTAGGAGCAGTATCAGTGAAGAAGTTCCTTTGGTGGCATATGTCTGAGATTTTTCTGCCTGTGAATTCCTCTAGTATTTTTATGGTTTTCCATCTTATGTTTAAGTACTTTATCCATTTTGAGTTTATTTTTGTGTATGGTGTAAGTTGGTGGTCTAGTTTCATTTTTTTTGCATGTATCTGTCCAATTTTCCCAACACCATTTATTGAAGATACTGTCTAGACTCCATTTTACGTTCATGCCTCCTTTGTCAAATATTAATTGAGCATAGGAGGAGTCTGAGGGAGAGGGTGGCAGTTGTTGTGGTGACTGAGTGGAGCCCAGTGACAGGATGTTGGTGTTGGTATTAGGAGACCTACACATCCCACACTGGTTCAACAGTTTCCCAGCTAAGTTAAAAAAGCTGCTGGTACCAGGAAAGATTCAGCACATTCTCTGCACTGGAAACCTCTGCATCAAAGAGAGTTATGACTATCTTAAGACACTGGCTGGTGATGTTCATATTGTGAGAGGGGATTTTGATGAAAATCTGAATTATGCAGAACAGAAAATTGTGACTGTTGGGCAGTTCAAAATTGGTTTGACCCATGGACATCAAGTTATTCCATGGGGAGATATGGCCAGCTTAGCCCTATTGTAGAGGCAGTTTGATGTGGACATTTTTATCTCAGGACACACACACAAATTTGAAACATTTGAGCGTGAAAATAAATTCTACATTAACCCAGGTTCTGCCACTGGAGCATATAATGCCTTGGAAACAAACATTATTCCTTCATTTGTGTTGATGGATATCCAGGCTTCTACAGTTGTCACTTATGTGTATCAACTAATTGGAGATGATGTGAAAGTAGAATGAATCGAATACAAAAAATAATAAAGCCAGGCCTGTCTTGATTTTTTCTGTTGTTGTTTCTTATTAATTCTCCTGTTCAAATCAAGTAATTAAACATATAAGAGCCACAAAATTGTATCACTTTTATAATACTTTACAGTAAAATATATTGTCTTCTGTTAATACAATGTCTAAGCTTCTTGTAAACTATAAGAATTTATTTAGTTTAAGTATATGATTTCTATGAAAAAATGTCCCCCACACAGTAAATGGTTACATGTTAAGAAAAACTTATCATTGTAAATATCTTCAAAGATGATATTTAGAACTTTATTATAAAAGTAGTGCATGAGAGAAAAGAATCTGGACTTTCTTGTATACATTTTTCTCTTCTCTAGTAATAAAGTTACCTAAAAGAAAAAATATATATTAATTGAGCATAGTGGTTTGGGTCAATTTCTGGGTTCTCTATTATATTCCATTACTCTATATATCTGGTCTTGTTCCAGTACCAGGCTGTTTTGAGAAAAGTGGCTTTGTAATACAGTTTGATATCTGATATTGAAATCCCACCTACTTTGTTCTTTCTGAGGATTGTTGCAGCTATGTGGGGTCTTTTTTTTTTTTTTCCAGATAAATTTTTGGAGAATTCCTTCTAGGAATTCTCTGTTGGTATTTAATGTGGAATGCATTGAATCTATAGATTGCTTTGGGTAGAATAGACATTTTAATGATGTTGATTCTACCAATGCATAAACACGGTATGTTCTTCCATCTGTTTATATCTTCTATCTTTTTTTTAGTGTCCTGTAGTTTCTTACATGTAGGTATTTTACCTCTTTAGTTAAGTTTATTCCTAGGTATCTTAATTTTTTTGGTAGGATTGCTTTTTTAGTCTCTTTCTGTAAGTTCACTATTGGTGTATGGAAATGCCATAGATTTCTTGGCATTAATTTTGTATCCTGCAACATTGCCAAATTCATTTATTAAGTCCATTAGTTTTTTGATGGAGTCTTTAGGATTTTCTATGTATAGTATCATCTCATCTGCGAATAAGGACAGTTTTACTTCTTCTTTTCCAATTTGGATGCCTTTTATTTCTTCTTATCTGATAGCAATGGCTAGTACTTCCAATACTATGTGAAACAGGAGTAGTGAGAGAGGACATCCCTGTCTTGTTCATGTTCTTAGGGAAAATGGTTTTAGTTTTTGTCCATTGAGTGTGATGCTGGCTGTGGGTTTATCATATATAGTTTTTATGATGTTGAGGTATGATCCTTCTATTCCTACCTTGTTGAGAGTTTTTATTAAGAAAGGGTGTTGGATTTTGTCAATTGCTTTTTCTGCATCATTGATGTGACTCTGTTATTTTTCCCCTCATTTTGTTTATGTGATGTATCACATTTATTGATTTGTGAATATTATACCATCCTTCCAACCCTGGTATAAATCCTGCTTGGCCATAGTGTATGATCTTTCTGATGTACTGCTGGATTCAATTTGCTAGGATTTTATTGAGGATTTTGGCATCAATGTTCATGAGGGATATTGGCCTATAATTAATTCTCTTTCATTGTGTTGTCTTTATCTGGTTTGGGCATTAGGGTAATGCTGGCTTCATAAAATGAGTTTGCAAGTGTTCCTTCCTCTTGAATTTTTTGGAATAGTCTGAAGAGGATAGGTTTTAGTTCTTCCTTGAATGTTTGGTACAACTCCCCTGTGAAGCCATATGGGCCTGGGCTTTTGTTTGATGGAAGCTTTTTGATGACTGCTTCAATTTCTTCCATAGTTATTAGCCTATTGAAATTTTTAGAATCTTCCTGATTGAATTTTGGAAGGTTGTATTTTTCTAGGAATATATCCATTTCCTCCAGGTTGTCCAATTTGTTGGAATAGAGTTGTTCATAATATTTTTTAACCATCTTTTGTATTTTGGTGGGGTCTGTTGTTATTTTGACTCCAACATTACCAATTTTGTTTATTTGAGTCCTCTCTCTTTGCTTGTTGATGAACCTGGCTAGAGGTTCATCAATCTTGTTTATCCTTCTTGGTGAGCCTGGCTAGAAGTTCACCAATCTTGTTTATCATAAATCTTTGTTTCATTCATTTTTTTTTGTATTTTTCGTCTCTATGTCATTTATCTGCTCTAATTTTTATTATCCCTCCTCACTCTGGGCCTTTCTTGTTGCTCTCTTTCTAATTATTTGAGTTGTAGCATTAGATGATTTACTACCATTTTTTCTTGTTTTTTTTTTTTTGAGGTACGCCTGTAGAGCAATAAACTTCCCTTCAGGACTGCTTTCATTGTGTCCCTAGGTTTTGAATTGTTGTGTTTTATTGTCATTAGTTTCCAGAATGTTTTTAATTTCTTCTGTGATTTCATTGGTAACCCAATCAATATTTAATAACATGCTATTCAGCTTCTAAGTGTTTGAGTGTTTTGGATTGTTTTTATTGTAGTTTATTTCTAATGTTATGCCAAAAGATGCTTGGGATAATTTCAATCTTCTTGAATTTGGGGAGAATTTGCTTGTGACCCAGCATGTGGTCTGTTTTTTAAAATGTCCCATGTGCACTTGAGAAGAACATATATTCTGCAGCTTTGGCATGAAATGTTCTGAAGATGTCAATTAAGTCCATCTGATCTAATGAGTCATTTAGGATTGTTGTTTCTTCGCTGATTTTTTTGTCTAGAGGATTTTTCCAGTGATATCAGTTGTATATTTAAGTCCCCTACCATGATTGTATTGTTGTCTATCTCTCTCTTGATATCTTCCAGGAGATTTTTTATGTATTTGGGTGTTCCTGCATTGGGTGCACATATATTTACCAGGGTTATATCCTCTTGTTGTATTGATCCCTTTAGTATTATGAAGTGGCCTTCCTTATTTCTTGTTATGGCCTTCACTTTGAGGTCTATTTTGTCAGATATAAGTATGACTACCCAAGCTTTTTTTTTCATTTCCATTTGACTGAAATATATTTTTCCATCCCTTCTTTTCAGTCTGTGTGAGTCCCTTGTTCTGAGTTGGGTCTTTTGTAGACAGCATATATATGGGTCATGTTGTTTTATCCATTTAGTTGCTTGATATCTTTTGATTGGAGCATTTACTCCTTTTATGTTTAAAGTTATTATTGAATGGTACTTGTTTGTAGCCATTTTTATCTTTTGAGGCTATGTTCCTACTTACCTTTTTGTTGTTGTTTTTTTACAGTATTTCCTTTAGCATTTCTTGCATTGCTGGTTTAGTGGTGATAAACTCCCTTAGCCTTTTTTTGTCTGTGAAGCTCCTGATTTCCCCTTCAATTTTGAATGATAGTCTTGCTGGATAGAGTATTCTTGGATTGAGTCTCTTGCTTTGCATCACTTTGTATATCTCCTTCAATTTCTTTCTACCTTGATGTGTTTCTGTTGAGAAATCATTTTTCTACCTTGATGTGTTTCTGTTGAGAAATCATTTTTCTACCTTGATGTGTTTCTGTTGAGAAATCATTTGATAATCTGATGAGAATTTATTTGAGAATACTTTGTAGGTAACTCTCTGTCTCTCTTGCAGCCTTTTAGATTCTTTGTTGATAACATTTGCCATTGTAATTATGGTGTGTCTTGGTGTGGGTCTTTTGGGATTCATCTTACTTGGGACTCTTTGTACTTGAGTAACTTTCTTCTTCCCCATATCAGGGAAATTTTCTGTCATTATTTCTTCAAATAAATTTTCTAAACCTTGCTGCACTTCTTGTCCTTCTGGCAGCTCTTTATATGTATGTTATTTAGTTTTGCATTGTTCCAAAGCTCCCTTAGGCCCTCCTCCTGCTTTTTAAATTTTTTCTCCAGTTGCTGTTCAGATTGGGCTTGCTTCTGTACCTGATCTTCTAACTCACTGACTTGGGCCTCTGCTTCTTCTAGTCTCCTGTTGAAGCCTTTTTGATTGTAGCGATATCATTTTTCATTTCTTCCTGATTTTTGCATAGGTTGTTGATGTTTTCATCCATCCAGTGTATGAACTGTATGACCATTACTCTGAATTATTTTTCTGTCATGTTGCATGCTTTTGTTTCACTTATTGCCTTACTTGGCAATTCCTCCTTTTCTTTCCTCTGGGGATTGCTTTGTTGTCTCCCATTCTGACTATCACCAGAAGGTTCAGATGTCGATTTGCAGGGGTCTAGACCATGTGCATTGGGAGTTTTGCACCCCCCAAATGTCACTGAAGAGCTCTGATATCAAGACATTTGGTTGCTGTGGGTTGGTGGGAACCACACTCGCCCTGGGTCAGAGTCACAGGCACTTAGTGTGGCTTCGTGTGTGCACCTAGAATCAGATACCCTGCCTGTGCCATGTTGAAACAGAGTATTCACTAGCATGTTCCAAAAATCAAAGTCCCCTATTGCGTGTCAGGAGTCAGAGGCTCCTTGTGTCCATGTCGAGAAACGAGTATCAGAGTCTCTGTTTCTTCATGTTACCTCACACTGAGAATCAGGTCCCTCTGTGCACATGTGTGCCAAGAATTGGAATCATGCCAAAACTGGTTTGGCTCAGGGGATAGAGTGTCTGTACATGGAATGAAAGGTCCCAGGTTCGATTCCGGTCAAGGGCATGTACCTTGGTTGTGGGCACATCCCCAGTGGGGGGCGTGCAGGAGGCAGCTGATCTATGTTTCTCTCTTATTGATGTTTCTTACCTCTCTATCTCTCTCCCTTCCTCTCTGTAGAAAATCAATAATATATATATAAAAGAATTGGAGTCACTGGCTCTTAATGTGAATGTACTGAGAATCAGGGATCCCAGGTGCATGTAATGAGGAATGGAGTCTAGTCACTGATGGTCAATGCTGCCTCTTGTGTGGAGATTCAGGGTCCCTGATCTGCCCAGGAGACCAGGTTGCTCATTCACACTGTGTTGGCAGGAAGTCTACTTCTGCCCTGTGGTAAACAGCCTTCTGTGTGCACTTTCCCTGAATCAAAGTCAGGTGGTACTGCCCCTTAGTGTGGGTATGGGTCTGGTCATGTCGGTGTGCACTGTGGAAAACAAACTCCCTGTGTCCATGTACCTAGGCTCAAATTCAGCGCTGCATTCCTCTGTGGGCGCAGGGTCTGTTTGTGGGAAACAAACTACCCAAGACTACATATTCAGGTTCAAATTCACCACAGCCTTTCTGCTAAGTTGCAGGGTCTGGTCATGGGAAACTAATTGCCCAGGTTTGCACCCCCAGGCTCAAATTCAGTGCTGTCTCCCTGCATGGGCATAGGATCTGGTCTCAGAAAAACAATTTCCGCAAGGTTGTGCACCTTTGTTCACATTCAGGACTTCCTTCTTCCCTGGGTATGGAGGCAAGTTGTGGGAAACAAATTCCCTGAGTTCACAAAACCAGGCACAAATTCAGCGCTGTCTCTCTGCCCTGCATGGGCATGGAATCTGGTCACAGAAGACTACCTCCCTAAGGATGAGTAGAAAGGTTTGAATTCTGCTCAGTCTCCCTGTCTGGGTGCAGAGACTAGTCGCAGGAAACAAACTTCCTGTGTCTGACACCAAGGCTCAAAGTCAGGCAGAGTCACCACTACTTTGTGTGTACAGAAAGCCTTATTGTTTGGCTGGGATCTGGTAGTTTTTATGTCGCTGCTGCGGGGGCGGCGGGGGAGGAAGATTGGCTTTGTGACACACAAAAATCTGTGGCCAGGTGCCCGGAGACCTGATGTCTCTGGGTCTGCAGCTGTGGTGGCAGGTCTTCTACCAGAGCGGCTGTAGGGCCCTGGTTTCCTTCTGAGACCAGACTGGGTGGTGGCAGGCTAGGATCCTAGTCTCAAGCAGTTCTGTTCTTCAAGATGGCATAGCCTCTGTGCCGCCAGTGTCCTCCCCGGATTGTTTGTGGTGGCCGTGGGGTTTTGTCACCTAAGACTGCCTGGATTGGCAGCCTCCTGGAAGAACTGCAGGGTCTAAGTCTATTTCACTCTCACACATATCCACACACACCTCTATCGCTCCCTCATTCTCTCACACACTTGCCCTCCCTACCTTCCTGCCAGTCCCCATTTTGCCTCCTCTCCCATGTGTCTCTCTTAACATCTCTCTCTCTACCTCTCCCCGCCCCTCCATTCCTCCACCCTCTCTTCCACTCTTTCTAAAAATCAAGGGAAATATATCTTTGGCTTATATTAACAAAAAAGAAGAGCCCTTGGAGGGGTCAGGTAGATAAAGAGGTTGGTAAAGGAGTAAAAACTTGCAGTTATAAGGTGACTAAGCTCTGAGAATCTAATGTAAAACTTGGTGACTACAGTTGATAATTGAAATTTGCTACTGGAATAGAATTTAAATGTTCTTTTTTTAAAAATGAAATATGGGAGATGATGAAGGTATTAATTCATTTGGGGAAATTCTTTCACAATATATGCATATGTCATATCATTATGTTGTACACTTTAAATATCTTACAATTTTAGTTGTCAATTGTACCTCAATAAATCTGAGGAGTGTGGGAAAGAGACATTTAGAAAAAAAAACTGTCTTCAAGGCTTTTCCTTCTGGGTGCACTAGAATTATTTTATCAGCCTAAATAATTATGGGTAACCTAATATTCTTGAATCTAAATAAAATGAGCAAGATACACAAAGGAAAGAAGTAAATTCTCAAATCATTTCTTCCCCAAATTTTCCCCAAATTCTTCCATGCACATTGGAGGGGGAAAGAATCCTAAAAAACTATGACTACTTGGGGAATTTTAAAAAGTGGTTAATATTTAGCATTTCTTTTTAAAAGTAGAAATTTTGATTTTTATAGGACATACATAAGCCTATGTGGATATAGATACAGATAGTATGTGTGTATATATATATATATATATTTCTTCCTGAAACCCTTTCCCTGATTGATTGATTGATTGATTGATTGATTGATTTCTGCTGAGAGTAAACATAATCAGAGAATCTTTGATCCCATCTCTTCACAGACCTGTGGTGAGAAATTTCTACAGTCATCATGAAGTTTTTAGTAAATATTCCAAGAAAAGAATTCAAAAATGGGTGGCGACAGGAAAGCAGAATGCAAGATAGTATGTGAGTGAGAAAGCAAAGGGAGAGTGTGTGCTTGCACAGGGAATGTTTGTTAGTGGTCGAGTTGAGGAATAGCTATAGTGGGGGTGACTGTTGGACTAGGCTCTCCTGACCAGGCAGTTCCCACTGCTACTGGGTCCTCTCCCAGAGCAACCTGCTCGGATGTGGAGACTGCACCCAAGGGGGAAAGTAGATATTATCAGATGCCTGAGAAGCCATTGGAATCTACAACTATGGCACCCAATGAACAGCTGTGAATCTGAGAACACCAGTATCCAAGCACCACAAGATGAATTCAGAGGAGCTCTACACTCCCTCACAAAAAGGGAGAGAGAGCTCTCCCTCTACACTCTCTACACTCTCTCTCTAGAGAACTACATAACCAGATTCCTAGGGAAGAGAGATCATGGGGAAACAAAGAAATAGCACGCATATGAAAGAAATAGCAGGCATCACCAGAAAAGGAAGTAAATGAAATGGAGGCAATCAATCTGTCAAAGAATTCAGAGAAATGGTCATAAGGTGGATAAAAAGAATGAAAGACAAATTTGACAATATGTGTAAGAACCAAGAGGAAATGAATAAGAACCAAGAAATGAAAAATGAATCGCTGCTGTAAAGAATTCAATAGAAAGCATCAAGAGTAGACTAGAAAAATCAGAGGACTGCATCAGTGAGCTAGAAGACGAGGTAAGAAAAAATAGCTAAGTAGACCCACTTCTAGAAAAAAATTTAAAAGCAGGAGGAGAGACTAAGGGAATTTCAGGATAACACAAAGGAAGGAAAGAAATGGAAAGGTTTGTCGGGGGTTTTGTTGAATTTTAGAGAGAGAGAGAAATGGAGAGGGATAGAGAAATAAAAACATTGATGAGACAAAAATATCGATTTTCTGCCTCCTGTACGCCCCCTTCCAGGGATCGAGCCCTCAGCCTACGAATCAAATCATGACCTACCTCTTGGTTCATGAGTTGACATTCAACTACTGAGCTACACCAGCCAGGCTTTAGATATAGTTTTTAAAAGGGAAAATACAGTTGGGTAATAATTTTTTGTAAGGATTTCAACTGGGAAAAATATAAAAAGAATAAATGTAAAAGCTAACATGAAGGAACATTGAATTTAAATTATTTAAATATTTATCAAATATGAATTAATAAAACTTTATGAGAAGTTATGAAATAAGTATAATTTTTAGTATTTCCATAGGATATTAGACATAGAATAGGATTTGGGGGAATATTAGAGAATAAATAGAAATAAGTGAAAATGAAAGTGTTAACAAAAAAGGCTATGGTCTTTCTTGATGACAGGATAGTGGTTATAAGAGAACACGTGCTCTTCTACTCAAAAAATGACCTGGGTTTGGATCCCAGGGCCTCACTTACTGGACACATAACCAGAGTGTTTTGATGGAGAAAAAATGAGATATGTTGAGGCACAACAGCTTACATATAGTAAGTACTCAATAAATGAAGGCAAGTATTAATTGTCACAGTCTAGTAATACTTGAAAAAATATATTTATCAAGCTCTCATATCTTTATACTGCCACAGATATACCTAAGTCAAGTTGGTACTTACATTCGCACTCAATAGCCAACTACTTTCTCAGAACGACTTAAGGAAATATTCCAACTTGACTGGAGATGTCTTGAGCAGATATTTGAGATGCCTTTCATAAAGACCCTTAGAGTAATTACCAGTTTTAAAGTAATTAAACAAGAAGTCCATTAGACTATGATGCCTGTAATACCTTGGTAATATACGTAAGTGCACCAGAAACCTAAGCCAGAGGCAGTTCCTATGCATGCACTGGTTTTTTAGAAAACAAAATCTAATAGCAACCAATTATCAACAGCCAGCTAAGCATTCCCAAATAAGGCAACCCCTTAGGCAATAGCCAATCAAATAATTTCCTTGCTTTGCTTCTGCATTTTCTCTATAAAAGCCTTTTCTTTACCTCCTGTTGGTAGAGCACTCCTACTCCCTTTGGTGCTGCCAGATTTGAAGAAGTGTTGGCACAGATAATCTTGTACACTTTAATATGCCTCATTTTACCTTTTAATACAAGTTACTATCAATTTAACTGTTAACTGTAGGTGTTCAAATGAGAGCTACAACCTAGTCAGTGTTCAGCATTTGTCATTAGGTTTTTCATACATTTAGCTGATGCCTGTCTTTCCTGGGCTGTCTACCCCTTTGAACTCAGTTCTGCTAAGACCATTGTAAATAAACTGGTTATTAATTAACATGGAAGGAACAAAGGGATGGCAAATGTAGGCATGCCCAGTAAAGTCCGGGTGACATAGGGACTTGGGACTTGCCAGGGGAAGCATGGCCACTGCAAGCGCAGGAAGATTTGAGGTAAATAAATGCTGAATGAAAGAGTTCAGTCTCTTGGCCTCTTGGTTGCAGGGGGCACATTCTCATACCCTGCACTCTGAGCCATTTGGACCCCACACACAATGGAATAATGGACTACACCTAGCCTGATGTCACACCAGACCCAGCTCCATCATGGACTCTGGCTTTGCTTTTAGCTCTACTAAATCCCCAGCTGCACCTCTTCCAGGACTAGACCAAGGAAAATGGGGCTTTAGAAAAGAAGGGATATAATTCCATGCAAACAAAATCACTCATCCTCCTGTGCCAGTCGTAGAAAATTATGTTTTCAAGATATTGAAAGAATCCAACCCCCATCACCCAGTGGGGAAAGGGATCCCCTGCTTCCAACAGTGGACACTCCATTTCCATTGATAACACTGCCATGTTAAGGGTAGTGGCAGTCATGTGACACTGAAGTAAAGGGAGCAACCAAAGTTTTAAAAGTTTCTAGAGAGAACAATGGGAAGTCTCATGTTCAGAACTTGTCACCCCCAGCTCTTTGCATGAACATATTTCCTGCCAGAACATTTGATTTTGGCCCTGGAGATAGTCTACTCTGTTTTTTTCCTACTTAAGAGAAACAAAGCATTCGGTGTGAAATAAACATTAACAGAATAAACATACACAAATGTGCGTAACTTTTGATCACTAGAACTCTGTGGAATGAGCTGAAACTGTAGCTGTTGGAGTAGAGAAGAAGTGAAGATTATGGAATTAAAACAAAATATGATGTGTCTCCCCATGTTGGTCAGCCTGTACTTTGTGAAGGCTTTCCTTGTGTTTGTTTAGAAAGCTGCTTTGGAAATCTTGGTAGTGTATAATTTTCTAAATGAGTACAAAAGAGACCTTTTATAACAATTTAAATGAAAAGCAGTGCTGTGAAAGGGTCCCTCTTCATTCTTTCACTCCTGTGCTTGGTGACCAGAGCCTCCATGGAGATGTAAAAACCAGTCATGCGGGAGGTGATGGGTGTTTCAGGGCTGCACTTTGAGCATGAAGACCCTTCAAAGAATTTGTGCTGATCCCTATTGTGAAGCTTTTTCTTTTTGTTGGTTCTTTTTTTAATTTTTGCACTTTAACAAAATAGAAACAGTATATTTTAGAGAAAAAAATCCCTGAGTAAAGGGACAGCTAAGTGGGTGAAGTATAGCAGAGAAACAAAAGAAATATAAGGTTGTTTACTCACAAGCAGCAACTACACACACAATAAAATGCAGCTAACCAATAGCAGACGAGAGTGAACACACCTTTCATCTGCTTTTACTAAAGTTTGTCTCTAGAGTAGGCACAAATTCCCCTGATAGAGTTGCTTGGGCGAAAGGAAAGGACAGCCGGTATCCTGTCTCATCCTGGCCTTTGCACTATACAGTGCTGGACTTCACACAAAATAGAGGTTAAGTAAATGTTGAAAAGGGGAGTGGATTTTTATTGTTTTGACATTTTCCTAATTTCCTCTGTAAAGTATACAGGAATTTTAGATGGAGAAATTATCTTTAGTTATGAAGGCTTTGATATCACAATGACATAGATTAAAGTTGTGTTTTTTACTAGAAATAGAAACCAACATACTGATTTGGTTAAGGCAACTATGTAGTCTGCTCATAACAAAATACCATAGATTGCTGGCTTACACAACAGAAATTGGCATCTCATAGTTCTAGAGGCTGGGAAGTCTTCCAGTAAAGGTCTGGCAGGGTCCGTTTCCAGTGGGGCCTCTGCCCTTGGCTTGCGGATAGCCCCTGCTCACTTGTGTCCTCACATGCCCTTCTGTGTGTGCACAGAGATCTCTGGTGGCTCCTTCTTATAAGGATACCAGTCCCATTGGATTAGGGCTATGCCCACATGACCTCATTTTTTTTAAATATCTTTATTGTTGAGAGTATTACAGATGTCCCTCTTTTTCCCCGCCCCCCTTGCTCCCTCCATCCTGTTCCCTCCCTGCCCAGGCCTTCACCACCCTATTGTCTGTGTCCATAGGTAATGCATATATGCATAGAAGTTCTTTGGTTAATCTCTTCTTGGCCCCCTTTCCCTTCCCCCTGAGATTCGTCCCTCTGTTCCATGTTTCCATGCCTGATTTTGTTTTATTCATCAGTTTATTTTGTTCATTGGATTCCTTGTTCATTTGTTTTGATTTTTAGATTCACTTATTGACAGATATGTATTTATTGCCACTTTTTAATTTAAATCCTTTATTATTTAATGTATTACATAAGTCTCCTTTTTCCCCCATTGATCTCTCCCTGGCCACCCCCAACTTCCATCCAGTACATGCCCTTACTCCCCTCCACTTGTCTGTATCCATTGGTTATACTTATATGCATGCATACAAGTCCTTTAGTTGTTCTCTTACCCCCTTACCCCCACCTTTTTCGTCTGCCTCCCCTTCTCCCTCTCCTTCACCCTCTTCCTAAGAGACCCTTTAACATTTCATGTAATACTGGTTTGGTGGTGAACTCCTTTTATCTTTTTCTTGTCTGTGAAGCTCTTTATCTGACCTCACATGACCTCATTCAATCAAACATTCAGTCCATAACAACTAAAAGGGGGGAAAAAGTGTTTTCGTGTTTGTTTTTTTTTGTAGTAAGCCTAAAGTAAAAATTACTTGCTCCTGCATTATATCATTAGGTTCTAAATAACTTGAAAAATACTGTTATCATGCTTGATGAGACTAATTAATAGTAAAATAAAAGATAAACATTTTTCTTCTTAAGATTCTGGCTTAACTGAAAATTACTTTTCATTTCCTCTAAGTCAGGGAGACATATGTTTCACAACCCAGAGTAAATAAAATTGAGTACCCTCTCCCAGAATCAGATTCTTTCCCTGGTGCATTTTTTATGCCTTTTGAAGAGGATGCCCTAGGGAAAGACAGCTCCACTGGGCAAAAGAAGCCAGAGCCCTATTGTTGGAGGGCAGTGTTCTATTAAGACTAAATGACAAAGTAGGCAGCTCTCTGATAAGCAGAAGGAAAGCGTTATGCTACCTTTATCTCTAGATAAATAGATAAATCCATATGTCATTATTATTCCATATAGTTTTGTTCCATATACTTTAACTTTATATATATATATATATATATATATATATACACACACACTATATATATATATATAATTGATTTTTTTATAGAGAAGAAGGGAGAGGAATAGAGAGTTAGAAACATCAATCAGCTGCCTCCTGCACACCCCCTACTGGGGATGTGCCCGCAACCAAGGTACATGCACTTGACCAGAATCAAACCTGGGACCCCTGAGTCCGCAGGCTGACGCTCTATCCACTGAGCCAAACAGATTGGGGCACAACTTTAACTTATTTATGTTGTGATTGTTATTCATTTCAGTGGCTTTTAGGGTGATAAGATTTCAAATTTTGTTTTAAACATTTATTCTTTTGCTTAATTGTTGATTAATATAGCTATTTTAAATTTAATAAATATATACTTAACACTTACATACATGCATATTAATTATATAAAATAAAATCCTGATCAGACCAACCTTGCCTTCATATTAATTCAGCCATTTAATTTGAGTGGGCCCTGGAGCTATGATAACAGAACCTTCATTAAATAGATGCTGAATAAGCACCTGATAATTGATTCTTCTAACAGAAAGGAATCAATTCCTTGGGTCCTCTAACAATTTATGTATAACCAGCACTATGGTAAAAGCTTGAAGCCCGGAATAAAAAATAAATAGGAGTATAATCACTCATCTGAAAAGGGTTGTGACCTCCTTAAAAGATTAATTTGTGGAAGTAGGTAAGAATTCTTCCAAATATAGAGATTAGAGAGAGACTATATGTACCACACACTATAAGATACACTTCTGTGAAATTGCTCCAGAAGTTTCAGAGCAAGATGAGAAAAGGTAACTTGCAAGCCATAATATTTTGGTATGGGATTATGCTTTTAACTCTATTACCTGTGTAATGGTGCTCATTATATTTTAACTTGGCTAGCTTACTAGAAATCCATGAATCTCAGGTGGGTCTTTAATACTTCCAGTCAATCTTTCCATTCTTCCCTAGTCCGTTTAATCTTCTATACTTTTAAAAATTATTTTAAATTTTATTGGGGTGACATTAGTCTACATGAACATATAGTTTTCATGTGTGGATTACTAATTTACAAAATCTGTATATAAGACCATGTGCCCACCACCCAAAGTCAAATCTTCTCCTGTCACCTCATATTAGGACTCCTTTCTTCCCCCACCCCCTCCTTCTGGCAGCCACCAAACTGCTGTTTGTGTACATAAGTTTCAGTTTTATATCCCACACGAGTTAAATCATATAGTTCTTAGCTTTCTTTTTGACATATTTCACTTCACATAATGTCCTCAAGGTCCATCTATGTTGTTGTAAATGACACTATTTCATCCATTCTTATGGCCGTGTAGTACTCCTCTGAGTATATATACATCTTCTTTGTCCAGTCCTCTATTGTAGGGCACTTTGGCTGTTTCCAACTCTTGGCCACTGTGAATAATGCTGCAATGAACATAGGGGTGCATTATATATTTGCATATAAATGATTTTGAGTTTTTTCGGGTATATACCTAGGAGTGGGATTGTTGGGTCATATGTAGCTCTATTGCTAATGTTTTGAGGAATCACTGACTTCTTTCCATAGTGATTGTACCAGTCTACATTCCCACCAGCAGTGAGTGAGGGCTTCCCTTTTTTCCTCATCCTCTCCAACACTTGTTGTTGCTTGCCTTGTTGATAATGGCCACTCTAACTGGTGTAAGATGGCATCTCATTGTAGTATTAATTTTTATTTCCCCGATTGCCAGTGAGGTTGAACATATTTTCTTATATCTATTGGCTGTTTGTATGTCTTCTTAGGAGAGATGTATTTTCAGGTCTTCTGTCCACTTTTTGATTGGATTGTTTGTTTGGTGTTGAATTTTATGAGTTTTTTATATATTTTGGAAATTAAACGTTAGTGCTACTGTTTGCAAATAGCATCTCCCATCGGGTTGGCTGCCTGTTTGTTTTGTTATCCGTTTCTTTTGCTGTGCAAAAGCTCTTCAGTTGTATATAGTCCCATTCATTTATTTTTTCATTTACCTCCCTTGTCTTTGGGGTCAAGTCTATAAAATGTTCTCTACCACCCAGGTCCGTACCTATATTTATTTCTATGTGATTTTTAGTTTGGGATGTTATGTCTAAGTCTTTGATCTATTTTGAATTAATTTTTATACATAGGGACAAACTGAAATCCAGTTTCATTCGTTTGCATGTGGCTTTCCAGTTTTCCCAGTACCATTTATTAAAGAGATTATCTTTACTCCAATGTGTATTTCTGGCTTCTTTGTTGAAAATTATTTGTCCACATATGTGTGGTTTTATAGCTGGGCTCTCTATTCCATTGATCTGTGTATCTGTTTCTCTGCCAGTACCATGCTTGTTTGATTATCATAGCTCTGTAGTATATTTTGAAGTCAGGTAGCATGACACTTCCAGCTCACCTCTCTCTCTCTCTCTCTCTCTCTCTCTCTCTCTCTCTCTCTCTCTCTCTCTTTCTTTTTAGAATTGCTTTGGCTATTCTGGGTCCTTTGTGGTTTCATACAAATCTGATGATTTCTTGTTCTATTTCTTTAAAAAATGACATTGGGATTTTGATGGGATTGCATTAAATCTGTGAATTGCTTTCGGTGAAATGGCCATTTTAACTATGTTCATTCCTCCAATCCATAAACATGGGATATTTTTCCATTTCATTGTGTCTTTTCAATCTCTTTTAATAATGTTTTATAATTGTCAGTATATAGGTCTTTCAAATTATTTGTTGAGTTTATTCCCAGGTATTTTATTCTTTTGGTTGCAATTGCAAAAGGAATTGTTTTCTCCATTTCTTTTTCTGAAGTTTTGTTGTTAGTATACAGGAAGGCAATGAATTTTTGTACATTGATTTTGTAATCTGTAACTTGACTGTATTTGTTTATTGTTTCCTGTTGTTTTTTTTTTGTAGAGTCTTTAGGGTTTTCCATATACAGCATCATGTCATCTGCAAAAAGTGACAGTTTGACTTCTTCCTTCCCTTTTATTTCTTTCTCTTGCCTATTGCTCTGGCTAGTACTTCCATTACTATGTTGAATAAGAGTGGTGAGAGGGGACATCCTTGTCTTGTTCCTGGTCTTCAGGAGAAAGCTTCCAGTTTTTTACCATTGAGTATTATATTGGCTGAGGGTTTGTCATATATGGCCTTTATTAAGTTGAAGAACTTTCTATTCCTATTTTATTGAGTGTTTTAATCATAAAGGGATGTTGTATCTTATCAAATACTTTTTTCTGCATCTGTTGACAAGATCATATGATTTTTATTCTTATTTTTTGTTAATGTGGTTATTATGTTGATTGATTTGTGAATGTTGAACCATCCTCGGGCCCCTGGAATGAATCCCACTTGATTGTGATGTATTATATTTTTGGATGTACTGTTGTATTCAATTAGATAGTATTTTGGTTAGGATTTTTATTTCTGTACTCTCTTCCATACTTTTAAATGACTGTGTTGCATCCTCTCCTTCCTTCTCAAATCTCTAGTACCTCTCCCTGCCTTTACTCATACCTTTCTATTCTACTGAAAAACTGAAACAGTTAGAAGGTGGCATTCCACCCACCTCAGCAGCCATCATCTGCACTTGTCCACTGCTGCTGCTTCCCTGCCTGTTTCCAGAAACAGAGCCCTGTCTCTGTCCAAGGGCATATCCTCTGCTTCAGCACAGGTCCCATTGATTAGAAGGGACATTGCTCCAGCAATTTTGTCCTCTTATTCATATATCACCACCTTTTTTTCTCTATACTGATTGTTCCATCAGCATAGTCACAAGTTGTTATTTCTCCTACTTTATTTCTCCTTTCTTGCTACCCATAATCCCATTTTCTCTCCCAATTATAGAAAAAGAATTTTAAGAAATGTTTATACTCATTGTGTCCAATTCTCCTTATTTGGCACCATTGATCACTTCCTGCCCTTTGGTACAGTTTTTTTCCAGAAAACTACAATCTGAGCAGTCACTCTCTTCCACTGTTGATCCCTCTAAGCCTCTTTGGTAGTTGGAGTGCCCTCCCCGCCAGCCCCCACTACTCCTGTGTGTTCATTCCCTTAGCAATTTCAACCAGAATCATGGTTTTCAATGCCATCAGTATGCTCAAGACTTAGCACCTATGTCTTTAGCTCAGATCTTCTCCAAAACTTTCAGACCTTTATCACTCTTCTAAACCCTACTTGGACATTGCATTTAAATCTGAAATTTTACAGGTTAAGATGGAACTCCTGATTTTTGCCTCCTAGCCACCTGTAGCTTCCCAATATGTCTTGATGGGTACTCTGTCCTTTTCATTGCTCAGGCCCAAACCATTTGGCATCATTGTTGACTCTCTTTACTCCTACATCAAACTTACCAGCAAATCCTGTTGGCTCAACTTTGAAAATGTATACCCAGAATTGTACCACTTTTAACTAGCCCATTGCTGTTGCTCTTATTTAACCACCATCATCTCTCCACCTGATCATTATAATTTCCAACTGATTTCTCTGTTTCCACTCAAAAAGTGCTCAAAATCTCTTTTCAATTCAAAAGCCACTATAATTCTTTTAACATTGCAGACCATATTAATTCTCTATAGGAAACCCTTCCCTGACTTCTCATCTCACAGAATAAAAGCCAAAAGTCTTGACTATGACCTGCAAAGCCACATATCACCTGAGAGTCCTGACCTATTTTTTTGTTCTTTTTCCTGGTACACTTCACTCTGCCTTATCCTCTTTACAATTTTCTGACATGTCTGGCCAACTCCCAGTGTGGGGCCTCTGCATTGGCTCCTCCCTCTGCTTGGAGTTCAGCTATCTGCATTCCCTCACTTCCTTCATGTTTTTGTTTAAATGTCACATCCTTCACGCAGGCTGCCTGGACTCCCACAGAAAACTGTACCTGCTCTATCACCTTACTCCCTAGCTTTCCAAACCTTGGTTTGATTTTTCTTTTTCCAGAGCTTTCATCACCTTGTAATATACTATATACTTTTTTTGTTTATTGTGTTTATTACTTAATCATGGTCTATCTCTTCCTTCTAGAATATAAGCCCCTTGAAGGTAAGGGATCTTATTTACTGATTAGAGAATGAGAGCCCAGTGCACAAAATTCATGCACCCAGGGAGGGGGTCCCTCAGCCTAGCCTGTGCCCTCTCACAGTCCAGGACCTCTTGGGGATATCAGCCTGCCAGTTTAGGGGATCAGGCCTAAGCCAGCAGTCAGACATTCCGCACATTCTGGGGCTCTTACAGGCCAGTATCCCTTGCTCCTCACCACCTGCCTGCAGCGGAGGCAGGAGAGGCTGCCGCCACCGCTGCTGTGCTCACCAGCCATGAGCTCGGCTTCTGGATGAGCAGAGCTTCCCCTATAGAGCACACTAAACCACCAAGGAGCAGCTCCTGTGTTGAGTGTCTGCCCCCTGGTGGTCAGTGTGCATTGTAGCAATCTGTTGTTCCACCGTTTGGTAGATTTACATGTTAGGGTTTTATTTTATAGGATGTATACAAACTGTCCAGAAGTAGCTGACACATAAATAATGAATGGACAGGTGAATGGGGAAGGATGGACAAATGGATCATTGAAAATTCAAAAGAAAATTGCCTTAATTATCCCAATTCATGTTGTCTGCCCAATCTACTTCCATAGTTACTCTCTACTCATATAACTTTCTTTTACTTTATTCGTTAATTGAAATTATTGGTTATCTTATGATTATCTCCTCTACTAGAATGTAAGTTAAGCTATGTGAGGACAGGAACTTGAGATAATAAACATGCACTTAATAAATATTCATTAAATGAGTCAATTCTGGAGAAAAAAATTCTAATTTCTCAAATTAGTAAACTACATGTATAAATTTTATCCTGTAATGAATCTGTGATTGTTTGCTTATTCTGTCTGATTCATTGTTCAGTTATGAGGATACATAATTGGTTGTTACATTTTTTTTATCACTATGGTGTTTGATATGTTTTGCTACTAGAAAATTCTCAGACTACCCTTGTTACTTTATAAATAAAGTTCAATGATTGGCAAGACTCAGCATGAGTCTTCACACCACACTGTAGAATCTTTTGCATTTAAATAAAGAACTAGAGTCCCATTGCATGAAGATTCATGCAATAGGCCTTCTTTCCCATGGCTGCTGGCACCAGTTTTCCTTTGGCATCTGGGACCCAGGCCTTCGCTCTGGCCATCGCTTTCCATCTTTGCTCCAACCAGAGCCTTCAGTGTTCGCTCCAGCTGGAGCCTTCTCTGCTCTGGCCGGAGCACCACTCCTGTAGCTCCCTCCACCCCCCACCCGCCTTCTCATTGCAAGTGTCCTGCCTGCCCAGCTACTCTGCACTTGTGTATGCAAGTTAACCACCATCTTTTATTGGGTTAATTTGCACACTCCTTATTGGCTGGTGGGTGTTGTGGAGGTACGGTCAATTTGCATACTTCTCTTTTTTTCCATGTAGAAGATAATTAAAGTTGAGGATTTTCATTTTTATATTGGAAGGATTTGGGATTATCACTGAAGATGGAAAAATGGTTTGAGAAGTGCTAATCAGAGGATAATTAGAAACTAAAATATTAGTATGTCATAAAGCTGATAGTACTTATTTCTGAAAGTATATCACCATCTCCTGGGTTCCTGGGTATTTCTTGTGTAAGACCTAATGGATATATTACCACTGGAGTCATGTAAAATTATAGAAGAGTATAGCAGATTTCACAGGAAATGATTCTGTATCACAAGAAATTGGATCAAAGCTGATTAGATTTTTAAGCTTTCTTTTCTGTAGTCTCTTGTAATAGGAATCTGATTCATACTTTTCTTTGAACTTCTTTTTTAAAGTATTGCAAATTAGAAATAATTAAAATTTAAGACAAATCAATTGCATATATTAAAACAAAATATGTTTTCCTTTTATAGTAATTAGCTCTTGAAGAATGAAAATAGAAAAACATATGTGTCTATTTAGCATATAAAATATGTCTTTATATTAAGAAATGCAAAAATCAATACATGACAATTCAAATAACTAATCATTATCACTGGTTTATTTTCTTCTTTGAATGAATTTCATTTTACTCTTTTATCAGTGTGAATTCTATCACTAGCACATTTTAATATACTTAAGGTGAACATTTAGTTATATCTATTAAAATTTACTTTGCTATTAACTCATTAAGTCATTGTTTAAGAAGAAAACTAGTATGGTGCCATGAATTTTTGATAATTTGTTTTCTTCCTACTTCATAACTAAAGAGTTTTTATATTGTTTTATTTTGTTTTACGAGATCATACAGTATTTTTCTTTCTCGGTTTGACTTACCTTACTTAGTATAATGACCTCAAAGTCCATTCATTTTGTATAAGTGGTAGGATTTCCTTTTTTATATGTATATATCTGAGTAATATTCCATTGTGAGTACAAATTCTTTAGCTATTCATCCTTTGATGGACACTTTTAGGTTGTTTCCATGTCTTAGCTACTAGAAATAATGCTGCTGTGAACATGGGGGCCCAAGATACCTTTTCAACATAGTGTTTTCATTTCCTTTGGGTATATTCCCAGAAGTGAAACTCCTGAATCCAAAGAGATTTTTAAGATAATTATATTCCTACAATAATTGTTTTCTGATATCCTTTGATCTACGAATTCTAGAAGGTGGTGAGAAAATAAAACTTGCTCCTGCTATAAACCTCCACAGGGCTAGCCCCTATAGCACCAATGGAGTTGTCTTTGGTTGTGAGGAAAGGCAGGTCCAGTGGTCTCAGAACTATCCATGAATATCCTCTAGACCTGCCCACTTAGCACCCATATGTGTCTGTTAGTCCCAGGCCCGGTCTCTAAGCAGAGTAAACTATATGGCAGCATGATTAAGGGCATTAAGGAGGAGCTTAGAAGGCAGGAATTGCAATAAAGATGTCTAGGAGTAGGAAAGTTTGGGAGGGTTGAGTGGTTGTTGCTGGAGATGCTGGAGGAGGTGGTGAACCCCAGAGGTCTGGCTCCTCAGCAGCATCCTGCCGTATAACTAAATGTAATCACCCATCAAAAAAGGTCTACCCAAAGAGCCTTTATCAGAGTAAAACTTCCCAAGAAATCAGTTGAGGTCAGAGAGCCTTAGTGGTGCTGAAGAGAGCTGATGCAGCAGCAGCTGCTATAGACAGGAACACAGAAAAAGTGTCTTCCTCAAAGAGATTAACTTGCAAAGTTAGAATGCTCCCAAAGTAACTTTAAGGCTAGTTAAAATCTTTAAAGTTAGTCCACAAATTATTTTCTTTTTAAAAAAAAATTCTTATTCTATTGATTTGAGAGAGAGAGTAAGGGAGATATAGAGGAAGAATAGGCAGATAGAAACATCGATGAGAGAGAAACATCTATCAGCTGCTTCATGCATGCTCCCTACTGGGGATTGAACATGCAAGCCAGGCATGCGCCTGACTGGGAATCAAACTGATGAATTCTCAGTTCATGGGTCAGTGCTCAACCATTGAGCCACACCAACTGATATGAATCATTTTTTATAGAGAATTTTGCATGACTTTCACGTTCTTGGAACTACAGTGATTGTGGCTTATAGCTCTTCCTATGGGGTATCCTTTGTGGCACTTTGGAGCCATGAAACCATGTATATTGAAAACATCTCAATTCTATTTGCATGAATAAAGCATTGTATGTTGTGGAAAAGGGATGTGAAGAAACAAAAGTCATACACAAATAAATAGAAATCATGTTGTGATACTGTTATTGATGTGTTGGGCCACAGATTGATTTAAGTGCAAAGTTGTAGAAATGTATGAGCTTATACTGAATGCCCTTAGTTCTAACATGTAAAACTCTGCTCTTTTGTGTTTTATATTAAAAAGGGGGTGGCTAACTAGGCTACAGGGGAGACTACATTTTTCTGTACCAACCAATTTGTGAGCCCTTTGTAAAATATAGCTTTCAAGTATTGAAAACTTCACACAAACATCTAAGGGTTCTCTAAAATTGCCATCATTGCTGCCCTCCCATTCCTTCACTCCTCACCCCTCCCCCCCTTGTGGAATGAAAGGCAGTCTAGAACTAGAAGAAAAATTCAGGCTTAGAAGTAAGATAGTTGGGTTTAAATACATCTCCATTACTTATGGCCTGGCAGAATTATTTTGTGCCTCAGCTCCCTCATCTGGGAAAAAGAGTTGTTGCTGGATTAACTTAAATGCAACAGTCTATGCAGGATACACAGCACTTTGCTGGCACCTTGAAGACTGGTAGCTTTTATCATTATAAGTCGTGCCATGTACAAGATGAAGAGGAGAACACGAGTTTCTTTACTTCTGTATCACTTACTCATTCCCTTCTTCAAAAATATTAACCCAAAACAGGCTGAAGGTACTGGTGAAATGACACAGCCTTTGTGCTTTTAAAGGACTCTTGTATAATGCCCAGATAATGAAATGCTACCTTTATCGAATTGGTACTTACTGATTTATTCTGAGAATCTGTTCAGATTTAGTCCACAAACTGACGTGTGGCAAACGTTAATTCTGTGTGGCAACAGGAAGCTACCAAGCACAAGTGGTTTACTAATCACCCTTATGCTCTGTAGTATATGCCCATAGGAGGTACAAAAAAAGACAAGGAATTAATCAGTTCCTTTTACCTTGACACCAGAAAGTGAGAAGCAGAGTCAGGTGGAATAGCCAGAAGTCTAGTTGCAAGGAGACAGCAAAAGCAGATGAGACACCCTGGCCTGATATTTAAAGGGGTGGGAAGAAAGTAGAATTAGGACCCTATGGTTTCCCAATCACCTTCATATCCCAGGGATTCTGTAGCATAGCATCCTAATTTGGATTTAAGTACCATTCCACAATTCAGACATAATAGGACCCCGCCTAGGGCTGTGGGCCATCTTTTATACTATGCTTTCTGACTTTCTTCCCCTCTAGCATGACCAAGCATAAATGACCCTTGAAGGGCCATCTATGACTCTGGCAGAAACCGTTTCTCAGCTCACCATGACTTTCCATGCTGGGGCCTAGATCAGCCTTGCTTCCCTCAAGGTGCAGAACACCCCTTATGTCCCAGCGTGTCTTAGAGCTGTCTGTCAGCACAGCCCATTCTTCCTGGTGTTCCTATGAGGCCTCTGTAGGGCCACCGTTTCTGAGTTCCTGTTTGTTCTTTCTTCTCAGGACTTTGCTTTGCCTTAAGGAGCAAAAACTAGAGTCAATGGCCACTGGCCTCAAGACATAAAAGCCCCAAGGATCAGTTAGCATCACAAATTGTTATGATGGATGTGAGAGAAGTGGGGAGAGGGATCCATGCCCAGGGCCCTGATTACGGAGGTGATGCTGGAAACCATAACAATAGGGAGGTGTCCAGGCTGAGAGCAGAGTGTCTGAGTGGGGAACAGGGACAGGCTGATGGGAGGAAAAGCCCCGGGAGGCTGTGGCCCATGCTGCGAGTAGGCCCAAAGTGCAGATGTCAACGTGAAGAGGATACGTTTGATGAAAAATGATTACATGGGACTTGAAGTTGCTTAAAAACAAACAAACAAAAAATGCCATATCTGAGGGTGATCAAAGGAAATTAGAATTAAAGAGACAGGATACTGTGAGTGAAATGGTTATGGGTAAACTTTATCATATTCTCAGTCTTAGAGAATGGGAAAGAATCCACAATGGAGAGATCTGGGATATATTTATATTATAGTTAGCATGCATCATATGGAAGATATTAAACTGTGGTAACTAGCTTGGCCTGAGGAAGGTTACAGTGGAAGATCACAGAAGAAGTTATTTGATCTGGGCCTCTATAAATGAGGGAGCATGGGGGGAACATGTATTTCTGTATAGCATTTATTTTTGGTATATAGCAAGTGCCCATTTGTTGAGCCCTCTTTCTGTACCAACCACTAACCTAACCTCATGACCTGCATTTTCTGTAATCTCTTAACAGCCCTACCAAGTTGGTATAATTACTCTCATTTTAAGTATGAGACAACATGCTTAGTAAAAGTAAGGAATTTGCTCAGGCTACTCACCTAGTCAGTGGCAGAATAGCATTTAAATCTAGTTTCATGCAGAATCCTGTTCTTGAACCCATGTGGATGGAAATGATGTGGAAAATAGCTTCCATGTTATACACACATGGCTTGAGGTGGATAGAGCTGAAGTGAGTTCAGCGAATAAAAAATGACATTGGCATTCAGTTCCTTTGGTTAGCATCTTGGAGTCTTTCTTTCAAGCTGATAAGCTCTATTATCTTGGCTACAATTTGTTCCCCCTCCACATTGACTGTTGTCCATTTTAATTTTAGAAATATTGTTTCTGAAGTAAAAATATTGAGATATAGGGTTCCACTGTCCCCCTTTCCTAATAACTTCTATAAAGACGATTCCTGTATAAAGTGCCACATCTAATGGTAGCATTGTTGGTTAGAGGAGGTGAGCTAAGGAAGGAGACTTGTTCTGAACTGATGTCTTAATCTGAGAAAATAAAATTACTAACTTTCACTGACCTCTTTTCTTTTTTTCAGTGTCCCCTCTTCCTGTGACTCCAATGTTTAAAAAATTGATCATTTTATAAAAGACATGAGATTTTTCATGAGCTTCTCTGTAGAGTTGTTCATTTAATTTTATGTTTTACAGTGATGAAAAAATATGCCACACGTAACTGTAATAAGGAATAAGACCCTCAGAGAAACAAAAGATTGCACTAGCATAAACAAAGGTCTTAGGTCTAGATTTTTATGATCAAAGGTCTTCCAAATAATGGAAGGATCTACTCATGAAAATCTTTATTTTAGCAGTAAAACTGAGTCTGATTATGACTCGTTTTATTGAAAAGGGCACTATCAGATACTGCTGGTTGAAGATCAAAATAGTGCAGCCCATTTGGACTTAGTTTGGAATAGAATTTTTAAAAGTCTTGATAAATTAAGGCTTACTTATGCTACCTCTGGGAATGTCTCCCAAGGAAAGAATTCTAAATAGAAAGAGGATTTTTGTGCAACAATTTTTAAAAGTATAATACTTAGAATAGCAGGGAAGGTTAAGTATATTAATATTGTAGCTGTGGGAATAAAATCTATGTATTTTAAAAAAATTCAAGGAGAAATGGAAACACCATCATCCTGCTATCAAGGATTGTGTTTCGGTGGTATGACAACATTTTTCCCCAAAGCAAGTATTTCCATATGAGGAACAGCATCTCCTATATCATTAAATTTCATAAAGGATACCAAGAATTGGATTTCAAACATTTAAAAACCATTTCATGTCTGCTGTGCCCATTTCCAGAAGTGGGTCATCTTTTCCTGTCTGCATTCTGTGGATGACTCTGAGTAAATTCACAGCTCTTAGCTCAGTCCTCAACCCAGATAGCAGTCAGGTAGAATGGATTAAATGTGGGAAATCTGGAAACAAAGAAGGGTTCTGTATCCCAATTCTCCCTTTTCCTCCCATACAATCCAGATAAAGGATTGAATAGGGAGAAACTGCTCAGAAGAAATCCATTTGCCATAATGTGAAAGAAACACAATGACAGTTAGAAAAACACCTCTTTTCAAGGTTTCTGAACTTTCTAGTTACACACCACCCTCCCCCCCCGCATTTGCCCTCACCCGGTGGATAAATATTGCTTACATCTCTAACTCAAACACTTACTTGGAAATCAATAAATATAGTTTATGCTTTTTTTCTCTTTTTTTTTGTCAAAACATTGTACCTTTTGGAGTTATGTAGTAATTATTATTTTTTTAATATACTTTATTGATTTTTTTACAGAGAGAAAGGGAGAGGGATAGAGAGTCAGAAACATGGATGAGAGAGAAACATCAATCAGCTGCCTCCTGCACACCCCCTACTGGGTATGTGCCCACAACCAAGGTACATGCCCTTGACTGGAATTGAACCTGGGACCCTTCAGTCCACAGGCCAACACTCTATCCACTGAGCCAAACTGGTTTCGGCAATGTAGTAATTATTAATTAAAGAAGATGTTGGGGTGGGGGGGGCAGTTACTAAGTCTTTTTCACTGAAACCAAAGAACTGGGCATTTTATTTTCTGAGTTATACTGACAAGTGATAAACACATATTTCAGCAGTTCATCTTCACTCTCATTAATTGAAGAAAATAGTTGCCTTTTTCTAGTTTGGAAATACATGGTATGTAGCCAAGTACTGAATATTCATAAAATATTTAGTGATAAAAAATGAAAGTGGGGAAAAAAAAACAATTACAACAGTTACTCAGTGTATGTTTGTATTTTGGGGGAAAATGGAGGGAACACTTGTTTCTTATTTTTTTCCTCCCTGTTTTCCCCTCTAGACAAAGCCTGTTGCATTTGCAGTTCGGACAAATGTCAGCTACAGTGCTGCCCATGAAGATGATGTTCCGGTGCCTGGCATGGCCATCTCATTTGAAGCAAAAGATTTTCTGCATGTTAAGGAAGTAAGGGAAATAATTTGAATTTCTGTCCATATGATTTTTTACCTTGAAACATCATTTTGTAGTTCTTATTGCTTTGAAATAGTATTACATAGAGGGGCAGTTGTATAACATACTCATGAAATCAGTGCCTCTCAACCATTTCTGATAGGAATATAACCTTTATAAAGAAGAAAGCAGTAGCAGGCCTCTTGCAATAACTTCAAGGCTCCCCTGGGCTCTGTGACCCAGAAATTGGGAGCTCCTGGAGATGATACCTTTGTAACCTGTATTTTTATTTTAATTTGAAACATTGACTATGTGCTGTTTCCTCTCATATCTCAAGTTTAACCATCTGGGGAGGGTTTAATAATAATATCTAGAATTCATGACCTCTCCTCTCTGCTGACAATGTCTAAACTCAGAACATGGCACCCTTTCCCTCCTTCAAGGGTTGATTGCTGCAGTGGGAGAATGGCAGGAGATGAAGTCAAGAAGGGGAGAAACAGCAAGAAACTCCATTTCCTCCATCCCAGAAGTCACCCCCTTGCATTTAACAATGATTCAAATTCACCCTTAATTAAGGTTTATTTCAAGTTGACATTGATCAAATGCCTGCTGTGCAGAACACTACTGAGAGGCCAGAAATCCCTCTACATGACGTTCTCAGGGTGTGAGCATGCCGTTTTCTTAGACCTGCAGAATTTACTATTGGAGTCTAAGGAGCATATGTCCTAGGAAGCATTTGTAAATGTAACTGTTCACTGCACCAAAGATTATAAGCAAAGGAGGTGATGACTGCCGATTTAAAGAGCCTAGAGAATTCCGAGCCTCCCATCTCATTAATGTTTAAAGAGAGAGGTGAAATATTGGCTAGGAGGGAAGAATAGAAAGTTTTCAGAAGTGATGGTGTGCCTGGAATCTGACTTTATGACAGGATATAAGATTAATTGAAGTTCTTCTCCTGATTGCTGATGCTTGGAGAGGAATCTCTTTCCACCATGAGAGGAAAAGGAACCAGAATGGATATTCTCCTTTCAATGTTCAGGAACAGATTTGAAAAATACTGCTCAACTGAAGGAAGTCACACCAAATCATACAGGTTTAGGATAAATATTCCTTCCACAACAGAGAAATGTTCATCATCAGGAGTAAAGAAATCATCTGTGAACGCTGTACCATACTAACTATAAACACGTTTTCACAAAGGTAAATTTTGCCCTGATGCAAAATATTTCAAGTAGATTTCAGTATTTATCTCTCAGTGTTAGTATTTCTAACTCATTCAATACTGTAAGAGGCAGACCTCTGTTAACACTCTTCAATTCTTAATGGCCTTTTGTTAGGAAGGGCAGTGAATCTTTGAGCAAGGAGAGTTTAACCTACTCACGGCGACAGCAGCAGCTATAGTAGAATTCAGACTATTCTTAGACAAAGTTTTCATGTTAACTAAAAATACTTCATTTTTATGCACTTAACCTATGAACCTAAGGGTTTTCTGAAGTTGAAGCATAGTTAATTGTAATTGCCATAATAAAACTTGTGTGCACTGATCTTAAATCTTATTTTGTGTTTAGAAATTTAACAATGACTGGTGGATAGGGCGATTGGTTAAAGAAGGCTGTGAAATCGGATTCATTCCAAGTCCAGTGAAACTAGAGAATATGAGGCTACAGCATGAACAGAGAGCCAAGCAAGGGAAATTCTACTCCAGGTATGAGAAGAACATCAAGTGTTTGTGTTTAGATGATACCATCATTCACATGCTGTTGTTTGCTATATTCCACAATCTTTATTCCATGTTACCATGTGGACTGGTGAAGGCTTTATTGATAGTATTACAAGTCCTACATTTTAAAAGTTCATCCCAGCCATGGCCAGTGGTTCAGTGGTTAGAGCATCTGCCCATGCATCCAATGGCCACAGGTTTGATTTCTAGTCAAGGGCATGTACCTGGGTTGCAGGTTCATCCTGATCAGGCCATGTGCAGGAGGCAACCAGCTGATATGTCTATCTTACATCTATTTTCTCTCTCCCCCCCCTCTCTCTTTCTTTCTCTCAGTGTCTCTCTCTCTTCTTCTTCCCGCTCCCTTCGACTCTCTCTAAAAATCATTGGGGAAAATATCCTCAGGTGAGGATTATCCAAAAATAAAAATAAAAAGTTCAACCAGCATCTCATTTTCATCTGATTTGAGAGAGAATCAAATTATATATTATAATTAATGAAAAGAACTAAGATCATAGATTAAATTCAGGCTCAGTGCTGAGAAAATTATCAAGTTCTAATCTTTAAGTGAAAATATTCTTACTCTGAGCAAACTTGGTGGCTAATTCATGGCATGGCAAGAAGATGTTTCAGAAATGACATTCCCAGACATCATTGGCAGAGAGCAGCCTTGCTGCCTATTAGCTTTCATTTGCACTTGAGAAAATCAGTTTCCAGTTCTCCCTGCTAAGCACTTAAAGAGAAACTCTATATGAAACCAGTTAAAGTTGCCTTTGCAGGTAGCAATAAAATGACTTATATGATAGGCTAGGGCTGAAGAACCCTTCCTAGCATTCTGGCAGTCGTTTGCCTCTCATTAAGAGGATCACTAGAAGGGTTACTCAGACGGAGTGATTTTGAAATTGAACTCCATGCAGCCAAGTCCAAGAATATGGCATGCTTCCCTCCGTGTGAAAGGATGTGAAATGGACAAGTCTTTTCTTTAATGTGAATAGCCAGCTCCTATTTTCTCTAGCTTATATTTTGTTTATAGAATGATGGAAATCTTTGTCAAAGATAATGTTCTAGTGCAGTGGCCGGCAAACTCATTAGTCAACGGAGCCAAATATCAACAGTACAACAATTGAAATTTCTTTTGAGAGCCAAATTCTTTAAACTTAAACTTCTTCTAATGCCACTTCTTCAAAATAGACTTAGGCCGTGATATTTTGTGGAAAAGCCACACTCAAGGGGTCAAAGAGCCACATGTGGCTTGCAAATCACAGTTTGCCGACCACCGTTCTAGTGTGAGCAAGAATTCTTTTCAAGCATCTAAAGAAGTACAACAGAAAACGCTTTTTGGTGTGAACCACCCATCTTCTTGAATAGTAGTATTTCATGACTATTAGGTTCTTTCAGTTCCGATGGATCTCTCCCTTTGTTGAGACTTCTTTCCTGTATTTGACTTTTATTAATCCCTGGGTTACTGGGCGCCCTCAGATTATGGGATGCATTTAGTCATAAAAAAGTAGAGGCATGGAGGTAGATAAAGCAGGGGCATTTTACTATGGGATGGTGAAGACCTGACACCACTCATTCCATTACCAGTGTTCTGCTGACTTTAGTGTGTCTCTTTCTATTCTCCATATTGATAATGGTATCTTAATACTAGTTACAAAGAACTTAACCATGTGGCAGGACTTCATTTTCCTGGGCACAGGCATTGCTCTTATCAATTCATAGCACCATACATATATAGTTTGTTGAGGTTTGAAGTTATCTCAGCGGGGGGACATTTTGTTTGTGTTTTAGCTTTTTCAAGATAATTCAGTATTTTCCAGAGTTTTCCTGTCAATTCACTTGAGAAGAGGTTTTCATAGTCAAATGGGTTTAGGGTGGTGAAAAGTCATTTGAGGGTTTTTTCAGAGCCTTTAAAGTTAGTATGAACTGCCAGTGGGGATGGCGGAGTAGGGTTATTTTTCATGTATATACTCAAATTATCTTACAAAAACTTTTCTGGGTTCATGTTTTTAGGAATGGTGTTTTGTGGAAGGCTTTGTGGAAAATGTGGGATGGGCTTTTGCCGATATAGACTTGTGTACCTTTCCTTGGCTCTTTCACATGCAAATTGAGAAAGAAAAACTATTTCTAAAGAGTAGGGAGAAGTTTTTGCAGAAATGGTGAAGGAAACATGGTTTCCTCTGTCCCACGTGGGCCTCCCTGGTCTAGTGTTAGTGATCAGCTCAGCATCACAAGAACCTAAGGGAACCGGATGTATGTTAGAGCTTCCACTTCACTGATAAGGAAACTGGCCAAGAGAAGTTGGGGAACCTGACCAAGGTCACAGAATGGAAAGTGGTGGCATCAGAATGGGAACTGGTCTGTTGACTGTAGCCTGATCTCAGGCAACCACACTGCTGCACTGAGTTAGGCAGTGAGGACCTGACATGGCAGGCACAGACCAATCATTGTTCTGGTTGCCAGCTCTTAGTGTTCACTACAGTAGATAATAGTTTGCTGTTGCATTTTTTTCTTAAAAGGCCTATACAGTCTCATATAATTTTTGCTTTGATTTTCTTGATTTCATTTTGTCCTGTTTCTTCCCCTAAGCTCTTTCCTAAATATGTGAAAATATTTTTACTCCTTTCATAGGTTTTTATTTTTGTCTTCTAATATTTTAAATAGAGTTTTGTTTTGAGGAAATAACCAGAATTCATCAATATTTTAAAACTCTAATATATAAATTATAAAATCTGATTGAAATCAAAGGCAGTAGAATTGTGGCACAACTCAAGAAAGTACCATTTTTATAGAATTAGAAGTTAAGGACAAATTTGCCTTCTGGACATTTTGACTATTTGCAATGTTTGTCACAATTTTACACAATTCAAACAATACTTTGGCTTTTATTAAAATTCAAAGAAAATGTAAAACAAATCCATGCTTATACTGAAATTAGACTCGGTACTTTAAATAAAGAAAATTCTGGAAGAAACAGTTTTAGTCGTGATAATGGGTATTGTGTAACTACCAGAGATGGTTTCTATAAATACTACTTTTTATTCATCTTAGCTACTGCTGATATCCTTGAGAAATGTACTGAAATATCTTTTAAGAATCTTAAAAATATGTAGAGGGCTTATGCTAGTTGCTTAACATTTTTGGTGTTTGTTTTATGTATTAAAATCTCAGTATTATAATAATAAAATTCAACCTGTTGCTGGTGTTTTAGTGGAACTTGCATTTTTGTATTATTGTTTACATGAGGAAATACTGCACTTTGATGCATAGACACTGTGGCAAATTACTTCAACCAGACCCTGGTTTGACTCTGATGATAAACTATTTTTTTAAAAATACATTTCATTTATTTTTTACAGAGAGGAAGGGAGAGGAATAGAGTTAGAAACATCAATGAGAGAGAGAAATTGATCAGCCGCCTCCTGCATGCCCCGCCCCCTGGGGATGTGCCTGCAACCAAGGTACAATGTCCTTGACAGGAATTGAACCTGGGACCTCTCATTCCGCAGGCCAATGCTCTATCCACTGAGCCAAACCGGTTTCGGCTCTGGTGATAAACTTTAGACAATAAGACTATCCTGAAATCCCATGTCACTATTTGAAGATATTTTTTCCATCTCCATTTGTGAGGGGTCATTTAGTAATATGTTATTTGAGGTGCTTGATATGCTGGTAAGAAACATAAATGCTGTTGTTCTCCTGTTAACGCCAAATCTTCTAAGACACAGGTTCATATCTTACATTAAACTTTAGAATGTGATTGTTCTGAAGTTTATGCCCTTCCAATCATCCCTAAATTAGCCAGGCTGAATCCTCCACATTATCCATGCTTGAGAAATGCTCCTAGACACGATCTGACCTGAGGGTTCAGTGATATGTGTGACACTGTTGTGTTCCTTCGTGTGCCTTTTAAAGGTTAGCACGTTTTTTGTAGTGCTTTGTTTTTCTTTTGTAGGTCGGTCACGAAAACTTGAGTCCTTTCAATCTTAGTATAGCAAAAATAACCAAGTTAAGGCAAAGGAGAAAGGAACCAAATAAAAAGGAACAATAAGTTGTCATTGCTTTGGAGAGTCTCTAAGATAAGAGAAAAAAAAAGAAGGCAAAAGGAAGTCTCTGGTATCTACCTGTGATGCTGGCAAAGAATAGGAGGGTTACAGCAATTAATGGAGTTTTCTCCAATCCTCCCAGGGCCTTTTACAATTAAGCCTTGAATTTGGAACAGAGACTATTACATGGCTGTTGTAGCAGTCCAGGAATCTCCGCTGGGAAATTACTACCTGCCTCGTTGTAGAGAAGACAAATTTAAAGCTCCATAAAAACACAATAAGTCATCATGTTTATTGAACAGTACAAATGTTTTAATGTCTGAAATAAGTGTCAGATTTAATATAAATTTTTGCTTTACTCCAGTAAATTAGGAGGAAATTCATCATCCAGTTTGGGTGACATAGTACCTAGTTCCAGAAAATCCACACCTCCATCATCTGGTAAGTAGGTGCTGAACAATTGCACACTGCATTTCATGCTATTCTCAGTTTTACTTAGTTGTGTGAATATACATACACTGAATCCCTGTGGGAATCCTAGAAATGTTAAAAGGAATCAGAGGTAAGAATGCCCTTATACAGTTAGGAAGAATCTGGAGAACTTTATTTTCTAGACCTGAAAAAAAAGGGAAGGGTAATGTGTCAATGGGTTCACTGGCAGTTGCTTAAATGATCAAAGTGATGAATGCATTTAATTTTTATTCCTAGACTCCACCATGGTGCCATTGTCACACCCCTTGACAGCCACAGTGCAGCCACAGTGTGTATGCAGTGTAGACCTGAGTGTTAAGAGAAGCACTGAAACTTTGGAAAGGTTAGGAAAGGAATATAAAATGAGGGAGTGATAACCCTGACATACTCAAAAGGCTCCATGGAAGATGTATAGAAGTACTATCAAAAAAGGATAAAAATTCTTGGAGGAAGAATGATTTCTGTGTGTTGTTGTGGTTTTTAATCTGTAAAGTAGTATATTCATACTAAGGGTTGATATATAAAATAATGCATACCCAGTTAACATTGAATTTCAGTTAAACTGAATATTTTTGGTATAAGTAAATATTATATGAGATTTACCTATACTAAAAAATTATTTATTGATTACCTGAAATTCAAACTTAATTGAATTTTTACTTGCTAAATGTAGCAGCTCTACCCTTCCATGTAGAATTTGGGATTCCATAAAAATAGGAGACTAATTGGTCAAATTGCATGAAAGCCCAGGATCAGAGTCTTAGTTTGCTAAGAGAGGCAATTGAGAGTCACCGTAAAATTATAAGGCTTGGCTGGCTGATCATTTGAGCAAAATGATTCCATATCTGATTTCTCAGAAGCCAAGAGGAGGGCAAATACAGAGAATTATACATCATGAAGTTCAGGAACTCGTTGCATTATTACTGCTGTTTCTTAACAGGACTCCCCTATGAGTAATCATCATACCCATTTCAGATGGTGGTGGCTTTTAGAGACCAATCAAAGGCTGCTTAGTAAAAACTATAAAACCTTTTACATGAGCAAGATCTGAGCACAATAAGAAATAAGTCATTGCAGGATTCCTATTGATTTCAAAAACCATGTACTTAAAATTTAGAGCAATCCTAAGTTGCTCAAAATTGAGTAAAATAGTATGTTTGAAAGGAAAATTGAAGCCTTTTAAAGGTATTATGTGGGGCTTATGTCTTTCCTTCCCATTGGGGAGTAGATTTTCCTGAAGGCACATGAGAAAGGAAGCCTATCTGATCTTCTCAAACGTGTGAAGTTGTAGGGATTACAGTGTAAACTTTATATGCTTTCTGTGTACTTTTTAAGACGGTAAGATCTCACAGGTAGAAACGCGGCCGCTGGGTTGGGGAAATGCTCCGTCACTTTGTGATAAAGTAGCATCCCATCTTGGCCCCCACAGTGCTAGCCCCCTTCTCTAGACCAGAGAGGCTCTTCTGTTCCCGCTAACATACTGTGGCTTCTCGTCCTTGTGGCCAGATGAGAGCAGGTGCATTTTGAAGCATATATTTGTAGTCTTTGTAAAATTACATGTCATTTTTGCCATTACTAAAAATAAAGTTCAGTGAAGAAGTGATTTAAAACTTCACCCAAGTTTTCTACAAATACAGGACTTTGGAATAACTTTTCTGAATACCAAGAGTATAAAATACTTCTATCTGCGTGGATTAGATAAATAATATTAAATAAATATTAACCAACTACAAAATTTACTGTAGGCATGTCAGAATCCTGCTATAATTTTTGTAACAATAACCTAACTTAATTAAAATAAAACTTCTGAAAACTCTACACAAAAGGTCCCCTGCCCACTGGAGGGAAAGCTGCCTAAGCAATCAAATATGGATTGGCCTGCAGCTCTGATATTCATCTTGGTTTCCCAGAGGCCCTATCTACAATTCTCCTTACCCATGACTGGACCAAAGAATATAAGCATCTGCCTAAACTAAATGTATTTGGAGGTTCTGAAGGCTTTGGGAAAGGAAATATTTCCACTTCACATCCGGGAAGTGGCACAGTGCCTATCCTCCACTGCATGGATGTATGCATCCATGTTACCCCCACATGCCACTCAGGTTGACCCATGTCCAAGATTCAAATAATTCCTAAATCTCAAAAAAACTTCCCAAGGCTCTCTCTCTAAAAAACAAAATAAAAGCATGCTAGTGAGAAAGAATAAAAGAAACTAATTTCAAATTTATGGAAGCAGTTTTTCACAAGTAAATACCAACATTCGATAAGGTATGCAAATATAAGTATGAAATTTAAAAGGGGTAATGTTTCTCAGTATAAGGAGAACCATCGAGTAGAATGAAGTTTATAGAACTCTGAAAAGAATTAAACATGCTTCTTAAGTCTTAGCACACTTCTTTAATGTGTTTTGAAAGTGCTCATCTGTTTCAGAATTCTCTGTGTTTCAGAATGAGTCCAGATGCCCTTCGATGTAAGTGAGCTAGATAGAAGTCAGAACTAGTAAACTAGAACATTTTCAACTTGGGGATTCGAGTCCTTGTGACCAAATACCAGTAAATTTAAAACCTGGCTCAGACTGTGTGTGTGGGTAGCTAGCAACTGGGCAATGTCACAGCTCAACATTTTATATATTTCCACTCCTCCTTAAAAAAAATTCATCTGCTGATCACAGCACGTAGAATTAATAGATAAATAATAAAATCCAGTTCCTGGATGTTGCTATCCCAGGGCCCTGTCATCTCTGACATGTAAGCAGATCTCAGTCTCAGGAAGGTACTCTTAGGGACTACTAGCCTGTTAAGGTGAACTTTATAATCCCAATAGAGGTGAGAAAGGTAAAAGTATAAAGGAATTTACCAGCAGAAGGAAAACTTACCTGATGATGGTTAAGACGTGGTATAGGAATAGTGAAAAAGTGGCCCAGATCCTCTCCATTCATTTCCAGGGAGACAATGACATGCTTACTAAGATGGGATTCAAGACAAAACATTATAGGGTCAGCATCAACCAAACCCCTGGGCCCGTTCTATAATGTTTCCATTGCACACTATGTGCTGAACCATTTTGTTCATTAATATGCATGTGTGACAAAGAGAAAGATGTGTTTATTGGTAATTCTAACTAAACTCCTGGAATTAACTCAGTCCATTATGACTTTCACTGGAGAATCACACCTGGGCTTTCTGCCAGCAATAGCTGATATTTGCAATACCGAACAGACAATGCCAGGTTTTACACATCATCACAGGCTTTTGACCCAAATGAAAAGGAACAAACAAGAGCTCCTGGTTTTCAAAAGGCTGAGTCATCTAATATCCATAATTTCAACATTGAAAAATAACATGACGCTTGTCAGATGCTCCCAGTCCTTTGAAAGGTTAAAGCGGCTATCTGGAGCACTAATTCAGCTTGTGTGTCACAGGGAAGGGTAGTTAGTGGCTTTGCAGCACCGAGCCATCTGTTATTTCAAGGGGGTAATTTGCTCCTTAAATCTGAATGCACTGTGGTTTCTGTTAGAGGTAACGTGTCATGGGATGCTCTGATGCTTTCGAGGTTGAGTAGATTTTCTACTTGACCTCATCTAAACCACAAATCAATTTTCTAGCTCAACCTTGTGATATCTCCTGGTCCTGACACTGGGGACACGCCCTCTCCCCCACCCACCCCCACCGCCAGGGAGCAGGGGGAAAGGGAAGCCCCCCTCCCAGGCTTTGCAAAGGACCTCCCCTGAAGCAGCACCAGTGTGCAGGGCAGGAAGGGACCCCTGAGGCAGAGCTAAGCTCTGGGTCCTGGGTCTGATGAGTGTTTGTCAAGAACAAGTCCCTTAAACTCTTTAAGAGTTTATCTTTTAAAACTTAAAAATAAGAGGGCTGAAAATGATCTTTAATATCCTTTCCAGTCAATAAAATTCTCTAGTAATTGCACAGGGAAGCATTTTATAAATGTAAAGATGACATGATGGAACTTTTTTTTAACTAGCACTAATTTTGAAGTGATATCTTTTCGGGGTGGAAGGTTTTTAGAAGTGAAGGCATATTTTCTTGGATTTGTGTGCCCTTCCACTCTGCACCTTGCATCGAACCCCGTGGCTTTACAGAAACCATTGGAAGCCTCCTTGCACCCCTTTGGAGACCGCTGGACCCAGCGTTTCCCAAGCAGCTGTCAGTCATGCCTGCCCTTCAATCAGGGGCAGGTATCATCTTGAAACTGTTTTAATCCTGCCTTTTCTGGAACCTTCCCCGAGCCATTTCCCTCGTGTATGACTTCTTTGCGTGGTCTGAATTTAGGATGTTTCTATTTTTCTTCCTTAAATGGCTGTTGCAATTTGAGTGAACCTTTTCACATCACCTGGTTTTCACACAAAACCAAACAAAAGGAGAAATCTGAAGCATACTGTGATGAAGGTTCCCAGTGGAGTTGCTTATTGCGCTGGTTGAAGATACTGTAAGAAGTGAAGGGTTCTGTGCCATACTTACATACATTACTATGGAAAATATCAATATTATGTTTGAAACTATAAAGTAAAAATGTCTTTCTGAAAATATTTTTTGAGCTCTAGGGTAAAGTTGATCAAGCAATAGATATTATGAGGACCACTGTCAGTTTTGTTAGAGTTAAATACATTGTATTCTTAACGTGCTTTGCCTTTAAATTTTACTTTGTTTATTGTGCTGAGCACTCATTATAGATCTTTTACTAAGGTTAATTTTATTTACTCTCATTTTATTTTTTTATAACCTCTTTTTCCTCTCCTGTCTACCTGATGATTTTTGAATTGTTTGTCTGTATATAGCTATAGACATAGATGCTACTGGCTTAGATGCAGAAGAAAATGATATTCCAGCAAACCACCGCTCCCCTAAACCCAGTGCAAACAGTGTAACGTCACCCCACTCCAAAGAGAAAAGAATGCCCTTCTTTAAGAAGGTAACATTAACTTCCAAGCTCCCATCTGTCCGCCTGCTCAACTGCACTGCGTCACATTCTAGTCCTGTTGACTGTCTGCGTCCTTTGATAAGCCAATAACATGCATGCTCTGTTATTCTTTGTTTCTTTTCCATGCTGCTGTAGCTAAGCAGAAGCAGAAATCGGTAAGTCTACATTGACATAAGCTGTGTTTATCCTGCCACTGGCATCATTAGCATTCAATCCCGCAGTCGTATGAAATACAATTATTTCTGTCCGGAGAAAAGAGCCTACAAAACAGCTAATTGAGTCCGTGCATTGCAACCCGACTAAATTCAGTGAGTGACCTGTGAAACACCATTACAGCACTTATCCTTTTTGATGGAATAATATCTACCACCATGTTTACACATTTAAGGATGTCAAACACTGACAACACTATTGGATGCACCTCTCTTGTGCATGCTTATTCTGTCTTAGTCTCTTTCTTTTTTTCTCAATTTAACTTATAATCAAGCATTTTAAGACCAATATTAGATTCTGATTTATGATATCCAGATACATAGCTTGTACTAAAAAAAATTATTCAAGTCTTAATTTAGTCAGTATTTAAACTTCTAATCCATTAGGTGCAAAATCTGCAGATGAACAAGACCAGTGGAAAACTGCAGGCTTGTTTTGGCGGTTTACTGTGAGTTTTTCCTATTGTCATATATAAATATTCTCCCGATGTTCATGCCTCCTCCATCGGTCTGATTCAGCATCTCATCTGCTGGACAATAGGGCCGTGGCCATGCTCAGAACCTTTGCCATTGGCCAGCCAAGATACTACACAGTGATGCTCCTCATCCCCTGACCGAAAACTAGGAAGCCCTGAGCCCTCTTTCCTCCAGACAAAGTCTGTTCCTTTCAGCACATTTTGTAGCTTCAAAGTGCTATTTTTTAAGGAGGTCTCCCCAGCTATTTCCATTTCTTCCCTTCTTTTGTACACCACTTTCCGCAGCCTACTCTGCTGTCTCTATTGTCATACTTTCTAATGTCACCATGTCCTACACAACCACGGTATATCATGACACATAGATGTTGAGGAAGACCTACTCTGCTCTGCACTCTCTACATCCTGAACTCTTTTCCTCTGCACACAGTATTTTGCTCTGTGGCGGAACTCTAAACTCATCAATGAGGTGTCAGATACTGAACTGTGAAGTTGTTTTTTAAATAAATTATGGTCTTGTTAAGACCTAAGCACTCCAGGCTAAAATTAAAACACCTGGATTTTTTTTGTGTTAAAACAGAAACCCCAGCCCATTTCTTGTGGTCCTATCTTCTTGTCACAGCAAAAGTGACAGACAGTGCAAAATCCTAGAAAGTCAATATTGCTGAGGTGCTCTGGGCTTTAATGAACAGTGACATGAACTAAAACCATGGTAGTCCAGATAAGATTTTTGAGCTTTCCTTATTCTGAAATTCCAAAACTTTAAAAATGTTTATCACAATTTTTCCACTGAAGAATTTGAACAACATAAGGTGAACAGGAAAGGGTAGGTAAAAATGATGATGTCATGATTACCAAGTACCAATATTCCATCAAATAAGGTAATTTCTGTAGCTACCTTATTGATTAAGAAGCTGACTGATTGCCAGCATTGGGTAACCCTTTGCTAGCTGGCAATCACAGGTTGAAGGAAACGAAGACCTATCAAATAATGGGCCACTTAACACTTAATGACTTGAAATAAAATTTCTTGGTAGCTGTTACTAAAATGTATGCAATTTTTATTTCTAATTACACTGGTGGAAAATGAATTCTCATTCTGCATAGTTATAAAGACTTGGCTTCTAAACATTTTCAGAATGATCCCAGGTGGTATAACTGTAATAATTTAAAAAATATGCTTATGATGCCTTCGGCACTGGTATTCATTCTTCTTATGTTATTGATTATGTGGTCAACTTAGAGTGCAGAGTTCAAAACAGGAAACAGCCTGAGAGTCAGTGATGATAGTGTTCTCCATGTTTTAGGCTGCTTTTAGACTGGTGCTTGTGTGGCATTTGTGCTGTCATTGTATTATGTTTGTCTTGTTCTATTTCTGTTTAAAAATGTATTCTACCTTTATTATGGCTTTTAAAACTAATCTTGAGTACTAGGCAAAATTTTAAGCAGTAAAATTTAACAGCACAATCACAGTAATATTTCCTCCCCTTTAGAGTATATTTAACTATGGCACTAGCGAAATCTCAGTTGAAAGCTTTGGAATTGGAAATGGTTTTTAATTTCCCTCTTAAGCAAGTTAAATTTGATCAAATTCAGAAAGTTTGCAGTGAGCAATATTAAGCAGCAATAAGATGTTCTGGAGCAATAGGCTGATGCAAAAATTATCACATTTGCACACCACTTTATCAAATTCTTAAAATTTAAAGAATATTTTTCTGTTGGTCTGTGTGACTAAAATAAATTATTAATTTTTTTCAGATGCTCTTTAATGCAGAAGGATTCATATCACAGTGATTTGTTTACTTCAGGATATCTCTCTTCTGCATTAAAAGATGTCATTTTGGAAATCAGTGTGTGACATTTTTACTATCAAAATAGCTATTTTTGATATAATCAAATGAGTGGTTACCTAATGATTTGAAAAATTTTGATTTTGATTTATTTTGTTTTAAGCAGTTAAGCTGAAAAGGTTTGAAGTTTTAGAAATTGCTACAAAATTTAGCTCCTCCCCCTGAGGGAAGCCATGGATTAGTTATGTAACAGAAACAATACTCGGTGCTCCTGAGAATAAGTGACTTTTTGAGGCCATGGACGCAGGCTCGGTTATCCCACATTGTCCACCATTCCTCTGAGACACATAAACCTTTTTTTTAGATACCAAAAATCCAACAATATCAGCCACTAAACTGTGGATAGGAATCCAAATTACTGTTTACTGAAACAAGCATACCTGCTAAGTTAAACTCTTACAGTAAAATGGGATTTTTCAAGTATTTGGTAATGAGTTACAGTGTTTTGAAGTTAGGTTTTATCCAGGTAAGACAAACACCTAAGACACAAAGGTAATGAAACCTTTCTTTTCTCTGTACTTAACCATGTTAGGTCTGCAAATGTGGCTCTTCAGAAAACTCCAGTGCATCTGAAAAGCAATCTTAACTTCCAGTCAAGCCTAAAGCACCTATTCTGCATGAGGCATGTTTCTATCTGTTCTACCAACTAGTTCTCATTCAAAAGCAGCACCTTCTGCTTTAGGAATTCATCTGTTAGTAGCATTTCTTAAGGAGAGAGAAAAACTGTAGATAATTCAATAACCAGAAAACTTTAGGAAAACAAACCCACCAGTCTTTGACTGGGTTTATTTAGAATAGAGGCGAGTTAATAAAATAATTTAAAAAATGAAATGTCTGGAAAGCCAGTGCCTCGTATTACAGAGTTTGGAAAGAACAGGTTTTACGTAAAATACTTATGTTCCCCCTGCCTGTTAACCATCTGATGTCCTCTCCTTTCTCTGCAGACAGAGCACACGCCTCCCTATGATGTGGTACCTTCCATGCGCCCAGTGGTCTTGGTGGGCCCTTCCTTGAAGGGGTACGAGGTAGGTAGCTGCTGTCTGGAGCACACCTGACCTTTGTGTGCTGAACTGCTTTGTGACCCCACCTCCCTCTCCTGACTCTTGAATTTATAACTTAAAGAGCTACCACAAAGTGTGTGCTTCAAGCTATGGTGTACATTGCTTCCTTTTGTGTCCTGTTTTATTTTCTTGGCTGTTGCTCTGGAGTTTTCTGCTAGCGATAGCTTACTCAGCCTGACAGAACCAGTATCAGATGGAGAGTGACTGGAACCACTGTGGTGTCATGTATTGTAATTAAAACATCAAGATAAATTCAGGGAACTTTGACTTTTGAATTGTCATTGGATCAGAACTCAGAACAGAAACATTTGATCTCACATGCTACTTTTTCCAAATGGGAAGTCTGGGTTTTCAGAAATTCTTAAGAAGAGTAAAATCATTTTATTGTAATAGTAATATTTTTATTGTCTCCTAACTTACTGCTTCCTCAATTGCAGGTCACAGATATGATGCAAAAAGCATTGTTTGATTTTTTAAAACACAGATTTGAAGGGCGGTGAGTATTTCAGAATCTTGAAAATGATAAAATCTAGTGGGACAGGCATGTGATTCCAAGAGAACTACCCTCTGAAGTCTGTGGGGTGACAGGAAATAAGTTTGTCCAGTTCAATCAGATGCCATAAATATTTGTCATATTTGTTCTGCACATCCTCAAACCTGGATATTCCATCTCATTGTTTTTACATCTACATCTAGAGGCTGAACTTGGCCAAATGCTTTCTGAGTAGTCTCGCCCCAAATTCATGGTCATCATCAGCTGGCCCTCATCGCCGCCCAGAGTCATGCTAAACATCCCTCTTCCATTTACTTTTCTATTCTTCTAACATTCATGCCAGCTCCTCTCACCTCAAACCTCTAACATCTCCTGATCATCTCGCTGTCCCCATGAATTTGCTTCCTATTTTGTTGAGAAAATAGAAACAGAGAACTTCCAAGAGTTCCCCTCACCACACATATTCCCACTTGCATTTTTGCCAGTGTACTCTGCTTTTCTTTTATTACTATTAACAGTGGTCAAACCCACCAACTTGGATGCTAGGCCCCATCCTCCATCCCAACCCCAATAGCCGTAACAACCCTTTCCTCTCTCCTCAATATCATAAGCATATACAATGTAGTTATTTGTTCCTTCAACAAAAAAAAGTTGATCTCATTTTCCCTCTAGCTGTCTCATTTTTCTCCTTTTCTTTAAACAAAACTCCTTGAACAAGTTACGTGTCCATCACTCAACCAAAACTAGTCATGTCAGTGACCCTTAATTCCCAAGTGAATCTGCAGTCCTCCTCTTAATTGACGTGGTGGAACACACCATCTTCTTATAAATTCTTTGTTTGGTTTCTGGAAACACACACACACACACACACTCACTCACTCACTCACTTTCTCATTATTGGTTGATTTCTGTATGCGCCCTGACCAGGGATTGAAACTGCAACGTTGGTGTATTGGGATGATGCTCTAACCAACTTGAGCTACCCAGCCAGGGCTGAAAAATGCAGAGATGTTGAAGCCACTCACTGTCTTTGCCTAAAAGGAGCCCATGTGTAAACCATAAATTAAAACCTCAAGCAGTAAAATATAAAGTAAATGAAAAGGCAGGTTAGCAGATGTGTGTCCAAGGTATAGGAAGTATAAACAGAGGAAGGGTTAATACTGATTTAGGGATGTCAATATCCAGGAAGGGTTTTTTAATGGAACCTATGATTTCACCACCAAGTGAATTAGGAAGCAAAGGGGCATGTCCACCAGAGGGTGTAAAATGTATGACAACATTAAGATGTGACACAGCATATATGAGAGACAAGTTACTTAACATTCCTCAAGTCAAGTGTGTGCAGAGAGTGACTGGTAACAAGGCCGGGGCCATGTCTGCTGTATCATGTTAATCATCTTGGACTTACTCCTTTTCCTCGCCTCTTCTCTCCCTTCAATTTGCTTGTATAAATCCTTATTGAGCATATTCTCTGTGCCAGGCATTATGAGGAGAAAAGCAGATAGGACCTTACTTACAGTCTATTGAAAGGCAGCCTTGAATCAGATAACCATTGGGTATCATAATAAAGGTTAAGCCAGCTTCTGATAGTCTAAAATGGAAACTTCAAAATACAGGGCTGGTGAGTATTTCTTCATTGTTACTAAGGTAAATGTGGTGCCTTTCTTCTCCACATTCCTTTTCTTCTTCTATCCTAAAAATACAAGTACAATAGATGGTATCTGTACTGTTCCTTTAGATTTCTTAATATAGTACTTTGTTCCTTGACCACTCCTGCTTCTGCAACCATTTCTAATTTACATTGACTTTGGAAGGGAGGCAAGGACAGAGGAAGAAACTTTTATAGGAAGATAAGTACGGTTAGTAATCAAGCAAAGGACTGAAAGAGACAGAAAAGGAAAACACAGTTCAAGATATAAAAAGACCTTATGATCAAAGTCTACCTAACCAAATGCTCCTAATTAGACATTTTTGTTTTCCATTGCTTTATGAAATATATTCTATTTTGGGCCAGGAAACACAGCTTCATCCTCGGGCCTTTGGCTTGGTTCCAGGCTCTCAGGCCAAGTATAAAAGACATACCTCTAATTGGGCCATTTAGCTTTCACTTCTTTATTCTTGGCTCTGTCATTTATCACAATTTGGAACTGTCCCATGAGTGTGCACACCCAAAAAATTCTGCTAGACAAGGCACCACACTCTCCATGACAGAGGTAACCTTCTGCCCTTTCCGAAATGCCAAAGATGGGGAAACAAGATGGAATTTCCTGACTCCCTACTTTGGTTTAAACCTGAGTACATTTTTATTTGGAAGGTAGATTCCAACCATAGGGTGTACCTTGGACCCATGTTATAAAGTATCAGCCATTCAGACTAGTTTCTTTTAAGAAATGCATAAACAAAATATCTGCATGTTGTATCAGTCTTTTGTTTCTGGCCAGAAGTAATTACATGTGGCTTTATTAATGGACCCGCCTTGACTCATGTTGACTCATAGAGCTGGAGTTCAACTTTCTAGGCCTGTGACCACAATGAAAGATCCTCCAAGGAAGTAATAGAGTCTATAAGGCAGAAGGCAAAAAGTCATAGAAATTTTAACTAATTTTTTTTTTTTTTTTTTTTTTTTTTTTTACTCATGGCAAGACCTTCAGAATATCTGAGTCATTAAATGTCTTTGCTTTTGGCAAGCCAAGATAACAACAGAGGGTGGAAAGTCAGCAAAAGCATCGGGGAAAAAGTAAATTACTCATGAATTATCTATTAAATAAATAAATTTATCCAAAATACATAAGAACTCAAGCAATTTAACAAAAGTAAGATAATCCAATTAAAAATGGGCAAAGGTACCTTTGACCTCCAGCCTTGACCATCATGGGCCTTCACTCATGTATAGGTAGTGTCCGCACCCTTGGAGTCATGCTGACAAGCAGCTGCGACACGAGGGTCACGGGGACAATTCTGGCTTCAACTACATTATATTGACATAGAAGCTTTCCTAGGCAGATGGCCATTCCATTTTGTTTTTAACAAAATGTTTGTGTTATTGCACAATTCCCTGCCCCTTGTGTGGGGCAGGAGGCTGGATGTTGGCACTTGAGGGCTTGAAGGCCTTGTCACTGACTTGCCTTTTATGTCACATTAGCTTCCATGGTTATCTTCAAGTTTAACTTTGAACGAATTGTCATGTTAAAAGATAAAAAAAGCAAACAAAAATGGGCAAAGGACCTAATAAATAGACACTTCACTAAAGTGAGCATTTAAAAAAATGCTCAGTCACTGATCATCAAACAGATGCAAATTAAAACCACAATGAGGTATCACCTCACATCTGTCAGAATGGCTACCATTAACAAATCAACAAGTGCTGTTGAGGATGTGGAGAAAAGGGTATCCTCATGCACTTACAATGGGAATGCAGACTATGCAGACATTATGGAAAACAGTATGGAGTTTCCTCAAAAATTAAATATGTAACTGCCATTTGACCCAGTAATCCCACTTCTAGGAATGTATTCTAAGAAACCCAAAACATGAATCAGAAAAAAATGTATGCACACCTTTATTTATAGCAGTGCAATTTACAATAGCTAAAATCTGGATATAGTCCTGGTACCCATCAGTAGATGAGTGGAAAAAATGCTGTGGTATGTTTACACCATGGAATACTATGTAGCAGTAAAAAAAAGGGTCCCTTACCCTCTGAGACATCATGGAAGAACTTGGGAGAGCATTATGCTAAGTGAAATAAGCCAGTCAGAGAAAGACAGGTATCACATGATCTCACTCATATGTAGAATCTAATGAGCAAAATAAATATTGAACCAAATAGATTCAGAGAGATTGAAGCATGGAATAGACTGATGAATCTCAGAGGGAAGGCAGGGATGGGTGAGTGGATAGAAGGGAAGAGATCAACCAAAGAACTTATATGCATGTATGCATAACCCATGGACAGGGACAATAGGTGGTGAAGGCCTGGGGTGAGAGGGTGGAGGCAGGCTAGAAGGAGTCAGTGATGGGGCAGGGGAGGGAGAATATCAGTAATACTTTTAAACCATAATGATTTTTTTAATAAATATATTTTTTAATTAAAACCCAAGAGGGAGAAAATATGAAACAAAGTATTGGTGATGAAAAGATTCTAAATAAGAATTCTTTTCTGTCCTTAAACCTACTTGAATTCATTTCCTGCAGCCCTGGGAGTTGTCAGAAACAGGACCTTAGTGTTAAAACAGCACTGAAGTGCCCCAGGGCAAAGAAGAGATGGCAAACCATTCTCCTTTCTTTGTGTGCAACAGAGTAGCCCACTTACATTGGATGACCCTAATCACCTGTGTCAAGTAAACAAAACAATTTCCCAACTCACCTGGTAGGACAAGGACAGGTAAATTAGCAAGGGAATTGGAGACAAGGAGGAAGGCTACTATTAGTGATGAGTTCAGTTCTTGCAGTGTTTTGAAAATGTCAGCTCTTGCCACTGAAGTGTCTAGAATTCGTACTGCATTGCTGTCGGGATATGTACATGTTGAAACTGGTACGAAAGGATCTTAATCAAAAATCAATAATCCTGGGAAACATATCACTTTATTTGGTGGAAAATTTACTTGGATGTGAGATAACTCCTTCTAAACCAGTGGCTGTCTACCTTGGTTGCATATTAGTATCACCTACAGTGTTTTAGAAATGAAATAAAAAACAAGGGTTTATATTCCAACCATGATTAATTGAAACCAAATCTCTAGGGCGGGATCTAATGTAACTTTAAATGCTTATATGGCAATTTTGATGTACCAGAAGGGTTGAAAACCACTCCTCTAAACTGAATTGTTCCCAGAGTTTTGCCCTTATGACTTTCAAGGTCTTTTTTCTGGGTGGAAATTCAAGTAATGACAATTCTCCAAACATAAATTAAGGAGTTGAAATAGTGAGGTGGCTTGTCTCACGCAGTTTACACAACTTGTCACCTAAGCAGGTCAGTGGATGCTGGACTGGACAACACCATGTGCAGAAAGGAAAATGTATGGGGACAAAGGGAGCAATGTGTTGTTACAGAAAACCCTATCCTTCTGCTGAATGGGTTCAGGTTTGAGACACTCCTGTCTTATCACCATTGTAATCCCAGGATAGTACCCAAGCATGGCAGCCTCTTTAGAGACACAGGACCCAGATTCTGGTTACCAGCAGTGCTTGGGTCCTCCTCAGCTGCACTAGTACATGCCTGGCACCTCAGGGGCTTACTCTACCTTCTGCTTAGAAGATCCTGCCCACAGCATCCACAGGGCTCCGTGGTTCCCAGAGGTGGGATAGAGGCAGCATTGACTATGGAAGGGTAGCACAGGGGAACCTGGGGAGAAATGGAATTATTCTGCATCATGAAAGTGATAGTAGATATGAAACTCCAGGAATTGGTCCCAACTCATAAAGGATCGACTTTATGACATATAGATACATTTTTTGCAAAATTCAGTAATCCCTTTCCATGTTGTCCCAAATGCATTGCTATCCCAATGGCAACCAATGTTAACTGCATTAACTATTTTTTGGTATTTACTCCTTGCCTCTCAATAACATACTTAATTTGCTACTTGAGTTTTCAGTCTTAATCATTACCCATTGACTACCCCATGAAGAATATGTAGCTTGCATACACAGTCCTTCTCTTTCTCACACATACCTGCATACACATCTCATCCTCTAGTCTCTCAATAGTTAAGCCAGTATTTTTGGCTGGCTCCATGTTTAGTATGTATTGTAGCCATGTAAATAATACATCAATGGGCTATGTCATGCACTGTGATTGCTCTTTCATGTGTGTTTGTGGTACTCTGAGGTAAATCATTTTACCTTTTATACTTGTTTAATTTTCTATATAGTTGACACTAATTCAGCTCCAGATTCTCCCCCAGCTGTTGGAATCTCCTCACAGTAGATTCAGATGCACCTGGTGGTCTCTCACCTTTGTCCTTTGGAATCTTTCTGGGAGCGCTGTGGGCTGTTACCATCTAGATGGATGCCCTCTATATTGGTGTACATTCGTCATTCTGGGACATCCTTTGTCACTATCTTTGGGATTGCTGTCACCTTAATTTTGGAGCCCTTTCTCCTAGATACCTTGGTCTCTTTCAGGGTTTACCTTGTCATTTCGTTCAACAACATCCTCTAATAGTTTCCCTAGAAAGAGTACATAAAAACTTTCTTAGAGACCTGAAAGTTTAAAAATATCTTTTGTCCTGGCTAGTGTGCCTAAGTTGGATGGGCAAAAAGGTTGCCGGTTCAATCCCTGGTCAGGGCATATGCCCATCTTAAGGGCTCTATCGCTGGTCAGGGTGTGCAGGAGGCAACTGATGGATATCTCACTCTCACAGTGATGTTTCTCTCTCTCTCTCCCCCTTCCTTTTGGGGGAAAAAAAAACCACAATAAAATATTTTTTAAATATAAAATGTTGTCAATCCACCGTTCCATTTAATTGATAGTTAAAATGGTCATGGGATGCAGATTAGAATAATTTCCCCTCAGAATTTTTAAAGCATTTTGCTCCATGGGACCTGTTTTTTCCTCTGGAAATTTTGCTTTGTCCCCAGTGTCATGAAGTTTATGTAGACATGCCATCGACCTTTGTGCTGGACCCTTTGGATTTGGAAAAGTCAGACTCTTAATTCTGGATTTAAAATTTTTATTTTTATTTTTTTTAGTTTCCTGTTGTCTGTTTTTGTTATTCTCTTTTTTTGTGGACATCTTATTATTTGGAAGTTGAACCTTCTAGATCACTCTCTAATTTTCATATCTTTTTCTATTTTCCATCTTTATCACTTCAGTTTTAGAAGATATCCTTAACTTTATCTTCTAGCTCTTTTGTTTTTGTTTTTCTTTTTATTTATTAAGGTATTACATATGTATCCTTATCCCCACCTTGCCCCCCAGCCCCCTACTCATATCCTTCCTGGTGTCTGTGTCCATTAGTTAGGCCCATATGCATGCATACAAGTCCTTTGGTTGATCTCCCCCTTACTCCCACCCTTCTCTATCTTCCCTCTGAGGTTTGATGGTCTGATTGATGCTTCTCTGTCTCTATTTTTATTCATCAGTTTGTGGTGTTCATTATATTCCACAAGTGAGTGAGATCATGTGATATTTATCTTTCTCTGACTGACATCTCATTTAGCACAGTGGTCGGCAAACTCATTAGTCAACAGAGCCAAATATCAACAGTACAATGATTGAAATTTCTTTTGAGAGCCAAATTTTTTAAACTTAAACTTCTTCTAACACCACTTCTTCAAAATAGACTCGCCCAGGCCATGGTATTTGTGGAAGAGCCACACTCAAGGGGCCAAAGAGCCGCATGTGGCTCACGAGCCGCAGTTTGCCGACCATGGGCTTAGCATAATGCTCTCCTGTTCCATCCATGCTGTTGCAAATGGTAAGAATTCCTTATTTTTTACCACAGCATAGTATTCCACTGTGTAGATATAACACAGTTTTTTAATGCACTCATCTGCTGATGGGCACTTAGGCTGTTTCCAAATCTTAGCTATGGTAAATTGTCCCGCTATGAACATAGGGGTGCATATAGCCTTTCTGTTTGGTGTTTCTATTTTGGGGGTATATATTCCTAGAAGTGGGATGACTGGGTCAAATGTGAGTTCCATTTTTAGTTTTTGGAGGAAACTCTATACTGTTCTCCATAGTGATTGTACCAGTCTGCATTCCCACCAGCAGTGTATGAGGGTTCCTTTTTCTCCTCATCCTGCCAGCACTTGTCATTTGTTGATGATAGCCTTTCTGTATATAGAAACAAAAATTGAAAAGAAAAGCTAGTCAGAATAGCTAGCTCTTGTTTTGAATTTTTGTTTCTATTGTTAGATATTTTATTTCCAAAATCTCTTTCTTTTTTGAAATAGGTATTTGTCTTAGTATATAGTTATGCTCATTTCTTAGCTTCCAACTTTTAATGTTAATAGTTTTGTTTGTTTGTTTGTTTTGGTTTCTCATGTGAGGGGTTTACCAAAGAATGCCCAGTGAATATTGCTGTGCTCAGATTTAAGAATGGGACTTGAAATAATCAACTAGAAATTGTCCCATAGGTGGAGCTTGTCAACTTCGTTTCCTTGTAAGACAACCTCACTGGACATTCTATGTAGAAAACCACCAATGTCATTATCTTTGGGTCTTTCCTCTTTGGAGGTCACATTTCCCAGAGGAAAATCTTCCCTTTAGAAAACTTTCTTTTCCAAATAATATCTCTTCTCAACTCTGACTAGGGTCCCCTCAGAGACCCTCTGTTTCATTGCCTATAGAGGCTAAACCAACACATATGGGAAGGATGGTCACCTAGTGACTTGATGTAGCAGACAGGAGGTGGAGGGCTCTAACTCTGAAACACTTCTAACCAAACTCCTGTTTCTAGTCTCCCTTTCAGCTTCTTCAAAGTATTCTGACTCCTACTTTTTCCCACACCTGTTCCTTCTGCTGGCTTGTATATTCAGCAGTCTCCAATCTAAGTAATTTGCACCCTCTAGCTTTCAAATTTTGTTGTTCTCATTCCTACCCTAACCAAAATGACCCCTCCCCCCAACTACTGTCACAACAGCCTCTGTGTCCTCTTCACAACAGTCATCTTAATTTGCAATTACTTTATTAATTTATTTTCTTTTTTATTGCTGATTTCTGCCACTAGACTCAGCTCTCTGAGGAAAGACCATGTTAATCTTATTCTTACTCATTTTCATGCCAATCACAGCACCCTACTTACGGGAGGGCCTATAATACAAGGGCTGAATATGGCTCAAATCCCAGCTTCGTCATTTTTAGTTAATATGAAAGAAAAACTACGTATGGGGCATTTTCTTAATCAAAAAGAGTGGTATGACAATAAACCTCATTGCTAGAGGTTTTGGGATAATTTAATGAGATAGTCTCAGTAATGAGATAATGCTTAGTACATGTCTGGCACTTGGTAAAGAACCAATAAATGCTAAGTTAAGTGGTACAGGATAAAAATAATGACTGAGCAAGTACCCTAACTTTTCTTGTTTGAAAATATGACCATAATATATATATTACATACTTAGATGAGTTTGAGGCATGGATTTCTGTCCCTTTTTATTCAATTCATAATCTCAGGGTCTTATGTTACTTTTTTCCCAACAGGATATCCATCACAAGGGTCACCGCTGACATCTCGCTGGCCAAACGCTCAGTGTTAAATAACCCCAGTAAGCACGCAATAATAGAAAGGTCCAATACAAGGTCAAGCTTAGGTAAGTGTGCGCTGCTTATGAACTTAAGCTATTTCAACACATCTCTCTGAGGCTGCCAACGAGATCTAACAAGATGGTAATTCCATGTGTCATAGAGCCAAGAAGAAAGAGACACGTGCTGCCAGGAACTAGTGCTGCAGTCACAGTGATTTCATGGCATGAGGCATTTGTTATGATAGTTGTGAGTTAAAAATCTCACAGGCTGTCAGCACAAATGTTTTGTTGTGATTGTTTTCACTTCTGTGAGCTTCAATGTCTATAGATTCAAAAAATTCCTGGCTTTGCATGATAGGGTTTAGCCAGAAAAAAACAGAGAAGGATGAAAAGAGGTTTTAAACAATAGGTTTTACTTTGGTTGAGTGAATGGCTTTTAGAAGAGAGAGAGGGGCCAGTAGTTCAGTAAGTTAAAGCATCATCCCAATATGCCAAGGTTGCAATTCCTGGTCAGGGCACAAAAAAGAATTAAACAATGAATGTATCAATAAGATCAGTAAATGAAATAACAAATTGACCTCCCTCTCCTCTTTACCCTCCCTTCCCCTTTTTCTTTTCACCCTCCTTCTCTCTAAAATCAAATTTTTAAAAAGTGGTTTTTTAAATCTCTATATATAAAAGCCTAAGCAACCATAATGACCAGTTGACCAGTTGCTATAATGCACACTGACCACCAGGGGGCAGACACTCAATGCAGGAGTTACCCCCTGGTGGTCAGTGAGCTCCCACAGCCAACCTCCCACAGCCCCTCCCCGCAGCTGCCCAGCCCCCAACGGCCCCTGGTGCTAAGCCATTTGTAGAGACCTGCTTCTGGGTCACAGTTTCCTACATAGCAGAGCAGCTCCCTCACTGTGATATACTGAAAGTCAGCCATTGACACAAGGGTTTGGCTGGCTTCTGTCCTCTCCCTTCCCCAGGGGCCAGGAGCCGGCCATCGCCACAATGGCAACACGTCAGCAAGGGAAGGAAGGGAAGGAGGTGGGGGGAGGGAGCAGGAAACTGTGCGATGGCAAAGTGCCTATGATGGCATCTGCATCGGGCATTTGTTCCTTCCACACCCAGCCTAGCAACTGTCACCTCCTCTCCCGATCCTGCCAGAGCCTTTGGGCCCTGGGCTGGGACAGGGAACTGGGAGTGGGTGACAGCGGTTGCAGCCTCTTTCCCAGGAGGAGCTGAGGGCCCACTCCCTCCTTGGGGCCAGTGACCAAGCTCCCCTGGCTTACCTCACACTCTCCCCCATGCACAAATTCGTGCACCAGGCCTCTAGTAAATAAATAAAGAGAGGTGGGAAATGACACCAGAGATAGGCACAAGGAGATATTTGGAAGTTTGGATCTTATCCTTAAAACATTACAGAGCCATGTAGATTTTAACAAAACTGGATTACCAACCACATGCTGGACATTATGCTATGTGTCAGGGACATTAAAGTGAAGGACACTAAGTCCTAACTCTCATAGAGCTCTTGTTTCACAGGGAAGACATGGCAAAGCTAAAAGATGTTGATGTAGACAGATATAATCAGTCAATGGATGATGAGTCCCAGAAGAAGCAATCCAAGTGACAGAGGAGGAAGGTGTGATTTTATATAAGGAGTGATATTTTGGCAGGAGGATTTATGTTGTGAATTCTGTAGCCTTGCAAGGAAAGAGTATTCTGGGTAGAGGAAACTGCAAGTGCAAAGGCCCTGAGGCAGGAGCATGTCTGATGTGTTCATCATGTAGGACTTTGTAGGCCTTTTAATGTAGATGTAATAGGAAGCTGTGCATAAGCAGAAAAGTGTTTTAGAAGGATCGCTAACAGCATTATGGAAAAGACAATGGAACAGGGCAGTGGAAGTGAGGAGAAATTAGGATTCTGTGAAAGCAGCTTCAGAAATAGTGCACTCCGTGTAGAAATACAGATACATAATAAAGTTGATGCCTTACAAGAATCCCTGTATTAGCCGAATGGGGTGGGGCAAGACTTCGACAGAGCTGTCATTTAGGAGGGTGTTGTCATCATTCAAGTTAGAGAATGAGAGAGGCCTGAAGTAAGACAGTGGCAAAGGGAATAAGGAGAATGAAATAAATCTGGAGATCAGTCAGGATTTGCCAGTCTGTTGAATGGGTAAGATGAAAGAGAAAACTCCAGGATGGTTTTCAGCTTTTTGCTTCGAGAAACTGGGTGAGTGATGGTGTTATTCTGAGGATAAGGGGTTTAGGATGAGGGATATTTATTTAAGGGGTGGACTGGGGAGGGGATAAAGAAGGTGATGGCTATATTTGTAAACATGTCAAATTTGCAGTATTATGGAGCATCCACATACCAAGCAGGCAATTGTATATACAGACCTGGAATTGAACAGAGAGGGCGAGCTTAAGATGCAATTGAGTCTCAATATTCATGGTAGTTATGTCCCCACAAACACTAAATTAGAGAATACTGAGCAGATAACAGAGGAAAGAGTGAACTTCTAAAACTCAAATTATCTTAATCGTCTGTCTTAAGAAAAGAGAAAACAAATAATATATAGATAATGAAGAGTTGATAACAGGCTATAAAATTAGGCTTGCAAGTAAATGTGTAATTTATGGGACTGGTTGATCTTATGAATCTCATGTTTTGACTATCCATTACCATAGTACCTGTGTTGTCTTGTGAAATCAGCACACTCATTCCATTACATCATTCTGATGGCCCAGCTATATAGGAATATCTCTACCCAAAGAAAGTACTTCACTTCATCTAAATATATTTTGGCAGTCAACTTCATTATTCACATTTTTTAAGATTTATTTAATTACTTTTTTTCTACAACAGCAGCTTTTACCTAGACTAATTTTACAAAATCATCTCATCGCCTTATTGAGTTGACTCACTCCTTCAACATACTTTTTTCAGTGCCAACTAGGTACCAGGTACTATACTGAGGGAAGACTTACAAGTAATTATGTTGTCCCCAGTCTTTGGTCAGTTCACAGCCTATTGTAAATGTTTTTCAATCACATCATTGAAATACAGTCAGATAAGTGTTAACAAAGGTAGATACAAAGCCATACTGACATTAGTATGTGTTATAGGCCAGGCACTGTAATAGGTGCTTTGCATTTGGTTTACTTAGTCCACATTTCCACTTTACAGAAATACTTAGACTCCAAGAAAGTAAGCATGTTACCTAAGGTTACACAGTTCTGTGAAGTGAGGAAGCCAAGTTTCTGCCCCAAGCCACGTTGGTGCCTGAGAGGGCACACAGAGGCAGAACTTACTGGCTTGGGGGAAGGTATCGATTCTTAGAGCTTTAAGACTTCCTCCTTTAAGCATCTGTCAAAGTTAGGATTTTATGTTTAGTGATTATAAAAATGGCCTTGAAATTATTGAATAACTGATACAAGGGCTGCCTCAAGGTCTTATTAATTCCTAACTGACCACTTAGATGTCCCCTAACACTAGCTACATGAAAGTAACAACCTCCTTCCTCTATAGTACTGTTTGATTACTGAAACAGTCTTGGACATGACAATTGTTCCTGAGTACTGTTTTTAGATATCAGGGACATAAAGTATCAACAACAAAAAATTGTTCATTTTTGTAGCACTAATTCTGTGTGTATAGGAGACTAGGATGTGGACAGATGAGTAATAGTGGCCTCATCTTTGCTGAATGTGCATTCTTGCACTAGTTAAAACAACTCTAAAGGACCTCTTTTAAGTTTCAGAAATGAATGTCAGATAAGTCTTTAAATTCTTTTTTTTTAAATAAATTCTGAGCATGATGTACTCTGTCAAAGAAAACCCCTTGTAGAAATACATTTTTTTTAAATATATTTTATTGATATTCCACAGACAGGAAGGGAGAGGGATAGAGAGTTAAAAACATCGATGAGAGAGAGAGACATTGATCAGCTGCCTCCTGCATGCCCCTACGGGGTTTGTGTCCGCAACCAAGGTACATGCCCTTGACTGGAATCGAACTTGGGACCTTTCAGTCCACAGGCCGACACTCTCCACTGAGCCAAACTGGTTTTGGCAATACATTTCTTTTTGAAGTCATCAGTTTTACTTGGACATTACAAATATTTTCTTCAAAATTTATTAGTCATTTTTCTTAAGGTTTATTTACTAATAATGTTGCATTGGGATTCTGAAAAGCCATTTTAAAATCTTTAAAAATACTGATTTTTCACCCGTAGCTTAAAGTGTCAATTTTGCATGTAAGAATACTAGAAAGATATATGTATAAATATATACACACAGACATATACATATGATACATATATTTATATCTTGACATATATTAATAAAACATATGAATATAATATAATGGATTGTTTTGTTTTATCAGTTATCTGGATTTTATTTAATGAACACATACTACATTTATAATCAATAAAAAAAGTAATTGTGCTCAAACCTTTGAACACATAAAGTTATTATTTTTTAATTGATTTCAGAGAGGAAGGGAGAGGGAGAGAGAGAGAAACATCAATGATGAGATAGAATCATAGATCAGCTGCCTACCACACACACCTTACTGGGGATCTAGCCCGCAACCCAGGCATGTGCCCTCATCAGAAATCTAATCCTGATCTCCTGGTTCAGAGGCCGGGCATGAAGTTATACTTAGAGTGTGAAATTCTGTGACTGTGTGAATAAGTTGTCATTAACAGCACATAATGAAAATCTTTGTGATCAAAATATTTTTTATTGCAATATAGCTGACCTATAACATTATATTAGTTTCAGGTTTACAAGATAAAGATTATATATATATGTTGTGAAAAGATCATGGTAAGAAGTCCAGTTACCATCCATCACCACACATCGTTACACATTTTTTTCTTGTGATGAAAACTTTTAAGATTTACTCTCTTAGGAACTTTCAAATATACATACAATATCATTAACTATAGTCACCATGCTATACATCACATCCCTAGATTTCTTTATTTTATAACTCGAAATTTGTGGCTTTAGATCTCCTTTACCTATTTTGCTCACCTCACACCCCATACCTCTGGCAACCATCAATTTGGTCTCTGAGTTTGGTGTTTTGGGTTTTTATTTTTATCATTTTGAGTTCCACAAATAGGTGAGATTTGTCACATATATAGTATTTGTTTTTCTCTGACTTATTTCACCAAGCACAATGCCTTTAAAATCTATCCATATTACAAATGGCAAGATTTCACTCATTGTTACGGCAAAATAAGATTAAATATAAAATATACACATATATCACATTTTCTTTACCCATTCCTCCATCAATGTACACTTACGTTATGTTATTTCCAAGTCTTGGCTGCAATGAACATGGTTAAGTTAGTGTTTTCCTTTCACTCAAATACCCACAAGTAAAACTGAAGGATCACATGATAGTTCTATTTTTAATTTTTTGAGGAACCTCCATACTGTTTTCTGTAGTGGCTGCACAAATTTACATTCCTAGCAACAGTACACAATGGTTCCTTTTCTTTACACTTGTTGACTTTTATTTATTTATTTGTAATATATTTTTATTGATTTCAGAACAGAAATGAGGAGAGAGAGAAACATCAAGATTAGAATCATTGATCGGCTGCCTCCTGTACGCCCCACACTGGGATTGAGCCCACAACCCAGATATATCCCCTGACCAGGAATCTAACCTAATAGTGATTTCCTGGTTAATAAGTCAATGCTCAACCACTGAGCCATGCCAGCCAAGTGATTTTTATTTTTTTAATCTTCACCCAAGAAATTTTTATTGATTTTGGAGAGAAAGGATGGGAGAGGGGAGAGGAAGAGAAAGAAACTCAATGTTAGAAAGAAACATTTATCAGTTGCTTCTGATACATGCTTTGACTGGAGATTGAACCCACAACCCGGGTATGTGACCTGACCAGGAATCAAATCTGAGACCCTTCAGTGCATGGGATGACACTCCAACCAAGTGAGCCATACCAGCCAGGGCAAAACTGGTTAACTTTTTTGTAATAGTTATTCTGACAGGTCTGAAATAACTTCTATGGTTTTGATTTGCATTTCCCTGATGATTAGTGATGTCAAATCACTTTTGACATCTAACGTATTTTTTGAAAAAATGTCTATTCAGAGTCTCTCTCCATTTTTAAATCAGATTTTTGTTATTCAGTTGTATGACTTCTTTTCTTGTTATATATATATATTTTAAATTTCTTTATTAAGGTATTACATGTATCTTTATTCCCCCCTTAGCACCCATCCCAACCACTCATGCACTCACCCCCCTTTTGTCTGTGTCCATTGGTTTAGGCCCATATGCATGCATACAAGTCCTTTGGTTGATGTCTCCTTCTTATCCCACCCTCCCCTACCTTCTCTTCAAGGTTTGATTATCTGATCGATGTTTCTCTGTCTCTGGAACTGTTTTTGTTCATCAGTTTATATTGTTCTTTATATTCCATAAATGAGTGAGATCATGTGATACTTATCTTTCTCTGACTGGCTTATTTCACTTAGCATAATCCTCTCCAGTTCCATCCATGCTGTTGCAAATAGTAGGAATCCGTTCTTTTTTAGCGCAGCATAGTATTCCATTGTGTAGATAAACTACAGCTTTTTAATCCATTCATCTGCTGATGGGCACCTTAGGCTGTTTCCAAATTTTAACTATGGTAAATTGTCCCGCTGTGAACATAGGAGTGCATATATCCTATTGATGTTCCTAGCTTCTTGGAATATATTCCTAGAAGTGGTATTACTGGGTCAAATGTGAGTTCCATTTTTAGTTTTTTGAGGAAACTCCAAACTGTTCTCCACAGTGGCTACACCAATCTGCATTCCCACCTGCAGTGCACCAAGGTTCCTTTTTCTCCGCATCCTCGTCAACATTTGTCATTTATTGATTTGTTGATGATAGCAATTCTGACAGGTGTGAGATGGTACCACATTGTTATTTTGATTTGCATTTCTTGGACAATTAGTAACTTTGAGCTTGTTTTCATATGTCTCTTGGCATTCCTTCTGTCATCTTTCGAAAAGTCTCTATTTAGGTCCATTGCCCATTTCTTGATTGGATTGTTTATCTTTTGTTGAGTTGCATAAGTTCCCTGTAAATGTTGGATATTAAAACCTTATCAGTGATAACATTGGCAAATATGTTCTCCCATGTAGTGGTCTTTCTTGTTTTGTTGATGATTTCTTTTGCTGTGCAAAAGCTTTTTATTTTAATGTAGTCCCATTTCTTTATTTTCTCTTTAGCTTCCATTACCTTAGGAGCAGTATCAGTGAAGAAGTTCCTTCGGCATATGTCCGAGATTTTGCTGCCTGTGGATTCCTCTAGTATTTTTATGATTTCCCGTCTTATGTTTAAGTCCAGTATCCATTTTGAGTTTATTTTTGTGTATGATGTAAGTTGGTGGTCTAGTTTCATTTTTTTGCATGGATTTGTCTAATTTTCCAACACCATTTATTGAAGAGATTGTTTTGACTCCATTTTGTGCATGTTTTCTTTGTCAAATATTAATTGGGCATAGTGGTTTGGGTTGATTTTTGGGTTCCCTATTATATTCCATTAGTCTATATATCTGTTCTTGTGCCAGTATCAGGCTGTTTTGAGAACAGTGGCTTTGTAATATAGCTTGATATCTGATATTGAGATCCCACCTACTTTTCTTTCTCAGGATTGCTGCAGCTATTTGGGGTCTTTTTTAATTCCAGATGAACTTTTGGAGAGTTCGTTCTAGCTCTGTGAAATATGCTGTTGGTATTTTAATGGGTATTCCATTGAATCTATAGATTGCTTTTGGTAGAATGGAGATTTTGATGATGTGAATTCTACCAATCCATGAACACGGTATGTTCTTCCATCTGTTTATATCTTCCTCTATCTCTTTTTTCATTGTCCTGTAGTTTTTTGCATATAGGTCTTTTACCTTTTTAGTTAGGTTTATTCCTAGATAGCTTATTTTTTTTGGTGAGATGGTAAATGGGATTGCTTTTTTAGTCTCTCTTTCTGCAAGTTCACTATTGGTGTATAGAAATGCCATAGATTTCTTGGCAGTAAATTTGTATCCTGCAACATTGCCGAATTCATTTATTACGTCCATTAATTTTTTGATGAAGTCTTTAGAATTTTCTATGTACAGTATCACCTCGTCTGTGAATAAGAACAGTTTTACTTCTTCTTTTCCAATTTGGATGCCTTTTATTTCTTCTTTTTGTCTGATAGCAATGGCTGGTACTTCCAGTAGTACGTCGAATAGGAGTGGTGAGAGTGATCATCCCTGTCTTGTTCATTTTCTTAGGGAAATGGTTTTAGTTTTTGTCCATTGAGTGTGATGCTGGCTGTGGTTTATCATGTATTGCTTGTATGATCCTTTTATTCCTACCTTGCTAAGAGTTTTTATTAAGAAAGGGTGTTGGATTTTGTCAAATGATCAATTGATATGCCTATGTGGGTTTTATTTCTCAATTTGTTTATGTGATAAATGAAGTTTATTGAATTGTGGATATTGTACCATCTTTGCATCCCTGGGATAAATGCTACTTGGTCATGGTGTGTATATGATCTTTCTGATGTACTGCTGGATCCGATTTGCTAGGATTTTGTTGAGGATTTTGGTATCTATGTTCATGAGGGATATTTGCCTGTAATTCTCTTTCATTGTGTTGTCTTTATCTGGTTTTGGTATTAGGGTGATGCTGGCTTCATAGAATGAGTTTAGAAGTGTTCCTCCCTCTTGAATATTTTGGAATAGTCTGAGGAAGATAGGTTTTAGTTCTTCCTTGAATGTTTGGTATAACTCTCCTGTGAAGCCATCTGGGCCTGAGCTTTTGTTTGCTGGAAGCTTTTTGATGACTGCTTCAATTTCTTCCATAGTTATTGGCCTATTGAGATTTTTAGATTCTTCTGATTGAGTTTTGGAAGTCTGTATTTTTCTAGAAATATATCCATTTCCTCCAAGTTGTCCAATTTGTTGGAATAGAGTTGTTCATAATATTTTTAAATTTTTTAAAAATATATTTTATTGATTTCTTACAGAGAGGAAGAGAGAGGGATAGAGAGTTGGAAACATCGATGAGAGAGAGACATCGATCAGCCGCCTCATGCATGCCCCTACTGGGGACGTGCCCGCAACCAGGATACATGCCCTTGACCGGAATCGAACCTGGGACCTTCCAGTCTGCAGGTCAACACTCTATCCACTGAGCCAAACCCATTTCGGCCATAATATTTTTTAACAATCCTTTTCATTTCAGTGGAGTCTGTTGTTATTTCGCCTCTATCATTTCTAATTGTGTTTGAGTTCCCTCTCTTTGCTTCTTGGTGAGCCTGGCTAGAGGTTCATCAATCTTATTTATTCTTTCAAAGAACCAGGTCTTGGTTTCATTGACCTTTTGATTTTTTGGGGTTTTGATTTTCTTGGGTTTGTGTGTGTGTTTGTTTTTTTTGGTCATTTATTTCTGCTCAAATCTTTATTATCTCCTTCCTTCTGCTCACTCTGGGCTTTTCTTGTTGCTCTCTTTCTAATTCTTTTGAGGTGTATCATTAGATGATTTACTATTATTTTTTCTTCGTTTTTTTTTTAGGTAGGTTTGTAGAGCTATGAACTTCCCTCTCAGGACTGCTTTCATTGTGTCCCATAGGTTTTGGATTGTTGTGGTTTTATTGTCATTAGTTTCCAGAATGTTTTTAATTTCTTCTTTGATCTCATTGGTAACCCAGTCAATATTTAATAACATGCTATTCAGCTTCCAAGTGTTTGAATGTTTTGGATTGTTTTTATTGTGACTTATTTCTAATATTATGCTATTGTGGTCTGAAAAGATGCTTGGTTTAATTTCAATCTTCTTGAATTTGGGGAGACTTTGCTTGTGACCCAGTATGGGGTCTATTTTTGAAAATGTCCCATGTGCACTTTAGAAGAACATATATTCTGCAGCTTTGGGGTGAAATGTTCTGAAGCTGTTAATTAAGTGCATCTGATCTAGTGAGTCATTTAGAATCATTGTTTCTTTGCTGATTTTTGTCTAGATGATTTATCCAGTGATGTCAGTGGTGTATTAAAGCCCCCTACTATGAATGTATTGTTGTCTATATCTCTCTTGATATCTTCCAGATTTTTTGTGTAGTTGGGTACATATATGTTTACCAGGGTTATATCATCTTTTTGTATTGATCCCTTTAGTATTATGAAGTGGCTTTCCTTATCTCTATTTATGGCCTTCAATTTGAGGTCTATTTTGTCAGATATAAGTATTGCTACCCCAGATTTTTTTTTTTTTCATTTCCATTTGCCTAAAGATATTTTTCCATCCCTTCACTTTCATTCTGTGTGATTCTCTTGTTCTGAGGTGGATCTCTTCTAGACAGCCTATATATGGGTCATGTTTTTTTTATGATTTCAGCCGCTCAATGTCTTTTGATTGGAGCATTTAGTCTGTTTACATTTGAAGTTATTGAAAGGTACTTGTTTGTAGCCATTTTTATTTTTTGAGGCTGTGTTCCTTCTTACCTTTTTGTTTCTTCTTTTTACAGCATTCCCTTTAGCATTTCTTGCTTTGCTGGTTTGGTAGTGATAAACTCCCTTAGTCTTTTTTTATCTGTGAAGCTCCTGATTTCCCCTTCAATTTTTTTTAAAATATATTTTATTGATTTTTCACAGAGAGGAAGGGAGAGAGACAGAACGTCAGAATCATCGATGAGAGAGAGACATCAATCAGCCGCCTCCTGCACACCCTACTGTGGAGATGTGCCTGCAAGCAAGGTACATGCCCCCAACCGGAATCAAACCTGGGACCTTTCAGTCCGCAAGCCGACACTCTATCCACTGAGCCAAACCGGTCTCGGCTCCCCTTCAATTTTGATTGATAGTCTTGCTGGATAGAGTATTCTTGGATTGAGTCCCTTGTTTTGCATCACTTTATATATCTCCTTCCGTTCTCTTCTAGCTTGATGTTTCTGTTGAGAAATCATTTGATAATCTGATGGGGGATTCTTTGTAGGTAACTCTCTGATTCTTTGCCGATAACATTTACCATTGTATTATGGTATGTCTTAGTGTGGGTCTTTTGGGATTCATCTTGCTTGAGGCTCTTTGTACTTGAGTAACTTTTTTCTTCCCCATATCTGGGAAGTTTTCTGTCATTATTTCTTCAAATAAATTTTCTAATCCTTGCTGCTCTTCTTGTCCTTTTGGCAGCCCTATTATACGTATATTATTTCGTTTTGCATTGTCCCAAAGCTCCCTTAGGCTCCCCTCCTGCTTTTTATTTTTTTTTCTACAATTGCTGTTCAGATTGGGCTTGTTTCTGTACCTGATTTTCTAACTTGCTGAGTCAGTCTTCTGCTTCTTTGAGTCTACTGATGAAGCCTTCCATGGTGTTGTTGACTGTAGCTATATTAATTTTTCATTTCTTCCTGATTTTTGCATAGGTTGATTTTATCGTCCATCCAGTGTATGAACTGTATGACCATTATTCTGAATTATTTTTCTGTCATGTTGCATGCTTCCATTACACTTACAGTGGTACCTCGAGATACGAGTGCCCTAACATATGAGATTTTTGAGATACGAGCCATCGAGCGAGCGATTTTTGCTTTGAAATATGAGCAACATTTGAGATAGGAGTAATCACGCAGATCGGCCAGCTGCACACAACCCACCAGCGACTCAAGCGTCTCATAGTTTCCCACGCCTCAAGGTTACGGAACAAATTAAACTCGTATCTCGAGGTACGACTGTATTTCCTTAGTGATTCCTCCTTTTCTTTCCTCTGGGGATTGCTTTGTTGTCTCCCCATTCTGACTATTACCAGAAAGTTCAGATGTCAAGTTGCGGGGGCCAGGACCGTGTGCGATGGGTTTTGCATCCCCCAAGTGTCACTGAAGAGTTCTGATACCAAAACGTGCAGTTACTGTGGATTGGTGGGAACCACACTCATCCTGGCGCTTGGTGTGGCCTCGTGTGTGCATCTAGAATCAGGTGCCCTGCCTGTGCCACACTGAAACAAAGAATCCACTGGCATGTACCAAAAATCAAAGGTCCCCTATTGCGTGTCAGGAGTCAGAGGTTTCCTGTGTCCATGCTGAGAATCGAGTATCAGAATCTCTGTTTCTTGGTGCTACCTCACACTGAGAATCAGATCCCTGTGTGCACATACACCAAGATTTGGAGTCACTAGCTCTTAGTGTGAATGTACTGGGGATCAGGGATCTGAGGCACATGTAATGAGGAACAGATTCTATTCACTGGTTGTCAATGGTGCCTCTTGTGTGGAGATTCAGGGTCCCTGATCTGCCTGGGAGACCGGATTGCTCAGTTGCACTGTGTTGATAGGAGGTCCACTTCTGCCCTGCAGTAAACAGCCTCCTGTGTGTACTTGTCCTGAGTCAAAGTCAGGTGGCACTGCCTGGGTGTGGGGTGTGCACTGTGGAAAACAAACTCCCTGTTTCTATGTACCCAGGCTCAAATTCAGCATTGCCTTCCTGTGTGGGCAAAAGGTCTGGTCATGGGGAACAAACTTCCTGGGATCGCATACGCAGGTTCAAATTCACTGCAGGCTCTCTGCTAAGGTGTAGGGTCTGGTTATGGGAAACTAACTCCCTGGGTTTGCACCCCCAGGCTCAAATTCAGTCTTCCTGCATGGGTGTAGGATCTGGTCACAGAAAACAATCTCCCCAAGGCCGTGCAGCTATGCTGACATTTAGGACGGCCTTCCTGCCTGGGCATGGAGGTGAGTCACAGGAAACAAATTCTCTGAGTTTGCAAGACCAGGCTCAAGTTCAGCACTGTTTCCCTGCCCTGCATGGGCATGGGATCTGGTCATAAAAGACCAGGTTCCTAGGGATAGGCGACTGACTAGGTTCAAGTTCTCAGTCTCCCTGTCTGGGTGTGCAGATGAGTCACAGAAAACAAATTCCCTAAGTTCGCAAGTCCAGGGTCAAGTTCAGCGTTGTCTCCCTGCCCTGCGTGGACTCGGGATCTGGTCACAGAAGACCAGCTCTCTAGAGATGAGTGGCTAGGCTCCCGTTCCCCTCAGTCGCCCTACCTGGGTGTGGAGATGAGTCACGGGAAACAAACTTCCAGTGTCTGACACCAAGGCTCAAAGTCGGGCAGAGTCGCCACTGTTTTGTGTGTGCAGAAAATCTTATTTTGCAGCTGGGGTCTGGTAGTGTCTATATCGCTGCTGCAGGGGAGGGGGATTGGCTTTGTGACTCAGAGAAATCATCGGCCAGGTGCCTAGAGTTCTGGTGTCTCTGGGTCTGCAGCTGTGGTGGCAGGTCTTCTACCAGAGCACCGATAGGGTTCTGGTTTGCTTCTGAGACCAGACAGTGTGGTGATGAGGGTAGGATCCTAGTCTCAAGCAGTTCTGTTCTTCGAGATGGCGTGGTCTCTGTGCCATCAGTGTCCTCCCTGGAGTGTTTCAGCAGCTGTGGGGTTTTGCCATCTAAGACTGCTCAGATTGGCAGCCCCCTGGAAGAACTGCAGGGTCTAACTGTTCCTATTTCACTGATACACACACCCACACACGTCCACACACACCTCTCACACTCCCTCACTCTCTCACACATTCTCCCTCCCTGCCTTCCTGCCGGTCGCCATCTTGCTTTCTCCTGTATGAATTCTTTATAAATTTTGGATAGTGACCCCTTATCAGATATATGATTTGCAAGCATTTTCATTTCAGATTTTCTTAATGGTTTCCTTTGCTGTGCAGGTTTATAGTTTGATGTAGTCCCACTTTTTTATTTTAGTGTCAAATTCAAAAATAAACTGTTAAGGAGCTTACCACTTTCTTCTAGGAGTTTTATATTTACAGCTCTTATTTTTGAGATGATTTTTGTGTATGGTATAAAATAGTGGTCCAGTTTCATTCTTTTGCATGTGGCTGTCCAGTGTTTCCAACACCATTTATTGAAGACTGTCCTTTCCCCATTGTATAGTCTCCATTACTGTGTCATAAAGTAGTTGGCTATATATGTATGCATTTGTTTCTGTGCTATTTTACTCTATTGATTTTATGAGTTTTTATGCTAGTACCACACTCTTTTAATTATTATAGTTTTATGATATAGTTTAAAATCAAGAAACATAATGACCCTAGCTATGTTCTTTTTTCTCAAGATTGCTTTGGCTATCTTTAGGGCTTTTATGGTTCTATACAAATTTTAGATTTATTTGCTCTATTTCTGTGAAAGATGCCAGTGGTATTTTGATGGGGACTGCACCGAATCTATAGATTGCTTTGGTAATATGAGCATTTTAAAAGTACTAATTCTTCTAATCTATAAGCACAGACTATCTTTCCATTCATTTGTATTTTAGTATCATCAGTGCCAGGTTTCAGTGTAAGGTCTTTCACCTCCTTGGTTACATTTATTCCTGTTATGCTTTTACTGCAACTGTAAATGGGAGTTTTCTTAATTTCTCAGATAGTTCAGTATTAATGTATAAAAATACAGCCAATTTCTTAATATTAATTTTATATCCTAGAATTACTGAATTTTTTTATTAGTTCTACCAGTTTTTTGGTAGAATCTTTAAGGTTTTCTATATATAATATCATGTCATCTGCAAAGAATGACAGTTTTACTTCTTCCTTTCCAATTGAATAGCTCTGCTAGGACTTTCAATACTATCCTCTATAGTAAAACCCTAACATGCAAATCGACCCACCAGCAGAACTAGCAGAACAACCAGTTGCTATGACTTGCACTGACCATCCGGGCACAGACGCTCAACACAGGACCTGCCCCCAACCCACAGGCCCCGACTAGTGGTGGCAGTGGAGGACAGGGCCAGCAAGTGGGTGGCAGCAGGCCACCAGCCAAGGCAAGTGCCAACAGAGGCTCCCCCAGTCATTCTGCCAGTCGCCCCTCAGAGGGAGGCGACTGGTGGTTGGGAGCAGGGTTGGCAAGCCAACGCAGGTGCGAGCAGGGGCCTGGATCACCCTATAGCTTGGCTCTGATCGCCAGCCAGGCCTAGGGATCCTATGAATGTTGTGCACTGGGCCTCTACTGTTGAATAAAATGGCAAGAGTGGCATTCCTTTCTTGTTTCTAATCTTAGAGAAAAAGTTCTCAACTTTTTGCTCTTGAGTATGATGTTAGTTGTTGGCTTATCAAATTTCTATGAAGGCTTATAATAAATATTAATTTAGATTATAACTTGATTACTGGGGGTCAGTGACCATGAAAACATTTATAAGGCACAAAGAATCTAGGTTATAGTTGAAATAAAAATTGAGAAATCACCTTAGCTGGTTTGGCTCAGTGGATAGTGTCAACCTGTGGACTAAAGGGTCTCAGGTTTGATTCCAGTCAAGGGCACATGCCTGGGTTACAGGCTTGGTCCCCCATGGCAAGGGGGAAGAAGGGAGGGAGTGGGAAGTGGCGTGCAGGAGACAGCCAATCAATGATTCTCTCTCATCATTGATATTTTCATTTTTCCCCCTTCTTTTCTGAAATCAATAAAAATACATTTTTTTCAAAAAATTTAAAGATCAAGGTAGAAGAGTTAAACAATAGTATTAGTAATGTTTTAAAACATTATTATGAAACGAATGAACCAAATACCGTTTTTAAAACTGTTATTTGAAATAATTTAAATGAATATGAATGTAAAAAGTATACAGGACTTCAGGTACTCATCACCCAGTTTCAACTATCACCTATTCATGGCTAAAATTGTTTCCTTTCCAGTCCTCCCTTTCCTTCCCAACTGTGGATTATTTTAGAGCAAATCACAAATATCATATGATTTTTAACTGTAAATATTTCATTAAATACTTAAATAGAAGGGATTCTATTTAAACCATAACATCACTATCTTACCTTAATATACCCCTAAATTATATTTCTACTCAGCCACCTATTTCCCAATTGTCATTTTATAGACTATATATAAATATTTTATTTTCATATTATAAAAATACGTATTACTATTCTTGATCAGGATCCAAATAAAGTCCATGCATTGTGATTGGTTCACAGGCCCTTGAGTCTCTTAATCTGTATTTTTGTGTGTTTTATTTCCTTGTAATTTTTTAAATGGAGAAACTGGGTCACTTATTCCATAGGGGTCCCATGTGAATCATTTGTGTGATTGTCTGTTTTCTGTGTTTTGTTTTTGAATAAACTAGTAGATGCAAAAGCTTAATTTTGATTTTTAGATCTCGAGTCTTATTTTCTTTAGGTCCAGAGTCTCATGGAATTGACCCTTCAGGATTGCAATGGGCAGTACAAGTTACATATTATGATTTATAGACCTGTGCTGCCTAGTACAGGAGCTTCTCTGGCTATTTACTTTTAAATTACATTTTTCAAATTCAGTTGCTCGTTCACACCAGCTACATCTCAGATGCTCAATAGCCACATGTGGTTAGCAGCTATCATACTGGCCAGCATTGATATAGAGTATTTCTATCGGGACAGAAAATTTTATTGGATAGTCCTGTTTTAGACTCTGGAGAGATCCTGGAGAAGTAGATGAATTGAGTGAAATTATTTTGGTGTTCAAGTAGATTTTTATGTTTTATAATAAGTTTTCTGTATGTCTTATTACTCATCTTTGTATAGTGCTGCCTCTAATAGATATCTGCCCTTTCAAATCTGAATGTTACAGGACCATTCGTTTGTTAGTACAAAATATGATTAGTGTGTTCCTAGACAATTTTGTTATAGAGACTAGTAATGTCTCCCCTAGTGTATGTTGTATTTTAGGCTGCTAATAAAAATATGTAGGCTCCATCGTATCCAGAAAGCATAAAATAAGTGATAAACACAGAGAAGCCCATGCCATGAGAGGAAAACTGGTGATGGTTGCTAGTGTAAAGTGGTCAAAACCACACATACAAGGTATCTCTTAAGTTTCTACTGTATAACATTGTTATGACATGATTTCCTAGAGTGGAGTTTTGCAGCACAAAAAATAAGTCAGCAGAGGGAGCCAAAAATGTTGACTCAGAAGTAGTATTAATAAGGAGATAAATGTTATCGCCGATTAAGAGAGGAATTCCCTAACTTTGTAAGGTGTTATAAAGAGAAGGCTTTTATCAGCTCTATTGCCTATAAATATTAACCTAATGGCTGACCTACATACCTTCCTGTTAATCATGTATTTTACTTTATCTCAATTTGCTCTAAAAAAATTGTGCTTTAAGTAATCGATCTCTGCTTAACCTTTTACAGCGGAAGTTCAGAGTGAAATAGAAAGAATTTTTGAACTTGCAAGAACATTGCAACTAGTAGTTCTTGATGCGGACACTATTAATCATCCAGCTCAACTCAGTAAAACCTCTTTGGCCCCTATTATAGTTTATGTAAAGATTTCTTCTCCTAAGGTAAGTAGGCTTGCTGTTTGCTCTATAATCCAAGTTTGCCAATAGGCTACGTCTTTATCCATCACAGAGTGTTTGAAGAGATGTTTGTCAATTTTTAAGACTGATAAGAAGCCAAGCATGATTATTAGTTTCATGGCTTAAAACAGATGATTCTCAAAGTGTGGTAAAACTCTGGGGGTCTTAAGACACTTTCAGAGTGTTCAAAAGGTCAAAACTATTTCCATAATGTTAAACATCATTTACCCTTTCACACTTTTAATGATGGTGCAAAAGCAATGGTAGGTAAAACTGCATGTCTAAGCATAAATTAAAATTAGGGTACCAGACAGTTAAAAATATATATATGTATTAGCAGCCAGTTAAAAAAAAAAAATAACCAGTTTCACTTAATTTTATTAAATACTAGAGGCCTGGTGCATGAAATTTGTGCGGGGGGGGGGGGTTCCTCCCAGCACAGCCTGTATCCTCTTCCAATCCAGGATCCCTTGGGGGATGTCCGACTGCCAATACCTGTGGGATCAGGACTAAACTGGCAGTCAGATATCTTGCTCACGATCTGGGACCATTGGCTCCTAACTGCTCACCTGTCTGCCTGCCTGATCACTCCCAACTGCCTCTGCCTCAGCCCCTACCATAATAGCTTTGTCTGGAAGCAAGCTGGACATCTGGAAATGGCCAGTCGACCCAGTCTAATTAGCATATTACCCTTTTATTAGCATAGATAGATGATATAGGATAGGATTGCTTAAATGGGGGGAAAAGCCTTTTTCAGCAGGAGGAGATGCTCTTGGCATACAAAAATACATAATACATATATCTAGACTGATAGCCAGCCATATGCACTATACTGCTAACCTAAAAAATTGAACAGCTTTCTTGCACCTTACACCAAACAGCTGTTGCCATTAAAACCCCTCCTCAGCCCCCACCTTAGGTTCTGCCTTCGCAGTTCATCCAGCTTAGGTCTGATTGGTTGGTTTCTATGCCAGTCAGCATCAAAAGCTCTGCCTCCTAGCCAGCCACTGAATCCTCACAGTTCACCCAGATTTGTTTCTGATTGGTCTATTTTTATGCCAGTTAGCATCTCCAGGCTTATCTCCAGGCCTGATCTGTAGCCACCATGCTGCTGCAGATCAGGCCCTGCTTCTCTCTCCAGGCCTCACCAGCAACCACAGCAGCTGCTGATCAGGCCCGCTGCCTCTATCTCCGGGCCTGATTTGCAGCTGCTGTGGCAGCAGCAAGGTTATTAGGCCTCTAGCGCAGCCCCAGGCCAGAGGCTAACGACCTTGCTGTGCCCGCCTTGCCCCGCCCACCCTGCTCCCCGCTGCCCTGCCAGCCCACCAGCCTTGCTGTGATAGGAGCCTGTGGGCCACAGGGGAGGGACATAGAGATGCTCCATGCACTTCCTGGTGACCTGTCGTCCATCTGGTCTTTAGATTGTAACGGCCCCTGGCCTTTTATAATGTAGATTCTGAGTAATGAAATAAGAAGTACACAAGAGCTGCAAATACCAAGTAGGATAATTATCTTGAGGACCTGCATTGGTATTATTATTTGAGTTGTGAACTAATTAGCCACTTTCTTCATGGCATACCATTTTTATATGAAAGAAAAACTGACAAGTTATGCTTACTCAGACTTGAGTATGACATAAAAAAAAACTAAAAAAAAAAACAGCTAATAACCTTTGATACCAATGATAAAACTGAAGGTTTCAAAGAAAAAGCTGAGTTTTGGAAAACTTGTATCCACCTTTGAGAGCTTGGCAACTTCCTAACAGACAAAGACTTTTCTAATGAGATCAATAATAATAATGAACAGGTAAGTTTTAATCTTATATATTGAATTGTGTCAACATTTGGAATATCTGAAGAACTCAGTGAACCATTTATTTTCCAAATGATCAATGAATGATGCTACAAATTATGCATGCTAAAGACCCATTCAAATTCTAAGGTAGGCTAATGGAATTTATGTAACAGTAAGAAAAGTTCACTGATATTGTTTCATGTTTCACATAGCAACTAGTCTCTAAGAAACTAGTGTTTCCACACTATAAGGAATATCCACAATTATCTGAAAAGACTACTAAAGTATTCCTTACCTCAACTACATATTTTTAGAAGGAAGGGAGTCCGTCACACATATGCTCCAACTGGTAGGTTGGCTTGCTGCTGGGGTCCGGCTGATGGAGACTGGGTGAGATGGGCCAGACACATCCTGGAGCCTTCCCAGTCCCTCTCTGCCCCAATCATGCACTGGGGTCCCTCAGGCCTGGCCTGTGCTCTCTTGCAATCCAGAACCCTTTAGGGGTCCACAGGCCGGGCCAAGCGACCCCACTGGTGCACAAATCTGTGCACCTGGCCTGTAGTAGGTCACATAAAAAAAATACTTTGGGGGCCGAAACCGGTTTGACTTAGTGGATAGAGAGTCAGCCTGCGGACTGAAAGGTCCCAGGTTCGATTCTGGTCAAGGGCATGTACCTTGGTTGCGGGCACATCCCCAGTGCGGGGTGTGCAGGAGGCAGCCGGTTGATATTTCTCTCATCAATGTTTCTAACTCTCTATCCTTCTCCCTTCCTCTCTGTAAAAAAATCAATAAAATATATTTAAAAAAATACTTTTTGGCCCTAGCCAGTTTGGCTCAATGGATAAGAGCTTCAGCCTGTAGACTGAAGGGTCCCGAATTCGATTCCTGTCAAGGGCATATGCTTGGGTTACGTGCTCAATCCTCAGTAGAGGGTATGCAGGAGCAGCCCATCAATGATTCTCTCATTATTGATGTTTCTCTCTCTCTCTCTCTCTCTCTCCCTTTCCCTTCCTCTCTGAAATCAATAAAAAAAATATATACTTTTTGGGTTTCTCAAGAACTGTTTAAAACAAAGGGGTCATGAGACAAAACATTTGATAACTGCTAGTCTTGAAAAGGGACTCAGAATAAGATTTATGTGAACATATCAATTTTGCAGGTAATCTTCATAGCTCAATTTATTATAAGCCACTTGTACTGTATATAAAAGTTCCCAGAGAAAGGAGTAAATCTTGTTATTATCTTTTACAGGTTTTACAAAGGTTAATAAAATCTCGAGGAAAATCTCAAGCTAAACACCTCAATGTCCAGATGGTAGCAGCTGATAAACTGTCTCAGTGTCCTCCAGTAAGTCCTCTTTATGTACACTATAATCCAGATGAAGAAATCAGACCTGGTATTACATTAAAAAACAAAAAGCAGACAGTTATATGCCTATTGGGGGAAAGAATCCTCACCACTTAGCAGCGAGCATCATTCTAAAGAAGTGAAATGTCCATCAACACTTGCCCTGATCAAGATTACAAAAAGCTATGACAAGTTCAGTGGTCATCTCACTTTGTAAATAACACCTCATTTGTATCTTAAATGAACAAGATGCTGACTTCAAAAACTTGGTCTATAAGATAGACCTATTTGGGGTTAATCCTACTAACCATGGGGATTGACTTGCTGCCTCTTCAATAGCTCTCTGAAAAATTGATTTGAGACCATGTAAAAACAAATCAGTTTAAACAATCAGTCACCCAGACTCTGACAGCTGAATATAGTCCTACTTCTAATTCATGCTTTACATAACCTGCCAGGGGACTACAGATGGCTTTTAGGTTTGTTTTGTTTTGTTTTTAAGTATTTCAGAAGCTCCAAAAATTAGGACCATATCCATTTTGATTGCTTAGAGTATGTTAAAATTTATGATAAATTTGGGCCATGTCAATCAGCAGTTGTTTCCGTTTCTTCTGCCAAACTTCATGTCCTTATCTTTCCTCATTAATTTTCAGGGTTAAACTTTTCAATCTATGTCAAAACAGGTTCCTTCCTGTACTATTCAGATTGTATTATTTTCTTTTTATATATCTTTCTACTATAGTATCATTCCTGTTTTCACTACTGACAACTTTTCCATCATGCCCTTTAACAACTACTATTACACCTGTTCAATTCCTGGTCATTGCTGCTGGTTAAGCATCCAATATTCTAAACAATGACATAATCTGACTAAGCAGGACAGTCAGGGGATGGAAAAGGGAAAGGAGCACATAAGCCACAGTATATACAAAGCAGTGCAGCTCATGAACCCTTCTCTCCCTCCTTTTATGAGGCTGGTATAGGGTTGTGAAACTCTAAAGTCAGTACTGGGCTGGTACAAGTGTGCTCTCTGACATGTTTGCCTCTGCAGGAGTTGTTTGATGTAATCTTGGATGAGAACCAGCTCGAGGATGCTTGTGAGCACCTTGCCGACTACCTGGAGGCCTACTGGAAGGCTACCCACCCTCCCAGCAGCAATCTCCCCAACCCTCTCCTTAGCCGCACTTTAGCCACTTCAGCGCTACCTGTTAGCCCCACTGCAGCCTCTAATTCACAGGTGAGAGGAATTCTTAATTGTCTTCATTGAGAAGCCAAGCTGCCTAAGATCATAGTGCTGGGGTCCAAGCCCAGATACCCAGTGCATTGCTTGTGCCAGTGGAGTGGCTCTATCCAAACTGAGATATTGAGTCAGTTAGACATCTTCAGTGTATAAACACAATATACTATGAAGACCATGAAGATATATACAGACTTTAGAATTCTCTGCTACATCTTAGGACAGAGATAGAACTTTCTATACAGCAGCAAAGACAGTGGAAGCAAAATGCCAGCTACAAGGCTGGGCTCCACCTCTTATTAAGCACATAACCGTGAAAAAGTTCCTTATCTACTTTTTCCCTGAGATGCCTCTGGAAATATTGGCAACCTATCCCAGGGTTATTGCATTAATTACTTATTAATTGATGTGACTGCTAAAATAGTGCTTGTCTCATAGTACATGCCATTTAAGTGTTTCATATCCTAAGGCATTTTAATCTTTCTGCATGTATTTAAATGGGGGTAGTTAAGTATACAACCATATGTAGAAAAATCTTAGGGACCTGTATCTGTATTTAAACCACATACACACACACACAAAAAAAAAAACATATAAAATGCCCTCCCTCATTTAAATAAAAAGATTACTCTGTGTACTGTTCTAGGCACTTACAGATATAGTACAAACCTTATAAATGCCACTAGATATCATTAAAAGAATTAGGTAACTCAGCAAGGTGGGATTTCATTTCATCATTTTAGATCCTTAAAAGAACTAAACTTGAATAGACCTGCTTTGTGATGCCTTAGTTCCTTACACTCTGACCAAGGTTGATGCCTGTGTTTTCTCCCTTTGACACCAGGGTTCTCAAGGCGATCAGAGGACTGACCGCTCTGCTCTTGCCCGCTCTGCCCCCCAAGCTGAAGAAGAACCTTGCCTGGAACCAGCCAGGAAATCCCAGCACCGGCCTTCCTCCTCAGCCCCGCACCACAACCATCGTAGTGGGACAAATCGAGGCCTCTCTAGGCAGGAGACATTTGACTCAGAAACCCAGGAGAGTCGAGACTCTGCCTACGTAGAGCCCAAGGAAGATTACTCCCATGAGCACGTGGACCACTATGCCCTACACCGTGACCACAACCACAGAGAGGAGCCCCATGGGAGTGGTGAGCATAGGCACAGGGAGTCTCGGCACCGGTCCAGGGACCTGGATCGAGAGCAGGACCACAACGAATGCAACAAACAACGAAGTCGTCATAAATCCAAGGATCGCTACTGTGACAAGGATGGAGAAGGAATATCCAAAAAAAGGAATGAGGCTGGGGAGTGGAACAGGGATGTTTACATCCGCCAATAACTTTGGTCCGTTTGTGTTTTTGGAATTTTTTAAGTCTTGTATAACAGCACCCTCAATCTAAATCTTTGGGGTCGACATTGCAATCATATGTGATCTGTCTTGTATATTTGTATTGCTGTTGCTTAAATAGCAATAGTATGACAGAGTATTAATATACTTTTTTCTTTTCTAAGTGCTATATAAATTTGCCTGGTACGGCTGCAGTTCTCTGGTTGTGTACTGGACTTTTCAAGAACTGTTTGGGGTAGCTGCCACTTGAACAAATTGTTGCCATCCAGGGGACATTAGTATTTTAAGAAATGTGGTGGATGTTTTAAAAAATATAGTTGACATCTCCAGCAAGCCAGAATTGGCTCAGATAAAAAGTGGAATTTCTAGATTCTCCAGATTTTTAAAATGTAGGCACCTGATATGCATATTCATTCATCCATGGACCACTGTTTCTTGCTTGTACCTCTGGCTGACTAAATTTGGGGACAGATTCAGTCTTGCCTTATACAAAGGGGATCATAAAGTTAGAATATATTTTCTATGTACTAGTACTGTGTACTGTATAGACAGTTTGTAAATGTTATTTCTGCAAACACCTTCTTATAATTACATATTATATATATACATATATATATATATCAGTTTGATCACACTATTTTAGTCTTAATGCCAAGTCAGCAGATTTGCTTTATGAAGTACAGGGACTAGAATTGCCCACATTCAGGAAATTTGTAATAACATTGTGTAGGCGCCTATTTCCATTCTAGTAGAAAGTCTGTACATACTGTAAATACGTGTGATTGCTTGACTTGAAAGGGTTTAATTTCTGAATGTTTTATCATCCCTCTAAGTTTATAATTTTGACCATAAATTATGATAAATATAACCAAACTCTAAAGATTGTTCTAATCCATGCAGCTCACACTGATTGTGACACACATTCTTAGTAGCTAGTGTCTCATGTCACTGCACTGGAGTCTACAAGCCGGAACTCTGTATGCACGTGTGTGTGTGTGTGTGTGTGTGTGTCTTTGTGTAAGAGTATGTGCGAGTAGTTGGGTGAGATGATTCTGAATGCAGAAGACTAATAATAAGGAAACTAGAGACTGGTAGTATCTAGAATCTTACCTACTTGGCTTTGAGCTGAATTGTGCTGCATGACGCTGTAATGATCCGTTGAGCAGGCAGGGAGCATGCTGCCAAAGGTGACTGGGAAGCGTTCTGTTGGCTCCTTGTTTTTGCTCCTATAGAGCAAAAAATACAAGCAACTTTTAACTGTGAGTGTTTCACTGGAAATGTACAATCTTTGTGTGTTTGAGTATTTGTTATAGTAAGAAACGTTTACACAGCTTGTAGAATTATTTCGTGGGAAAATAAATTTTTCTAACTTCTCCCACTTTCTTTTCTAACCCTGCTTATTGTTCTGTTATCTCCCAGTATACCTATCATTTCATCCCCACCACAAACTCAAAGAGTTTCACTGTCTGTCAAAACCTAGAAGTGCTTCTTAAAACCAAAGTTTCTGCTCTTCAGAAGTAATCAGGGCAAATGAGATGACTTGAAGTGAATAAAATGGTCAGAGCATTTTCCTACATCAGATATCTATGAAGGGGAAACTAGAAGATATCTCACTGATGCTGCTGTGAGCAGCTCACAATGTGGTTGTCATGTTAAGGCTAAAACCTCCATGTCTCCTAAGTGTACATTTTGTCCAGTTATGACTGGACCATGAGACAGTATTTGGTGTATAAGTACCTGAAACTTGTCCCTGGAGAATGCCTCTCTATAATTGCCTGACTTCAGATTTATACATTATATAATTATGATTTTGTTAAGTAAGTTAATCTATTTTTGTTTTGCTTCTTTTATTATTCCAGGTTCTTGCCAAATATTACTGGACCTTTATAAATTAAATATTTCACGTTTAACTCCTTAAATTCCCTACACTCAAGGAAACTCAGTTTTAAAAATGAGTTACATATATAGTGTTTTATGGCTAATATGAAACATTTCCTTCAAAATCAGTGTATTTGTTAATTAATTAGCTCTATACTGTTGAAATGAATTTATTGACTACAAAAACTGTAGTCATAATATATAAATTGATGCAAAGTAGTCACATCATTAGAAAACCATATTCCAATTAAGATTACTTTTATAAAATATTTCTGATAAATTTTCCATCATGGTAAGATGCTGATCACCAGTCTCATTCTTTGCTACACATAATTTCATCCCAATAACTTTAGAATATTTAAACTCTTGAAGTATAACTAGTATGTATCTAACTTGCTACTACCATTAATCCCTTTCAAAAAGTTGTGCTAATGGATCCCATTTTTAAAATTCTATACCTGGATTCTTAGTTTTTTTTTAACTTTATTGTGTAATATGTTAGTCCAAATCAGAGTATTTCTCAAAAACTATATTGCAGGATTTGAGATAAGAGTATCTATACATGAAAACTGTATAGTGAACATATCTGTAAACAGTCTGTACTAAATTTGTAAATGAAGAAGTAATTCCAGACAATGGGCTATTTACTGACTTGTGGAATATAAAATTACAGTCTTTTCACAGAGCAAAAGCTTAACCTTAACTTAGTTGTAGAATCATGATTTTTGTAGTCTACCTAGAAAACGCTGGAAATGTTCTTAATATTCTGTTTTTTGTCAAACCCATTTCAGTTTTTACTATGCTCTTTCTCTATTGCTCCTTTAAGTTACTGTTACAAAAAGGTGCTGCTAAATGTAGGGTGTCTTAGTCATATTGTACTTTGGGACAATGCCATTTTTAACACGGTCTGCTCTGCATTCCTGTTAAACATTTGCTGTCAGCTACACTGAACTGTTCAACAAACCTGATTTAAAGAAATTCATCTAAAATAAAGAGCTGGCTTCTGCACTGTTTATTATTAGTAGCATCAACTGTGATTTGAGGGATGATTCTTATAGTTGAGAATAGATAAAGGATCTTTAAAGATATGAGCACAGCAAAATAATTCTCCTTAATAATAATTCACCTTAATTCTATATGCGCAGCAATTCAGACTTTGAATTTTATTCCTTCATTTTTAAATGAAGATCCATTTGAATGACAAATTTAATTCCTCATCCTTGTTCAATGAGGTAATGCTGCTAGTCTCAGATATTCTGATCTTACTGAAACTTTAAGTCACACTGTTAGAGAAAAAAGATTACATGGTTTTGGATCAGTTGTTTCGTTCTGGCTAAATTATATTTTTAACTATTTGTACTTCTCTTTGCTGTTGAAACTAAATGTGATAAAGAGTTTTGAAGTAAAATGTACTCACTGTTGAATTAAAATGCTCTTTCTATTTCAGATGTCAACACTAAGTTAAAAGATAATATATCAGTTTCTTCCACATTTTCCTGATCTTTTTCCTTTTTATTGTATTTTTTGTTTATTTGTTTTTTTAAGATTGAATGTTTCATTTTTCAATTTGTCTTATTTTTTGAAGAAACCACTGAAAATGTGTATGTTAAAGGAAATACTTTTAAGAACTTGTCCTATTTTCGATATGCAAATATTTTCCTTCTATTTTTCCCACATTGCTTATATTTTGCTATTTATCAGTATTAACCAAAATTTATACATTTTCTGCTACCATTTCATCCCAGCTTAACACATAGGGTTTGGTAGAGAAAATGGATTTTGTGCATTAAAACAATATACTTAAAATTTGGAGAGGTGTGCTGAGTCCTAGAAACAGAAGGGCCACAGGTAAACACTATTTCTCTTTAATGACATCTATTGGATATAAGGCAGACTGAAAGATATAAACAAGTCAATCAGATATTTGAATCTTTGGAGCTTGAAATATTTTCCCCTTCATTCAACAAGAATCTGTTGGCAACCTGCTATGAAGCAGTGACAGAAAACACAGGGTCCCTGCCTCCAGAATCTCCCCAAGTCTGAAGATAGTAGTAAGAAGCACACCTAGAAAACTAGAGTATTCTCAAAGTGCCACAACAGCAGTAAATATGGGCCTTAGGGGTACAGAAAAACAAATAACTATCTCAAACTCAGGGAAGGGTATTCAAGAAAGGCTTCTTCAAAGATGAGGCCAATGAAAGGTTTTACCTGATCCAGGAGGCTGGCCTTGTAATCTCGATGGGTATAATAGTATGAGACATTCCTAGGAGAAACCTATGGAAGGAGGAAAGAAACTATTAGGCAGTTGTTTCCAACTCTCCACTTACATGCCCAAGGCTCAGGAATTTGGAGATAAGTGTTAACAAAAACATGTATATAACTCTATATGACAACCTTTAAACTAGAGCTGAATGTTTAAATATATTTCATCTAAAAAAACACATAGGGCCGAAACCAGTTTGGCTCAGTGGATAGAGCGTCAGCCTACGGACTGAAAGGTCCCAGGTTCAATTCTGGTCAAGAGCATGTACCTTGATTGCAGGCACATCCCCAGTAGGGGGCGTGCAAGAGGCATCTGATCGATGTCTCATCAATGTTTCTAACTCCCTCTCCCTTCCTCTCTGTAAAAAAATCAATAAAATATATTTTTTAAAAACACACATAGGATGAAGCAAGTATAAGTTTATCATTTTTTTTTAAAGCAGTCATAAACATTGGCGACTATAGGAAATGACTGATCACTTTTGTGGTTTAGATCAGTGGTCACCAACCTTCTGGACCTCAAGGACCACCAGTGGTCTGCGGACCACGAGTTGGCAACCACTGCTCCAAAGTTTTCCTGAAACCAGTGGTCACCAATCTTTCGGACCTCACAGACCAACAGTGGTCTACAGTACTAGTTGGCGACCGCTGGTTTAGATGATGTTCTTGCATTTACCTAAATTCAGAATTTATTTGGAAGTGGTCTTTTTGTATCTTGATGTGTCATAGCCATAATAGTCTTGCCTGATGTTGGTCTGGCAAATTATGTCCAATAGGAGAACACCACAGCCTTCCTCTAAATGCCAGATGCCAGGCCAGTTCCTACTTGTCAGAAGTACTTTCTCTTCCTCACCAATCACATCTTCATTAACTATTAAGCATGTGTTCCAACAAATGATAAAAGGTACTGACATTAAGTAATATTCTCATTTTTTTAACCTACAAAGTGAAGAAAAGATTCATTTTACTTTTTAGTTTAAATCATGGGGGAGGGGTAAAAGTTAACGGTAAAGGCAGACTCTGATTTACAAGACATCCAGACTTTATTTGAAAGAGGGTTTATTTATCAAATAGTAAGCAGAGAAAGAAATAAAATATTCAGCTCAGTCATTAGCACATGGTAAATGTCATACCTCTTATGCCCTGAATTCTTAAGAAAGTACATAATTAGGAACTCAAGAATGAAAAACAATATACTTTATAACCAAATTAAATATTTTTTTCCTTATTAGATTCATTGATTACCATTAAAAAAGAAAACATATGAATCCAAATAAACATGTTTCAGACATCTATAGGCATCTCCTTTTCTTTGTACTCTGCTAAATCCAAAAGGGAAAATTATTCTCAAATTATAAAACAGAATCTCATGTCCTTCCCTCACCCATTACTTCCTCCATATCTTTTGATCACTGGTAAAACAGCTGGCAGCTTTTTCTGTTTCCTTAGCAACCATGCCATCAACCAATTGGCCCAACAACAGATTGGTCTTTAAATTAAAATACACAACAGAGCAAATATTTGGAATTTTCATTTCTAAGGATCCTTCTCTATACTTTTGCATTTTACAAATTTTGCTATGAAAAAACCTATACAATCCTTATTTGCCAGCCAAATTATGTCTTCTACTCTGGCCTCTTTGAGAGAATCAATGTCCATGTCCTGTAATGGCAGAACAGATGGATCAAATCGCTGCAGCTGTTTCAATTGTTCAAATGACAGGCCAGCTCCCAGCATTCCTTGTCCTCCAATGTGTGGTTCCTATTTGGAGGAAATAAATAAAAACATAAACACCCTAAAATTAGCAAGTATAGGTGCCAGTGCACAATTTAAAAGACAAATTCAGTTGTATTATCTCAAGTTCCAAAAACAGAAAAATGAGTAAATACCTTTTATTTTTGTAGAATATACTGTTTTTCCAGGTAGTGAAGTGGGGAAGCAGTAATATATGGTCACATAAAGAATAAATATTAAAACTCTGCTTATCAAACATCATGACATCACAAGACCTGAGCTTCATAGTTAAAAATGCAAAACATTTTAGCTATGTGACCTTAAGCAAGTAACTTTACCTAACCATTCCTTCATCTTATAAAACATAAAATACTCAGAGGCTTAACTAAAGAAGGTGCTATCATGCCTGGTATGTAGTGGCATAGAGTGGCTGTCACAGAGAGGTATATGGTCCTCAATAAATAAAACATTATTATATACTAGAGCCCCAGTGCACGAAAATCATGCACGGGGGGATGCGGGGGGTGTCCTTCAGCCCAGCCTGCTCCCTCTCCAATGTGGGACCACTTGAATGATATCCGACTGCCCATTCAGGCCCGAACCAGGTAGGATCGGGCCTAAACAGGCAGTTGGACATCCCTCTCACAATCCAGGACTGCTGGCTCCCAACTGGTCACCTGCCTGCCTTCCTGACAGCCCCTAACTGCTTCTGCCTGCCAGCCTGATCACCCCCTAACCAGTCCCCTGCCAGCCTGATGCCTAACTGCTCCCCTGCCAGCCTGTTTGCCCTAACTACCCTACTCTGTGGGCCTTGTCACCCCTAACTGCTCTCCCCCCCTGCAGGCTTGATCACCCACAGCTGCCCTCCCTGCAGGCCTGGTCCCGGCCAACTGCCCTCCCCTGCTAGCCATCTTGTGTCTACATGGGGGCAGGATCTTGTGACTACATGGAAGCAGTCATCTTGTGTGTTGGAGTGATGGTCAATCTGCATATTACTCTTTTATTAGATAGGATAGAGGCCTGGTGCACAGGTGGGGGCCAGCTGGTTTGCCCTGAAGGATGTGTGTTCCCTTGGGGCGTGAGGTGGCCTGGGCTAGGGGCCTATGGTGGTTTGCAGGCTGGCCACAACCCCCAGCAACCCAAGTGGAGGCCCTGATATCTAGGATTTATCTATCTTCTACAATTGAAACTTTGTAGCCTGGAGCAGAGCCAAGCCTTCTGCTCACACAGCCATTGAAACTTTGTTGCCTTAACCTCCACCTGCCAGGCTTTGCTGAAAGCTTGGCTGCCTCCATCACCAAGGGCAACCCAGGCCTCTCTCCTGCTCTCTTTGTGGCCATAGCCATCTTGGTTGGGTTAATTTGCATATTTGCTCTGATTGGCTGGTGGGCATGGCTGGTGAGTGTAGTGGAGGTATGATCAATTTGCATGGAGGTATGGGCAATTTGCATGTTACTCTTTTATTAGATAGGATGCAAAAGCCAAGCGACCAGAATGCCAGAATGACTGGAACCACTGCAACAACCAGAAAAACCGGTTGCTATGACAGGCACTGTGGCCGGCCAATCGGCCTGACTGGGGAACGTCCCCTCCCTCTGGCCAACCAGCCACACCCCCGATCCTCCTCCCTCACTCTGATCGGGGAGTAGAGCTGGCCGGCCAAACTTCTGCGTCCCCTCCCTCTGGCCAGCCTGGTTTGATTGGCCCCTATCAGGGCAGGCTAGCCGGATCCCACTCGTGCACAAATTTGTGCACCAGGCCTCTAGTTATCAATAACAGCAATAGATAAAATTCAGTTTCATGTATGAGACTTCCCCAAACTGAGTTCCTAAAGATGCCTCTCTTTGACCCATTCCAACTAGGTTAGTTTTTGTTGTTTTTAAATATACAAAATATCAAAAAGAGATCAATTAAGGCAGCATCAATCAGTTCAGAGGCATAAAGAATCATAAGGAATTGAGTGATACTTGCAAACAACTCTGTGAAAGACCCATAATCCTAATTTAAGTCCCCATTTCACAGACAAATGTTTGTGTTATTGAAGATATATTTTCTTAGTTGTATGCCTGAAAATCTGTATTTATTAACCTATTTGGGGGGGGGGAGCAGAATCTCTCCTTTAGTTATACATTAAGTGATATACACAAAATTTCATGTGAATTCTGAAGTCTTCCTTTCATTTTCAATGTAATTATCTTAATTTCTGCATCCAGAAAGCATCTCTGGATTGCTTTTTACTTATGTATTCCAATTACCTACCAAAATTCTATACAGAAAGGCATTAAAGTTACATGTTCAATGATCTGAATGCATATAAGCATTATTACAGATTTAAGTTTAATCTCAAACATTATGGACTAAAAACCTAGTTATAAACATATTTTCAATAAAAATCATAACAGAAACATGGTACTGATAAAATGAAATATAAGAAAGCTTTCTAAATGCTACATAATTTACATAAGAAACTGTAAAGAAGCAATAATCCTGAATCATTGCCCCACTTTGATTAATCTTTTGATATTCTAGTTATTTTAAAGCCTGTTTGGGCTTTGATGTGACATGGGAAAAAACTACTCAAAATTTTCCTTATTTGAAAAATCTAGAATGGGGAAGAGGAAAAAAAAATTAGGAAACAAAATTTGTAGCAACATGAACAAGAACCACAAGTGAAAGAAAAATCTAGCAAGAATATACATGGGCTCTGTGGCACTTAATACAAAGGCAAGGGATGAAAATAGGAAAACTTTGTCAGGATATAAATTTTTTATGGGCAGTCTAAATGGACTTAATGAAACATTTTTGTTTAACGATAGCATTTGTTTCAGAAGTTTTACCTGACAAATAAAATAACCTGTGTTGATACCTGCACTTAAATTTCTGAGAAGGAAAATTATTCTTACCTGAGGCTGAAGCTGAAGGCAAGGAAACGCTGTGAGAGCCCAAGCCACTTGTTCCTCATTCTCTGCCAGCGTGATGGTGCAGGTGCTGTAAACGAGCACTCCCCCTGGCCGCAGCAGCTTCACTGCCTACAGAAAAAAAGGGTCAGACTACATGTACCACCGGCTAAATAAACAGAGCAAGAAATTTTACTTCTATGTAATGCCTTCCAAATATTTGGGACAAATATAATAATGTTCTGTATGACCAGGACTCTTTCCTAGATATTCCAGACTAGATATATTTCATTATTTTGGAACCATTTGGGCCAAGACTTTCCCAAATCAGATCATTTGGTTCCATAATTTGTTACCAAATTTATATTTTTATGCCAGTTTTCCTTCTAAATTCCGTACTAATATATTGTATTTGATTACCTTCTCAGTATCTCTACTATGGAGTTGGATATGTCCCAAAGTGAAACCCTATCTTCTCTGAAATCTATACATATTCCTATCATTCCAAATGTTCAGGTCCCAAATCTTAGATTATCCTTTATCACATTCCTTTCTCACATTCCCAATACATCAGCAAATCCTATTGTCTCTACTTTCAAAATATACACAGAATTTGGCTACGTCTCACCACTTCCATGGCTACCATTCTGATCCAAATCTCATGGTTGTTGCCTGGATCGCTGTAAGTCTCCTACTTAGTCCACATCTTCCCCTTACCATTCTACAATCTGTTATCAGTATGTAATCAGAATACTACTTTCACAATTTACACTTCTCAGCTCAGAGCCCTTCAAATGCCCTCCATTTTCACTATGTTCACTGTAGCATTATTTACAACTAGAGGCCCAATGCACATATTTGTGCATCAGTGGGTTCCCTAGGCCTGGCTTACGAGAGGGCGCTGATCAGGCTGAGGGACCCCACCAGTGCATGACTGGGGCTAGAGAAGGACACAGGAGGTTGGCCAGCCAGAGAGGACTGTGGGAGGGCTCCAGGGCATATTCAGCCAGTCTCCCTCAGTCCTAACTAGCCAGACCCCAGCAGCAAGCTACACTACCAGTCACAGCATATGACCCCTGGTGGCCAGTGCACATCATAACAAGCGGTTGAGCTGCGTTAGCATATCACTAGCATATTATGCTTTGGTTGAATAGATAACCAGACGACTGGCCACTTAACATATTAGGCTTTTATTACATAGGTCTAGTGATCTGGTGCATGAAATTCATGTACATTAAAAGGGAATTAGAGGAAATATTTTTAGTATTGCTATTTGCCCTTTCTCTATAATAGAAGTGTCAGATATGAAAGCAAATTAGTAAAATGTATACGAAAATCTTCCTCCTGTCAGAGTCTGGGGCATGCCATGGGAACCAGAATCAAGTCCCTGCTCACCCACGTGTGCCTCAAAATCACGCAAGACTCAGAACCGGCCGGCCCCACCCGTCAAGCCCTGCCAGGTAGGGGGCATGGCCTGAGGTCCTCTGTCAAGCCCTGCTGGGCAGGGGGTGCAGCCTCAGGTCCCCCTGCCTGGCGCCAGGGCAGGGCTAGTGGCCTGAGGTCCTCTGTCAAACCCCACCAGGTAGGGGATGCAGCCTCAGGTCCCTGCTGGTTGCTCGTTAAGGCTCGTTATGGGAACTCAGCTTCCACTCTGGGCATTGCCATCTTGTGTTACAGAATCCCTGCCTCCACAGTAGGTGCAACAATTTTGACCATTATAGCATGATGGTCAATTTGCATATTCCTTCTTTATTAGATAAGAATAGAGGCCCAGAGTGCGAAATCGCAACAACATCCAGACTCGCCACATTGGCAGGACACCAGGCCTCACTACGCTCAGTCACAGGCCCTGCCTTCACTCTGCAACTCTGTGTGGTTGTTTGGTCATGACCCTAATAGCGTCATGACCACAGGCCTTTTATAATATAGGATAGCCTATATATGAAAGCAACCTAAGTGTCCATCAATAGATAACTGAATAAAGAAGATGTGGTACATATGTACAATGGAATATTACTCAGACATAAAAAAAAGAGTGAAATCTTACCATTAACACATTAAGCGCCATGTCATTCACTGGTGACTGACACTATACTTTCCATACAGAAGACAAAGAAGGCTGGGCGCTTAATGTGTTAAGGACAACATAAATGAACCTAGAGAATATTATGCTAAGTGAAATAAATCAGATAAAGACAAATATATGATTTTACTTACATGTGCAATCTAAAGAGCAAACAAACAAATAAAACAGAAACAAACTCAGAGAGATACAAAAAACAAATTGATGGTTGCCAGTGGGAGGGAAGTATGGGGCTGGGTGAAAAAAGTGAAGGGATTAAAAAGTACAAATTGGCAGTTACAAAACTGCCATGGAGATGTAAAATGCAGCATAAGAAATATAGTCAATAATACTGTAATAACTATAAATGGAGTCAGGGAACTACTACATTTATTAGGGAAATCACTTCATAAGTTAAATAAATGTCTAACTACTATTATGGCAAGTGAAATAAATCAGAGAAAAATGTCATAGATTTTACTTATATGTGAAATCTAAGAAATAAAATAAAAATAAATAAACTAAAGAAAAATCAACCTATAAATACAGGGAACAAACTGATGGTTATTAGAATGGGAGGAAGGATTGGGCAGAATGGATGAAAAAGATGAAAGGAGTTAAGCACAAATTTCCAGTAATAAAAATAATCATGAGGATGTAAAACACAACATGGTGAATACAATCAATAATAAGAATTACATCTGCTAGCAGATGGGTACTAAACTTAAGGGGGTGATCACTTCATATAGGTGTCTTATCACTATGTTGAACACTGGAAAGTAAAATAATGCTAAGTTTCAACTCTAACTGAAAAATTTAATTAACAAGAAAAGTTTGTCTAATTCTAAGTCCTCATTCTCAATCAATTTTAATCCAGGCCAGATGGCATATCAGCTATATTCTCAATTGGCTCTCATACTGTCAGCTGTTCATTTTTTTTGAGATAATGCATCCTAAGTAAACTTTTTGAATTTTCTTTTTGCTAAGATCTAGAAAGGAAAGCCAAGTGTCTTAAAACAGTATCCTAATTTTACCCCCCTCATCAAAACGAATTTTAGCTATAAATAAATCTTCCTTTACACTGCCTGCTGTTTAACTCTCAAGATGTGTTCTTCCCAGATTGTATAAAAAAAGAACAAGTTAAATAATCCATGACCAGTGCCACCTTTATGTACAAAAGAAGACAAATGGAGAGATGACTCAAAGACAGCTTCAGAGACATAATATTACACCTATAATATTGTTGCTGTAGCCTGTGTGTTTATAATTAAGGCCTGAGTAAAAATAATGAAGTTCTCCTTGATCAAATGCTATCCATATTTTGTGAAATCTATAGTACTATTTTTGCAAGACTAAGAGAAATTCTCAATATTCTATCTGGACTTCTGAAACGTACTAGTGACCAGTTAAATTTGCAGTTTTTATGGTTCTCGTATCTTCTACACTGGACATTGTCACTTCCCATTTTTATTTCTTTTGGAATTCCCACTTTTACAATTTTTAAAATTTTTTTCAGTTAAAACTTGACATAACAATATTGTATTAGAGAGTTATATAAATGGACTTTCCGCATTTTTCTTACATTTGCTACCTAAGATGATCCAGGAACCCTATTAAAAAGAATAACTGGTTTTACATATAATTATTCACATCAAGTAGTAAATAATCCTGGGATACTTTAAAGATAAAGCAGAATGTTGTGTCCTACCTGGTTTGGCTCAGTGGGTAGGGTCCCAGGTTTGATTCCAGTGAAGGCCATGTACCTTGGTTGTAGGCACATTCTCAGTAGGGGGTATGCAGGAGGCAGCTGATTTATGTTTTGCTCTCATCAATGTTTCTTACTCTCTCTCCTTCTCCCTCCCTCTCTATAAGAAATCAATAAAATAGGTCACTTGAAAAAATGGCGGTGGAATAGATGGACGTGTCCCGAGGCTTGTCCCTGAGCAGACAGAGAGAACAGCTGAGGGTCACACTGGGAGTGTTTGTTGGCAAGTTAAGGGACAGTTATACTCCAGGAGAAGGTGGGGGACTGCTGTATGGGGCTCACCTGACCGGGCAGCTCCCACTGCTGTTGTGTTCCCTCCCGGAGCTGCCAGCTCTGACACAGAGAACATTCCATCTTGAAGGGGAAAGTAGATGTTTATGGAAGACTGAAAATCTACAGCTGAGGGACCCATTGAACAGCTGTGAAATCAAGACAACCTGTCCCCATTTGGTGCAAACACTCCAATTCAGAGGAGCTCTACATGCCTCACAGAAAGGTCAGATTTCACCTGGGATAAGGTGAGGTCTCTGGACCCACAGAACAGAAAGGCACGTGCACTATGGGAGCTGGGAAGATCAGGGATACTCTACACCTAAAGAAATCGGTAGTTGTTGGGCCTGGCGTGATCCATGAATATGGAAGAGGGTCCTCAGAGCTGCTAACTGAGGGGATCTCTAGAAAGCAACCCATTTTTATCTGACGCAGGACAGCCTGGGAGTTATAAAAGTGTGCCGGCTGCTTGCACAGGAGCGGGGAAGGGGAAGTACGCAGACTTGCGCTCTTTCCTCTTCAGATCCTTGCTTCTGATTGCTAAGCCCAATACATAGGATCACCCAGTTGGGGACACCCTGGGAGACTACAGGGGAAAGATGTTTTTCTGGAACCTGGAGATTGTAGTGGGGAGTGACCATCGGAGAACTAGCTCTGGGGCAGCTCACTCCCACAAACCGGTACAGAGTGCCACAGGGAAAGCAGGATCTAAACACAGGCTAGAGAGAATCTATAGTCTCAGAGGTCAATAACAAAACACTGCCACATAGGTGCTGACTCACAAACTGACTCTTGTGTAATCACAAAAGAATAAAGAGATTAAGACACTCCGCCTGATTAAAAACCAGGAATGGCTTACAACACTGAGCACCAGTGGAATGCAGGGAACTGCAATGTTGTCCCGATTGGGAAACAGGTGTGCCAAACAGAATAGAAGTGAATAACCTTCACTACTGTACATTCTATTTTTTTTATTTTTTTATTTTTTATTTTTTCATCTTTTACTTAAGAAACTAATTTTTTTTCCTCACTTGATTTTACCTTTTTAACTATTACATTTTTATTTTCAATCAGTATTATTACTACTACTGAATTACCTTTTTGAAAAAAAAAAATGTGTCATTTTATTTTCTCTTTATTTTACTTTGGGATTAGAGTTCTACATTCTATTTCCATCTTTCCTTTAGCATCATTTTACTCCATATCAACTATTACCTTCATGCTATCACTCTCTTCCTAACTTTTCCCATTTTGTGGTCCTGTTTCTCTTACCTTTTTCTTACTTTAGACTTTCCCTATTATTTCTTTTTACCACCTATTAAAATTTCATTCCAATTATATATCTAATGTCTAATCCCCTGCTCCAACTTAATACATACCTCTCTCTTCTCTGTCTTCAATATCCAATAAATTGTTTTTCTCTCTGTACTTTTGTTATTTGCTTGAATGTTGATATCAATTTTTTATAATTTTTTGTGAGACTCTTTTGCTTATTCTTGTTTTATTTTGCTTAGTGTTTGTTTTGTATTTGTTTGTTTTTTAACTGTGTTCCCTCGCATCCCTTGATATTAGTTGTTGTTTGTAGTTTGTATTAATCTCTAGGTACTTGTTGCTGGCATTCGTTGTGATTAGTGGCTGTTCTATCGGAGTTGTCTCCCCATATATACAATCTGTTCCCCTTCTCTTTCTTATTCTCTTTCTTTTCTCGCTAATGTTTTTTTTTTCTTCTTTTTTCTTTTTTATCCCTTATACCAATTTCATTTTGGTACTACTTTCTTTTCTTTTCTTTTTTCTTCTTTTCTCTCTTCATGTTTCTTTCCTATACCATAAGTTATCCCTCTCCGGTGGTCACCTTTATTTGTGGCTATTAATATCGTGAATACATTTCCATTTGCTGCTTTATGCATTGTACCAGGTTGTGTTGTATTTTGTGCCTTTAAATCAATGCAGGAGAGAGAGAACTACATAAACAGACATCCGGAGAAGAGAGACCAAAATCAGACAAAGAAACAGCCCACATATGAAAAAAAAGCAGGCATTACCAGAAAAGGAAATAAACGAAATGGAGGCAATCAACCTGCCAGAGAAAGACTCAGAGAAATGGTCATAAGGTGGCTGAAAAGAATGGAAGATAAATTTGACAATATGAGTAAGAGCCAAGTGGGAAATGAAAAACTGAGATGAAATAAAAAATAAGATCATGGCTGTAGAGAACTCAATAGAAAGCATCAAAAGTAGATGAGAGGACCGCATCAATGAGCTAGAAGACAAGGTAGTAAAAAAGATGCAAGTAGAGCAGCATCTAGGAAAAAAAATTAAAAAGCAGGAGAAGAGCCTAAGGGAACTTTGGGATAACACAAAACAAAATAAAACAATATCTGCATAATAGCGGTTCCAGAAGGAGAGGACACTGAGCAAGGAATAGAAAACCTGTTTGAAGAAATAATGAACAGAAAACTTCCCTGATATAGGGAAGAAAAAAACCCACACAAAAATCTAAGAAGCTCACAGAGTCCTATGCAAAATGAACCCCAAAAGACTGACACCAAGGCACATTATAATTAAACTGGCAAACACCAATGACAATTAAAAGTGGCCAGAAAGAGACAGAAAGATACCTACAAAGGAACCCCCATCAGACTAGCGACTGGTTTCTCAATAGAAACTCATCAAGCCAGAAGAGAATTGAATGAAATATACAAAGTCATGCAAAGGAAGAGTCTGAATCCAAGAATACTGTAACCAGCAAGGCTATAAATCAAAATTGTGGGTGAAATCAGGAGCTTCACAGACAAAAAAGGACTAAAAGAATTTATGACCACCAAACCAGCAATGCAAGAAATGTTAAAGGGTCTGCTGTAAAAAAAGAAATAGGAAGCGAAGAAAGAACTCAGGGGTAAAGACTAAAAATGGTGAGAGATAAGTACCTATCATAATAACTTTAAATGTAAGTGGATTAAATGCTCCAATCAAAAAGACATAGGGTAATGGATTGGATAAAAAAACATGATCCATATATCTGCTGACTACAATAAACCCATTTCAGAAAAAAAGATGCACACAGACTGAGGGTGAAGAGATGGAAGATGGTTTTTCAGGCAAATGGAAATGAAAAAAAAGCTGGGGAGCAATACTTATATCTGACAAATTACATCTCTAAATGAAGGACAAAACAAGAGATAAGGAAGGCCACTTCATAATACTAAAGGAAGCAATACAATAAAAAGAAAATAACTCTGGTAAACATATACACAGCTAATACAGGGACATCTAAATACTTTAAAAAACTCCTGAAGGATATCAAGGGAGAGATTGACAGCAATAAAATCATAGTAGGAGACTTTAATACCCCACTATCACCACTTGACAAATCCTCTACACTAAAAATAAGCAAGGAAACATCAAGCCTAAATGACTCACCAGACCAGATGGAATTAATTGACATCTTCAAAACATTTCACCCCAAAGCCACAGAATATGCTTTCTACTCAAGTGTACATGGGTCATTTTCAAAGATAGACCATATGTTGGGTCATAGGCAAAGTCTCTTCAAATTCAAGTAAATAGAAATCATATCAAGCATCTTCTTGGATCAAAGTGGAAAAAAACGCGAAATCAACTAAAATAAAAATAACCCAAAAAAATCAAACACATGGAGACTAAACAGTATACTATTAAACAATAACTGGTAACCAGAGAGATCAAGGAAGGAATAAAAAACATTATGCTAAGTGAAATAACCAGTTAATGAAAGAAAAATACCACATGATCTCACTCATTTATGGATAATAAAGAACATTATAAACTGATGAACAAAAATATAGAGACAGAGGCAGTAAAGCATCAAAAACACTGTCAAATTACAGTGGGAAGGTTAGGGAAATGTGGGATAGATAAGCAATCAACCAAAGGACTTGTATGCATGCATAGAAGCATAACAAATGGACACAAGACACTGGGGGATTAGTGCATACATGGGAGTGGGTGGAGGAAATGGGAAGATATGTACACATGTAATACACTAAAAAAATTTTTTTCAGCATAGGTAAACACCTACACTGCTGCCTCGCAAAACAATTTCAAAACTACAACTAAAAGACAGAACGGACATCATCCAGAACCACAGGAAAGCTGGCCGAGTGGAAGTTCTACAGCTAGAAGGAAAGAGAGGGGCTCACGGACCCAGAGGAGCTGCAAAAAGCCGAGGTACGGAGATGCGCGCGCTGAGAGAGCGGGTGCCTGAGTACCTGGCTGGCTTTCTCTGGCGGGAGGGAAATGGAGACTCCCAACGGCATTGAAGCCCTTCTCTTACGACACGAAACCCCAGATCCAGCCGAAACTCATACGGGGGGAGTTTGGACTGTGAAAAGGGAGAGGTGCATGGAAATTTAGGGGAGTCGCAGTAGATCAGGTCTGGTCTCACACACGCACGGTGCTGCGCAGAGGACAGACTGCTGGTTGTGCCGCTGGCTTTCGTGAGTGGGCGGGAGACAGACCCTCCGAACTGTGCCACTTCTGAGTCCACTGGGCCCCTGTTTCGGGCGAAACCCTGGGGACCTAGACTCCTGTGGTCCTAGTGTGGAGGGGAGCCGGAAAGGCAGCGGTTAGAGGCACTGCAGGCGCACGCACAAGGACTGCTCCAGCCATTACCCAGTCACATAAGACTCAGGGGCCGTGGAGGGCGGGGCCGACTGGAAGGCAAGGCGGTCCCTTAAGCCCTGAGACTCCACCCCTCCCAAGATCAACAGAGGCTTCTGCGGCTTTGCAGTCTGGTATCATGAGGCTGAATTCAACACAGAAGTTTCCCAGGCATAGTGAAAATGCCGAGACAAGGGAAGGGATAACAAACAAAAGAAATGGAGGGGAAAAAACGACTGGATATAGAGTTCAAAACCACACTTATAAGGTTTTTCAAGAATATGCTAGAAAAGATGGATAAATTTATCAAGTCCCAAGAGGAGATGAAAAAGGACCAACTAGAGATGGAAAAGGTCCTACTAAAGATGATAAAGGACCAAATAGAAATTAAACATACACTGACTAAAATAAAAAATATTATACAGAGTCCTAACAGCAGACTAGAGAAAGGCAAGAATCAAGTCAAAAATTTGAAATATAAAGAAGCAGAAAACACTCAACTGGAAAAGCAAGAAGAGAAAAGAATCCAAAAATGTGAACATAATGTAAGGAGACTCTGGGACAGCTTTAAGTGTACCAACATCAGAATTGTGGGGGTGCCAGAAGAAGAGAGAGAGCAAGATACTGAAAACCTATTTAAAGAAATAATGATTGAAAACTTCCCACATCTGGTAAAAGAAATAGACTTACAAGTCCAGGAAGCACATAGAACCCCATATAAAAGGAATCCAAAGAGGACCACACCAATACACATCATAATTAAAATGCCAAGAGCAAAAGAGAAAGAGAGAATATTGAAAGCAGCAAGAGAAAAACAGTTTATTACCTACAAGGGAGCACAAATACGACTGAGCTGATTTCTCAACAGGAATGATGCAGGCCAGACGGGAGTGGCAAGAAATATTCAACATGATGAATAGCAAGAACCTACAACCAAGAATAATCTATCCAGCAAAGCTAACATTCAGAATTGAAGGGCAGATAAAGAGCTTCACAGATAAGAAAAAGCTAAAGGAGTTCATCAACTCCAAACCAGTATTATATGAAATGCTGAAAGGTACTCTTTTAGAAGAGGAAGAAGAAAAAGGTAAAAGCCAAAAAATTATGAACAACAAATACATATCTATCAATAAGTGAATCTAAAAATTAAGTGAATTAAAAATTTGATCAACAGAATAAACTGGTGAATACAATAGAATCAGGAGCACAGAAAGGGAGTGGACTGATAATTCTCAGTGGGGAAGGGGTGAGGGGTTTACAGGGAGAGACTGGACAAAAATCATACACCTATGGATGAGATCAATGGGAGGGAGCTAAGGGCAGAGGGAGGGATGGGAGCTGGGTGTAGGGATGCTATGGAGGGGAAAAAAGAGAAACAAATGTAATAATCTGAATAATAAAGATTTAATTTTAAAAAAATAAATAAATAAATAAATGATTTTTTTTAAATCAATAAAATATATTGGGGAAAAAAACAAAACAGAATGTTGGAAATTCAAAGAAACTAAGATGGCGGCATAGGTAAGCACCTATACTGTTGCCTTGGCACAACAATTTTAAAACTACAACTAAAAGACAAAATGGACATCATCCAGAACCACATGAAGGCTGGCTGAATGGAAAATCTACAACTAAAAGGAAAGAGAAAAGACACTGAGACTCACAGGAGCTGAGATGGGTAGAGTTGCAGAGGCACACATGCGCAAAGCCAGCTGGCAACTGAGTACGCCGCTGCCTTCTCATGCCTGAGGGAGATAGAAACTCTTGACTGCGCTGAACTCCAGTTCCAGGCGAGACTCTGGGAACAAAGAATCATTTCGGGTGAAACAGGATTGTCTGCCAGCAGGTGAGGCTTCAGGGTGGCTTTTTCTGAGGTGCTTGCTGAGGGACGCTGAGAAACAGCCCTCTTGGGGCAGGACTGACGAGAAGCCATCACTGTTTGCTCTGCCCTGAGATCCCACCCCATAAAGCCGATGCTGGTTACTCTGCCCTGAGACTCCACTCCATACAAGCTCAGCACAGAGGCTTTTGCAAGTCTTGTCCCATAAGGGTGTCTCCAGCACAGAGGTTCTTCCAGTGTAGAAACAGCAGATCCTCACAGCCAATTGTCCTGGAGGTTAATTTCTCCCAGTGACACCAACAACAATTAAGGCTTAATTACAACAAGACTATACACACAGCCAACAATGGGGTGCACCAAGAATGTCCACCTCAGGTAACTGGGAAGGCTGAGACATTGAGCCCTATAGTACACCTACCACAGAAAGCCACTCTATCAACTCAGGGAATCAGCCAAAATGCAGAGACAAAGAAACAGGTCACAAATGAAAGAAATGGAGGAAAGCAAATGACTGCATATAAAGTTCAAAACCATGGTTATAAGGTTTTTCAAGAATTTTCTAGAAAAGGCAGATAAATTTAGTGAGACCCTTGAGGATATGAAAAAGGACCAACTAGAAATTAAGCATACACTGAGTGAAATAAAAATTAATATACAGAGATCCAAGGGGAGATTAGAGGAATGCAAGAATCTAGTCAAAGATTTGAAATACGAAGAAGCAAAAAACAACCAACCGGAAAGGCAAAAAGAAAAAAGAATCCAAAAATCTGAAGATAGTATAAGGAAACTCTGGGACAACTTCAAGCATACCAACATCAGAATTATGGGGGTGCCAGAAGAAGAGAGAGAGCAAGATACTTTTGAAAACCTATTTGAAAAAATAATGATCGAAAACTTCCCCCACCTGATGAAAGAAATAGACTTACAAGTCCAGGAAGGGCACAGAATCCCAAACAAAAGGAATCCAAAGAAGACCAAACCAAGACACATCATAATTAAAATGCCAAGAGCAGCCAAATCTGGTTTGGCTCAGTGGATAGAGTGTCGGTCTGCAGACTGAAAGATCCCAGGTTCGATTCCAGTCAAGGGCATATACCTGGGTTGCGGGCACATGCCCAGTGGGGGGCGTGCAGGAGGCAGCTGATCAATGTCTCTCTTTCATCGATGTTTCTAACTCTCTGTCCCTCTCCCTTTCTCTCTGAAAAAATCAATAAAATATATAAAAAATAAAATAAAATACCAAGAGCAAAAGACAAAAAGAGAATCTTAAAAGCAGCAAGAGAAAAACAGTTAATTACCTATAAGGAAGCACCCATACGACAGTCAGCTGATTTCTCAACAGAAAATATGCAAGCCAGAAAGGAGTGGCAAGAAATATTCAAAGTGATGAATAGCAAGAACCTACCACCAAGATTACTCTACCCAGCAAAGTTATCATTCAGAATTGAAGGTCAGATAAATAGCTTCACAGATAAGAAAAAGCTAAAGGAGTTCTTCAACACCAAACCAGTATTATATGAAATGCTAAAAGGTATTTTTAAGAAGAGAAAGAAGAAAAAGTTATAGTAAAAATTATGAACAATCAATACATATCTATCGGGGAATCCAAGATGGCGGCATAGGTAAACACCTACACTGCTGCCTCGCAAAACAATTTCAAAACTACAACTAAAAGACAGAACGGACATCATCCAGAACCACAGGAAAGCTGGCTGAGTGGAAGTTCTACAACTAGAAGGAAAGAGAGGGGCTCACAGAGACCCAGAGGAGCTGCAAAAAGCTGAGGTACGGAGACGCGCACGCTGAGAGAGCGGGTGCCTGAGTACCTGGCTGGCTTTCTCTGGCGGGAGGGAAACGGAGACTCCCAACGGCATTGAACCCCTTATCCTACGACACTAAACCCCAGATCCAGCCGAAACTCATACGGGGGGAGTTTGGACTGTGAGAAGGGAGAGGCGCACGGAAATTTAGGGGAGTCGCAGAAGATCAGGTCCGGTCTCGACGCGCACGGTGCTGCGCGGAGGACAGACTGCTGATTGTGCCACTGGCTTTCGCGACTGGGCGGGAGACAGACCCTCCCAACTGTGCCACTTCTGACTCCACTGGGCCCCTGTTTCAGGCAAAACCCTGGGGACCTAGACTCGTGTGGTCCTGGTGCGCAGGGGAGCTGAAAAGGCTGCGGTTAGAGGCACTGCGGGCGCATGCACAAGGACCGCTCCAGCCATTACCCAGTCACATAAGACTCAGGGGCCGTGGAGGGCGGGGCCGACTGGAAGGCAAGGCGGTCCCTTAAGCCCTGAGACTCCACCCCTCCCAAGATCAACAGAGGCTTCTGCGGCTTTGCGTCTGCTATCATAAGGCTGAATCCAACACAGAAGTTTCCTCGGCATAGGGAAAATGCTGAGACAAGGGAAGGGATCACAAACAAAAGAAATGGAGGAAAAAAAACGACTGGATATAGAGTTCAAAACCACGCTTATAAGGTTTTTCAAGAATATGCTAGAAAAGATGGATAAATTTAGTGAGACCCAAGAGGAGATGAAAAAGGACCAACTAGAGATGCAAAAGAGCCAACTAGAGATGGAAAAGAGCCAACTAGAGATGGAAAAGGTCCTACTAAAGATGATAAAGGACCAAATAGAAATTAAACATACACTGACTGAAATAAAAAATATTATACAGAGTCCTAACAGCAGACTAGAGAAAGGCAAGAATCAAGTCAAAAATTTGAAATATAAAGAAGCAGACAACATTCAACTGGAAAAGCAAAAAGAGAAAAGAATCCAAAAATGTGAACATAATGTAAGGAGACTCTGGGACAGCTTTAAGCGTACCAACATCAGAATTGTGGGGGTGCCAGAAGAAGAGAGAGAGCAAGATACTGAAAACCTATTTAAAGAAATAATGACTGAAAACTTCCCACATCTGGTAAAAGAAATAGACTTACAAGTCCAGGAAGCACACAGAACCCCATATAAAAGGAATCCAAAGAGGACCACACCAATACACATCATAATTAAAATACCAAGAGCAAAAGAGAAAGAGAGAATATTAAAAGCAGCAAGAGAAAAACAGTTTATTACCTACAAGGGAGCACCCATATGACTGTCAGCTGATTTCTCAACAGAAACGATGCAGGCCAGATGGGAGTGGCAAGAAATATTCAACGTGATGAATAGCAAGAACCTACAACCAAGAATAATCTATCCAGCAAAGCTAACATTCAGAATTGAAGGGCAGATAAAGAGCTTCACAGATAAGAAAAAGCTAAAGGAGTTCATCAACTCCAAACCAGTACTATATGAAATGCTGAAAGGTACTCTTTTAGAAGAGGAAGAAGAAAAAGGTAAAAGCCAAAAAATTATGAACAACAAATACATATCTATCAACAAGTGAATCTAAAAATTAAGTGAATTAAAAATTTGATCAACAGAATAAACTGGTGAATATAATAGAATCAGGAGCACAGAAAGGGAGTGGACTGATAATTCTCAGGGGGGAAGGGGTGAGGGGTTTACAGAGAGAGACTGGACAAAAATCATACACCTATGGATGAGATCAATGGGAGGGAGCTAAGGGCAGAGGGAGGGATGGGAGCTGGGTGTAGGGATGCTATGGAGGGGAAAAAAGAGAAACAAATGTAATAATCTGAATAATAAAGATTTAATTAAAAAATAAAAAAATAAAAAAATAAATACATATCTATCAACAAGTGAATCTAAAAATCAAGTGAATAAAAAAATCTGATTTTCAGAATAAACTTGTGAATATAATAGAATCAGGGGCATAGAAAGGTAGGGGACTGACAATTCTCGGGAGGAAAGGGCTGTGGGGTGTTCGGGAAGAGACTAGACAAAAATGGTACACCTATGCATGGGGATGGGTGTGGGGGGCGTAAGGACAGAGGGTGGGGTAAGAACCAGGTGAAAGGAGAGCTATGGAAGAAAAAAGAGGAACAACTGCAATAATCTGAACAATAAAGATTTATGTAAAAAAAAAAAAAAAGGAATGTTGGAAACACATTGCATCTGTGTGAAGAAATTCTACCATTACCTGAAAGAAATAGTGAAATCAACATAAAGGAAAGCTCCCTGTACTTAAAACTATACCTTCTCTGTCCTTTTGTGTGTGTTAAAATATAAATAATAAATTAATCTTATTAAAAACCTCGCCTAAGTATATAATTCAGTGGCATTAAGTACATTCACACTGCTGGGCAATCATGACCATTATCTAAATCCAGACTTTTTTCATCATCTTAAACTCTGTGCCCATTAAACAATATCCCTTTATTCCTTCTTATCTCCAGCTCCTGGTAACCACTATTCTCTATGAATTTGCCTATTCTAAGTTATCTTATATAAATAGAATCATCTATTTGTCTTTTATGTCTGGCATAATGTTTTCAAAATCCATCCATGTGGCAGTATGTATCAGGACTTCATTCCTTTATAAGGCTGAATAATATTACACTGTAAGTATACCATATTTTGCTTATTTACCTGTTGATGGTCACTTCAGTGGTTTCCACATTTGGTTATTGTAAAAAAGCAGTTATTTACCTGCTATGAACACCACTTTCAATCATTTAAACATCAAACAGTGAAGGTCAACTTTCTTTCACAGCAAAGTATCATTACATACCACAGTAAAGAGTTTCCGCTGTAAGGGTTGATACGATGTCACTTCCTTCAAAGTCCAAGAACAAGCCATGTTTGGTCTCTGCCCCAGTCCACTGCAGGGTGCATCAAGAAGAACTCGATCAAAAGATTCTGGTAAGAATGGTGGCTGTCCTATAAAGAGAATTAGAAACATATTTGCATCTGCCCTATTGGTCTACAATAAAAAAATTCCTGAGACAGAAGCAATTATCAGGAATTTAAAATCAGTCTGGAACAGAAAGTAGAAAAAACAATTACTCCCCTCAATCAAGTACCTGGTGAAAGTAATTTTGACTTATATTTAATACTAGAGGCCCGATGCATGAATATTCATGCAAGAATGGGCTTTCCTTCCCCTGGCTGCCAGCACCACCTTCACTCTGGCCGGAGCTGTCTTTCCACTCTGGCCTGCACCTGCATTTTCGCTCCAGTCTGGAGCTGCCTTTCCGCCTTCCCTTACTGTCCAGAGGCCTGGAGCAGCTGGGGTGATGTTCCCTTGGCCGCTTGGCATCTGTGTATGCAAATTAAACTTGCAATATTTGTTGGGTTAATTTGCATACTCACTCCTGATTGCTGGTGGGCATCATGAAGGTACAATTAGCATGTTATTCTTTTATTAGATAGATAGATCTGAATTTATAAAAAGGTTAAAGATTATTACAATTGAGGGTTATTCTGTCGATACAGTGTAAATCAAGACCTAAGCAAATGTGTATCCCCAATGTCAAAAGCCACAATTCATTAGAGCTAAGACATGGAAAGAATTCAAGTCATTCCGAGAGCCAATACTTCTCGTGGTAATCCCCACCGCAGAGAGCACCAGAAAAAGAGAGCACCTATCAAGTTCCAGTCAAGCATACTAATTATGTGGTTTCTCAGGCTCCTTGCTCTGTGGCCATTAGCAAGGATATGATTTACAAGGAGATGACAACTCCCTTGACCCAATCGTTCACAGGTTTTCCTCTGTATTCAAGTAATTTTCTCCATTCCAACTTCTGATCTATTTAGCATTATTGGAGCAAGTCATAAAAACCAAACAGTCTGCTTATATATTTACTAGAGGCACGATGCACAAAATCGTGCAAGAGTAGGCCTTCCTTCCTCTGACTGCCAGTACTGGCTTCTCTCTGGCCCTGGCTTCATCCAGAAGGATGTCCAGTCTAATTAGCATATTACACTTTTATTATTATAGATGCTAGCGAACTCAAGCAAGAAAATGCTATTGACTGCTTTTACACAAAGCTAGATGATTACCTACAGTATCCACAGCATTGTTCTGCTTTGATTGAAAAATTGTAAGACACAAGCTCTTATTGATTTAACTCATCTCCATCTATAACTATCCTTGCTTTCTTACTGTCTCAGAAAAAGTATTTTTTTCAATGTAAACAATTATTTTCAAGGTTTTTGATATATACTGATACATATCCTCTAGAGAGACTATACCAATTTACATGTCTAGATCATGAGTACAGTTGTCTTCCCCAAATCCTCATCAGAGTTGACAATTATTGCCCAGCTGCAGTGGCTCAGTAGGTGAACATTGACCTATAAACCTGGATGTGAAGATTCAATTTGCAGTCATGGCACATTCCTGGATTTCCAACACATTCCTCAGTTGGGGGGGAGTGGGGACAGATTTGAAGGATACAGCCCATAGATAATTCTCTCTCATCATTAATGTTTCTAACTCTCCCTTTCTCTCTCTGATATCAATAAGAATCTAAATAAAAGGTTGACAATTATTTTATTGGCCATTTGTATTTATTCTGTATATGGTCACATTCTTTACTTTTGCCCTTTTCCCACTGAGAATGCTATATTTTCCTTTTTCAATTAGAAGAGTCCTTTTGTATATTAAGAATATTAACCTCTCTCTAAGTTTTTGGATTTTATATATGTAACTAGGGGCTAAGTGCACGAATTCGTGCACCTTGGAATAAATTATGGGCCGCAAGGCTGTGGTAGGCACAGGGGAGGGTCTTGGTCCATCCTCCGTGCCCCTACCCAGCCCCTCTCATTGTGGTCCCTGGTACCCTGTCTGCTGGCAGCCCCACTTACACTGCCATGCGCTGACAGCACCCAGCAACTGGAGCTGGCGCCAGCAGCAGGTACAAGCAGAGCCTGCACCATCAGTGGGTACAAGCAGCTGCTACTTCCCCAATTGCCCCTTAGGATCCAGGGGAGGTCAAGAAGCCCTCAGGAACAATTTAGACTGGCAGCCACTGCTCACACTCACTTGATGACACCAAGCAATCGCAATTGGTGCCAGGTGCCAGCAGCAGGTGCAGAGGGTAGAGTGGGAACTGTGTGGAGGGGAGCTATGGGGGGTTGGAGGGAAGAAGAGGAACAATTGTAATAATCTAACAATGAAGATTTATTAAATTAAAAAAAAATAAAAAAGAAGAAATAATACAAAATAGCTCAAGAATCATAAAACTGAAAGGCTCAGGAGCTTTGTGAGATGCATTATGAAATTAAAACATATATGTCAAGTATAAAAAGTTTGACCAAGGGGGTAGGGGTATGGGTGGAGGTGAAAGAGGGTATAGAGAGAATGAGTGGTGATAAAAACAAAAAAGAAGAAAAAAAAGTTTGACCAAGTCTTGGGGTTGCACTTATTAAAAACTTGATATTCAAAGATGAGATAAAAAGGAGATATCTATTAAAGCAAAATATCTTAGATCCATGCCAAAGTTTCAAGGACTGTGGATATTTTGAGGCTAGAACAATGACTGCAAAATTTGCTTGTCTGTAAAAGTCTTTAAAAGATAAAATTTGACTCACCTTCTGTGTCCTTAACCATATCAAGTTTAAGTGCCTTTGTTCCATCAAAGCAAAAAGCCCTAATGGAATGCAGCCCTAATAATAAAGCATTCTGCTTTATTTTTTTAACTTTGTTGGGTAGTTTATCCAAGGCTATTACTTCTCCCTAAAAACAAACAAACAAAAAACCCATAAAGTGTAAACCAAAAGCAATCATAAAAATTATTAAAAATGAGAAATCCATGAAAAACTATGATCTTCCACAATTTCCTCCTAACCCTACTTTTAAAGTTGAATTCATTAACCAAAAGTGTATTGAATTTATATCAAATACTTATTAAAATCAATCCCCATCCCGATATTGTCTATGCTATACACATAAAATTCACGTTAAATTCAGACAACTAAAGACAGAAAAATATGTCTGTATATCACAGCAAAATTTTTTAGACTGGTATAAAACATAGCTCAAAAGTAATTTTAGCTCTAGCTGTTATGGCTCAGTGGATAGAATGTTGGTCTGTGGCCTGGAAGGGTCCCAGGTTCGATTCCTGTCAAGAACACATGCTCAGGTTGCAGGATCAATCCCCAGAAGGGAGTGTGCAGGAACCAGCGGATCAATGATTCTCTCTCTTCACTGAAGTTTCTGTTTCTTTCTGTCTCTGTCTCTCTCTGTCTCTCTTGCTCTCCCTTCCTCTTTGAAATCAATAAAAACATATAAAAATTAAAAAAATTGTTTAATCATAATACTTCAGTTAAGTCAAAGTTGATAAACCAAGAGGGTCATTTTTATGAATGTATTGTGATATTCATTTGATACTTTAAAACATGATACTATGGAATAATACTGCAGTGATGGTGAAATAAACCTTTCAAAATATTTTGTTTTTGTTCCCTTTATACACACTGTACTTGCATGACATATGCATCATTTGCATAGACTACAACACCAGGAATTTGCTGATAATATTCCTAAATGAAACACCAGGCTTAATGGCAGATATAGTTCCAATTAATACTTTGACAAACAAAACCATTTCAAGAGAGCTGAACTGAAAAAGTAGGAAAAACACAGAATAAGGTTCAAATACACTGCAGTGAAGTAATAACTCCACTGGCTGAAGGCTACTTTTACAAAAATACAGAAAAGAGGGTAAACTTACACACAATTTAGCTATCAAAATGAATCAAAAGCAGCAACAAAATCTAAGATTCATTCTGGCTCAAGCATCTCTATTCAGGTTGTTCATTTCTCCATTGCTGTCCCACTCTGAAAAATTGCTTAACTTCAGTTTAATTCCTCACACATCCTCACCTTTGCCATTTACCTTGTAATACTCTGCCATTCTGACTTGGGCTCAGCGATGTGATAAGTGTTGGCCAATAGGATAACAGTAAATGTAATGCAAACAGAGAAATGAATAGTACTTGAACAGTTGGCCTTGCTCTACTTTGCCCTCAGCCACAGCCAACTCTTAACAATTGCCCTCAGCTAGGCTAGCCATCTGTTCCTAGCAGGAGGATAAGAAACACCTGGACCAAAGGCAGGGCACCCTAATGGTCTCATCTAGGGCCACTTTACATAAACCAACACCAATCAAAAAGTGAATGAGCTTAACAAGACCATCAGATCCCCTAGCTCAGTGGTCGGTAAACTCATTAGTCAACAGAGAAGCAAACTACGGCTCAGGAGCCACAGTATGCTGACCACTACCCTAGCTAAACAGCTCTGGATCAGGTGCACTGAACAGTCTTCCCTTTGGCTGAATTTGAAATAAGCCAGATTACGAATTTCTTCATAATCTACACTAATAAAAGAGAAACATGCAAATTAACCATCACTTCGGTATGCCAAGCCACACCCACTAGCTAATCTGGAGCGAGTATGCAAATTAACCCAACCAAGATAGTGCCTGGCCATGGAACTGGAGCAAGCAGGAAGCTTGGGTTGCCCTGGCAATGGAGGAAGCCATGCTTCCCACTTGCCCTGACTGGCCCTGGCCTCCACTCAAGGCTACAATGTTTCAATTATAGAAGATAAATAAATCCCAACAAAAATGGCAGTGGCCACAGAGCTGGAGCAAGCAGGAGGCTTGGGTTGCCCCTGGCGATGGAGGAAGCCAAGCTTCCCACCAGTCCTGGCCAGCACTGGCCTCCACTCAAAACTGTAAAGTTTCAATTATAGAAGATAAATAAATCCTAGATACTTGCTTCCAGCCGGACCTGGCCTCTGTTCGAGGCACTAAAAAGAAAAAAAAAAAGGAAGTGCTGGGACCTTGGGTCACCACGGGATGATGAGGATGGGATGAAGGGGCCATTGGGGATAAGCAGACCAGCAGGGGGGCCAGTTGGGGATGAGCAGGCCATCAGTGAGGGTCAGTTGGAAATGATCAGGACAGCAGTGGGGGGGGGGCACTTTGGAATGAGCAGGCCAGCAGGGGGGCAGTTGGGGGTGAGCAGGCCAGTGGGGAGGAAAGGTACAGGCAAGCAGGCTAGCAGGGGTGTGTGTGGGGGGGGGTGGGGGGGGCAGTTAGGGGCGAGCAGTCCAGCGGGAGGTGGGGGGGAAGGGAAGCAGCAGGG
>JAAGEH010002534.1:32993629-33061802 GCA_011751065.1 Lasiurus cinereus
GGGGGGGAAGGGAAGCAGCAGGGTTAACAGTCTGGCAGGGGGGCAGTTGGGGGCAAGCATGCCAGCAGGCAGAGTGGTTAGGGGTAATCAGGTAGGCAGGCAGGCAGGCAGGCATGCAGGCAGGTAGGTGAGGGGTTGCGAGCCAGAAGTCCCAGATTGCAAGAGGGATGTCCGACTGCCGGTTTAGGCCAGATTCCTGTAAACCAGCAGTAGGACGTCCTTCAAGAGGTCCCAGATTGGAGAGGATGCAGGCTGGACTGAGGAACAACCCCCAATGCACAAATTTTGTGCACCAGGCCACTAATGTTTCATAAATTACATGTAGTTCCACCTTCATCACTGAAATGTAAATACACTGACAGTAGGTTTGCTTTGAAGACAATCTTACCTGATCATGCATTAGTGCTGCAATATGTGTTGTTTTGCCGCCAGGTGCTGCACACAAATCTAGAATCTTCTCTCCAGGCTGAGGATCCAGAACGTGAGTTACAACAGCAGATGGCAAATTCTGTAAGAAAAAAAAAAGATTTATCAATATACTAAATCAATTTAAATTTCAGAATCAGAGAATGTAAAGAAATCTTTGGAGGTAATACAACACAACATCCTCTACCAAGAGTACATTTTCTGTAACTACTAGTGTCCTGGTGTACGGATTCGTGCACACTGAAAGGAAATTAATTAGAAGAAATATTTTAATATCGCTATTCACATCTTGCTAATGAGAAGAAAATAGGACTCTACCAAGTCTCCTATCTACCTGCTCTAGGTCTTTTGTGAGGATCAAATGAGATGAGACACAGGAAAATGCTTCACAAACATTTGGTTAAAGCATAAAATGTTTGCACCTGGCTATAAAGCAAGTTGTGTTCCTGGGCTGAAGAAACTCCAAGGAAGCTAGTTGCTAGGGAGAGGAAGCCAGGTGTTGCTATGTGATGTCATTACTTGGCACCCACAGCCACCATTTCCGGGCTGGGCTGTGGGTCAGATTTTGCACCATGGAGTCTTGGCAGTATTGGCTGCAATTTGGTGGGGTGTCGCTCCGGGGTGGTCGAGGGGCCTGTGTCCCACTTGTGGAAAGCCGAATGTTGGTTTGTCAGTGCCAGGTCCATGATGCCATTAATTTTTAAATGTCCAATGCAACTCCTGTGTTGAGTGTCTGCCCCTGATGGTCAGTGTGCATCATAGCTACCAGTTGGATGGACTGAGACTTAGCCTATTATATATATAGAAGATAATGGTGTCAGGAAATTCTCCGTTTCCCAGAGTATCCTATGATTTCAAAGAACATTCACACACACAGACACACACATGCACACACATAATGCATTTCTCTAATCAACTCATCAAAAACAGCATATTGTCCTTTCTTAACTCAGTGGTTCTCAATATTTTGAAGGCCAAAGATAGAGAGATCCCTTAGAAATATGAGAAAGCTCTGGATCTTTTCCCAGAAAATTTATAAGAATTTGCAACTTCAGATGCTTCATCATCTAACTCCCATTTTAAAATCCCAGTTTTATACAGCCGATGCCACTGAAAGGCATTTTTGGGTTCCTATCTTCCACCACTACCACCTTTCAATAGGAAAAAAGTAAAATATAAGAATAATTTTAGCTATGTCTGATAGACACAAAAAATATATATTCTGAGATAATACAACCCAAATATACCTCTATCTATAGTAATAAGTTATATTAAATCATTATTAGTATTAATTATATATATATTGTTACTAAAGAATAATAGCTTTAAATAATTATCACAAAGTAATTAAATTTTTAAAAATAATTGGCAAAAAAAGAAAAGTAGAGACTAACAAGCGTAGGGCTGTTTAAAGTTATCAATTCATTCTCACACCAAAACATTAAATCCATTCGTATCTCCTCAAGAACTGTGAGAAAGTTATAAGATTCTTAGTGAATCCAAGATCACCAGTTTAAAACAAAAATAACAATGGTGAGAAAGAAGACACAAAAAGCATGTTTCCACACACATCACCTCCATGTGGACACAGGAAACATTAAAATCAATATAAACAACTGAGATACCTGAAAAGCAGTCCCTGCACTAAACACCAAAAAAAAAAAACACACAAAAAAAAAAAAACAGCTTCACCTGTTACAGATAGTTTCTCTTAAGAGCCAAGCCTAATCCAAAAATATTTAAAAGTAGAACTCTAATATGAAAAGACATATAAGTGGCTAATGGAGATTCTTTAGCTAGAGACAAATGGTTATACTTAACTCCTAATAAAGATAAGATTAATATATGGATCAAAGATGACAGAAATTTTTACTGACATTTAAGTAACACCTTAAAAACTTCTGGCCAGTGCCAAAACCGGTTTGGCTCAGTGGATAGAGCGTTGGCCTGCGGACTAAAAGGTCCCAGGTTCGATTCCGGTCAAGGGCATGTACCTTGGTTGCGGGCAGGAGGCAGCTGATTGATGTTTCTCCTCTCATCGATGTTTCTAGCTCTCTGTCCCTCTTCCCTTCCTCTCTGTAAAAAAATCAATAAAATATATATTTAAAAAAAGAAATATGATTACTTAAAAAAAAATAGTCCAAGTAAAGAGGCTTCCCTACATATTTAAATGATGACAGTTTCTTTCCTTTTTTTTTTCTTTTTCACAGATGTGAGATGACAGTTTCTTAAAAAAAGTCTACTACCTTTCTCTATAGTATTTCTCAAACCTGGCTACACTTAGTGGTTTTTTTAAATATATTCAGAAACAGACCATAAAATTCATATGAGTTAACAAAAGATCCTGAATAGACAGAGCAATCTTTAGAAAGAAGAACAAAGTTAGAAGCATCATAGTCACCGATTTCAAACTCTACTACACTGTTTCAGTGGTTAACACATTATGTTACTGGCATAAAAACAGACACAGATCAATGAAACAGGAGAGAGAACCCAGAAATACATTCACACATATACGTTCAATTAATTTATGACAAAGGAGATAAGAATACACAAACACAATAGTGAAAGGAAAATCTTCAATTAATGCTTTGATTAACACTGGTCAGCCACATGCAGAAGAATAAAATTAGATCACTATTAACAAAAAGCAATTCAAAATGGATTAAAGACTTGATGCAAGAACTTAAAACTATAACACTGCTATAAGAAAACAGGGCAATAAGCTCCCTGACATAAGCTTTAGCAATGATTTTTTTTAAACTGATATCCAATGAAATAAAAAAGCAATGAAATAAAAAAAAGTGAGACTACATCAAATTAAAAAATTCTAGAGACTCTGGGTCAAGATAGTGTAAACATTGTGTTCACCTCTTCCCACAATAATATCAAAATTACAACTAAATTACAAAACAACCATCATTGAAAATTGCCTGAGGAAAATAAAAACTGCCTGAAGACCAGCTCAACAGAATCCCCATAACTCAGAATATAAAGAGGAGGCTGGAAGGAGGGGTGGAGGCAATGATGGGCTGATCCCACATCCACGTGTATCGGGTAAAAATCAGGAGGGCTATGTCGGCTGTGGAGGTCCCGCTTGAGGAGTTAGGGGTCCCAGCCCCACAGCAGGCCTCCCCAGACGAGGGCTCCTGTGCCAGGAAACAAACTCCCTATAACTTCTCGATGTGAAAAGAAGTGAGGACTGGAGCTGAGTGAGATGGAGGGCTGCTGGAGACCCAGCCATGGAAGAGCTTACAGGGCCAGCAGACAGACAGACTCATTCTCAAATTCACGTGCTCTGAGTTCCAGTGCAGGCTCAGCAGCTGGAAAACGCCAGGGATATATGGAGAGAAATGGAATTGCCTGGCTTCCTGGCGAGGGCTGGAGGACAGGCACCACTGTTCCTTTTTTGAGCCCTGACATAGCAGGCAGGATGAAGTGCTGGCAGGTGCCATGGTTCCATTGTTGAGTCCTTCTCCCACCAGCTGACAGGCAAAGCAGGCATCAAACCTGCAGGCTCCATTAACCTGGGTAACACCTTTCAAGAACCCTAAGAGATCTAATCTTTGATATCCTCTTACATTGGGAATAATAATAACAACAATAATAGTAATAATAATACCTAACCAGATTGCAACGAATCAGTTAATGTAAACACAAGTACTGAATAAACTGAACAAGGCAAAATAGGTTACAGTGGAACCTTGGTTCTCAAACTTAATTGGTTTCAGAAGGCTGTTCAAGAAGCTATTTGTTTGAAAACCGAATCACTTTTTCCATTAGAAATAATGTAAATAGAATTCATTCATTCCAGACCCCCAAAATGATTTGCTGTTTTAGCCTTCCTTATATACAGAAAATGTCTAATGTACTGTTTAATATATACGCAACCACTTCTTTTCTATGGAACCAACCCCTACTAGCCTTAAAGGAATAATTTTCAGCACACGTTCCAGGGGTGTCTTTCAGAAGGTCAGTATGCAGCATCTTCAATTTTTCACATATCATTGCCTCCAATATACTGTCACTGGCTGATTGCTTTTCATTTATCCAAATCAACAACCATTTTTCCACTTCTTCAATTGTCTGTGATCATTGTTTCTTTCATACCCTTAGCAACACTAGCAGTCTTGATGGCCTCCTTATGTTTTAAAATTGTGCTAATCATCCATTTCACAGGCAACAAAAGAAAAAAAAAATTTCACAGTACAACTTTCTGAGATGTTAACAACATGTGAGGTTTAGTGATAAACTGACTAGCATTCTCCTTCATTTGTAGCCTGAGAAACACTTGTTGTCATGCTGATGTATCAGCAGGAAGGGTTGTTCAACAACTGAGACATATTTTCCATGAACAACTTAGTTGAGAACTAAATTGTTCAAGATGGGAGACATTTGAGACCTGAGATTTGACTGTTCTTGTTATATAGCACCATAATTAATAACTACCTGACAAAAATCTGTTAGCAGCAAACCATTTGAATCTTACTCAGTTACAAATGAACATTTATATATAGTAAATGCATATATTATTTTCAGATTAACATGTTGAAATGAAAAGCAACAGTTAATATTTCTAATATCTCTGTAGTATGTTTCAATGTCACTAAATATTACACTTTTACAATTACTTACCTGTAAAAATAAGTAGCTGGGCAGTACATTATCAAATGAAGGGCTGAGATACACTGGTTCTGTCATTCTTATGCCTATACCTCTGAAAAGTAGGAAATCTAATATTAGTCTATATAAGTTACATTGCCTCCCATATGTGCCCTGACTGGGAATCAACTGGCAACCTTTTGGTGCACTGGACAATGCTCAACCAATTGAGCCACTCCAGATGGGCAAAAAGAAAAAAAATTTAGTCAAAAAAAATTTTACCAGAAAGTCAGCACTCACATCAATATTTGTGGTCAAAAATTAATATTTGGATATACTTAAACCCAACTAAAATATAATTAGTTTTAAATAATCTCTAGTTATTACTAGATCTACATAAATTAAATTTGCGGACAACCCAGTTTCTTAGTTTGATGTTTTTCTTTCACATAAATGTTTCTCTCTCTTTCTTTTTCCTTCTCTCATCACATCCTAGGTTGAGGATTTAAAAAAAAATTTTTTCTTTTTAAGTTATATTAAACTGATAGGGTTTTTCCTTTCACAGAATCAGAATGTTTAAAAAGATCTGGGTAGGTTAATATAATTCATCTTTTATCAAGAAAAGTATTGCTCTCCAAAGATGAAAAAGTTTCAAATCAATAAAATTCAAAAGGAAAAGTAAAATTATTTGACATACAGTATGCCTAGTTGCTTACTTAAAAAATCTTTAACCTGAGCATTTACTGTTACCTTAGATCATTTTTTCCTAAAAAAAAAAATAGAAATATGGATCAAGTAATTTCTGGTTAAATTTATACCCCCCAAATTAATCATATAATGCTACTATTTTTATATTGTTTTTAATTTCCCTTGAACCACAAAAAATGCTTATTTCCCCAAAACAATACTTAGTAACATACTTCCGTTCAGGTAGCCCACTGAAGATTCCTCTGCGGCTTAATTCAGCAATCCCATTTCCAAGAAATACTTTTGCTCCATCAAATTCCTTGGCTCCTTTCTTACATTTGCCTTTAATATCTGAGTATATAGAAACAACATCTCCAGCTTTCATAACTAGACAAAGAATAAAATCATATTATAATGATATATACTTGAATAGAAAAACAGTTAAAATTCTTTCAACTAGACTAGAAAACTCTAAGGACATCAACAGTGGCATGTTAGCAGTCTAAAATGGCTCATCAATATAAATGCTAATAAAAAATAATAACTTTTTGTTTTTAAATGTCCCTAACAATAAATCTAAATTGAAGATATTTTTTCTAGGAAAACAAAGAAATGAAATAGTCTTCAAAATATCCTACCTCAAAGTCTTTAGCTAAGGAGAAAAGGAAAGTTATCTTATTATTTTTTTTAAATATGGTTTTATTAAGAGACAGAGAAAGGGAGAGGGAGAGAGATATAAACATCAATGATGAGAAAGAATCATCGATTGGCTGCCTCCTGCATGCCTCCTCCTGGGGATCAAGCCCACAACCTGGGCATGTGCCCTGATCAGGAATGGAACCATGACCTCCTGTTTCATGGGTCAATGCTCATTAAGCCACACCAGCTGGGCAGGTGGAAAGCAATCTTCTAATCTAAATTATTTTCCCCAAACCTAATATTCCCTAAAAGTCTTCATGTAAATCTTAATATTTTGACTCATCCTCAAATTTCTAAGTTTCCTTCAAAAGTATTCTTAAAATCATACACCCAAATTCCTCAAAGGAGTCTTTCTAAATCCCATAACCCTGTTGGTATTTCTTCGAAATTTTTCCTGCTATAGCAATTAATGCAGATTTAAATAATAAACACATATATTCATTTATATGTGTATATGTACTTTTTGAAACTCAAGTCCAGAGCTGATTTATATAGCTGATTAAATCTAGCTTTATAGTCATTTCATTGAATTATTCTCAGTAAAAAAAAACTAAAAAAAACCCAGCAATATTAACAATTGTATTCTACTTCCAAAAAATGTTTTAATATCTAACTTATTATAAATTTGTCTAGGCCAGTGGTCGGCAAACTCATTAGTCAACAGAGCCAAATATCAACAGAACAATTGAGAGCCAAGTTTTTTAAACTTAAACTTCTTCTAATGCCACTTCTATAAAATAGACTCACCCAGGCCATGGTATTTTGTGGAAGAGCCACACTCAAGGGGCCAAAGAGCCACATGTGGCTCGTGAGCCCAGTTTGCCGATCATGGGTCTAGTCCATTAACTTGACAACAGTAGAGAGAAGCCCATCAGCTATAGCTAGGACTGTTCAAATTACAGAGGTCAGGGGTCAATGAATGAACTTTCTGTGTAAGGACAAGTAAATATTTCAGACTTCGTGAGCCACACAAAGTCTCTTGACATATGCTCCTTTGTATTATTTTTTTACAACCCTTCATACATACATTTTGAAGCTGACACAATTCCTGGAATATAGACATGGGCTCCTCTTAATACGGCATTACCACATTGGGCTCCAACAATGGCTTCACATTGTTGTTTTGCTATGTTCTTCCTAGGGATAAAAATAAGAGAAATTTAACACAGTAATATACCTCCAACAAGTACCAACCTTTTCAATGTTTCAACCTAAATCCTAAGTAAACTCTTAAGTACTGATTGTCTCAAGATAATGCCATTAATAAATAAATAAGAAACAGAAATTTGAAAATAGAATAAATATTGAGAAAAGAGTTTTTCTTTTTTAAAAAGGAGGTAAGCATTTGAGAAAAAAATAGAAAAAGGTCCATATGATAGGATAAAGTGGCACCAAAAATTGCTTAATTGTTTAACAAGCATTGCTGTTTTTATAACAGAATTAGAAGAGAAATAAAGGTCATCTTCAAAGACTAAAACAGACAATATACAAGGGATTCAAAAACATTTCTAAAGTGACAGAATGTTGCAAGGTAGATTATTAGTATTTTAAACAAGATGGACAAAGCTAATTTTTCTTTATTACCCAACTATTTTTTAAAATGTTTTCTAATTTCTCACCTCCAATTATTCTTTAGATCAACTAAAATCTAGGTATCACTTCTAACACTCAGAAAGATTTTTTTCAAAGTTCAGGAGGTATCAAGATAATCAAGCACTAAGTCTTTAATGAGTGTTCCTGGTTGGCAACATTTCAGATGTGTTGTCACAACTCCTTGCTGGGCGAATTAAGTGTGTCCCATCTTCATTCCCTCATCTCTAGATGATCAAATCTTACTGAACTTCTCAGCTCTATATTACTCCTTCCTGGTGCCACACATTCTCACTGTTAGGTATCTATATCTTAACGAGGTTCATGCCCCAAGTTCCAAAACATGCTGCCATCTCTTCTCACTTTGCATTCTATCCCTTAGCAATCCCATGATTTTAATAATCACTTATAAAAATATCCATGTATTCTAATGTTTAACTTTTCTAGACCCTGAACTGATATTTATAATAACTTGCAAATAGCTATATCTAGGTATTCCACAGGTACTTAAACTCAGGAGTTCTAAACACTTATTTTTCTCTGATTCACTCTTCAAACTATTCATCTTGCCGAAACTAGCTTGGCTCAGTGGATAGAGCGTCAGCCTGCAGACTGAAAGTTCCCGGGTTCGATTCCAGTAAAGGGCATGTATCCTGGTTGCGGGCACATCCTCAGTGAGGAGCATGCAGGAAGTGGTTGATCAATGTCTCTCTCTCATTGATACTTCTCTCTATCCCTCTCCCTTCCTCTCTGTAAAAAATCAATAAAAATATATATATATATTTTAAATCTATTCATCCTCCTATGTTTCCAATCTTGAACAAAGTGTCATTATCTGCCTTGAAAATAAACTAGAAACCTCAGCATCAACCTAAATCCCTTCTTCCTAAACCTTTTACCTTAACATTCACTGAGTCAACAAAGCAGGTCACTTGTAATTCTGATTAAGTCTTCTAGGCCCATCTCATGATATCAAGCGTCTAGTACCATGGTCGGCAAACTGGGGCTCACAAGACACTTGCAGCTCTTTGGCCCCTTGAGTGTGGCTCTTCTACAAAATACCACAGCCTGGGCGAGTCTATTTTGAAGAAGTGGCGTTAGAAGTTGTTAAAAAATTTGGCTCTCAAAAGCAATTTCAATCGTTGTACTGTTGATATTTGGCTCTGTTGGCTCCAACCACTGATCTAGTATATCTCTTAATTGGATTACTGAATAGCTTCCTGCCTTTTGCCTTTGATTGCTTTCAGATCTTTATGTCTTTGGTGTTCTGCAGTTTCATTGTGGGGTAACTAGACATGAAATTATTTTTACTTTGGCTTCAGGCACACTATACTTCTTAAATTTGTCTTCCATATAAATTCTGGAAAATTCTTAGTCATTAGATTTTTGAATATCGTCTTAACCCTATTTTACTCATTAGAAATATGGAGTACCTTTCATTCTACTTTCCATGATTCAACTTCACATTTTCAATTTCTTTTTTTATCTCTGCTGTATTCTACATAATTTCCTTTATCTACTTTAATAATTCCTCATCAGCCTAATTCCTACTCACCTTCAAGGCCCAACTGAAATAATATTTACTTGTAGAAAAATCTTTAGCCATGTCTCTGTTCTCAGCCATTCCCAGACTATGCTCTGGTGGTATTTAATTCATACTTCTACAGTGACATTCAGCACAATCTGACTTGTACCAAAGTTCCCTGCTTTTAGACTAAACAACTATATTTCATTCATCTTTGTAACAAGTTTGGGTCTTACACTTAGCATCAATGCAAAAAATTGTTTCATGAAATGGAACCCTGAAAGTTAACCAGAATGTTTTTACAAGAAGAACCATTTCATGGAGAGATGAGATTGAAAGCCTATGGAGAAAAGAGTTTACATAGTATGTCTGAACTACTAGCCCTTGTTTGAAAGGCCTGGCTATAAAGTTGGGCCCTGACTGGCATCTATGAACTTAGATTTCATGAGGGTTCCTGCTATTAATGGACAAGTGTAGCTCACTGTGCTTAAATTATTTGTACAAACAACATGACTTTCCTTCTGGGAAGGAAGCTAAACTTTAGCCAGGCAGAGAGTGCCTACTTGTCTAGCCAGGAAAAAAAAAAATCTGGATGGTGAGGCTCTAATGAGCTTCTCTGGTTGGCAACATCTCATATGCTGTCAAACCCATGCTGGGGAAATTAGGCGCGTCCTGTGTGACTTTATTAGAAAAGGGCTCTGGAAGTTTGCAAATGGTTTTTCCTAGACTCACAGTATGTACCTTTTCCTTCTGCCGATTTTGCTTCAGTTTCCTTCACTATAATAAATCATAGTCCTCGGTACCATTGTATGCTGAATTCTCTGAGTACTCCTAGAGAGTCATGAAACTAGGGTATGGTCTTGAGGATCCCTCAACATAAGGACTAATAGTATAAAAACATAAAATGTTATGTGTAAGTACCAAGGTGAAAATCAGCTCTGCTAAAGGGGATGATTTTAGCCAGGAAACGTAAAAGCTGATGTGAGGCCAAAAAAGCTTAATGTTTAATGTAAAGTTTGTAAATAGAGGAGTATAACAACTGCAATAAAGAAATATGATTTTCTAATAGTATAGTAATACATATTGAAAGAAAATAGTATGAAGGTACTTTAATTAAGAGAAAATTATGAAGCCCGGCTGAGTAACTCAGTTAGTTGGAGCCACGTCCCGTACATCTAAAAGGTTAAAGGTTTTTGTTTTGTTTTAATATATATCATTGATTTTTACAGAGAGGAAAAGAGAGTTAGAAACATTGATCAGCTGCCTCCTGCATTACTCCCACCAGGGATATGCCAAAAACCAAGGTAAATGCCCTTGACCAGAATCGAACCTGGGACCTTTCACAGGCCGAAGCTCTAGCCACTGAACCAAATAAAAGGTTAAAAGGTTTTTTTTTAATTTAATAAATCTTTATTGTTCAGATTATTACAATTGTTCCTCTTTTTTACCCTCCTAGCTCCCCTCCACCCAGTTCCCACCCCACCCTCTGCCCATACGCCTACCCCACTGTCTGTCCTCATCCATAGGTGTATGATTTTTGTCCAGTCTCTTCCGCAACCTCCACACTCCTTTCCCGAGAATTGTCAGTCCACCCCCTTTCTATGCCCCTGATCCTATTATATTCACCAGTTTATTCTGTTCATCAGGGTTTTTATTCACTTGATTTTTAGATTCACTTATTGATAGACATGTATTTGTTGTTCATAATTTTTATCTTTACCTTTTTCTTCTTCTGCCTCTTCTTAAAAAATACCTTCCAGCATTTCATATAATACTGGTTTGGTGCTGATGAACTCCTTTAGCTTTTTCTTATCTGTGAAGCTCTTTATCTGCCCTTCAATTCTGAATGATAGCTTTGCTGGGTAGAGTAATCTTGATTGTAGTTCTTGCTATTCATCACTTTGAATATTTCTTGCCACTCCCTTCTGGCCTGCATAGTTTCTGTTGAGAAATTAGCTGACAAACCTATGAGTGCTCCCTTGTAGGTAATGAACTGTTTTTCTCTTGCTGCTTTTACTGTTCTTTGTCTTTCGCTCTTGGTATTTTAATTATGATGTCTTGGTGTGGTCCTCTTTGGATTCCCTTTGTTTGGGGTTCTGTGAGCTTCCTGGACTTGTAAGTCTATTTCTTTCACCAGGTAGGGGAAGTTTTAAGTCATTATTTAATTAGGTTTGCAGTATCTTGCTCTCTTTCTTCTTCTGGCACCCCCACAATTCTGATGTTGGTATGCTTGAGGTTATCCCATAGGCTCCTTACACTCTTCAAATTGTTGGATTCTTTTTTCTTTTTGCTTTTCCAGTTGGGTGTTTTTGCTTCTTTGTATTTCAAATCTTTGACTAGGTTAAAGGTTTTTTAAAAAATATTTTACTGACACTTAGAGAGAGAGGAAGGGAAATAGGAACATCAATGAGAAATATCATGGACTGGCTGTCTCCTGCACTGGCCCCCTACTGGGGTTGAGCCAGCAATCCAAGCATGTGCCCTGATCTTGGAATCAAACCTGTGACCTCCTGGGATGCTCAAACACTGTAGGACAGGTTGTAGGTTTGATTCCAGTTGAGGGCATATAACTGGGTTGTGGATTTGGGCCTGAGTTGGGGTACATACAGAGGCAACTGATCCATGTTTCCCTCTCACATTGATGTTTGTTTCTTTTTTTTCTTTTCTTTCTTTTTTAAAATATATTTTTATTGATTTTAGAGAGGAAGGAAGAGGAAGAGAGAGAGATAGAAATATCAATGATGAGAGTGAATCATTGATCGGCTGCCTCCTGCACAGCCCCTACTGGGCATCGAGCCAACAACCCAGGGCATGTGCCCTGACCAGGAATCGAACTGTGACCTCCTGGTTCATAGGTCGATGCTCAACCACTGAGCCACTGGCTTGGCTAAATTTCCCTCTTAACGCTGCTTTTGTGGCATCCACTAAGTTTGATATTTTGTATTTCCATTTCCATTTATCTTTAAGTATTTTCTAATTTCCCTTGTGATTTCCTCTTTGATTCACTGATATTTTTAAATAAATCTTTATTGTTCAGTTTATTATAGATGTTCCTTTTCCCACCCCCCCCCAAAAACCCCCTCCCCCCGGTTCCCCCCCCCCCCCCATATCCTTACCCCTTGCCACTGTCCTTATCCATAGGTGTAAGATTTTTGTCCAATCTCTTCCTGCACCCCTCACTCCTCCTTTCCCCCAAGAATTGCTAGTCCATTCCCTTTCTATGCCCCTAATTCTATTATATTCACCAGTTTATTCTGGTTTTTTTATTCACTTGATTTTTAGATTCACTTGTTGATAGGTATTTGTTATCACTTTGTTGTTCATAATTTTTATCTTTACCTTTTTCTTCTTATTCTTCTTAAAGAAAACCCTTCAGCATTTCATACAATACTGGTTTGGTGGTGATGAATTCCTTTAGCTTCTTCTTATCTATGAAGCTCTTTATCTGACCTTCAATTCTGAATGACAGCTTTGCTGGGTAGAGCACTCTTGGTTGTAGGTTCTTGCTATTCATCATGTTGAATATTTCCTGCCACTCCCTTCTGGCCTGTATAGTTTCTGTTGAGAAATCAGCTGACAGTCGTATGGGTACTACCTTGTAGGTAGCTAACTGTTTTTCTCTTGCTGCTTTCAAGATTTTCTCTGACTCTTGCCCTTGGCATTTTAATTATGTGTCTTGTGTGTGGTTCTCTTTAGATTCTTTTTGTTTGGTGTTCTGTGTGCTTCCTGGACTTGTAAGTCCATTTCTTTCACCAGGTAGGGAAAGTTTTCAGTCATTATTTCTTCAAATAGGTTTTCAGTATCTTTCTCTCTTCTTCTTCTAGCACTTCCATAATTCTGATGTTGGTATGCTTGAAGTTTTCCCAGAGGCTCCTTACCCTATCTTCACATTTTTAGATTCTTTTTTCTTTTTGTTTTTCTGTTAGGCTGTTTTTTACTTCCTCATATTTCAGATCTTTGATTTGATTCTTGGGGTCCTCTAGTCTGCTGTTGGATTTCTGTATATTATTTTTTATTTCAGACAGTACATGCTTAATTTCTGACTGGTCCTTTTCCATTTTTTGGCATTTTCATTAAGATCTTTGAAGGTCTCACTAAGTTTCTCAGAGGTCTCAATAAGTTTATTGGCAGTTTGTGGAAGATTCTTGAGTAACCTTATAAATGTGGTTTTGAACTCTATGTCCAGTCGTTTGCTTTCCTCCATGACATGTTTCTTGGTCTCCGCATTTTGGCTGCTTCTCGTTGTTGATGGAGTGGCTTTGTGTGCTAGTTGTCCGTAGGGCCCAGTAGCTCCACCTCCCCAATCACCTGAGGTGGACACTCTTGGTGCACCCCTTTGTGGTGCTAGAGAAATTAAGCACATCCTGATAACTCCATGGGGAGAGAACTCTCAGAAGCTTGTGGCTGGCTTCCTCTAGACCAGTGGTTCTCAACCATTCTAATGCCGCAACCCTTTAATACAGTTCCTCATGTTATGATGACCCCCAACCATAAAATTATTTTTGTTGCTATTTCATAAGAGTAACAAAATTACATTAGCAAAATTATTTTCGTTGCTACTTCATAACTGTAATTTTGCTACTGTTATGAAGTAGCAACGAAAATAATTTTATGGTTGGAGGTCACCACAACATAAGGAACTATATTAAAGGGTTGCAACATTATAAAGGTTGAGAACCACTGCTTTGCCCCATGCACCTTTTCCTTTTGCTGATTTTACTTTTGTATCCTTTTGTACAATAAATCTTCCCGATGAGCATGACTACATGCTGAGTCCTGTGACTTCTAACCAATTACCAAATCTGAAGGTTATCTTGGGGGTGTCCCACCACAGAGTGTCTGCATGGGAAATCCAATGTACAGAGTGCCAGTATAGAGAACAGAGCCTGGCCAGTGTGACTCAGTGGTTTATCATCGACATATAAACCAGAAGGTCACAGTTCGATTCCCTGTCAGGGCACATGCCTTGCTTGTGGGCTAGATTATCAAGATTTTCATTTTTTAGATGAAAATCTCCTTATTATTTTTCACATTACAATATTACAAACCTTTGGTATGTAATTTTCTCCAAAATAGAGTATGAAAGTCAGCATTTACAAATTTGTGAATTCCTACCTATATAAAGTTACTATTAATGGAGAAACTCAGTATTGTCACTGAACAGTAAATAAAAAACCTGTGATAATTTTTACTTAGAATAATAGAATTTGAAAATGGAATAATTACAAACCTAGGTCCAATAACAGGAATAAGTAAGACATCCTGAAGGTCTGGATGTTGAATAATAGGAACAGTCAATCCATTAAACTGCTGTTAAAAAAAACACACAGAAATTATAAAGCAATCAATGTATTTGATAAATTTCAAATTTATAGAGTTTTTTAGTATCATTATCTAACAGAGGATAAAACATGGTTAGGGATACTTTGTTATTCCATGTGATACAATAAAAATTAGACTTTAAAATAATTATGTGCTCTAATTTGACTTTGGAGTATCCTGACTTCTCTTTTTCCAATTACAGTTGATATTCAATATTATATTTGTTTCATGTGTATGCCATTATGTTAGACAATTTTATACTTTACAAAGTGACCCCCTGCCCTCCAAAAAGTATAGTACCCACCTGGCACCATAGATAGTTATTATAACACTAAAGGCCCGGTGCACAAAATTCATGCATGGGGGGTGGTCCCTCAGCCCAACCTGCACCCTCTTCAATATGGGAACCCTCAGGGGAGCCCTCTCCAATCCGAGAGTCCTGACAGCTTAGGCCCACTCCCCATAGTTCTCTGCTCTCTGCAGGGCCTGGCCACTCTGTGCCTGCTGCCCAGAGACTCTCCACTGCCCAGACGCCCTCTGCGGCCAGGGCAGAACACTTGCCCTGTCTCCACAGTGATGAAACAAACATTCTGCCAGGCTGCTCATGCTGCCTGCTCTTAGTGGCTGCCCCCCCACCCCCACCCCAGCCCCAGGACTGGGGAACTCTGGCGGGGCTGAAGGGACTGGGCACCACCATCTTGTGGCTATAGGTGCTGCCATCTTTGTGGTGGAGTGATGGTTAATTTGCATATTACCCTTTTATTAGGATTACTGACTGTATTCCCTATGCTGTCCTGAGTTCCTTTTAAGACTCAATTTTGCTTACTGTTTGGCTTCAAAAGTACAAACTATGTTTATCTTAAGTGATTTACCTTTAAAAAGAAGGCACTATCACTATACTATGTCAATTTTGATGAGGGAAATGCATGTTTTTTGGCAAACTCAGTATTTTTAGTATCCTCTATCATATTTGGCCATCAGATTGGAAAGAGGTTCAGGAGCAGTGGTACAGGTGCTGATGCCAATTCAAACAATCTCATCACAGTCAATTGTGTTCATCTCTTACCAACTCCATGGTCATGCTGGTAGCTTGAAACTGACCACACCCCTAACCAGTTTTGCTCAGTGGACAGAGCATCAGCCTGCAGACTGAAGGGTCTTGGATTCAATTCTGGTCAGGGTACATGCCAGGTTGAGGTCTTAATCCCCAGTAGGGGGCGTGCAGGATGCAACCAATCAATGATTCTCTATCATCATAGATGTTTCTTTCTCTCTCTCCCTCTCCTTTCCTTTCTGAAATCAATAAAAATTAAAAAAAAAAAGAAAAGAAATTGACCATAGTGGGAATATTTACACAACTTAAATCAGCAAAACACCACAAAGGGTTATTTTTCCTAGAAATTGGCTGTTAAATATGTAGCAACACATCACTGTTGCAGTCAGAAGATGACTGGGCGTTCCACACAGCAGGAAAAAAAAAAAAAGAGCAGAATAGTGGATTGAATAGCAAGGACTACATACACCATCTAAGGGCAACATGCAAATATTTGAGAACAAGTCTCTGCCATGTAGACTAGAGACTAGATTATCAACTCATTAATTTTCACACTCTACATGAAAGAACAGTAACAATATGTATTTGCATTGCCCCATAGTAACCATACACTATCTAGAAAAGAACTTCTAAAATCAACTTATTAGTAAGTTGATAATAGAAATAAATTGTTCATATTTTAGAAATCTAACTACATTTTTCTACTATGTCAACAGCTCTCCTGATTTCTACTACTTCCAGGCAAAGAATATTTCAGACTAACCATATCTAACAGATAGGTACTAAGAAATCTGAAGGGTAACCTCCTTCTCATTCTATCAGTCACCTCTTCCTTTTCTTCTCTTTCTCATTGTTTGATGATCTTACAATATACAGATGATGGTAAGCTGATCTTTCCAAGAAGAAAGATACTAAACTTTGTCATTTGTTTTTATTGTTTCAGAAGTACTATCTGCTTTACACTAGAGAAACACTTTACACAGAGATCAATACATTTTAGGCTGAGATTATTCTTGTTAGATTATAAAATTATAAAAAAATAAAATTGATAAAACCACACACATGTGCCTAACTTTCATGAAACAATACAAATAAACTTATTTTTAAAGCAATCATGTCACCTGCTTCTTTTTGTTTGTTTCTTTGCCATGCCCTTTTTTCAAAATGTGTTTTTTTATTGATTTTAGAGACAAAGGAAAAAAAGAGGGATAGAAATATTGATGAGAAACATATCAGCTGCCTCCTGCACACTCTCACTGGGGTTTGAGTCCACAACCTGGACATGTGCCTTGACTGGGAATCTAACTGGTTACCCCTTGGTTCATGGGTTGGTGTTCAACCACTGAGCAACAATGGCCAGGCCCCATGCCCTTTTAAAAACACCGTTATTGAGGTTTAATTTATATACCATAATATGCACCCCTTTTAAATGTACAATTCGATGATTTTTTAGTAAACTTAAAGAATTGTGCAACCATCATAATTCAGTTTTAGATAATGTCCAATATTTCTTATGCCCATTTGTAGTCAATCCATGTTCCTAGCTCCAATCCCAGGCAAACACTAATCTACTCTTCTTTCTCTATAAATTTGTCTTTTCCAGAGACATTTCACATAAATGAAAACAAACAATATATTTAATATTTGTGCCTGACTTCTTTCACTTATTTTAGTGCTTCTGAGTTTCACCAATGTTGAAGCATGTATTAGTTCATTACCTTCATTGCCGAATAGTACTCCACTGTATGAATATACCACAGTTTGTTTTTCTATTTATCAGTTAATAGGCATATGGACAGTTGTTATCTTTTAAATCCTATGAATAATGTTAGTATGAATGTTCATGTTAAGTATTTGCATAAACATGAGTTGTAGAGTAAGTTTATACATAACTTTTTAAGAGACCACCGAATTGTTTTCCAAAGAGGCCAAGCCATTTGACATTCCCCCTTGAAAAGTTTGAAAGTTCCAGTTTCTCCACATCCTTACCAATGAAATTAAATCATAAATTATTAAATTTTAGTATGTGGCCCAGAGAAATGTAGGGACAAAGCACCTACTCTTAGCCCATTCGAGACATCTCTTTAGGTCTCTTAGGAGCTTTGGAACATGAAAGGAAAAAGAAAATTTATAGTCTAAAACTTTCTCCAAATCCCCTTTCCTGCTAGCAATTGGTACTGCTTCACTCCCAGTTTATTACCTAATGCTTAGGACCCAACCTTCTCTGTCTTAACCTTTAAGGAAAGGACTCAAAGCCCACCCAGAGTGATTCTATCTGCCTTATCCTAGATACTAGCCCAGGATATCTTATATACCCATCAGATGGGAGACTAGAATATCTAAGCTCCAGGAATAATATGCTAGAAAAGAAAAGAATGTGGATCTGCCTCAGTTATGGAAACCTCTGGGGGGGGGGGAGGGGGTCTCAGAATAGTTTCCTTTCTACTGGCTGAAAGCATATATCTATGCTTATATAAAAGTATAGTTTAGGCCGAAACCGGTTTGGCTCAGTGGATAGAGCATCGGCCTGAGGACTGAAGGGTTCCAGGTTCGATTCCAGTCAAGGGCATGTATCCTGGTTGCGGGCACATCCCCAGTAGGGGGCGTGCGGAGGCGGCTGATCGATGTTTCTCTCTCATTGATGTTTCTGACTCTCTATCCCTCTCCCTTCCTCTTTGTAAGAAATCAATAAAATATAATAAAAAAATTTTTTTAAAAAAGTATAATTTAGTTGCTTAGAGGAACTGCTTACACTAGGTCTAATGAAATTAACTCTCAATGAAATTAACACTACCAACAATTAAAACTCACATTAATTTTCTCCAGGTCTTACACTCAGTTATCATAGCTGGTTCTTCTTATAACATAGTCATCTATTTAAAACTTGACATTTATAGAACTGGACCTGGCCAGTGTGGCTCAGGGGTTCTAGTATTACCACTCACTTTGTAACCTAAGTTAATTTAGCATTCATGATCCTCAGTTTCCTTATTTGTAAAACAATATTGTACCATTAATAGCATTTTAGTAAGGAGCAACATGACAAATGTAATTATGCACATATGACATAAAAATTTACACAAACCTTGTGAAGTTCATCAAATAACAGATTTTTCACATGTTGCACTGAGGCTAGATGTGTATTTACTCTGACAGTTGTGAATGATGGTGGGTGTGACAGGTGACTTAATAGAGTTTCAAACTTCCTTTCTGCTTCTTGTTTACTGAAAGCTAATACAATCTAAAAAAAAAAAAGAACAAGTTATTGTTTCATTATATAAATTAAAAATATTAAGCAGAATATGCATATACATTTGTTCCAACTTCTGAACATCTTTTTAGCAATTATCCAATTCCATTTCATTTTGCTGTATTATTTATGGGCTAATAATACTCAAAGAATGGCAATATCCTTCACTAGGTTCTCAGGTTTAATGGTGATTTAAAAAAAAAAAACTAAGAAAAGGCCTGACATAAAGGCTTAGAAAAATATTGCCTCAATTTCAAAGCATTACTAACATTTTGAACATGTTCCCATCTGCTATGTTCATCATACAAATTCAAGATTTCTGCTTATAATGCATTGTTACATCACTTCTGTAAAGCTATTCATTTGCTAACCTCATATCCATAATAGCAAATTGGCTATTAGTCTTTTAAAGCATCAGAATTTGAGTAACACTGATAATGTCATCCAAAAATCCCACATGGCATCAGCTTTTAAAATGGTATTAATAAATATAACAGATATCATTAAACAAATTAAGTTGGGTAGCAAAGATTCAAGTCAAAAATGAAGCTATAGACTCAAATAATTAAGTTCCCTTGTAACTAAGTGAAGCTTTTCAAGACATACTTTCCCATCTTTGATTATGCCCTGACTCACGGATTCTTCATAAACCATTTGCCAGCCTACAAACTTGCCAGCCTTAAAGTATTAGTACTTCCTCAAGGTTTAGTTTTTTGTATTTTTTTCAATTAAATATTCCTTTATCTTTATTTTTTTAGAAACAAACATTCTGTTCTTGTAAATCATAGTGGGTTTGAGGCAGAGGTGGTGTCAAATTAAAAGGTATTTGCATCTCCTTTTATAAAACAAGGTTGAACATTTTAAAAATTGCTTTAAAAAAAAAAAGCTGAATGCCTCTATTTCTCTTCATATGTTTCTTACAGTTTAAGTTTTTTGAAATCAAGATGATATTTTCTCTTTTCACATTGTCCAGTCTCTGAACATAATCTTTGGAAATAAAGTGTAGAAATCAAATGTAAAGGTCATAGCTTCAGTAACATTTTAAAAAATGAGTAACACTGAAGTGACTTCATTTGTAATGGAAAACTGAAGATTTGGAAAATACGAAGTTGCCTAGTATTTCGGATTTGTAATTTTAGCTTCGGATTTCAGGACTGTTATTTGAAAGCTGTCAGTTTGGATCAGTTACATGGATTCTTTGTTCCTTCTGTTCTCTGATCTGAGAACCCTCAGAGAGGAGGAAATTTTCACACACACACACACACACACACACAAAAGATTGGGAGGAGAAAGATGTGAAAGTCTGCAAATCACCTAAACATAACCAGTGACATTTAAGAGTTATAGCATCTCTTCCCCTGAGGGCCAGGGCAAGCGCTCTAGGACCAAGCGTGCATCTTCAAACAGGACAAACCCTCCGGGGGGTCCTGTCTTGCTCATCTTCAGTGCCACTGCCTTCCCCACGCCTTCCTTTCCCTTTCCAGGCGTGGAAACATAGCTCCTAACCCAGAGGAAAGATGCCGGCATCCTCACATTCGGAAGGACAAGTAGTAAGAAACCAAGGCTGTAAAAACATTGTCTCCTCTTAGCCTTCTTTTTTCTCTACGGTGTGTAAATAGCGTACTGGAATGTTCGCAAATACCATTCAGCATGTTTTTCTGACCTACCTCCTTATTCATAAAGCCCTCTTTAAGATAGTTTTCAACCTCAAGTCTCAAGGCTACTTTAGGGAAAAAAGACATTTTCCCGATTGCTAAGAGGAACGCTGAAGTCGGTGACTTTCCTCTTCCCGCGTTACAGTGGGCAGCCTCTGGGCAATGACCACCCTCGCCGGCCCAGGAAAAGCGCGCCGCGCCCGCCGCGTGCGAAGGGGCCGCCCACGTTCGCCAAGGGCACCAGTTTTCCTCGGCTTCCGCGCCTCCACCACGCCCGTCCTCGGGCCTCCTTCAGGGGCGCTCACGAAATCTCTGCGAGGGGCTCCCACGCACATGGCAGGGGACAAACTGGCATAACGAGGGGAGGCTCTGGGAATCCAGACAACTGGAAACCAGGCTCGCAGCGGCTCAGAACACCCAGCCTGGAGGCCTCATTTCCAAACCCGCCTCCACAGTTTCTCGGCTGAAAGCGCTTCCGGTTGCGTCCCTTCCGGCGAAGCAGCCCGCCCCGCTCTCCCGGCCTACCAATCCGCAGCCGCAGGTTGCACACGTCATCTGGAGGGGGCGGTCCCCGAGCTCGTGGGCGGCACGTCACGTGCAGCGGGACGCTGGGGTGGGGGACGGGATTAAGGACCATGGCTTTCTAGTTGAGCCAACAGATCCAGCATTTGGGTGAAGAGGACTAGGTGTCCAGGGAAATGGCGAGGATGGTGTGAATGAGTCGAAGACTTTACTGGCCCGGACAGATGAGACGTCCAATAGTTACGTGCTAGATGATCTCCCAAGAAAAAAATGAAGTTAAAGTTTGTTCGTACCTATCAACCACCCTTTGATTTCAGGAAATTACCTTTTTTAGACATACAGATCTGACTTCAATTGTGAGTCAACATTATTCAAATTTTCAAAAGTGGCCTAATAGATGCTCAGGTAAAACTTAAAAGCCTACAGGTAGTATTTATAATTAGTTGCTTTATACTTTAAAGCTCAGGATACCTTTGGCATAAGCTTTTTAATCTACAGATGAAGATTCAAAGGGAGAATGTATCTAATTAAAGTCTCTAAGTCATTTTGTGATTGGGGAACAAAATAATTCTATCTCCTGCCGAGACCGGTTTGGCTCAGTGGATAGAGAGTTGGCTTGCGGACAGAAGGGTCGGGGGCATGTACCTTGCTTGCAGGCACATCTCCACAGTGGGGCGTGCAGGAGGCGGCTGATCGATGTCTCTCTCTCATCGATGTTTCTGACTTTCTTTCTCCTTTCCTCTCTGTAAAAAATCAATAAAAATATTTAAAAAAATAATAATTCTATCTCCTTGACTTAAGTGTTTTTTGCAGTTTCTCTAATCATTAACACATAACCATAGGAAACAGTTTTTGCTGGAGTCCTTTCTCTTTAATTCTCACAGGAACATATTTTTTAAAGTATAATAGCTATATTCTATGATACATCAACCAGATTCTGTAAACTATATATATATATATGTAAACTTCTAGCCACTATGCTACACAACCTTGCAAAGGGGTTATATCTCTTTTACACACGAGTAAAAGAAGACTAAGGGAGCTGAAATAACCCACAGCCTCACAATTAGTGAGAATGTCAGGATATAGATCATCATAGTCATCTGGTTTCTAAAGCCACTAGCTACTCTTTCCACCATGGCATACTTCTTCAATAAATTCATGGGATTCTTCCGTGGTTAAATAATCTGAAAGTGATTAGGAAAATGTCTAGACCAGACATTTCCAAAGGAATCTGCAGCCTCTACGTTGTGGTGACCATAGCACCAATAATGGTTGGAATCAGTATCAGTATTTAGGAGTTAGAGGGAGGAACAAATTGAACTAGCACTAGATCATAAACTCAGAGAGTATAAAGCCTGTATCATACCCCTTAATACTCAGTGTCTAACACATAATAGGCATTCATTCAAGTAGTGAATGACTAGATAAATAGAGGATGGTCATCTGTGTAAACTAGTAGGGAAAGAAAATGCTTATAAAGTACATATTTGCTGGAAATCAGTTCATTAGTTCAGCACCTGTGACAGTGCTGAAGACACTTAAACTATCCTTGGCTAGACATTATTATGTTGACCACTAAGCGGATGAAGAGACCTTTAGTGTTCTAAGGTTGGGTCAAGAAGAGCATATTACAAACCTGAAATTGGCATACTGAATACATATTGTCTAAGTGAAGGAAGATTCCTTTAAGGATTAGGCTGTTGTTCTCAGTGGAATAATACCCTCTCCAATATGAAAGAGGGACAAAAATAACCTTAGATCAAAGCTTATAGTATTAATCTGTTTGCAGTGCTCCAAATATATATATATATATATATATATAGGTTTCTACAGAGAGGAAGAGAGAGGGAGAGAGAGTCAGAAACATTGATGAGAGAGAAACATCGATCAGCTGCCTCCCGCACACCTCCTACTGGGAATGTGCCTGCAACCAAGGTACATGCCCTTGACCGGAATCGAACCTGGGACCTTTCAGTCCACAGGCCAATGCTCTATCCACTGAGCCAAACCAGTTAGGACACAATGCTCCAAATCTTAACTTTACACACACACACACACACACACACCACACACATAAACTCAACTCTTCCTCAATATTTAATTTCATGAGAAGGCATGAGGGGATTAGAAAAATAAGTCTAGAAAGGCTGGAAATCTATCAATCTCAACTCATCTGGAAACTGACCAACTAGGCTAAAGCCACAGTGAACATTATCTTAAAGTTTAGGAGAATTGGTTTGTGTGTGTGTGTATTATTGATTTCAGAGAGGAAGGGAGAAAGAGCTAGAAACATCAATAATGAGAATTATCTATTGGCTCCCTCCACTGGGGATCAAGCCCATAACCCAGGCATGTGCCCTTGACCAGAATCAAACCAGGGACCCTTCAGTCTACAGGCTAACTCTCTATCCACTGAGCCAAATCGGCCAGGGCTAGGAAAGTTTTGTTCTGATTTCTTTTTAAGAGTCTAAATTTTGCCCTGGCCAATCTGGTCAGTGGGTAGAGCATTAGCCACGCACCAAAGGGTATTGAGTTCAATTCCTAGTCAAGGATACATACCTAGTTCAATCCTGCATCAGGGTGGGTGCCAGAGGCAACCAATCAATGTGTCTCTTTTACATGGATGTTTCTCTCTAAAAATCAATGGGAGAAAATATCCTCTGGTGAGGATTAACAACAACAAAAAAGTGTTTCATTCCTAGATGGCAGAACATGCTGTCCCTGGGCTTTTGGTTCAAGGTACATAATTTATCTTAGTTAACTGAGTAATAAATTCAATTCAATTCCAGTGATAGCCTGTTCTTTCAACTATCAAATGAAGTTAATTTAGAATAGTTCCTTCTAAGGAACATTAGATAGGATATCAAGATTTTTTTTTAATTCCCTAGTCCAGTGGTCAGCAAACCACGGCTCTGTTGACTAATGAGTTTGCCGACCACTGGACTAGACTAAATGTTATTGTGTATTTGGAAGCTGTGAGGATTAGGCAATTATGACATATTGTGTGCAAAGAGGTAAAGGGTAGTATTTATTTGAATTTTTTTTCCTTGAAATTTCAGCATTTTTGTTTTGCTCTAAGTACACCATTTATATCTTTTTCTAAAATGTGTTGAACTGGAGAGAAAGATTACTGGCATTCATTTCAATTAAAGAAAGTTATTTCCTATGAACCCTTCAGAAAATATGTTATAATCCTAATGGTTGCATTATCATTCTCCTTTATTACATTTTTTCTTATTTTATGAATTTAAGATATATTTATATTTAATTTGTAACATTCCATAGGACAGTATTTCCCTTTTTTGGATCAAGAACTACACCAAAGTTAGTTTTTAAAAGATCTTAAAATAATATTTTTTAAGAAAAAAATCACAAGTGTGTTAAAAGCACTACATTTGAAAAGCATATTACTCATAATTCTCTAGTTTGATTTTATTATTGACAAGTATTCCTACTATAATGTATATACTAAAAAAAAGTACAATGAACTAACCTGTATTTTATTCTAACATCAACTAGTGCCCTGGTGCACAGATTTGTTCACATTGAAAGGAAATTAATTAGAAGAAATAATTTAATATCGCTATTTGCCCTTTCTCTATAATAGAAATGTCAACAAAATTCACGATCAACAATGACAGATGGAAACACATCCATGCAATTGGCACCAGCAAGAGCTTTATATGTATCGCTCATGCACACGTCAATTAGCCTTTTATAGATATAGAAGAAACATGCCTAATTAGCCCTACTTTCTGATGTAGCTAAACTTTTTCCAGCCCAGTGAAGCACCCCGACTTCTCTTTCAGGTAATTGTCAGCAACACAGCAGTAAATATCAACATAAAGCAGATTATTATTGTAGATCACGCAGGGAGAACAAAGGGTAAAATATTTAGCTGTAGCAGTGTTGCACTATATGCGCAGTGAGAAAACCTGAAGTCATTTTCAAGTTCCAGTCAAAATTTCTAAATCTCCATTTTCTGGCTAATGAAAAGAAATAGGATTCTACCAAGTCTACCTACTCCAGGATCAAATGAGATGAGGCATGTGAAAACATTTCACAAACATTTGATTAGTGTAAAATATTTGCACCTGGCAATAAAGCAAATCCTATTCCTGGGCTGAAAAAACTACAAGGAAGCTAGTCGCTAGAGAGAAGAAGCCAGCATTGCTATGTGATGTCACTACCCGGCACCCACAAGGGACCTTTTCCTGGATGGGCGGGGCTGAGGGCCACATTTTGCACCAGCACTACTTAGCAGCATTTGCTGCAATTTGGTGGGGTGCTGCTCCAGGATGGTGGCGGGGCCTGTGTCCCACTTGGGGGAAACTTTGTTTTGTCATGTAGTGTTGTTTATTTTTAAATGGCTAGTGGGTGTCATGACAGCTCCTGCATTGAGCATCTGCCTCCTGGTGGTCAGTGTGTATCACAGATATTGGTCAGATGGACACTGAGCCTTTTATATATAGACCAGAGGCCCGGTGTACGAAATTTGTGCATGGGGTTGTGTACTTCATCCCAGCCTGCTCCCTCTCCAACCTGGGACCCCTTGAGAGATGTCTGACTGCCCGTTTAGGCCCAACCTACCTGGCTTAGGCCTAAACGGGCATTCGGACATCCTCTCACAATCCAGTACTGCTGGCTCCCAACTGCACACCTGCCTGCCTTCCTGATTGCCCCTAACTGCTTCTGTCTGCCATCCTGATCACCGCCTAATCATTGATGTCTAACTGCTCCCCTGCCAGCCTGTTTGCCCCTAAATTCCCTCCCCCGTGGGCCTGGTCACCCCTAACTGCCCTTCCCTGCAGGCCTGGTCACACCCAACTTCCCTCCTCTGCTGGCCATCTTGTGGTGGCCATCTTATTTCCACATGGGGGCAGGATCTTTTGACCACATGGGGGCAGTCATCTTGTGCATTAGAGTGATGGTCAATCTGCATATTACTCTTTTATTAGATAGGATAGAGTTTTGGTGCATAGGGGTATGGGAGGATGCCAGCTGGTTTGCCCTGAAGGGTGTCCTGGATCAGAGTGGGTGTTCCCTTGGGGTGTGGGGTGGCCTGGGCAAGGGGCCTGTGGTGTTTTGCAGACCGGCCACAGCCCCCAGCAACCCACCTGGAGGCCCTGATATCTGGGACTTATTTATCTTCTACAATTGAAACTTAGTAGCCTGGAGCAGAATCAAGCCTTTTGCTTGCTCTGCAGGAGCAGCCATTGAAACTTTGTTACCTTAAGCGGAGGCCTGGATGGCCAGGCTTTGTGAAAGCTTGGCTTCCTCCATCACCAGGGGTAACCCAAGCTTTCCGCGTGCTTCTCTGTGGCCATAGCTATCTTGGTTGGGTTAATTTGTATGCTCTCTCTGATTGGCTGGTGGGCATGGCTTGGGGTGTAGCAGAAGTATGGTCAATTTGCATACTATTATTTTACTAGATAAAATATGTATGGCACTTCATTTCTGTTTAGGTAACCCACAACTATAGTTTGTTAATCAATCATAGTTGTTTTTCAGTTGTGACTAGTTTTCTTTTCCTTTAGTAAAAACTTATAATTTCTAAATGTACCAATAAAATTTTTCATTGTAAAAAATTATTTGTAAAATTTCACAGCAGTATTGTTGTCAGGTAAATTGTAGAAAACATAAGAATAAATTAGAACAGTTGATCAACAGTTCATACATTTCAAAAGAGTAGAACCAATAAAAAAGTCAGCAGTGTTGCTCAAATATAATCATTCCACCTAATTAAAAGTGAAAGACTAATTCAGATTTATTGTCTCTAAAGTATTATTTTAGGCCAACCATAAAAATATTTAAGGCCGAGACCGGTTTGGCTCAGTGGATAGAGCGTCGGCTTGCGGACTGAAAGGTCCCAGGTTCAATTCCGGTTGGGGGCATGTACCTTGCTTGCGGGCACATCTCCACTGTGGGGCGTGCAGGAGTTAGCTGATCGATGTCTCTCTCATCGATGTTTCTGACTTTCTATCTCTCTCCCTTCCTCTCTGTAAAAAATCAATAAAATATATTTAAAAAAATTTAAGGGATGTATAATTGCGGTGGGGGGTTTTTTGTTTCAAAGCTCTGCAAAAAAAAATGCTATTTTTGGATACTGTTTCTTAGAAATCTGAAAGCCAGAAAAAAAGAATGTAGTTTATATCAATGTGTAATAATTGAAGTCAAGTTACAAAATTTAAACTTAATTATTTAATAAAATTAGGACTAGAAAACATTCCTTTAAATCTCTATTAACACAAACACATTTACATTTGCAGGCCAATGCATGGTCATAAAAGTTAAACTAATTTGCATATGTACAGTTTCCTCTATGTACGAGGTTAAAACTTGCCTTTAATATATGACAGTTGGAGCACATTATACCATATATAAAGCTTAAAGGGTCTTTGAATCATAACACTGGGAGGACATGAATCGTATATGTCTCTCTGGCAGGTAATAAAATATAGGCATACCTGTGAGGTATCATGGATACCTCAATAGAGCAATTATTGCAATAAAGCAAGTCATGAGATTTTTGGTTTCCCAGTGCACATAAAAGTTATGTTTATAGTACTATATTAAGTGTGCAATAGTATTATATCTTTTAAAAAATAACAATGTACCTACCTTACTTTATTGCTAAAAAATGCTAACCATTATCTGAGTCTTATCAAGTTGAAATATTTTTGCTGGTGGAGCGTCTAGTAAAAACATTGCAATATAACTGCAATGAACAATAAAGCAAAGAGCAATAAATCAAGGCTCTCTCTATAGTCTGGCACGTTAAAAGGACTTGGTATGGTGGTAACATCTACCACCTGAATAAAATCCAGAGTCTTTTCAATTAAGTTTGCTCCTAAAACTAGTTTCAGGGTAATTAGTTACATTTTATCTGAGGCTGTAAAGCGTCTAAATTTGTTAGAATCTAACCATGAAAAAGAAAATGGAAGTGAACCGCTTATGTAGCAAGTTGGTTTATATACACACAAATTTCTGAGTTAACCGAGTAAAAAATTGAGTTAAATTCCAGCTGCAGCCAGTTCTTATAAGTATTTATTGAACTTAGCTTGTCATAGTTTCTTCTAAATTATATACATCTTAATTCCCTAGCTTGACCTTTCCCCCATGACATTTTTTGCTTTACTTCAAGTACAGCACTTGTCGTTTTTTCTCCTATTTTGTTTAATTAAAAGAAAGTATTTCCAATCAACACTTCAAAAAATAAGTTATTTTCTTATTCCATGGATTCTCTCCCAATCAAGTCCACCAGGGAGGAACCCAGGCGGAAGGAAGCCAGTCGGCCTGCCAGCACAGGGAGACGGGCAGCTCCGTTGGCACTTGCACTTCCGTGCAGCGAGAGGAGGCAGCGCCGGAGCTGCGAGCGGCCCCGGGTGGAGGCCGCGGCGCACCTGCGACAGCAGACCACCCGGCAAGGGAGCCGGCCGGCTCTCAGCAGTGACCAGAGGGGGAACCTCCCTCACCCCCCCGCCCCCCCCCCCCCCCCCCCGGGCCGCCGGAGCCTGCACACCGGAAATGGAGCCAGAGGAAACGCCACGTTGAAGGCGTAGGCTGACCTCAGCGCGCTGCGTCAGGTGCCGTTTTTTCCGGCGACGGGTGGCCCTGAGGTCGGGCGCGGAGGCGGAGCGAAGGCGGGGTCTGGACCTGGTGGAGGATTTGGTGGGTAGGTGGGTTCAGACCGAGCGAACTACGGGTCGGCGTTGGGTTCACGGGGCGCCAAACAAAGGGCTCTGCGGACGGGACTCGGCGCGGCGCCTTCGGACCGGCAGCCGAACGGTCGCTCGACCCGCCTGGGCCCCCCGTGCCCTCTCGGCGCCGTCCCAGCCGCTTCCCCCCAGTGCTCTCTGCCCGCGCCGCGGAGGGGCCCCGCGCAGCGGCACCTGCTGCTGAGGGACCCCGCGGCCGGCCCAGGCGCTCGTGATGGGGCTGATCTTCGCCAAACTGTGGAGCCTCTTCTGTAACCAAGGTGAGAGGACGAGCGGCGCCACGGCCCGAGCCCGCGGAGGAGGGCGCGCCGCCCAGGCCCGCCGCAGGCCGGGCTGCAGGCGGACCCCTGTCCTGAGACGCAGGGAAGTGTCAGTCCAGGAGCGGGTGGACGTTCGGTGTTGAGGCCGGAGAAGGTGCGGGAGAGACCTGGTGTGCGGGAGAAATGGGGAGGCCGAAAGGGAGGCATGGGCTTTACTTTAGGATTTCTGGATCTTGGTGAAAAGCTCCGCGGAAAACACCTAGTGGTAACCTGGAGGCATTTGGAGTGCCTTTTACGTCTCTACTTAAACATCCCAAATCTTGCCCCAGGATAAGTGTCTGCCCTGACACTGATCGCCTTTTTTTTTTTTTTTCTCTCTTTTAAACTAGTGCTGCTTTGTTTTCGACCTGCTCTTTAAGCCAGTGCGCCTTCTTCACGTTCTCTCTGATGCCGCCCCCTCCAGGACTCTGGAACGAGTCATCCTTTTCAGATACACGGCTTTCTGGAAACCTTCAGCCTAAATCCTTTATTCCTTTCCTAGACGTTAGAAAACCAGAGGCTTTGGCTCTAGGTAGGGTTTGCGTGTCTGTATTCCTTAGAACTGGTTACGAGACATCTAGAAGTTGCAAGTCCAAAAGGCCAACAAGTTGTAAAACCTGTTCTGAGTCAGAGAATGAAATGTGTTGTCTTCTGAAAAGGGAAAATACCCAAACAGAAAAGAAGGCGACAATAAGTAAAGTTTTAGGTATTCTTTTATTAATATTTTTCTTAGTAATTGAAACTAGTTTTTCAATTCAACTAGTTTCATTTCGAATTTAATACCTGGACATAATGAAAAACTGTTTTAGGATGACACCAATATGTCACTGTTAATGTGATATCTTTTATCTGGAATTAGGAAGTGAAGACAATGAAGTGGTTTTAGTTCACTTATTCTAGAGATTGATAAGAACATAAAATAATCTTTTTCAAGGTTATCAACATATATGCATATACATAGGTAGGCATATTCAATTACCATACCTTTTGTTGTTGTTGTTCATCTTCACCCAAGGATATTTTTCTGCTTTTTAGAGAGAGTAGAAGAGAGAGGAGAGGGAAAGACAGAGAGAAACATCGATGTGTTGTTACATCCATTGGTTGCCTCCAGGGCTCAATGGCGGTGGAGGAGCCTGTAACCCAGGTACATGCCCTTGACCTGGATTCGAATGCCGGGCCATTTGGTCTGAAGTCGGAGGTTCTAGTCACTGAGCCAAACCAGCTGGGGACAATTACCACACTTTTCAAGTGATTTTAAAGTGGCCAGAGTTTATAACATCTTATGAATATTATTCATACTTAAATTTAATGTATATTTTTTCAGCAGTTTATATTTTCTAATCCTTGTTACATAAATTTGCTATATAAAGCAGCATTTTTAAGACATGCTAAAAAGTATAAAGATCCATATAATAACCACCTGCTTATTTTTCCTGTAGTTTAAAGAAATAAAATATTACCTAAGTCATTGGTTCTCCCTGATAATCTGTCCCATTCTTCTTTCTCCCCTCTCTATTTTATTGCTGCTCTTTATCAGTTTTGTTTGTTCCAATCTTCCTTAATCAGATTAAAAGGGACTGGAGAATATAAAGGGAAAATTTGGAAGATGATGAAACGTATTTATATACAACTTTTATAGTCACATAACTAACTGTTCATAGTAAATCCTCATTATTATTTAAACTTTAACTTTCCTGCTGTATAGTACTAGTGATTTTTCTGTCATTTTATTCTCATTCATTCATGGGCATAGGGCGTAAATCAGTCTTTATAGAGTTAAACGGAAGGTACAAAGATTTAAAGACAAACAGAAAAGATACAGTTACTTGCTCTCATAATGCTCAAACATCTGTACATAACGGAAAGAAGTAGGAAAAAATCAAATTATTAACTGATATGTATACAAGTGTGGTGATGATACGAAAAGAAAATGATTAATTTTTCTAATGTGGTTCCTGGAAGACTACAGGAAAAGTTATAGTTGGACTTTAATAGTAAGTAGGAGTTTATAACTAAGGGATGTTAGGCAGACTGAGTAGAAGGGCCATGTTATTTTAGGCAGAAGGACTAATAATATGCAATGGGAGAGGAATTAAATAGTTTGGTACATGGAAGGAAGCTGAAAATAGTTTAGCTTGGCTGTATTTTAGTTTGCCTGTGGGGGAGTTAGAGGAGATGAGGTTGGAAAGGTAGTCAGGGGAACCAGATCACAGAGGGCCTTGTATGTTGACTAAGACTTTATACAGAGCAAACCATGGGAGCAGTTGAAGAGTTTAGTCATGGTATGTTATTTTGAAGCAAGGGATTGCTATTTTAGTAGTCTTGTATTTATACTTTCTTTTTTCACTTTATAAGATGCAACCATTCTTTTCTTAAATCTTTATTGTTGAGAGTATTACAGATGTCCCCCCATTGCCCCTCTCCACCTATTCCTTCACCACCCTATTGTCTGTTTCCATAGGTAATGCATATATGCAGTACAAGTTAGTTGGTTGGTTCCTTTCGGGCCCCTCTCATTCATCAGTCTATCCCATGTTTCCATGCCTCTGATTTTACTTTCAATATTGATAAAATTAACAACAACCTCAGCATTTTCCGTTTTAACCACTATAACACATCTAATCCAGAAATACTCAAATCACTCAATCTTGGTTGTATATTAGAATAATATGCCCAAGGCCCCACCTCAGACCAGTTCAATCAGAATGGGGTGTGGTGGTCTGGCATCAGTGCCAAGATAATTCAGATGTATAGCCAGAGTTGAGAACTACTTACCTTAAATACTCCTTTCCCTTATATTATTTGCCTCACTTCATTTTTTTCTCCTTGTAACATTTTAGAGCACTAAGCATCTCTTCATGAATTTGATACCTTTCTGGGAATAAGCTTACTAAAGCATGTGTTGCTTAAGTAAAGCTATTACAAAGAACACAATTTAAGGTACAAGACTAATTACTTTGACACACATCAATGAGCACTGATAGCCAACTTTTTATGACATTGTTACTGTTCTGACTGCTCAGATCTGGTGTCTTTCATTTCTCTCTTTACCTTATTGTGCTCTTAATTCCAGACTTTTTGCTGGTTTTAAACATATGACACTTAACCTTACCATCTGTCTGCTCTTCATTTTCTGGAACACGCTTTTCCCTTCAAATGGTTAAGATTTCTGACCAAATGTCACTCCTGAGAGCGGCCATCCCTGATCACTCTTCCCACCCCAACACACATTCTCTAATTTTTGAACTAATGTTTTATTCTACCTGTAATCATGTTTGTTTACTTGTTCATCTGTTTCTCTCAATAGATATAACTTCTAAAGGCATGGACTTTGAGATATGAAATTGAACAAATAATTTGTCTTGTTATGTTAGAAGAGACATTAGTACCTTTATGACATTTTCCTTCATCATTCCAATGTAGTTTTTTGTTTAAGCCACACCGTCTTTTCATTGTAACTAAAGTTTTTTGCTGCCGAGCCACAATATGCTATATTGTTTTCCTTTTCTTTACAACTTTCCCACCCTAGAATAATTGTAACATCTCATTGCTTTAGTTTCTTTGTACATTAGGCTAAGTCATTTTATGTTATTCAGAAACTCTCCATATAAGTTTTCTCATATCTCACCTATCAGGTGACTTATCCTTTGCCACAACCTCAGTATTCCTTTTTGCTCCAAACTGGACTTGTTTCCCTCTGTGCCTGGTACACAGTTCTGGACTTGTCTTTGCTATCATTCTAGGAATTCACTTTTTTTGGAACTAGTGTTCTTCTTGCTTTGCCCTTATTTTCATGAACCACATCCTTCAGAAATTTCCTACAACATTATCCAAAGTAATAATTATTTTGCAATTTCAAATGCCTAAAAATGTATTGGTCTATCCTCACTTTTTATTTATAACTGGTCTGAATATATAATTCTAAATTGTAAAACATTTCTTTTAAAATCTTAAAGGTATTGATTTGTCATTGTCCTCCAGTTTTCAGTGTTGTTGAGAAGACAAGTATCATTTTTTCTTTCTTTCTTTATTGATTAAGGTATTACATGTGTCCTCCCCCCGCTCATGCCCTCACCCTCCTGGTGTCTGTGTCCATTGGTTAGGCCCATATGCATGCATACAAATGCTTTGGTTAATCTCTCCCCCTTACCCTCACCCTCCCCTACCTTCCTTCTGAGGTTTGAGCATCTGATCGATGCTTCCCTGTCTCTGGATCTGTTTTTGTTCTTGTTCTTCAGTTTATGTGTTCATTATATTCCACAAATGAGTGATATTTTGTCTTTCTCTGATTGGCTTACTTACAGTGGTCAGCAAACTCATTCGTCAACAAAGTGGCAAATTGCGGCTCGCGGGCCGCAGCTTGCCGACCACTGCCTTAGCATAATGCTCTCTAGTTCCATCCATGCTGTTGCAAATGGTAAAATTCCTTCTTTTTTACAGCACTTAGTATTCTATTGTGAGGATGTACCCCGGTTTTCTAATCCACTCCTCTTCTGATGAGCACTTAGTCTGTTTCCAAATCTTAGCTATGATAAATTGTCCCACTGGGAACATAGGGGTACATATATCCTTTCTGATTGGTGTTCCTGGTTTCTTAGGACATATTCCTAGAATTGGGATCACAGGATCAAATGGGAGTTCTATTTTTAGTTTTGTTCTCCACAGTGGCTGCACCAGTTTGCATTCCCACCAGCAGTGTACGAAGATTCCTTTTTCTCTGCATCCTCATCAACACTTGTCATTTGTTGATTTGTTAATGATAGCCTTTTTGATAGGTGTGAGATGGTACCTCTTTACTACAAGTATTATTCTTACTCTTATTTTTTTCTATCTAGTCAGTTATAGAATTTTCTGTATATCTCTGGTATTTTTTTTTTCTAATATATTTTTATTGATTTCAAAGAGGAAGGGAATGAGAGAGATAGAAACATCAGTGGAGAGAGACTTACTGACTGGTTGCCTCACACACTCCCTGGCTGGATGTTTTTAAAATTTGAAAGAGGTGTACCTTGATATTTTGTTTGTTTGTGTATTGCGATAGGCCTTCTGGATCTTTTCAATATAAAGTTACCTTTCTTTGGTTCTAGAAATTTTTATTTGCTTTGGATTTATTTTATGGAACTAAATTGATTATCAAGTATTCTTTAATTCTACTGTACCTTTTTTTTGTTTGAGTTCTACTGTTTCTTTGAACTTTTCTTCAGTTCTTTAATTTTCTTTTTAAATTTATTTTTATATTACCTTTTTATTGGAAGCTTTCCCCATAGATCTGATGTAATCCCATTGCATGAATATAGCACAGTTTACTTATTTATTTGCATTATGATGGGTTGTAATATTATGAATGCCCTTAAGACTTTTTATAGACATGTTTTTATTTCTCTTAAGTGAATATCTAGAAAAATAATTTTAAGTAATTGGGTAGATGTATGATTATTTTTGTAGATTGTTTTCCAAAGTGGTTATATATACCATTTTTATATTCTTATCAGCAATGTTTGAGACTTCTACTTATTCCACAGCCTTACCAAGATTTGGTGTTGCCAGTCTTTTTAATTTTAGGTATTCTATTAGATGTATTGTTGTATCTCATTTTGGTTTTAAATTTCATTTCTCTGTTGACTATTGGGAATTAAGCACTTTTTCAGGTGCTTTATTGCTGATTTGTATATCTTTGTGGAATGTTCCAATATTTTGCCCATTTAAAAAAATGTCTTTCTCTAAAATATTATATATAATTACAGTGGTACCTCGAGATTCGAGTTTAATTCGTTCCGTAACCTTGAGGCGTGGGAAACTATGAGATGCTTGAGTCGCGGTAAACTGGTGGGTCGTGTGCAGCTGGCCGATTACTCCTATCTCAAATGTTGTTCGTATTTCAAGCAGAAATCGCCTGCTCGATGGCTTGTATCTCAAAACGTATGTTAGGGCACTCGTATCTCAAGGTACCACTGTACTTATATATTCTGGAACTGAGTCCTTTGTCAGATACATGTTTTGTGAATATTTTACCTGGTCTGTGGCTTCCCTATTCATTTTCTTTAACGGGGATTTCTATTCAATGGAAAACTTTAATTTTGGTATAGTCTTAATTTCTCCATTTTTTTTTCTAATGGTTATTGCTGTCTGTTCCTTTCATATAGTAGCTTTAGCTTTTATATGCTTACTAGAGGCCCAGTGCACAAAATTCATACATTGGATGGGAAGGGGATCCCTCAGCCTGGCCTGCTCTCAGTAGGACATCCCTCTCACAGTTCAGACCACTCGCTCCTTACCACCCACCTGCTTGCTGCTGTTTACTGCTCTGCTTGCTGTCCTTAGTGCTGCTATTGAGGCGGGAGTGGCTCCTGCATTGAGCGTCTGCCCCCCTGGTGGTCATTGTGCATCATAACAACTGGTTTTGGTCATTCCACCATAAAAGTTCAGTTAGGGTTTTATTATATAGACTAGAGGCTCGGTGCACGAAATTTATGCACTGGGAGGGTGTCCCTCAGGCCTGCCTGCACCCTCTCCAATCTGGGACCACTGGCTCCTAACCGCTTACCTGGCTGCCCAATTGCCCCCTAATTGCTCCCTTGCCAGCCTGATTGACACCTAACTGCTCCTCTGTCAGCCTGATTTCCCCCAACTACTCTCCCCTGGTGGCCTGATCACCCCCAAGGCTTTTATTAGTATAGATATGACCCTTCACAGAAAAATTTACTAACCCTACTTTATAATAAGGGCTTGATGATTGAATCATTGAGACCAGATACCAATATTTCCTTTCTTTGAATAGTAGAAGGAATAATTATTTTGCTCTGAAATTAAAATAAGATAATGACTTAGAAATGTATAAAAGCACCATATAAAGACAACTTTTTCATGTACTGAAAAGGCAATAAAGTGGCAAAATGAAAAACACTATTTTTAATCTCTCCCTTCCTTCCTTTACAGCTTTTATTTAAACTTTGAAATTTATAACAACTTCAATCCAATTTTCATTTCTTTACATTCAGTACTATTTTGTATTGGTTTCAGGTTTTGTTTTTTGTTTTGCTTTGTTTTTTAAATATATTTTATTGATTTTTTACAGAGAGAAAGGGAGAGAGATAGAAAGTCAGAAACATCGATGAGAAAGAGGCATCGATCAGCCGCCTCCTGCATGCCCCACAGTGGAGATGTGTCCACAAACAAGGTACATGCCCCCAACCGGAATCGAACCTGGGACCTTTCAGTCCGCAAGCCGACGCTCTATCCACTGAGCCAAACCGGTCTCAGCGGTTTCAGGTTTTATATTAGTTACAGAATAGTAGTTAGACAATCATATACTTTACAAAGTATTCCCGATATTTCCAGTACCCACCTGGCATCATAGTCACTACAACACTATTGACTATATTCCCTATTTAAATGACAGTGGGTTTACAGGTACTTTCCAGTCTTTCTTTTATGTTGTTCACCTTTCCTTTCTCACTTCTTCCCTCACTTTCCTTATATAGTATCTCAATTGGCCATCAAAGCTCAGTGAAGGCACTGGGACATGCTTAATCCATTTTACAAACCAGGAAACTGAGGCCAATTCCAGTTGTCTGTGAAACTTGACTCAGCGTAAAGGGAACCCTCAGAGCCATGCTCTCTGCCCTTCCTAAGGGGCAGCTGCCAGGCAAACAGAACAAACCTTCTTGTTGGGCTTCCGAGCCTCTTTCTCAAGCACCTCTTCATTGCAGATACTCCACATTCTTTCTTCTCTGCGGTCCTCTGCCCCCATTTCTTTTTCTTTTTTTTTTTTTAATATATATTTTATTGATTTTTTTTTTTTTTTTTACAGAGGGGAAGGGAGAGGGATAGAGAGTTAGAAACATCGATGAGAAAGAAACATTGATCAGCTGCCTCCTGCATACTTCCTACTGGGGATGTGTCCGCAACCAAGGTACATGCCCTTGACCGGAATCGAACCTGGGACACCTTCAGTCCACAGGTGGATGCTCTATCCACTGAGCCAAACCACTTAGGGCTGTCCCCCCCTCCCCCCCTTCTCCGGAGCAGGTGGAAGGCTTCACACTCATTATCAAGGCATGCTCTACTGAGGGGCAGGGCATCACGCGCTTGCTTTTGGGTCAAGGCAGGAGCAGGAGTCGCCGCCTCTGAAGTACAAAGGCTTCAGAGCAAGGCCGGTTAGCACTGGAAGCTTTTCTGAATCACGTTGGTCAGTCTAATATCCTGCAGTATGGCACCCCTCCACTGAGGTGGCACCACCCCTCAACTCCTGCCTCAGAGCTGCGGGTCCTTGCCCCTCCTTCCAGGCATCCTTCTATGCCTCTTGATCCCTGGCCTGGCCCACCTGCGTCTTGGGGCCACTGCAGAACCTCTCTCTCTTTTCAGGTGGGACAGATCCCTGCCCTTGGTCTCTGTAAAGCTGTGAGTCTGGCCAGAGGCCCGGTCTGAGTCTCAGCAACCCCATGCCTACGATATTCCCAGGGCCTGGGCCGCCTCCCTGGGCAGTGATATTCCCAAGACCCCACAGGAGTGGCTAAGCAGGGCCAGCTATGCCTCCCCAGGGCAGCAGTGTTCCCAGGGCCCCATGGGAGTGGCTAAGCAGGCCCAACTGCTCCTCCTCAGGGCTGCGATGTTCCCGGGACCCCAGGGAGTAACTAGGTGGATTGGCCTCCTCTCCCTGGGGTGGCGATGTTCCCAGGGCCCCGCAGGAGTCGCTAGGCGGGCCGCTGCCTCCCCTGGGGCCTGCGATGGACCTGGAACCGTCGGGTGGCTCTGGTGCGACCCACCCCACCTCCCTGGCCCAATGGACTGGTACCTTGTGGGTGGTGTCTGGTGCTGCCTGCCTGGCCTTCCCCGCTTCCAATGGACCCAGACCCCCAGGAGCAGGCCATGGCGCTGCCCACCCCGCCTGTGTATGCAACTTAACCTCCGTCTTTGTTGGGTTAATTTGCATATTATGATTGGCTGTGGGCATAGCAGAGATATGGTCAATTTACATGTTTCTCTATTATTAGGTAAGACTAGAGGCCCAGTGCATGAAATTCATGTACTGTCAGGGGTTCCCTCAGCCCGGCCTGCACCTTCTCCAATCTGAGACCCCTTGGAGGATGTCTGACTGCCAGTTTAGGTACGGGACCACTGGCTTCTAACCACTTGCCTGCCTGCCTGGCTGCCTCATCACCCCTGACTGCCTCTGCTTACCAGCCTGGCTGCTCCCCAACTGCCCCTGCTGCTCCCCTGCCCACCTGATCACCCTAACTGCCTCTGCCTCAGCCCCCGCCACTGTGACTTTGTCCGGAAGGATATCCGGTCAAGTTAACATGTTACTGCTTTATTAGTAGAGATGCCTATAGGACCAATAAAATTAATTTGAGGCCATGATTTGAGAGGGTTTGAGATTTATTATTTATCTCTAGCCTTTTCTCTTGCATTGATCTGTTTATCTATGCCATCACTGTTACTGTACTATTTCATAGCAAATTTTGAAATCCGGTAGTGTCAGTATTCCAACTTTGTTTTGTTAATCTTTTAAATAAAAGATTTTTATTTTCTTCCAATTACTATTTTGGATATACTTTACCCTCCACCACTAGTTTTTTTATATAATTGATTTCAGAGATGAATAGAGGGAGAGAGAGAGAGAGAGAGAAAGAGAGAAAGAGAGAGAATCATTGATCAACCCTGCATAATCCCTAATGAGGGTTGTGCCCTGACTTGGAATCAAACCTTAATCTCCTGGTTCATAGGTTGATGCTCAACCACTGAGCCACGCTGACTGGGCTTCACCCCTAGTTCTTAAGGGTGGAATGTGTATTACTGCTTTTTTCTTTTTTTTCCTTTTGAAACACCTGTCTTAAATACTGCTTTAGCTTCATTTCACAAATTTTTTACATGTTGCATTTCATTATTCAGGTTGAAATATTATAAAAATTTGTTGTTTGATTTCTTTTTGAACTATGGATTATTTATATGTTTTTTTTTCTAGATAGCTTATTATTAATTCTTAATTCCATTGTGGTCAGAAATATACTCTAAGATATGGCTTGTTTTTAAATTTATTAAGACTTTTATAGTCCATTCATATAACCTGTTCTGGTGAATGCACCATTTGCTCTTGAAAAGAATGTGTATTTTGCAGTTGTGTGCAATACTATCTAATAAAAGAGCAATATGCAAATTAACCACCACTCTGCTACAACACAAGCCATGCCCACCAGCTAATCAGTAGCAAGTATGCAAATTAATCCCAACCAAGATGGCTGAGGCCATGGAGCGAGCAGGAGGGAGGCTTGGGTTTCCCTGGTGGTAGAGGAAATCAAGCTTTCCACACACCCTGGCGGGCCCAGGCCTCCACTCAAGGCTACAAAGTTTCAATTATATACGATAAATAAATCTCAACAAAAATGGCAGCAGCCACAGAACTGGAGAGAGCAGAAGGCTAGGGTTGCCCCGGCAATGGAAGCTTCTGCAGCCTGGCCTGTCTTGGCCTCCGCTTAAGGATACAAAGTTTCAATTATAGAAGATAAATAAATCCCAACAGAAATGGCTGCCACCACAGAGCAAGCAGGAGGCTTGGCTCTGCTCCAGGCTTCAAAGTTTCAATTGTAGAAGATTAGTAAGTCCCAGATACCAGGGCCTCCGCTTTGGTTACCAGGGGGTGTGGCCAGCCTGCAAACCACCACAGGCCCCTCGCCCTGGCCACCTCATGCCCCAAAGGAACCCCCAGCCTGATCTGGGACACCCTTCAGGGCAAACCAGTTGGCCCCCACTCGTGCATTAGGCCTCTATCCTACCTAATAAAAGAGTAATAAGCAGATTGATCATCACTCCAACACATAAGATGGCTGCCCCCATGTGGACACAAGATGGCCACTACAAAATGGCCAGCAGGGGAGGGTAGTTGGGAGGGACCAGGCCTGCAGGGAAGGGCAGTTGGGGGGGACCCAGGCCTGCAGGGGAGAGCAGTTAGGGGAGACTAGGCCTGCAAGGGAGGACAGTTAGGGGTGACCAAACCCACAGGGGAGGGTAATTAGGGACAAACAGGCTGTCAGGGGAGCAGAGTGGTTAAGGGTTTATCAGGCTGGCAGACAGAAGTGGTTAGGGGCAATCAGGAAGGCAAGCAGGCAAGCAGTTGGAGTCAGCAGTCCTGGATTGTGAGAGGGATGTCCATGTCCAACTGCCAATTTAGGCTCAATCCCGGTGGGCCTAACTGGGCAGTTGGACATCCCTTGAGTGGTCCCAGATTGGAGATAGTGCACAAATTTCATGCACTGGTCCTCTAGTATTTATATATGTTTAAGTGAAGGTGGTTGTTAATCTTGCTCAGATGTTATATATCTTAATGTGTATCTCTTTTAAAACAGCATAGAGAGGGAGACCTTTTTAGTGTCTAGTGTGAAATCCTTTCCCTTTAAATTGGAATGTTTAATCCAATTTGTTTGTGTAGTTGGATTTATGATATGGTTAGATATAAAGGTATGCAATTTTATTATTTGTTTCCTCTGTTTAGCTCTGCTTTTGATGATCTGTTTTTGTTTTATTCCACTGTTACTTCACTTCCCCTTTCCCTCTAGTTGGGGGATAACTAGTTTTTTTTAATTTTTAAAATTCTATTTACCTTTCCTTCATTTTGGGGGTTAACTAGGTGCGTTTTTTTAATTTTTAGAATTCCATTTTAATTTTTTTATAGACGATTTTAACAATTGTATTTTGCATCATTTCCATGGTCCATCAAGAGATTGCAATGTACATTCTTATATTTTTGAAATCTACTTATTAATGCAACATTTTTAAAAGGTAAGATCATTGAAACTACACAGTTGCACTCTCCCCTCCCCTGGTCTTTTGTAACAATACAGGTTATATATCATATGTGTTATACCTAAATATGTTAATAAATGTCACAATACAGTGTTATATTTTTGGCTATAACAGTCACATGTTCTTTAAAGTTTTGGAGAGGATAAAATTTCTCTTATATTTAATCATACTACTACTTTTGATGTTTTGAATTTCCATCTAATATAATTTTGCTTCAAGCTGAAGAACTCTGTTGTTTTTATAGTGTGATGATGAATTAATTCTCTTAGTTTCCTTTTATCTGAAAATGCCTTCATTCTTGATATATATATATTTTCTGAATACTACAGCATCTTAGCTTGGTGTTTCTTTTTTAATTTTCATTTTTTGGATATTTTGGTTTGTTTGTTTGTTTGTTTGCCTTTAGTGCTCTAGTCCATCGGTCGCCAACCAGTAGTCTATGGTGTTCTGTGAGGTCCGAAAGGTTGGTGACTGCTGCTCTCTAGTCATTCCACTGCCTTCTGGTCTCTCTCTCTCTCTCTCTCTCTCTTTTTCTCTCTCTCTCTTTCTCTTTCTGTGTGTGTGTGTGTGTACACCTCGATGAAATGTCAGTCAATATTTATATCTTTACTTTATCCTTTTTTTTTTCTTCTGCCTTCAAAATTTTCCCTTTATCTTTGATTTTCAGCAGGTTAACCATGAACTACCTAGTTTTTCGTTTCTTTGTATGTATAGTATTTGGGGATTGCTGAAATTTTTGAATTTGTGAAATATTTATATTTTGGTACTCACCCAGTTAACTTGTATTTTTCAAACATACATTTTTCCACCCAAATTCAATTTATTGAGGATCAGCATTTTAAAAAGGAATGAATAGCCCTAGCTAGTTTGGCTCAGTGGATAGAACATAGGTCTGCAAACTGCAGGGTCCCAGGTTCAGTTCCGGTCAATGGCACATGCCTGGGTTGCGGGCTCGATCCCCAGTAGGGAATGTGCAGGAGGCAGCCAATCAGTGATTCTTTCTAATCATTGATGTTTCTATCTCTTTCCCTCTCCATTCCTCTTCTGAAATCAATAAAACATACATATATATTGAAAAAATAAAAGTTTTGTTGGATTCAAGTTCTTTAAAAAACAAATAAAAAGGAATGAGTATTCTCAATGGAAACAATCAAAATGTGTCTCAGTGAAAGTACTGTTTTATGAAATTTGTTTCAGTTATGTTTGTCCTGCGTCATGGCATAAAATATACTTCCTAATTGTGGTCATGGCTCAACAACTTTGAAAACCAGTGATTAGGTTGTCTATGTTCCTTAACATCTGCCTTGAAGATTACTTGCCCCATGGCAGCATTTATCATATTTTCCTGTGTGTAAGATGCCATTTTTTTTCTAAAATCACTTGACTGAAAATTGAGGGGCATCAACACATAATTGAGAAGGGAGCCATTTGGGTGTGTAGCTGCCCATACCTTGTCAAACAGGCTTCCTCCAATCACGAGCCTTATTATTACTGATGTCAGGTGATGCCGTAATTGGTGTTGGAGAATGCACAGATGCAACAGGGACTGGAGCCTTCTGAGCCTGTAAAGATATCAAAAAATAAAAATTAAATACCGGTAAGCGATTGTCTTACTCTGCAAAATTCAAACTGAATGTAATCAGCTGTGCAAAAGAGCATGGAAATAGAGCTGTAGAGAGACAATTTGGATCTTCTCCCAATGAATGTATGATCAGACAGTGGAGAAAACAGGAAGAACAATGGCTTAAGATGCCAAAAAAAGAAGAAAGCCTTAAGAGGAAAACCAGCAATATGTTTAAAATATTGATTTCTTAATTATGGGTTAGAAAAATTAGGGGCATCTTATACATGGGGTGTCTTTTACAGGAAAAACACGGTAACTTTTTTAGAAAACTACACTTCAGTATTTTCTTGTTGAAGTTTTTCTTAATTATTATTTTCAGTGAGTTGGGAAAAGGAAGGAACTTTGGTCTTTTTCCTTAGACACTTCAACCTGGCCTGTGACCTTACAGTGTTCAACATAATTAGGCTCTTTGATTTTCTTTCCTTATCTACATTTAATCCCCTTGTTTACTTGTAAGTTGTCTTTCTTCCAACAGATAAGCTCTTCTTATTTATTATTGTAAGACTGAAGGCCTGGTGCACGAAATTCGTGCACGGGGAGGGGGTGGAGTGGGTGGGTGTGTGTACCTCAGCCCAGTCTGCATCCTCTCCAATCTAGAACCTCTTGAGGGATGTCCAATTGCCAGTCAGACATCCCTCTCACAATCCAGGACTACTGGCTCCCAACTGCTCACCTACCTGCCTGCCTGATTGCCCCCTAACCACTCCACTCCCAGCTCCACTGCCAGCTTAATCGATGCCTACCTGCTCCCCTGCTGGCCCAGTTGCCCCTAATGCCCTCCCTTGCCAGCCTGGTTACCCCTGACTGCCCTCTCCTGCTGGCCAAGTCACCCCCAACTGCCCTCCCCTGCAGGCCTGGTCCACCCCAACTGCTTTCCCCTGCAGGCCTGGTCCCCCCCCAACTGTTCTCTGCAAACCCCTCCCGCCCAACTTTCCTCCCGTGCAGGCCTGGTTGCCCCCAACTGCCTTCTCCTGCAGGCTTGATTGCCCCCAACTGCCCTCCCCTGCTGGCCATCTTATGGCAGCCATCTTGTGTCCATATGAGCAGCCATCTTTGACCATCTTGTGTGTTGGAAAATGGTCAACTTGCATATTACCTCTTTAATATGCAGGATTGTAAGATTTGTGTCACAAAAGTGGGGATACATCAAGTTGGGAGACTATTAGCCAAACTCCACATCAATGTGATCATAGGCAAGTTATTTAACCCAGTGGTCGGCAAACTGTGGCTTGTGACCCGTGGTTTGCCACTTTGTGACTAATGAGTTTGCTGACCACTGGGATAGGGGGTTAATCACAAGGGACAACAGCCTGTAATTATTGGAATTGAGAGTCTAACTCAGTGGTTAGCTAACTCATTAGTCAACAGAGTGGAAAACCATGGCTCGCAAGCTAGCCACAGTTTGCCGACTACTGATAGACCCTAACGCTCAGTTTCCTCATCAGGGATATGAGGAATGATATCACTTTCTTATAGAATGATTGTGAGGAGTAACTTACATAATGCATGGAAAACACTTAGACTGATGGTCTAAAATACTACTTTATTCTAGATCTGATTTATTTTTAAGAATATTACCATTTGATACTTTTATCTGTTGCTTTGTACTAATGACACCATATTGCAAGTACTTGTTTACATACCCGGCTTATAAAACTTTTGAGAGTAGAGACCTTTCCTTACTTGTCTTAATCACAAATATTACAGTCATATATAGAATGAGCTCAATAAATGTTGAATTGTTGAATCATCAAGTTTATATAATTACTTGTTTTTTAATATATTTTATTGATTTTTCACAAAGAGGAAGGGAGAGGGATAGAAAGCTAGAAACATCTATGAGAGAGAGACATCGAGCAGCTGCCTCCTGCACGCCCCTATTGGGGATGCCCCCGCAACCAATGTACATGCCCTTGACCGGAATCGAACCTGGGACTCCTCAGTCCACAGGCCGACGCTCCATCCACTGAGCCAAACCAGTTTCGGCTATATAATTACTTTTAACAAAGTTTTGTCATCCAGGAATATGGTTACTGAGGTGTGGGAATAGGGGGCAGGGCTGAAGAATTGGGGAGGGGAGTTAATATTTTATAGCAAAAAGTGCAGGGAAGCAAATGCTAGCTTTTAATTATGTTTACTAAGACAAGTTATTTAATTTTATAAGACCTCCATTTCCTTTTCTATACAATAAGCAAGGTGACTTGGTGTTAACTGGAGGTGAGCCGAGGATCCCCTTCCTCCTCCAGAGTCATGTGTCGATGCCAAAGAATGAGCTTCAAGAACCAGAAGATTGAAGCAAAAGTGTGAAAAATGTATTACAAGCAGATTCAGACTCCCCAACAAGGAAGAGGCACAAATAATGGGTTGCTAGCAAAGCAAGTCATTCTAGGAGTATACATGTTCTACAGGCTTGCTCCATATATGCCTATGTCACCACCTGATTAATTCCATTGTTGTTCTTGCCCAGCAGCGGACTTGAACATTCTGTTTCTATGTGTATGTACACTTGTTACTGCAGGCCCTCCTTTGATTTCCCATTCTTCCTGCTCTGTGTCCAAAAACATGATTGGGTTTCTGTGACTAGGCTTGCTTAAATTGCTGTGTCTGCCCCTGTCTGTTCTACCTGCCTTTGTTTCCCACTATACCACTGCCCTATCTGCCTGCTTTTCAAGCTAACTTCTTTTGCCTATAGTAGTTTTGTCTATATTTGGAGAATTTTACTTCATACAAGTGTTGAAGAGGTGGGAGAGAAAGAATAGATCTCAAGTTCTGCAATCTGTTCCAAGCTATATTTTATTATCTATATACTAGTGGCCCAGTGCACGAAATTTGTGCACAGGGAGGAAAGGGTGTTCCTTAGCCCGGCCTGCACCCTCTCCAATCTGGGAACCCTCAAAGGATGTGCTACTGCCGGTTTACAGGAATCAGGCCTAAACCAACAGTCGGACATCCCTCTCACAATCCAGGATTACTGGCTCCAGCCATTTACCTGCTTGCCTGCCTGATTGCCCCTAACCACTCTACCTGCTGGCCTGCTTGTCCCCATCTGCTCCCTGACACTGGCCTGCTTGCCCCCATAAGCCCCCTGCCAGCCTGATCACCCCCCATTTGCTCCCCCTACTAGCCTACTCCCAACTGCCCTCCCTGCTGGCCTACTCACCCCTGCCTTCCCTCTGCACTGGCCTGTTTGCCCCCAACTGCTCCTCCTGCTGGCCTTTTCACCCCCACTTTGCCTCCCAACTGGCCTGCTCACTCTAAACTGCCCCCCCTCCCCACTGTCCTGATCACCTCCAGCTGATCCCACTGACAGCCTGCTCACCCCCAACTGGCTCCCCTGCTGGTCTGCTTACCCCCAATGGCCCCTGCCATCCCATCCTGACTTGATCACTACCTGGTGATCCAAGGTCCCATGTCCTCCTTTTTTTCTTTTTCTTTATTTTTATTTTAGTGCCTCCTTGAGCGGAGGCCAGGGCCACCTGGAAGCAAGTATCTAGGATTTATTTATCTTCTATAATTGAAACTTTGTAGCCTTGTGCAAAGGCCAGGACTGGCCAGGGTGGGCAGGAAGCTTGGCTTTCTCCATCACCAGGGGCAACCCAAGCTTCCTGCTTTCTCCAGTGCTGTGGCTGCTGCCATTTTTGTTGGGAATTATTTATCTCCTATAATTGAAACTTTGTAACCTTGAGCAGAGTCCAGGGCCGGCCAGGAAACTTGGCTTCCTCCATCACCGGGGTCAACCTACGCTGCCTGCTTGCTCCAGTTTTGTGGCCAGCTGCCATCTTGGTTGGGATAATTTGCATATGCATACTTGCTCCTAATTAGCTGGTGGGTGTGGCTTGGTGTAGTAGAGTGATGGTTAATTTGAAAATTAACCATCACTTTTATTAGTGTAGATATAAAAGCCTAATATGCAAAATGTCCCCTCGGAAGTTTGATTGCTCACTATGATGTACACTGACCACCAAGGGGTGGTGCAGATTGAAGGAAGGCCCTGTCTGGCAGCTGAAGAAGGGAGGTCCTGGGTGGCAGCCGGTAGCCACTAGGGACCCTACCAGTGCACAAATTTCATGCACTGGGCCTCTAGTATTTTATAATCAGTATAATGTTGAACAGAGGTTTTTTGTGTGTGTGTGTGGCTATTTTCCTCCAAAGAGCCAGACTTCCTTGGGTCCAGACCTCAGGTCTCAGATGGTGACACCACATCCTCTGAAAATTTTATAAAATTTTGCAATAATTCAGACTTATTTTCATTGTATCCAATATCCCAAATTTGCTAAGTCACCAATCTGGGTCACAGTGACTTAGGGCAAGAAGAAGGTAAATTTTCTATAATTCTATTTGCAACACTTATTCCAAATAAAGCATTTAGTATAGTCCATGCTATAGTTTGCCCTGTTTAAGGTTAACTGAGATTGAGTCTATCAACTAAATAATTTTGTTTTCTTGGAGTGTAGTTTAAAGATTTAGAAGTAAATATATATTGAGGATCAGATGAAGTTGTAAAAGTATACAAGTTTCTCACAGCTTTAGGTATTTAAGTTCTAGTGAAATGAAAATCTGTATTACCTGCTCTGTAAGTTAAAATGACGTTAAACTTCTAATGTTTATCTGATTGACATTTAGCTTACCTCTAGACTATGCTTCCTTCTCATGCCTTCAGGACCCTGATGGTCCCCTGATACTAGGCAGGTGGTTACTAGCTGTCACCAAAACTTAGAATGCTTTGTGCTGGGTGTTGGGATTGTTGCTCCACTAATAAGTATGCTCTTGTTCTTATATTATAAGGGAGAAAGATGGAGCAACACTCCAATATTGTTTCCACTAGAAATTAGAGGCTACAAACCAAGAGAGTCAGAAAAGGAGAATTATGAATTATAATAAGCAAGCAAGTTTTGTTTTGTTTTACAAAGCATCTCCTACCATAATAATAATAGCCCTTCCAGAGAACCATGTCATTTGTCCTGCAATATTATGTTGTCACAGCAGCCAAGTCATTAGAAGATACAAAGATGGTTTGTCACCTAAGAACTTGTCTGTAAATTATAGCCCCACTTTTTGTTGCAATATTAACATATTAGAGTGGAAATATGATCTGATATTTGATTAGATATAAAATGAGAATTTTGACATTCATGAAAGGTTAACAAGAGGAGCAGAGTTCTGATATGAACTGTGTCACATCATTGGCTGCAGATCAGTTGACTGCATTGTGGTTCTTATGACAGCTTCCTTACATACCTGTTGAGGAATAGATTTTGAAACATTCTGTTCTGAGGAAGAACAATCTTTAAATATTCTGTATAGGTCAAAATCTAGAAAAGATGAAATCTGGAGTATTCTCTCCTGTGTTCAAAGGAGATTTCAAAATACTTATCTCTTAACAGAATAATTAGATTGGGCTTAAAAATTACTTATGAACCAAGTTACTGTTTAGTGCAGAAGGAGAATAAAGAGGTTTTCATTGTACACAGAACCAAAACAGTATCTGCTCAAAAGAGTTGTAAAATCCAGTTGGGAAAAAAAAGTTAATAAGTAGTTGTGTATTTATCTGTAGATTAATGGAAGAAATGGAAAACTAATTAAGAGTATGTGTGTCTTATTAGCAATAGGAAACTTTTCAGATTTACATTTTAAATTGAGCTTTTAAGTAAATGGAACAAAATCTTGGTACATGAAGGTGGGAAAACTTCCAGGTGTTAAAACAACTTGAGAAAAAAATAATTTGATTAGTAGAGATGGCAAGCAGGTGTGTATGAGACACTTAATAAAAACAAAACACACGTTTTAAGTTATAATATTTTGTCAAGACTAGTATTGGGTTTTAATACCCCAAACTCAATATAAGTGGCTAGGTTCTCCTGTTCTCCTCCTTTCCTATCTCCAGCATCCCTTTGTAAGAGAGCTAGATAAATAATATCATAATATATTGTATCACTTAAGGCAAGTAGTCTTGGCATCATACGTAAGTTCTCTTTTTCATTTTTTAACAGTCTTATAATTATCCAGTGAATGATTCTCATTTGAGAGCTAACTAATAATCTTTGTTGATAGTATGTAATTGTAGTATGCAGCAGTGTTAAATGTTTTTGGTTTGCTTTCTCTCTGTAGAGCACAAAGTGATTATAGTGGGACTGGACAATGCAGGGAAAACTACCATTCTATACCAGTTGTAAGTATGAGTGTATATTTGAATAGTTTCATTATTTTATTTATTGGAACTAATTTGTATAATTAATAAGGATAAGATATTATAATGGAAAAACTTGAACATATGTTTTTTGTATTTTACTGAACACAAAATTTATTTAAAAAATGCTCGTTTGATGTGCTTAGTGATTGAGCATTGAATCAGGAGGTCAGAATTTGATTCCCATTCAGGGCACATACACAGGTTGCTGGCTTGATTCGCAGTATAGGGTGTGCGGGAGCTAGCCAATTGATGCTTCTCATCATTGATGTTTTAATCTCTTCCTCTCCCTTCTTCTCTCTGATATCAATAAAAACATTTTAAAAATTAAAAAGCTCTGTTGCTTATTAAAACCTTCACAAACTTATTTTCTGGCCTTGAAAGAAAGAATTAATATAAAATTAGGATAAATAAAGCACATATTATAGTGCTAATGTGAGATGATAAAGTGCATTTCATTAATTTATTCTCACACTGAGGTTTATGTAAATAGATTGTTATCTCTAGGAAGTTATTGCTACTCTCCTAATAGCTCTGGAAATGTTTAACATAGCCACACTTGTCAAATCAAAAGAAATGAAGATTGCCTTTGAAAATATTGCTTTAGTAGTTTTGCAACAGGAAGAAGCTTGAGACTTTCAGAGAAGTACATTAATACTTTACGGAAATTTTAACAGCACATCACTCCACTTGTCAAAGTATATACCATTATCCTCTTATTGCCAATGAAATGGCCCATGTTAAGCAATGAAAATGGCTCTGTGTCTAAAGCATTTTAACAAGTGGTTATAAAAAAAACACAGTGCACCATTGTGTGACTCTTGTGCCTTCCCACCTCGTCTTAAATATATCAGCTGACAGTTATTCAGAAATACTTCACTTTAGCAGTCCTTAACATATTTTTCAGCTACTTTGCTAAAAAGCTTCTAAGTTATGATTGTTGTTTTAAGTTGAGTAGCTACTTTTTTTTTTTTTTTAACATCCTATATAATAAGAGCCTAATAGGCAAATAGTTCCCTTGACTGGGAGTCCAACTATGGGGCGGGGCCGGCAGGCCAACTGCCCGCAGCCCAACTGCCCGCAGCCCTTCCCCCCAGCCAGTCCCTCCTCCAAACCGGCCCCACCAGGGGAAGGGAGGTCCTGGCCAACAGCCACTAGGGACCCTAGTGTGCACAAATTTTGTGCCTGGGTCTCTAGTCAAATATAAACATTTCAGAAACCTGTCACTGTTGTTGAAATAACTTTGTGCACAGCTTCAAAAATATATACCCAAAAGGGATTAGCATGTTTCTTGCAACACAACACTGGCATGTTAAAGGCAAATTCATCTTTGTTGAATAAATTAATGTAGTTTAACGAATGGTTATGATAATATATGTGATAAGAGTATCTCTATACTATATATATTTAGAATGAATTTTAATTAGTTTTCATTTGCCGATTGCCTTATCTTTTTTAAAACTATAATTGAGGTTAATAGGCCTGAACTAATATTTATGGCTGACCCAAATCTCAGTTTTCTCACATAGACAATCTTCAAAATTATAAGTAGTCTACTATTCCATGGATGCTATACTGTAAGTATTGGTGTCCCAGTCACCTAAAAACTTGCTCTTCCAGGATAGAGCATTGGTTCTGCTCTAACTGATTATTGAGCATGGTGGTATTAATATTTTAGCCTAAGAAGTTCAAACTCACATCACAGACTTCCCTTCTATCCAGATCAGGCCTGTAGTTTATTTTATTAACAAAAGAACAAGTTTCTTTTGTAATTACTCTTTGTCTAGATGTTTTTTTGCACAAATGTTCTCTAAGATTCTATTTTTGATGCTTGTAATTACCATCAATTGGCGCAAATAAGGAAGATTGATTCCTGTTAAATACAGAGATTAAAAATTGCTTCAGATTTTCAGGATACACAGAAGAGCTTTTATGGTATCTGTCTTTCAACAGCTTAATGAATGAAGTGGTTCATACATCTCCAACCATAGGAAGCAATGTTGAAGAAATAGTTGTGAAGAACACTCATTTTCTTATGTGGGACATTGGTGGTCAAGAGTCATTGCGGTCATCCTGGAACACGTATTATTCAAACACAGAGGTATAGTAGAGTTACTATAAAGTAAATTTAATAAAAAGAACCAGAGAGTAAACCAAGAAAATAGATGACATTGACAGTTGCCTTTTTTAGTAAAGAATTTGAGATTTCAAATAAAAGAGGAAGAGCAATGGGAGCTATTATTAGATGAGTGCTTACTGATGTGCAGGCTTCCGGTTTATCCTCACCTTAATACTGTAGTATCTCCATTGTTGGAGAAATTGGACATGAGGATAAATTATATATATATATATATATATCTTTCCCAAGATCTCAGCTTTATTAGAGGTCCTGGTTAGAGGAGTAATAAAATACTTTGAGCATAATTTAATACAGATTTTCAGATAATATTATTCGAACATTCAAAATATTGCTGTGATTATATTTTAATTTTTTTGTAATGAATTTGCAGGCCAGACCCCAGACTTCTGTCACTTACTATTTTATTATTTAATAGACAACTTGGGGAACAAATTTAGAATGTCTTTTATTTGTGTTTTTATTTTTTCTTAGAAGCAGATTTAAAAAAATAATAAAATATACATGCGATGCTTTTGAGAGAGGCTTGTCTTTGGGAATAATTAATATATCATTACCTGCATAAGTTTTCTTTACAACGAACAAATTATTATTTTTTTAATGAAGCCTTTTAAATTGAGTGGGGTTTTTTTTGTGGGGGGTGGAAGGGATGCAAGAAATTTTTGGTGAATAATTTGCCTTTTTAAATAAAAACATGTATTTCCTTAGATTTATATTGTGATAGCACATGTATATAGTCTATGTATTCTACTGCCCTGTATGACTGATAAAACCATGATAGCATACATAGATATTTAGCAGTTGTGGTAGCACTTAATTTTTTTTTTTTGCAGGGGAGGATAGGTTGGTAAGCAAATATTATGCTCATAAGTAAGCTTAATATATTTATTTCTATAGTAGAATAACATTTTTTGGAAAGTAAGAGAAAAACAACATTTTAGCATTATGACTGTTCAAACAGTATATCTGTTGGTACTTTTTCAAAGTTCTCAGTTAACTGCAGCTGTAAAAAGAGCAGGTCAAAACTGATTGCTGATCCACGCACTTTTGTAGAATTAGAAATGAGTAGTTACCGAAATTTCTGAAAATTGACTTAGCATGCGTCCAGAAAGACATACATTATTGCTGATGCCATTTGCATGAAATGATCTTTTAATTATAAGAACAGCAAAATTACTACAAAGAACCTTTGGCCTTTATTGCAGCACACCTGAATAACACATAGCATTTGCAATATTAGGTTCTAGGTAAGGATCTTATTTATTATCTTTGTAGTGTTCTCCTGATGGCTCTGTTCACCCTTGTCATCTTCTTAAATTCTTTATGTTGAGGAGTCATCCAAAAGCTGAAATGATTCATTTATAATACAGGGAGTTACAGTTGATGACTAATTTCTGATATCTTATTCTCATTAACTTAGAGAATTATTTCCATTCTAACTTTGCCTTGGTTCTTTTATTTATCTCTTCTATTTTATCCCTTTCTCAGTTTATATTCAGATTACCCTAGTTGTTTCTTTCCCTACAGTCATCTGAATAATCTAATTCTATCCTTTTTGTCTTCATTTATTTTGCATGACTTTCTCTACTGTAGCCCTTAACACTATTTAATCTCATTTCTTAACTGTTCATTCTGCATAAGGTTCTCAGTTTAGGAGCTCTTTCTCATTATATCTCTTTATTTTTCTTATCAATGATGGTTTTATTTTTAATGTGCATAAGACCCTCCTTTTCTCATATACAGTTACCAACAGTTTTTTCCAGTTTCCTTTCCTCTCTTTAATTTCACCTGCATCATCTTTAGCATATTAAAACCTAAGTAATATATTTTTCTTGTGCTTTTATTGTTGATATTGTTATGTAAAAAATGCTTTCTTCAGTATTTTTAGTGTTTCTCTTTCAAACTAGTTTGTGTACTTCTTTCAAATAGATAAAAGACTATAGTGAACATAATTATTGATTGCTTCAATAAATGGTTGTAGAGTACTTTTAAGGTTTAGCAAAAGCTATTTTACTTACTGTGATTTTTTAAAGTTACTTTTTATTACTTAGTTTTCAAAATAAATCTTAGTATTACAGAATATTATGTATTCAGATATCACTTTAAAAAATAAAATTGGGCATGGTTTGTATTTGATAAAGTTACGTTATTTTGTATTGCTTGATGTAATTCTATGTAGTACTATAAACTTTATGATGAAAAAGTAAGAGACTCTTATAGTAAGATGATGCCCTGTGAAGAAAAACTTCTGTCACTTGAAAATAGTTTTCTTGAAAACGTCAACAACCCATTCAATTTTCTTTCTTTTTACTTGTCTTCTAGTTCATCATTCTTGTTGTAGATAGCATTGACAGGGAACGACTAGCTATTACGAAAGAAGAATTATACAGAATGTTGGCTCATGAGGTAAGTTTTAAAAGCAAACATAAACAATGGAGTGAGGTATCTTTTTTTAAAATTTTTTAAAAATTAAATATTTATTATTCAGATTATTACATTTGTTTCTCTTTTTTCTCCTCCATAGCTCCCCTCCACCTGGATCCCACCTCTCCCTCTACCTTTACCTCCCTCCCGTTGACCTCATCCATAGGTGTATGATTTTTGTCCAGTCTCTCCCTGTACACCCCTCACCCCTTTCCCCCTGAGAATTATCAGTCCACTCCATTTCTGTGCTCCTGATTCTATTATATTGACCAGTTTATTCTGTTGATCAAATTTTTAATTCCCTTAATTTTTAGATTCACTTGTTGATAGATATGTATTTATTGTTCATAATTTTTTATCTTTTAACTTTTTCTTCTTCCTCTTCTTAAAGAGTACCTTTCAGCATTTCATATAATACTCGTTTGGAGTTGATGAACTCCTTTAGCTTTTTCTTATCTGTAAAGCTCTTTATCTGACCTTCAATTCTGAATGATAGCTTTGCTGGATAGAGTATTCTTGGTTGTAGGTTCTTGCTATTCATCACGTTGAATATTTCTTGCCACTCCCATCTGAACTGCATCCTTTCTGTTGAGAAATCAGCTGACAATCGTATGGGTGCTCCCTTGTAGGTAATGAACTGTTTTTCTCTTGCAGCTTTTAATATTCTCTCTTTGTCTTTTGCTCTTGGTATTTTAATTATGATGTGTCTTGGTGTAGTCCTCTTTGGATTCCTTTTATATGGGGTTCTGTGTGCTTCCTGGACTTGTAAGTCTATTTCTTTTACCAGATATGGAAAGTTTTCAGTCGTTATTTTTTTAAATAGGTTTTCAGTATCTTGCTCTCTCTCTTCTTCTGGCACTCCCACAATTCTGATGTTGGTATGCTTGAAGCTGTCCCATAGGCTCCTTACATTATCTTCACATTTTTGGATTCTTTTTTCTTCTTGCTTTTCCAGTTGAGTGTTTTCTGATTCTTTATATTTCAAATTTTTGACTTGATTCTTGCCTTTCCCTAGTCTACTGTAAGGTCTCTGTATATAATATTTTTTATTTCAGTCAGTGTATGTTTAATTTCTAGTTGGTCCTTTTCCATCTCTAGTTGGGTTCTTTTTCATCTCTTCTTGGGTCTCGCTAACTTTATCCAACTTTTCTAGGATAATTACCTTGTAGGTAATTTCTGGCACTTCTCCCTTTTCACAGTCCAAACTTACCCTGTATGAGTTTCAGCTGGATCTGGGGTTTAGTGTCGTAAGAGAAGGGGTTCAATGGCGTTGGGAGTCTCCGTTTCCCTCCCGCCAGAGAAAGCCAGCCAGGTACTCTGGCACCCGCTCTCTCCGCGTGCGCGTCTCCGTACCTCGGCTTTTTACAGCTCCTCTGGGTCTCCGTGAGCCCCTCTCTTTCCTTCTAGCTGTAGAACTTCCACTCAGCCAGCTTTCCTGTGGTTCTGGATGATGTCCGTTCTGTCTTTTAGTTGTAGTTTTGAAATTGTTGTGCGAGGCAGCAGTGTAGGTGTTTACCTATGCCGCCATCTTGGATTCTCCTTACACTATCTTAATATTTTTGGATTCTTTTTTCTTTTTGCTTCTCTGGTTGAGTGTTTTTGCTTCTTTGTATTTCAAATATTTTACTTAATTCTTGTGATCCTCTAGTCTACTGTTAGATCTCTTTATAATATCTTTATTTGTCAGTGTATGCTTAATTTCTAGTTGGTCCTTTTTGATATCTTTGATGGTCTCATTAAATTTATTGGCCTTTTTTAGAAAATTCTTGAAAAACCTTATAACCACGGTTTTGAACTCTATATCCAGTCATTTGCTTTCCTCCCTTTCTTTTATTTGTGATCTGTTCCTTTTTCTTTGCATTTTGGCTGCTTCCCTGAGTTGATAGAATGGCTTTGTGTGCTAGGTGTCCTATAGGGTCCAGAGGCTCAGCCTTCCCTATTACCTAAGGTGTACACTCTTGGTGCACCCCTTTGTGGGCTGTGTGCACAGTCTTATTGTAGTTAAGCCTTGATTGTTGTTGGTATCACTGGGTCTTTCCTCCAGGCCAGATGGCTGTGAGGATCAGCTGTGTCTATGCTGGGAGAACTTTTGTGCTGGAGACAATCTTGCAAAAGCCTCTGTGCTCAGCTTGTATGGGGTGGAGTCTCAGGGTGGAACAGACAGCATTAGTTTCCCATCAGCCCTGCCCTAATAGGACCCTATGTCTCAGTGTCCCGTGGTAATTGCTGCAAGCACCGCTGAGAGAGAGCTGCCCTCAAGTTAGGCCCACTGCCAGACAGTCCAGTTTTTTCCTCGAATGAGTCTGGGTCCCCAGAGTCTTGCCTAGAACTGGAGTTCAGTGCAGAGCTTTTTTCTCCCTCTGGCTTGAGAAAGCCAGCCATGTATTCAGTTGTCTGCCATCTCTATGTGTGCCATTTGGTACCTCTGCCTTCTGCAGTTCCTCTGAGTCTCAGTGTGCTTTTCTCTTTCCTGGCAGTCTAATTTCACCCCATATGAGTCTGGGTCCCCAGAGTCTCACCAGACCTGGAGTTCAGCACAGTCAGGAGCTTTTGTCTCTCTCCTGCTTGCTAAAGCCAGCTGTGCACTCAGTTGCCAGTCCTCTCCATGAGCGTGACTCGGTACCTCTGCCTCCTTGCAGATCTTCTAAGTCTTAGTGTGCTTTTCTCTTTCCTTCTGGTTGTAGGATTTCCACTCAGCCATCCTTCCTGTGGCTCTGGATGATATCCGTTTTGTCTTTTACTTGTAATTTTGAAATTGTGTAAGACAGCGGTTTAGGTGTTTATCTATGCCGCCATCTTGGTTTCTCCCTATGAATATTTTTATACTTTTATAAAAATATTAGACTCCTGGTGTCTCTCAGCCCAGCCTGCACACTCTCCAATCTGGAACCCCTCAGGGGATGTCCAATTGCCAGTTTAGGCCCGATCCCATAGGGCCTAAACTGGCAGTCAGACATCCCTCTTACAATCCAGTACTGCTGGCTCCTAACTGCTCATTTGCCTGCCTAACTGATCACCTCTAACTACCTCTGCCTGCTGGCCTGATTCCCTGTAACTGCTCTTCAGCTGGCCTGATTGCCCCTAACTGCCCTCTCCTGCCAGCCTGATTGCTCCTAACTGTTCTCCCAGCCTGATCACCCCTAACTGCTTGCCTGCTGGCCTGATCACCCTTACCCGCTCTTCCCTGCCAGCCTGATTGTCCCTAACTTTGTCTGCCTCAGCCCCTGCCACCGTGGCTTTGTCCAGAAGGACATCCGGAAGATGTCTAGTCTAATTAGCATATTACCCTTTTATTAGTATAGATTTTTATATTTAAAATTCTTATTTACCTGCCCGTTGTACAGAATATTATGTGCCATCTTTATAAAACATTATGTAATGGTTAATCTATCTTTGTTAGACTGAATTATTAAATCATGGTTATTTGAGATATTTATTTGTATTTCCATAAAATTTTTTAATTAAACATCTATGCATACCCCTAGATCAGTGGATAGAACATCAGCTTGCAGATTGAAGGGTCACGGGTTTGATTCTGGCCAAGGGCACATGTCCAATTTTCGGACCAGCTCCCTGGTAAGGGACATGTAGAAGGCAGCTGATCAGTGGTTCTCTCTCATCATTGAAAGAGATGATGAGAGAGAACCCCTGAAATCAATCTACTCCCTTCCTCTCTGAAATCAATCAGTGTAAAAATACATTAAAAAAAAAATCTATGCCTAATCATTTTAAAGTAGAGGGATTTCGTTGTAAATGTCCAGTAGGGTACATTTATCCTTGTGCTTAGTTTAATTTGAATTGTGATATTTCGGGTATTAGAAATATTTTATATTGATTGCAGGATTTAAGGAAGGCTGCAGTCCTTATCTTTGCAAATAAACAGGATATGAAAGGGTGTATGACAGCAGCTGAAATTTCCAAATACCTCACCCTTAGTTCAATTAAGGACCATCCATGGCACATTCAGTCCTGCTGTGCTTTAACAGGAGAAGGGTAAGTACTAATCAGAATGGGGGAGGTATGACTTATTTCAAATTTCTTTCTATTTTTTTAAACCAACTTGTTTTCTTCTTTGATCCTGCTCTGTTTTGGTCCTTAATTAAAGGTAGTTTTTATGTTATGTCTCAGGAAATAATTTTAGTCAATTACAATTGTTAAATTACAATTTCACAAAGTTACTGACAAATTTTTTGTAAACTTAATACAAACAGAACGTTTTCCCAAAAAAAGTAATAAACTTTTGAATTAAATTTTCATAGTCTAATTTTTAGTTATTGTTCATTTTTTGATTTTATCATTTACTTATTGGGAGAAAATGATAATATCCCTTGACTTAAAGAGGAAGCGTCAAAGAAATTTCACGTTTTCTGCAATGTCTTAATTAAGCCTAAACTCCAAGCTTTCCACAGTAGTACATCCTCTTAATTATCAGGAGTCATTTTGGGATGCATATTTCTAAACAATAAATATTTGCAATAAATGTCATTGTAGTATTTTTCTTACTTTTCAAAGAACTTGAGTTTGATTAAATAGGCCAAGGAGAACCCAGTGTGTTAAGCATGGATTACCCAGTTTATTTCCAGGACTTCTTTATGCTCAAATTATGTTAGTTTTTTCATACTAGAAATACCTTGTAATATAATGCTACATGTATACTTTTTTTGACCTATACCTTTAAGATTGAGCTATAAGCCTCCATTCTTTAGAATTTAGGAGGGTAAGGGGAAGTACTCTTATCTTTCTATAGTGGTTGCAGTTTTAGTTCATCTTAAAGGGTTGGGGGATGAGGATTATTTGCAATCTTGCTGAAAAACTGCCAAAGCTGTAGCCACTAGATGAGACTGAAGCTATTTCCCACATTACTCAACTGATAAAGTCATTTTAAGTGAATCTTCCACTTACTTTAGTGTTACCCAAATATTGTCGCTTAAGTGTATAAATAATTATTTTAGTACCAAGTATGTTTTCAGTTTTTAAGTATAAACTTCTTCATTTTGAAAATATTTTTCTCTTTTATTTCAGGTTATGCCAAGGTTTAGAATGGATGACCTCCAGAATTGGTGTGAGATAACTGTTTTGCTTGAAAGAGACTGCTCTATTTATTCTGTGACATGAACATTTTTTCCTAGTATCTTTGGCTGCTAAGGCAGCAGCATGTTTAATTTATAACAACACAAACCTCTATGAGCAACACTTGAATCAAGTGCAGCTGAACTGGAACGTGGAAGATGTTTTCTTAACTTTTTTTTAATGCGCTAATCTTCAGTTGGATGAATACTAATGTATAACTGTTTTTCAGCAACAGAATTTTTCTGACTGCTTACTCTTAATTATTCAATGATTGCCTTGTAAGAAATGTTTGTCATATGTCTAATGTTTCCTGAAGTATTGTAATGACTTTAATGACCAAGTTCTCTCATTTCTTGACCACCCCTCCCCCACCAGATAATGACTGGTTTGACAAAGTATTAGAGGAAATCATCGGGTATTGCTTGCAAACTTAACCAGCACTAAGTATTTGCTCCCTCCATAAACCACTTACCTTTTGGACAGAACTTACTATAGAGAAAAAAGTCTGCCCAGAAGATATATGTGAGGAAGATTAAATATCATGAAAACTGCCTTTAATTGAGTTAACATTATTGCAAGTCATGGCATAATTTTAAGTTACTGATAGCATGGAAATTAAGTAAACTAATATCTAAAAGAATTAAGTCCACATTTCTGCCTATAACACGGCATTTGTTTTGGTTAAAAACTAATCAAGGTAAAATATTTATAGAATGCCCTACTTTGGATAAACCTGGTATTTTAAGAATGCCACATTATTCAATGCATATATAAATATTAGTAGTTATTAAAGCATACCAGCATCAATATTAAAACCAGCCACTTGGAATATATTTCATTAGCAATTACCTACAACTTTATTATCAGCCTAAAGTTCAACTATTCCATTTGTGAGGGACATGCCATCTGCTTTGGGCAAAGCTAAAGCAGAGTATGAAGAGTTCATTTTATTTTTTAAAATTTGAAATTGTGTCTGTAATACTCTTACTACCACCAGCAGTACATTATTTAACAAAACCATATGGCTTTTCTTAAAGTTATTTGAGGTTGTAGTGTAATAAGCTTGAAACAATTTTCATTTTTATTATTATGCCTCATGCTCTAAAATCTTTTGCTGGAGTATAGGAAACTGCTAAATTTAATCTTAGCTTTTAGAATAATACTATGAGACTCAAAATTAATATACTAACAAATTATAAGTTTAAAAAATAGGGAAAAAATCATCATAACCTATCGAAAGTTTATTTATGTGATAATATTTAAAAGTTTTCAAGGCAGTTGTCTAATATGAACAATAAATAATGCATACCTTGAAGAGGTCAGGTATCGTAATTTTAATCCTCTTTATTTTAAATGTATGATTTTTCTATAATGAAAGGGATAAGATACATACTTAGAGAATAATAGTACTTCATCCTTGCAGTATTTGTTTTTCATTTGGGTCAAAAGTAGGATTCAGTGTTCTTAAGAATATCAAAGTACCTGTTCAAAAGTGGTATTTTATTTCTATTTTTTTTATTGTAAATTGGTTTAAATTTTGCTGTTTTCAGGTATATTTGATTTATTCTATTTAGTCTAATATGTAGTTGAATGTGGTAATAATTTTCTGATTTCTATTTAGTGGTAGCACACCCTACTACTGAAAAATGGCTAGATGAAAGGTTTTTGGACTTTGGGAACTAGTTGTTACTAACATTGTTTTGAACCTTTTTCTTAGTGATTTCATAGCAGGTAGAGGATAATTTTTTTTTAATATATCCCATAATCAGCAACCTGAGAGAAAAGTAGACAAAATCAATATGGATGCTTTGTGGTGTGTATGTGGTAGTGAAACTAAGAGGGATTATGAAAATACTATTTACCCAAAGCACAACTATCTGAATTTTTCTTTTGGTTATACAGTTTAAATACTTAGTATAGTTCTCCTAACTCTGTCCTGAGAAAAAACATTAATACTCTTTGTTTATGTTTATACTTTGAAATTTGTCTTGTATCTAATAAGATTGGCTGGCTCAATTTTCACTTATCAAATTGTTTGTTGTTTTTATATTACCATGTCAGCATTATATTGAAAGTGAACAACTACTAGTATAGATTCAAGTTTGCTATTTAATTTTTAAAATACAATTTATTTTATTTTCTAAATCCTTTTTTAAAAACCATTTGGTTTGAATTAGAAATAATTTATGTTAGCTGTGTGTTGACAATGAAATGGCATTCAACTAGATTTTGTGCCGATTGGGAATTTAAATTAAGAAATTAATGTAAGACTTTTTAAAAGTATGTTATAGATTCTAAATAGATATTTCCTGTCACAGTAATATGAAAACTGATTACCTTTTACTCCAAGAGAATGTTTTGACCCAAGCATGTATCTAATGCTAAAGCGTTGATTTTGGACATTCATTGTAAATCAACAAACTCTAGGATATTGTCTGATGAAAAATGTAAATTTGTGATTAGTGCCCATACTCATATTTTAAGATGAGTTTTCAATTTTGTACTATACCTGTTCTTTGGAAATCAAGTTAGCAGCTAATTAACAGTCATATTATCTGAGTTTTTTTCCCCTATCCATCAACTCCTCAATTGCCTCGCAAAGTTTCTAGGCAAACTTTGGGAAGCAAGGGACCTACTACCATTAGTTTAGGGAGAATATTGTACATTTTGTTTTTAATTTGAGTGTAAAGAACCTAAGTGTTATCTTTTAAATATGCTATAACTAAAATGTTATTGCTACCCTAACAAGTTCAAATATGGTACTTATCTTAATTTTGAGCATGTTGTGTTCATATTTAGCCCCATCTCTCTTATTGAAACCTATTTAAGAACTCCTTAAGAATTAACAGGCCCTTTTATATGGGGGTTATACTGCACATTTTGTACTGGTAGTGTAATTTAATTTTTTATAATCTGAAATAATATATATAATCTATTGAAAAACTCATTAAATACATAACTTTTGCTTTTAAGTTCTGAGTTAGTATGCTTAAAAGTCTAATTTTATTCTATGTTCATTGGAAGAATAACTTTAGTGTTAAAAATAATTTTTACACATGCACGACCCCTATGATCATCTTCATTAAGCATAAGTTAACTTTCATTATCTATAACATAAGGAGAAAAAATATATTTTTTTTCCTATGGAAATAGTGAGTGATATAGGCAGTGGTGCATACAATATTTTCTGAAGAGTTACAGAGAGTCACAAAGCAAAGACAATTTTAAAGAAAATAAAATATTGAAAAAAAATTTTGGTGTGATAAAAAAAAAATGTACTGTTGTTATGCTTCTAGAGATGACTGAATTCCATTGACATTTATATTTGAAGACCAACTTCATGAGTCTGACTTTTCATCTGTGGCTTTGGATCTAAAACATTTCACATCCATTTCAGTTCTAAAAGATCCTTTATATTTTGTCAGGGTAAAGTCATTTCAAAATACAGTATGGTAAGAAAAGGAAAAAAAGAAAAAGAAAAACAGAAGGATACAGTACGATAATTTGTATCTGGTAGAATATTTTGCTAGCTATCTAAATGAGTGGTTTTGAATCTTAGTTTGGCCATTACTTGTCTAGTTGACCTTGGGCAGTTACTGTTTGTGCCCTTCCTATTGTTTTTCACATACCTAGGAACTTATGCTAGAACTCCAACATGTCTTTTGATTTTAAAATACTGAATCTTCATATGCTATATTAACATTGAAGGAAAAAACCACCAAAAACATGAAATTAAATCCATTGTAATCTATTACTTGATTCCTACCTTTCATTTAGTATATGAATACAGTCAAAGAAGAAAACAAATTTCAACTAGTAACTGCTAATCAACTTAAATTGAGCTAATAGCTAATAATGCAAAAAAGAAAATAAGCCATATTGCTAAGAGCATGCTAGTAATCTGCTTAGGAAAACACTATATTCTGCTGGTAATACTCTCGTCTAGAAAATGCCTTGCTTTCTTGGCTTTTACTCATTAGAAGAGGTTAGTTTATTCAGAGCTTATTGGCTTTATGCCATCTCAAACTGCAGTTCTGTTTGGCTTTCTAGCATTGAAAGGATAGTGCAGCCAGAATGTCAATATTTTACAAATATTAAATTTATTTAGCATTACTGTGAAGGCTGCAATTCAAAAATCAGGTTCCCAAGAACTATTTTTTAAGAATACCAGGTGGCCAAAACTAGAGAAGGCCAATTAAAAAAAAACAAAACGATAATTTCAACTACTTTAAGGTAGAAAAATTATTTTGGTCAGCAGACCTAAATTCAGCTTTAAATGTATATAGTTTGTGGAAATGTTAAATTTAGAGAGGTATAAAGGCATACCTAGGAACAAAAGTCAAAACACTTGATAGTGAAGATAAACGGGGTAGAAAAATAAAAAAGATATTAAATAATAGAAAATTTGAAAACTGAACCCCTCCCCCCATTTAGTAGTTAAAATTAGACTACAAAGTATATTATTTTACTAGAACTGGTTGGACCTATGTTATTTTTAATGTGGCCAAAGGATTGAAGACTGATCAGGTTTTAGAATTTAGGAGTACATCACATAGAGGCATCTTTTGCATTTTTTAAGTCTAATCTACATTTTCTCTTAGAAATGGAGAAATAAAATGTGTTGTGCATATCTTTTGAAATAGAAAATAGTTCTAGAAGAATGAATATGTTCTCTTGCACAAACAAAATTTTAATTTAAAAACGACCTCATTTTCCAATCCATAATAAGGTGCTTTTGCTCAAGTTTATGGGATGTTACACCATCCCATAAATATCCCTTCACTCAAACTCTATTTGAAATATGCAAAATTCACAACTAAGGGATAATATTCCTTGGAGATTTTGTTTTATTCTTGTTTACCACCAGCAGGGCTAGCCTGACAAAGCAGATCCGAATATTGTCTTCATTAAAGCAAGTGAGCAAGTTCTCAATCAATATATAATTTAATACCAAATAGGGAAAGGAAAAACCCTAAAATCTGATTGATTATATTATACTGTGAATACATTTCCACTGGTGTTGGTAAGCTATCAAATGACTATCAGCTGATCTTGATTATGTATAATTTATTTACATATTTTGTCCCTATTCATAAGATACCTTAATCATTTTAATCTTACATTTTCCCTCAGTACATTCAGGGACTCTACAACCCCTACTTGTTCTCTTGGAGTAAACTGTTCAGTGTCACCTTTAATTGTGATTTTTTAAAAAATTAGCTGCTATTTCATTAAGATTGTGAAATACAATTATGGTTATATTTTTTCCAATTATGTAATATTTACAAATTTTACCCTTTTCATCTATTGCACAGAACATGGTATAAAAAGGAAAAAATTAAAAGCAACAGCCTTGCTCTTGCATTTATTCTAATCAGAATGTAATTAATATAATCACATGTTGCCATCTTAACATAAATTGGTGCTTTTGAGAGCATTAAGGAGGAAACAGCAGGCCCTGTATAATATACTTACTGCTTCAGAATGTAAAACTACTTTAAAGTGTCTATTTATATTTATGTTCATTTCTTAAGGTTTAAATATAAGCCATTGTTATTCTTCAAGCTTCAGGCTTTCTGCAAAAGCTGTAGCAATATCTTAGCTATTATGCTTGGTCAAATAGAAGATGGTGTTAATAAGGCCAAAATTATGAATTGGCACTCTCTGTGGTTACCCTGATTGTACAGAGGAGGAAAAAATGTCTTTCACACCACAGACTATGCTTACCAGCAGCTGAAATGTGTGCCATTGATCCATTATATAAGCATTAATTTAAAATTTTTAAAAAGCAAATAAAGCATTTACATCATCACTTGAAAATGGTTCAAAGCGTGTGCTTCTAATGTGGGTTATTTAAAAGATATGTTTTAAATGTTTGATAGCTTCAAGACTTGTCATAAAAGGCTTCTTTGATATGTTAAATTTAGGTTGCTGCTACTCGTGATTTTTTATTTCTGCAATTACATTATAATGAGTTGCTTGCATGTCTACATACTCAAGTAAAAGGATGCTGTTTGCCCTGGAATGTTCATCTTTTAGACAAGTTTCGCCTCATTTGCAATCATGGTGCAATACAGTGTAACATTCATTTGTTTTCAGTCGACAGTTTTATTTTTTTCATAATAAATAATTACTTTTCCAATATAACGTGAAACCAGTGTTTTCTTTTAAAGATAAAATCTGTTTTAACAGTCGTCTTTGTTGTAAGTGATAGAAACCCATCTCATCTAACAAAGAAAGTGGAATTTTATCAGAAGTGCTGTGGGGGCCCTGTCCAGAGTACGCTGGGTGCTCAAGACCAATTTGCCATACGCAGGCGCACACCAAGGACACAGTAATCTTACTGTATACACTGGGCAGGAGTACTTTTCTATAACCCAGATACTGATGTCACTATTTGGCAAGAAGCCTCTTTTGTCTGAGCAAATACAAGAGTGTGTTACTGTCCAGCAGGTGGCTGGCTCCTATATGTGTAGCTGCTGTGTGAGGCTACTTTGAAGAAATGTTTTGTCTGGTGGCTCCTTAGTAGCAATGGCTACTTGGTCTGCAATAAAGTCTCTCTTATATGCCTCTGGCTCCTTATGTCATCTTCATACACTACCTGGTGTCCATAGAGTTACAGCCCCTAGCAGAGGATTTGTACTCCCACAAGTGCTCATGGAACCCAGGGTCAGGATACAGCTGGATTCTGAAATAGGGTGGGACCACTGAGAAGAAACCGTAAGTTATTGCTCTCCTACCCATCTCCCCTTTCTCAATCTCACATGGATTCTCTGTTTGCTAGCTCATATTTAAAAGCGAAGGGGAATCCCTGGGCAGTAGAAAGCAGTCCAAGTGGATATAATAGAAAATACATTTAGTCTGTCCCCTAGTTACCAGAAAGATCAAGTTAATGGAGGTTGTGACTGGTCTCCTATACTAGACCAAGCCATATTCCCATTAAACTCTTAATCTGGAGTTTTATATGACTGACTAGTGTTCCATTCCCCAAAGTCTATTAGCTCTTAGCAGGGACTGTCCCTTTTTCATGTGGCATTTTCCATTTAGTGACTATCACAATGCTTAGCCCATAGTAGGCATGCATTAAATGTGGAATGAGGAAAAATGAAGTGAAAAAAAAAAGATGGACTTTAGAGTTGGCAATGTGGGTTATAGTGAAAGCCTCATCAATGACTATGTGTGATCTTGAACAGAATATGGAATCTATTGACTTCAGTTTCTTTGCTGAAGATGAAGAAAATGAACATAAGTTTTACTGTCCTTTTCAGTTTTGAAGTTCTTTGATTACATGGATGACCATCTGTTACCTGTTTTTAAAAATATATATATTATGTTGTAAAATATTCTGAAAAACGAATACTTTGTGCAAAAGGCTGTCTATGTCTGTAGGTTTTGAATTCATGGGTTCAACAACCAAAAATATTTGAAAAAAAATCCCAGAGAAGTTTAAAAAGCAAAACCTGAATTTGCCACACACTGAGCACTATGATGAAGTAATTTGTAGGCACACCCTGCTGTAGCCTACATGCAAATAGAACATTTCCCACAAGGGACTTGAGCATCTGCAGGTTTTGATATCTGCAGGGGGTTCTGGAACCAATTCCCTGTGATACCCAGAACAACTGTACGTGTAAAATTCCACATTGCAATTTATAATACTGCTGAATTGGATATATATTCACTAAAGTACTTTGAAAAATCTTAAAATGTAGAACTAAACGTTTAAATGGAAACTATCACAGAAAGATAGTTTAAGCTGACATGCACTAACAACATGTATTCAGTTCTTTTTTTTTTCCCTACTCAGCTCTAGAGTTTCCTTTTTTCCTTCTTTCTCATCCTCTTTTTTCTCCTCTTCCTTCTTTTTTTAAAAATATATTTTACTGATTTTTTACAGAGAAAGGAAAGGAGAGGAATAGAATCAGAAACATCAATGAGAGAGAGACATGGATCAGCTGCCTCCTGCACGCCCCCTACTGGGGATGTGCCCGCAACCAAGGTACATGCTCTTGACCGGAATCAAACCTGGGACCTTTCAGTCCACAGGCTGATGCTCTATCCCCTGAGCCCCCTCCTCACTCCCCCACTTTTTGTCCACATTATGCACAAGGGAAAGCTGAGAGTCACTAAGCCAAAGTCACAGGTTAAAAGATTTGTCTCTCCCTCCCCTCCCCTCCCTTCCTCTCCCCTCCCCTCCCTTCCCCTCTCCTCCCCTCCCCTCTCCTTTTCCCCTCTCCTCTCTCCCTTTATTTTGGTCATTTGACATTTAACAAATAACTCCAGTAGAATTGAAAAAGAGACCTAGATGAATGGTGGGAGAGCTTACTAGTATATCTTAAAAATATGAGGAATTGTTGATGAATGCTGAGGTGCGTTATTTGGGGAGAGTGAAGTAATAATAACATTAGAAACATTGGAAAGACTGACAGATTAAGTTTGGTGAGCTCAAACCCAGGTGTCCCCAAAACATTGCAGTTATCCCATGGCAGGCACAATGAGGGCTGTGCTGATGCCCCACTTGGCCAGGAGGGTGTTCTTAGTAGTCTTAGCCATGGAGAGGCTCTGCATTGTACGTGTCCAAAACTCTGGAGGCCTGATGGGGCCAAGCAAATTTGGGAAGGTGTAACACCTCAACCTGATACAATATCTAACCACCTTTTTTTAAAAAAAGTGTTTTTTGTTTTTATTTTTTTTATCTTTCAAATGGAAACTTCTATGTATTTTGTTGTTGTAGTTGTTCTTTCATGTTTAAGCTTTTGGAAGAAAAAAAATGTAACCTTTACAGCATCAGAAAAGAGATAAAATGAAAGTATAATTAAGTTTGTTCTTTTAAAATAATATGGTTGCTTTTATAGATCTCAGCTTACTAACATCTCACAAGCTACTTTCTTCTTCAGTGTGCCTGGATGAATAAAGATATTAAACAATTGTCATGACCTATAGTGAGGTCAGATTTTAATTATTACAAGATTCAGTAGATTTACTACTTTTGTAATAATTAATAAAATAGATTTTCCCCTCCATTTTTTTAAATTTATTTTTTATTTTATTTTTTTAATTAAATCTTTATTACTCAGATTATTACATTTGTTTCTCTTTTTTCCCCTCCATAGCATCCCTCCACCCAGCTCCCACCCCTCCCTCTGCCCTTAGCTCCCTCCCATTGATCTCATCCATAGGTGTATGATTTTTGTCCAGTCTCTCCCTGTACACCCCTCACCCCTTCGCCACTGAGAATTATCAGTCCACTCCCTTTCTGTGCTCCTGATTCTATTATATTCACCAGTTTATTCTATTTATCAAATTTTTAATTCACTTAATTTTTAGATTCACTTGTTGATGGATATGTATTTGTTGTTCATAATTTTTTGGCTTTTATCTTTTTCTTCTTCCTCTTCTAAAAGAGTACCTTTCAGCATTTCATATAGTACTGGTTTGGAGTTGATGAACTCCTTTAGCTTTTTCTTCTCTGTGAAGCTCTTTATCTGCCCTTCAATTCTGAATGTTAGCTTTGCTGGATAGATTATTCTTGGTTGTAGGTTCTTGCTATTCATCACGTTGAATATTTCTTGCCACTCCC
>JAAGEH010002534.1:33066802-33094732 GCA_011751065.1 Lasiurus cinereus
TTCACATTTTTGGATTCTTTTCTCTTCTTGCTTTTCCAGTTGAATGTTTTCTGCTTCTTTATATTTCAAATTTTTGACTTGATTCTTGCCTTTCTCTAGTCTGCTGTTAGGACTCTGTATAATATTTTTTATTTCAGTCAGTGAATGTTTAATTTTTAGTTGGTCCTTTTTCATCTTTAGTTGGACCTTTACCATCTCTAGTTGGCTCTTTTGCATCTCTAGTATGTCCTTTTTCATCTCCTCTTGGGACTTGATAAATTTATCCATCTTTTCTAGCATATTCTTGAAAAACCTTATAAGCGTGGTTTTGAACTCTATATCCAGTCGTTTTTTTCCCTCCATTTCTTTTGTTTGTACTCCCTTCCCTTGTCTCGGCATTTTCTCTATGTCGGGGAAACTTCTGTGTTGAATTCAGCCTTATGAAACCAGGTGTGCAAAGCCGCAGAAGCCTCTGTTGAGCTTGGGAGGGGTGGAGTCTCAGGGCTTAAGGGACCGCCTTGCCTTCCAGTCGGCCCCGCCCTCCACGGCCCCTGAGTCTCACGTGACTGGGTAATGGCTGGAGCGGTCCTTGTGCCCGCGCGCCCGCGGTGCCTCTAACCGCTGCCTTTCCGGCTCCCCTGCGCACCAGGACCACAGGAGTCTAGGTCCGCAGGGTTTCACCCGAAACTGGGGCTTAGTAGAGTCAGAAGTGGCACAGTTGGGAGGGTCTGTCTCCTGCCCACTCGAGAAAGTCAGCGGCACAATCAGCAATCTGTCCTTCGGGCAGTGCCGTGCGCGCCGCCACCAGCCCTCTGATCTTTTGCGACTCCCCTAAATTTCTGGCACTTCTCCCTTTTCACAGTCCAAACTCACCCTGTATTAGTTTCAGCTGGATCTGGGGTTTAGTGTTGTAGGATAAGGGGTTCAATGCCGTTGGGAGTCTCCGTTTCCCTCCCGCCAGAGAAAGCCAGCCCGGTACTCCAGCACCCGCTCTCTCTGCGTGCGCGTCTCTGTACCTCAGCTTTTTGCAGCTCCTCTGGGTCTCTGTGAGTCCCTCTCTTTCCTTCTAGCTGTAGAACTTCCACTCAGCCAGCTTTCCTGTGGTTCTGGATGATGTCCGTTCTGTCTTTTAGTTGTAGTTTTGAAATTGTTGTGCGAGGCAGCAGTGTAGGTGTTTACCTATGCATCCATCTTGGATTCTCCAGACTCTGATAATTTTGCTTAAGACTGATTAATGTAATAGTTCCCTTACCTGTGAGGGTACATTACAAGAGCCTGAAACTGTGGGTAGTACTGAATTCTACATATGCTATGTTTTTTCCTATATGTGCATATCTATGATAAAATTTATAAATTTGTCATAGTAATTGTTTAACAACAATAACTAATAATAAAATAGAACAACTATAAAGATTTACTGTAAAAAAAGTTGTGCACAGTCTCTCTACCATAAACAGTCTAGTTACGATCCAACATCATGCAATTGATCCCCTTTAAAAAATATATATACTATTGGCCCAGGGCATGAAATTTGTGCCGGGGGTGGTGGGGGAGGGAGAGGGGTGTTCCTCAGCCCGGCCTGTACCCGCTCCAATCTGAGACCCCTCAAAGGATGTCCTACTGCTGGTTTACAGGGATTGGGCCTAAACCAGCAGTCGGACATCTCTCTCACAATCTGGGACTACTGGCTCCTAATTCTTCACCTGTCTGCCTGCCTACCTGATTGTCCGTCACCACTCTGCCTGCTGGCCTGCTCACCCCCAACTGCTCCCCTGCTGACAGCCTGCTTGCCCCCTAATGCCCTCCCCCTCACCAGCCTGATCACTCTCAACTGCCCCCTGTGCCAGTGTGCTCACCCTCAACTGTCCCCCCTGCTGGCCTATTCACCCCCACCTCCCCTCCCCACTGGCCTTCTCACCCCCAATTGCCCTCCTGCTGGCCTGCTTACTCCAAACTGCCCCTCTGCTGTCCTGATCACCTCCAACTGATCCCCACTGACAGCCTGCTGGGCCCTAACTGGTCCCCCTGCTGGTTTGCTTACCCCCAATGGCCCCATCCCCTACCAGCCTGATCACCCACAACTGCCCTCCCCTCTTGGCATCTAACTGCCTCTACCTTGGCCCCACCACCATGGCTTTGTCCAGAAGAACATCCAGAAAGTCTCCTGGAAGGTCTCCCAGTCTAATTAGCATATTACCCTTTTATTAATATAGATATTACATATAATTGTCAATATTCTCAGAGATTGAAATAAGCCATTTCAAAATAAATTCTAAGCTAGTTAGCCCTTACCTTGTTTATTATAGCTCAAATATCTACATATCATATGATATTTCAGAATTGAAAGAATGGATACAAACCAGTGATTTCTTAATTAGATATTAAGAGACAGAAAACAAATACCCAGGGCCCATTTACCAGATTTTGAACAAACACTGATGATGCTCAGTTTGATATTAATGGAAACAAAAACAAATATGTCTAGGACTTTATCAAATCTACATCTAGGACCTAAAGAAGTTTGGATAGCAGTTCTAAGGATATATAGAATGTTAAGAAAGGATATTAATGGTATTATTAAAAAACCTAAATTTGAATATATTAATAGAATTATTTGACTTTTAACTTAGAAATAAAGATAAAAAATTTCCTCACTGTGATATTTGATAAGTGCCAGGGATGGTGATTATCAGTGTTCTTTGCAAGCATTTCTGTTTCTCTCATTCTGGGCACATGAAAAAATGAAATTTGTGACCCCTTGTGGTTGGAAAACCATGTAAGTAATTTTGGCTAATGAAATGAGAGTAGGAATGATGCCTGGCACTTCTGAGCCACATCTCTATTGGCAGTATAAGACTTCTGGAGCTCTCTGCCTCCTATGGTCTGATGACCAACATTGGGTATTTCCCAATCAGCCTGAGTCTCCTGGTAATAACAAAAAGCAAATCGTCCCTCCCCACTTCTTTCCTATATCTCAACTTTGAAGGAAATGGAGCAAGGGCAGGAAGTGAATCTTGGCGGTTTTATGCCATTTAAAATTTGAGGTTGTTTATTCTTCTGAATAGCCTAGTTTCTAATGCAGGTAACACTATTCTTTATGAGTGGAAATATCACTGAATAACAAACTGTCATCTTTCATTCAATTTTGCTAACAAGCCATTTAACTTATTCAAAGACTTGAGGCCTGAAATTCATGCAAGAGTAGGCCTTCCTTCTCCCCTTCCACCTGCCCCCACAACTGCCAGCACCTGCATCCCTCTGGCACTCAGGTTCTAGGCTTCCCTCACAGTTCTGGCTTCTTCTGGAAGGTTATGGAAGGACATCTGGTCTAATTAGCATATTATGCTATACACTATAGTGGAGACTGTGAAATTTCTAAGCACTTCCCATTCTATGCACTGATTCATGCACTGATTCATGCACCAATGGGATCCCTCGGCCTGGCCTGTGGGAATCAGGCCGAAACCAGCAGTTCAACATCCCCTGAAGAGTCCTGGATTTCGAGAGGGCTCAGGCCAGGCTGAGGGACCCCACTGATGCACACATCCATGCACCAGACCTCTAGTGTAGAAATAAATAAGTAATCTAATACCTTAAGGATATCCTGGCACACAGTGCCAAAAACTATAAATGCAAAGCTATGGATTTCTGAGAGTATGTTTTAAAATTTGTGGACTAACTCAATTTATCTTAAAGAAAATAGTACTTTTAGCCAAATCATCAAAACCATGTGTCAAAAAGGATAATTGCTTGTGAGACCCAACTATAGCTAATACCCATATCCATGTGCTCCTCATTTGTCATATTCTCTTCCAGTTAGATTCTCGAGGTGATGAGTTCTGTCCAGTGGGAAGTAAGCAGAAGTAAACTGTTTTACTTCTGGGTTGATTTCTTCCCCTAAAATTCTGGGTGAAGTTTAAGCCAGAAGTTGGTGAGTCCCTAAGGTGGAAGAAATATGTGACAAGAGGGAGAAATAAACTTGTATTTGGTGAGTCCCTAAGGTGGAAGAAACATGTGACAAGAGGGAGAAATAAACTTGTATTAAAGCCATTAAGATTTTGGATTTCATGTTACCATATGGTTGCCTATTGCATCCTGGATATTAGACCCAGGAAGCATCACAATGCAAAGGGCAGCATGTCCATTGGAGCAACAGTTTCTAAGTATTACGACTGGTCTATATATACAGAAATAGCAACAGCACTCATCCACTTTGTAGGGCAGGTTCTTTGTATATTTTCACTTCCCCCTTCATAAGTAGAAGATTCTTCTCCTCTGCCTCAGAGTTCTGTTACAGTGTAGAGGGGCCTGGGTGTGAACTGTGCCCTGGAAATCAGTGCCACTTGCACACACTGCTCATTTCCCTCCTAACCTTGATGACCACGTTACTTGTCTATGAAGTGTCCGTATTTTTAGTATTATTTTGTGTGGTAGTTTATTTTTCTTTTAGGTTATGAATAAATTCTCATATTTCCAGTTCTTTAGAAAATGACAGATGGCCAGAGTATCTGTTTTAATAAACTATGTGCTTTAATGAAGAACAACTTACTTTTTAGTCTTGGTGACTGGTAACTTGACTTCTTAATCTTTTAAAAAAATATATTTTATTGATTTTTTACAGAGAGGGAGAGGGATAGAGAGTTAGAAACATCGATGAGAGAAACATTGATCAGCTGCCTCCTGCATGCCCCCTACTGAAGATGTGCCCGCAACCAAGGTACATGCCCTTGACCAAAATCAAACCTGGGACCTTTCAGTCCACAGGCTGATGCTCTATTCACTGAGCCAAACCAGTTTTGGCGACTTCTTAAATCTTGGTGACTGCTATGGAACAGCCCAGTACAAAAGGTGGGCCTTTTGGTTTCACTTTGATCTTTTAGGCTACACTTATGCTCCTGGGTGTCTAGACATAGAATACACTATGGTGGAGACTAAAACATCTAAGGCGTCATGTTTCTAAAAGCAAGTCTCCTGGTGTCAATTAAAGCCCCCTGGTGTCAATCAAAATGCCTAGATTCATTCAATAAATATTTATCGAAAGCCTAAAATGTGATAGGCCCCATATTAAGTGTTAGGGACACAAACATTAGTCATTATAGATAATATAGGTTATGGGAGAGAGCCACACTGCAAAGCCATGTCAAGTGTGAAAAGCATTACAAATGAGGCAGGGAGGACAGCAGTGATAATTTAAGAGTGTGAGGGAAGGAAACCCAGGTTTGAGGAACATGGTATCTGAGATGATCACTGTGAGGGCATGGAGAAGGTTCTGGATTGAGAAAATGGCAATTGGGAGGTACTGAGGTAAGAATGGAATGAGTTGAAAGAACTGAGGTTAAGACCATGTAGCTGGAGGCAGGTTGACCTTCCAGGGACCATCGTCTCTGACCATAAGCTTTGCAGAAAAGATCATTTCCCCAGCTAGATATTTCCAAATTTAACAGGGGAAAATGAAATAATTTTTTTTTCTTTTTTGATTTTGACTGCTCTCCTAACTACTGTCAAAGTTCTATGAAATGAATTTGATCAAATGCATTTTTTCCCCAAGTTTCACTGATCGTTGGGCTTATTTTACTTGATTCAAATCAAGTACATTTCTGGCCATTCTACTTATTAAGAATTATCTGTGACATATTAACATGATGGGGAAGTTGAGAGGTTAAATGTTCAAGCTTTAAATAGCTGTACAGTAACTTCTGTGGTAACAATGTTTAATATCCAGTGTGAATGTTAATCAAAGGATTCACTCAAAATCCTTATAAAAAAATCTCACTATCAAGTCATGTGTGTGTCTATCTTCTGACCCTAGAAATTCCATATCTCAAACTTTAGTCAAAGTACAGTCTTTTATTTTCTACTAATTTCTTTACAGAAAACGGGAGAACTACCAAATGTTCTATTATTCTGTCTGCACTATGTGATTATGTTTTCCAGTGGCGTGGAAATGAATCAACTGGACTGTTTTAGAAAGGATCTCTTTGCAAAAGCAAGCTATAGAATAATATCAGAGTATATTGTTTGATGACCATCAGTGGCTGGCAAAGCAATGTGCCCTGAAGCAAGGACACTGCCAGCTGCCCTCAGCTCAGTCCTGGGTGCCAAGAGTGATTTGGGGAATGACACTGCTCCCCTGTGTTCATCTACATGATAATGGCAGGACACCCTGTGCCAGTAGCTCATTTATCAAGAAGTAGCACCATTTCGCATCGATAAGGTCTGCAATTAGAGCCTATTAGTCCTGATTGAAAGTGAGGTGTCAAAGGTGTTATGAAATTTGAGAAAAGAGAAACAACATCTGGAGTCCTGTCATCTTAGTGGGAGAGAGTAATGAAAACCAGGGAAGAGCAATGCAAATAAGAAGTAAATTGTGGGACAATTTCTTTAGAGATCAAATTCCATATAACTTTATAAATATGTCATGGTATTATTAGCATTTATTGAATGTCACAGGTATTGTGGTAAATGTTTACAGGTGTAAACTCACTGAAAGCTCACCACAGCACTATGACATAATATATTATTATTCTCATTATACAGTTGGAGCTTTACTAGTATAAATATGGGTTGAATGAATAAACCAACTACCCATACAGTGCCCAAGGATGGGGAAACTGAGGCTGGAGCTACTGAGAAGCAGGGGCACCGAACTTTAGGCCCCGGTCTTTGGTTCTCCACCCATATTTCTTAATGCCAGACCATATTTCTTTCTTCTTCTTTTTTTTGAAAAAATATATTTTATTGATTTTTTACAGAGAGGATAGGAGGATAGAGAGTTAGAAACATCGACAAGAGAGAGACATCAATCAACTGCCTCCTGCACACTCCCACTGGGGATGTGCCCACAACCAAGATACATGCCCTTGATCGGAATTGAACCTGGAACCTTTTAGTCCGCAGGCCAACACTCTATCCACTGAGCCAAAACGGTTTCGGCGCCATACGACATTTCCACTTCCCCACAGAAACACAGGGCAGGAAGGACTGTAAGGTTCATATAAAATCGGCAGCATAACTGGCTTAATTTATAAGAGGGCTCGTTACTCATCTGTATGATTTTTTTATTAAGAATGAGATGCTTCAATGTCCCCAGATATTTTCTGTTCTCTGCTAAATGATGCCTGAAATTCCAGAGCCTTAAGCGTTAGGGTCTGATCCTGTCAGAGTATTTTTTCCCCCCATTAAAATGCAGGAAGGGCAGATCTGTAAGCTCTAAATCAGTCATAGTATTTGAAATATGATTGAAAGGTAGAAATCTGCTTTTCCCAGGAAATGAGATTACTGTGAGGCTACTTGATGGCAGAGACTACAAATAAGAAACAGGAGGAACACAGGAGCATTTACTTAAAACAGCCTCCAAATATTTTTCTTCACATGGCACACATAAGCTAATTACTTAAATTCTGGAGCACTCCAAAAAAGATATATTTTGCCAACCTATAAAATCCTATATAATAAAAGCCAAATATGCTAAGTGTCCTACTGTTCTTTCCACCATTTGCCTAATTGCTATGACACACACTGACCACCAGGGGGAAGACACTTTAACCAGTAGGTTAGCTTGCTGCAGGGGTCAGGTGATTGGGACTGGGTGAGACCAGTTGGACATCCCTGGAGCCAACTTCCTGCGGTCCCTCCTTGGCCTCTAAAATATTTCTTCTAATTAATTCTCTTTCAATGTGCGTGAATCCATGCACTGGGCCTTTAGGTATAATTTTTATTTATTCACAGTGGAGTGGCTATTATACTGTTGGCTGTTGTCATTATTTTTATTTGACAATCTAAGGACAAAGAGGTCAGTGCCACTGACTAAATAGTCAGGTATTGCATGTTTTAAAACTTCTTGCATACCAGTTGAAAATCTCTGACTTAGATTATATTGTGAGAGGTGTTCCCCAAAGGGCCCAACACAGTAGTAGGCATGAAGTTGGGGCAAAGTATGTGTGTGTGTGTGTGTGTGATTGTGTGTATTTAATTGAAGACTAACTGATGACGTATTTTGTTTACCTGTCAAATACTTTTTAAACCAGTTCCAAGACATTTTCTCATGCTCAACTTTAAAATTTGCTCTGCTATTACACCAGGCCGAATTTAAGGTTTCTGAAAGCTGAAGTGACCCCATATTCCCTGTAGTCAAATAGACTTAACAACTAGCCCCTGTTGTGACCACAGAAAATGTATGTGGCATTTTGGTTAAAAAAATAAAAATTAATAAACTATCAGCCTTAGTATTTTCTAAGTATCTTATGGAGCATTGATTAGAATGGGAAAATTTGAAAAATTTGCCTAACATCGAAGTTATAAAAAAAATCAGTCTTTAAAAGATTGTTCCTATAGGAAATGTGCTTTGAATTATTACTAAGCAGAAAAAACAAGGGCTATCTTAGGGGCAGATGATAGAAAATGAAAGCTACATGTGGTTTTCCCAGCAGGCATTCCCAGAGGATCCTGATGGCTGGCTACATGCTTTTGGTTACATTCACCGAGTTTCCTCATAATGCTTGGGCTGGCTACCAAATGTTTTGCTTTCACGGGGACTTGGGCATTAAAAATCACAGAAATGTGCTTTCTGAAAATATCATATTATATGGATGTTTTATAACATTATGTGAATGTTGACCATTTTGGGTAAGGATTTTAACTTCATGATAATTATACCACTGTGTTTATTGTGGGCATCCAAAGGTCAGCAAGGATGGGAATTTCATTTGCCCATTCCTGAAGGGCCTTTCTCTTTATGGTATGTGTTAAATGCCCCTTTGCTGGACTACATTATACTGGAAAGTATAAATAGATTCAAGCTGCCTGGGTTTGAATTCTACCATTCCATAACTGTTCAACCTCAGGCAAACCATTTTATCTTTCTCAGTTTCCTTCTCTGTTAGGATGATAATGATGACAATTCCTACTACCTTGTTGAATTGTTGTGAAAATTAAATAAGATAATATACATAATGGGTTTGGAATTAATTGGGTGGCGTATATGTTCTATATTAGCATTTATTATTACTTTTGCCATTTCAAATATTCTTTTCCAAGCCTTTCCCCTTAATCTTCCATCATTCTTGCAACCAATATTTTTAACACCTTATAACAATTATTTGATCTTTAAGTTTCCTTCCAACTCAGATTAAATTTCAAGAATTGTTTTAAGCAGCAGTCATTGCAATAGGTGTGCTGGGGAGTACAAGTGAATTAGCTGTGGTCACTATCTCAGGTCACAGCCTTGCAAAGGAGGTAGGACATTCTAAGTCAATGGCTGTTTTAGACCGAATGTGATAAGTGCTCTTACATATGTATAAAATGACTTTTAAAAAAATATATATTTTATTGATTTTTTACAGAGAGGAAAGGAGAGGGAGAGAGAGTTAGAAACATTGATGAGAGAGAAACATCGATCAGCTGCCTCCTGCACACCCCACACTGGAGATGTACCCACAACCAAGATACATTCCCTTGACCGGAATCGAACCTGGGACCCTTCAGTCCGCAGGCCGATGCTCTATCCACTGAGCCAAATCGGTTTTGGCAAAATGCCTTTTTAATATAGGAAAAACACAGAAAGATAAATTTTACCTAAAGAATCTACACTAATAAAAGAGTAAGATGCAAATTGACCATACCTTTGTGATGCCCACCAGCCAATCAGGAGTGAGTATGCAAATTAACCCAACAAAGATGGAAGGTTAATTTGCATACACAGGTGCCGAGTGGTGGGGGGCTCTGGGAGGCATGGGAAGGTGGAAAGGTGGCTCTGGTTGGAGAAAAGGTGGTGCTGGCAGCCAGGGGAAGGAAGTCCTATTCTTGCATGAAACTTCATGCATCAGGCTTCTAGTAAAATATAACCTGGGAAAACGTTTTAGCTGAACTGGCCTTTGCATTAGATTTTGAAAGATAATATTTTAAAATGGAGGAATAATTTAAAAAAATGCACTAAAGCTAGAAAACAATGAATGAGTCTGGAGAATTTGAGTAATTTTGTGAATTGGAACCTAGGGAATCATGACTGGCAATGCTGCCTAGAAACCAGTGACTCCTAGAGAACTAGAAAGACAGGCTAAGAACTTTGGAAATTATTTTACTTGTCATAAGATGCCATCAAAGTTAACAACAAAAAAGGACAAAATCAATCATTGTTTCTTCTTTCTTTCTATTCTATTCCCTCTATTCCTTCCTTATTTTTACCACTGATTAAAGAGTTGCTTTCAGCCCTGACCAATGTGGCTCATTTGATTGAACATCATCCCTTTCACCAAGAGGCCACCAATTCAATTCCTGATCAGAGCACATGCCTGGGTTGCATAATGATTCACTCTCTTCCTCTCCCTTACTCTTTCTCTAAAAATCAGTAAAAAACTAAACTAAAATTTAAAAATAAAGAGTTGCTTTTAATTAAGATAGTTGTTAACCCTACCTAGCCTTAACTGGCCAAACTGTCTTTGAAAGTTGGCTGTACCATCTTCCATTCCCACTAGCAATGAAGGAGAGTTCCTGTTGTTCTAGATACTCAGCAGCATTTGGTGCTGCCAGGGTATTGGCCATTCTAATAATTGTGTAGTAGCATCTCCTTGGAAATAGTTTAACATGCAATTTTCAAATGAGGTATAATGTTGAACATCTTTCCATAGGACCTGTCTGTCTTCTTTACTGAGGTGTCTGTTCCATTTTTCTGCAAATTTTATTTATTTATTTTTATTTTTTAAAATTTTAATAAATCTTTATTGTTCAGATTATTAAAATTGTTCCTCTTTTGTCCCCCCATATCTCCCCTCCACCTGGTTCCCACCCCACCCTCTGCCATTACCTCGCCCCCCTTGTCCTCATCCATAGGTATATGATTTTGTCCAATCTCTCCCTGCACCCTCCCTCACGTTTTTCCCCTTGAGAATTATTAGTCCACTCCTTTTCTATGGCCCTAATTCTATTATATTCACCAGTTTATTCTGTTCATCAGGTTTTCAATTCACTTGATGTATTTGTTGTTCATAATTTTTCCCTTTACCATTTTTTTCTTTCGCTTCTTAAAGAATACCTTTCAGCATTTCATATAATACTGTTTTGGTGTTGATGAAATCCTTTAGTTTTTTCTTATCTGTGAAGCACTTTATCAGACCTTCAATTCTGAATAATAGCTTTGCTGGGTAGAATAATCTTGGTTGTAGGTTCTTGCTATTCATCACTTTGAATATTTCTTGCCACTCCCGTCTGGCCTGCATAATTTCTGTTGAGAAATCAGCTGACAGTCATATGGGTGCTCCCCTGTAGGTAATTAACTGTTTTTGTCTTGTTTCTTTAAATATTCTCTCTCTGGCTTTTGCTCTTGGTATTTTAATGATGATGTGTTTTGGTGTGGTCCTCTTTGGATTCCTTTTGTTTGGGATTCTGTGCACTTCTGGGACTTGTAAGTCTATTTCTTTCACCAGGTGGGGGAAGTTTTCAGTATTATTTCTTCAAATAGGTTTTCAGTATCGTTCTCTTTCTCTTCTTCTGGCACCCCCTTAATTCTGCTGTTGCTATGCTTGAAGTTGTCCCAGAGGCTCCTTACACTATCTTCACAATTTTTAAATTCTTTTTTATTTTTGCTTTTCCAGTGGAGTGTTTTTTGCTTCTTTGTATTTCAAATTTTTGATTTGATTCTTAAGATCCTCTAGTCTGCTGTTAGGTTTCTGTATAATATTTTTAATTTCAGTCAGTGTAGGTTTAATTTCTAATTGGTTCTTTTCCATCTCCTCTTAGGTCTCGCTAAATTTATCCATTTTTAAAGGAAATTCTTATAAAATCTTATACCCGTGGCTTTAAACTCTATATCCAGTTGTTTGTTTTATTCCATTTCTTTCATTTGTGATCTATTCTTTAGTCTCCTCATATTTCGCTGCTTCCCTGAGTTGGTAGAGTAGCTTTGTGTGCTAGCTGTCCTATGTAGCCCAGTAGCTTTGCCTCCCCAGTTACCTGAGGTGGACACTCTTGGTGCACCCCTATGTAAACTGTGTGTACAGTCTTGTTGTAATTTATTCTTGATTGTTGTTGGTGTCACTGGGGGGGATTGACCTCCAAGCCAATTGGTTGTGAGGATCAGCTGTGTCTGCGCATGCAGACTTACCTCCAGATCTCTGCCTTTCGCACGTGCGCATGCGCAAGCTTCCAGAACTTTGCCTTTTGGTTCCCCTGAGTTTCCGTGTGCTCTAGGGACCCGTATGAGTCTGATTCCCCAGGGTCTTGCCTGAAACTGGGGTTCAGTGCAGTTGGACCTGGATTTCAGTGCTGTTGTGAGGTCTGTTTTTCTCCTTCTAGAGAAAATCTGGCACAATCAGCAGTCAGTGCACTGTGTGTGTACTTTTGTGAGCGCCCCAGACTTCTGTTTTTCGCAGTTCCCCTAAGTTTCTGTGTACTCCTTCCTTTTCACAACAGTCCAGACTCTTCCTATGAATCTCCCCTGAAGATGGGTTTCAGTGCAGTTGGATTTTCTGTCTCCCTCCCACTAGAGGAAGCCAGTCAGACCCTTCTCCGCCTGTCCTCTCCACAAGCGTGTCTCCATACCTCAACTTTTTACAGCTCCTCTGAGTCTTCGTGAGTCCCTCTCTTTACTTCTAGTTGTAGAATTTACACTCAGCCAGCTTTCCTGTGGTTCTGGATGATGTCCGTTCTGTCTTTTAGTTCTAGTTTTGAAATTGTTGTGCAAGGCAGCAACTTTGGTGTTCACCTATGATGCCATCTTGGTTTTTCTCCTGAAAAATTTTAGTTTTTTTTTTTTTCTTTCTTTCTTTTTAAAAATATATTCTATTGATTTTTTACAGAGAGGAAGAGAGAGGAACAGAGAGTCAGAAACATTGATGAGAAAGAAACATCAGCTGCTTCCTGCACATTTCCTACTGGGGATGCGCCTGCAACCAAGGTACATGCCCCTGACTGGAATTGAACCTGGGACCCCTCAATTTGCAGGCTGACACTCTATCCACTGAGCCAAAGGGCTGGTTTGTTTTCTTCTTATTGTTGAGTTTTAAAGGTTCTTTTTTATTTTGGATAACAGTCCTTTATTAAATACTAGAGGCCCAGTGCACAAAATTTGTGCATGGGGGTGTGTGTCTCTCAGGCCAGCCTGTACCCTCTCTTATTTGGACCCCTCAAAGGATGTCCAACTGCCCATTTAGACCTAATCCCAGTAGGCCCAATACGACTTGGATTGGACCTAAACGGGCAGTAAGAAATCCCTCTCACAATCCAGGACTGCTTGCTCCCAACTGCTCACCTGCCTGCATTCCTGATTGCCCCTAACAGCTTCTGCCTGCCAGCCTGATCATCCCCTAACCACTCCCTGGCCAGCCTAATTGATGCCTAACTGCTCCTCTGCCAGCCTGTTTGACCCTAACTGCCATCCCCTGCTGGCCTGGTCACCACTAACTACCCTCCCCTGCAGGCTTGGTCATCCCTAATTGCCCGCCTCTGCAGGCCTGGTCCCCCCAACCCCCACTGCTGTCCCATGCAGGCTTGGGTCCTTCCAACTGCCCTTCCCTGCAGGCCATCTTGTGGTTGCCATCTGTGTCCACAAGGGGGCAGCCATCTTATGTGTTGGAGTGACTGCCTTCCCCTGCTGACCTTCTTCTGGTGGCCATCTTGTGTCCACATGGGGTAGCCATCTTTGACCACATAGGGACAGCCATCTTGTGTGTTGGAGTGATGGTCAATTTGCATATTACTCTTTTATTAGATAGGATGTCTTTCACAAATATTTTCTGTATGTTTGTAGCTTGCCTTTCCATTCTCTTGACCTAGGTCAATCTTTTAAATTAAAAACATGTGAGAGAAAAAAAATGGCGGCAGAATAGACAGATGTGTACAGAGCCTTGTCCCGGAGCAGATAGAGAGAACAGCTGAGGGTCGCACAGGAAATGTTTGCTGGCAAGTTGAAGGGCAGCTATACTCCAGGAGAAGGTGGGAGACTTCTGGATGGGGCTCTTCTGACTGAGCAGCCCCTACAGCTGCTGGGTTTCCTCCTGGAACCACTAGCTTGGATGCGGAGACTGTGCCATCTTGAAGGAAAGGGTGGATGTTATTGGAATTCTAAGAATCTACAACTGCAGGACCCACTAAGAGCTACAAACCCCAGAACACTGGTCCCCAATAGGCACAAACATGAGGATTCAGAGGAGCTCTGCACTCTACCACGGAAAGGTCAGATTTTGCCTGGGATGAGGAGAGAGAGAACTACATGACCAGACACCCAGAGAAGAGAGACCAAGGGGAGATAAAGAAACAGTCTGCATATGAAAAAACAGCAAGCAACACTAGAAAATGAAGTAAATAAAATGGAGGCAAGCAACCTGCCAAAGAAAGAATTCAGAGAAATGGTCATAAGGTGGTTGAAAAGACTGGAAGACAAATTCAACAATATGAGTAAGAACTAAGAGGAAATGAAGAAGAATCAAGAAGAAATGAAAAATGACATTGTTGCTGTAAATAACTTAATAGAAAGCATCAAGAGTAGGGTAGGGGAAGCAGAGGACTGCATCAGTGAGCTAGAAGACAAGGTAGGAAAAAATACCCAAGTAGAGCAGTTTCTAGAAAAAAAATTAAAAAGCCAGAGGAGAGCCTAAGGAAGAGAGAGGGACATATTTTGGGACAACATAAAACAAAACAATATCCACATAATAGTGGTACTAGAACTAGAGAAATCTGAGTAACAAATAGAAAATCTATTTGAAGAAATAATGACAAAAAACTTCCCTGATATAGGGAAGAAAACAACCACAGGTATCCAAGAAGCTCACAGAGTCCCAAGTAAATTGAACCCCAAAAGACAGATGCCAAGGCACATTATAATTAAAATGGCAAACACCAATGACAAAGTAAGAATCTTAAAAGCGGCCAGAGAGAGACAGAAAGCTATCTACAAAAGAACCTCCAACAGACTAGTGACTGATTTCTCAACAGAAACTCATCAGGCCAGAAGGGAATGGAATGAAATATATGAAGTCATGCAAAGGAAGGGTCTGAATCCAATAATATTGTACCCAGCAAGGCTATCAATCAAAGTTCAAGGTGAAATCAGGAGCTTCACAGACAAAAAAGGGCTAAGGGAATTTATTACCACCAAAGTAGCAATGCAAGAAATCTTAAAGGGTCTACTGTAAAAAAAAAAAAAAGAAAAAAAAAAGAAATTGAAAGTGAAGAAGGAACACAGGGGTAAAGATTAAAAATGGCGACAGATAAGTATCTATCAATAATAACTTTAAATGTAAATGGATTAAATGCTCCAATAAAAATATATAGGGTAACGAATTGGATAAGAAAACATGACCCATATATCTACTGTCTGCAAGAAACCCACCTCAGAAAAAAAGACGCACATAGATTGAAGGTGAAGGGATGAGAAAAGGTTTTTCAGGCAAATGGAAATGAAAATAAAGCTGGAGTAGCAATACTTATATCTGACAAATTAGATCTCAAAGTGAAGGACATAACAAGAGATAAAGAAGGCCACTTTATAATACAAAAGGGGACAACCAACAAGAAGAAATAACTCTGGTAAACGTATATGCACCCAATACAGGAGCACCCAAATACATTAAAAAAACTCTTAGAGGATATCAAGGGAGAGATTGCTAGCAATATAATCATAGTAGGAAACTTTAATACTCCACTATCACCACGGTCAAATCCTCTAAACAAAAAATCAGCAGAGAAACATCAATCCTAAATGATTCACTAGACCAGATGGGATTAATTGATATTTTCAGAACATTTCACCTCAAAACCACAGAATATACATTCTTCTCATGTGCACATGGACCATTTTCAAAGATAGACCATATGTTGGGTCATAGGCAAAGTCCCTTCAAATTCAAGAAGACAGAAATCATATCAAGCATCTTCTCAGATCACAGTAACATGAAACTGGAAATCAACAACAATAAAAACAACCCAAAGAAATCAAACACATGGAGACTAAACCGTATGCTATTAAACAATAACTGGATTACCAGAGAGGTCAAGGAAGAAATAAAAAACATCATGGCAACAAATGACAATGAAAACACAAAAATCTAAAATCTATTGGACACAGCAAAAGTGATCTTGAGAGGGAAGTTCATAACTCTACAAGCCTACTGCAATAAATAAATAAATAAATAAATAAATAAATAAATAAATAGGGAGAGAGAGAGAGAGAGAGAGAGAGAGAGACAGAGAAACAATGGTAATAAATTACCTAACCCTACAATTCAGAATTAGAGGAGAGAATAACAAGAAAATTCCAGTGTAAGCAGAAGAAAGGAAATAATAAAGATCAGAGTGGTGATAAATGACACAGAGACCAAAGAAACAATACAAAAGATCAACAAAACCAAAAGCTGGCTCTTTGAAAGGATAAACAAGATTGATGAACCTCTAGCCAGGCTCACCAAGAAATAAAGGGAGAAGACCCAAATAAACAAAATCAGAAATGAAAGAGGTGAAATAACATCAGACCCCATCACAATACAAAGAATTGTTTAAAAATACTATGAACAATTCTATTCCAACACACTGGAAAACCTGGAGAAAATGGACATATACCTGAAAAATATAACCTTCCAAAACTCAATCAGGAAGAATCTAAACATCTCAATAGGCCAATGATTATGGAAAAAATTGAAGCAGTCATCAAAAACTTTCAGCAAACAAAAGCCCAGGGCCAGATCGCTTCACAGGGAAATTTTACCAAACATTCAAGGAAGAATTAAAACATATCCTCTATACTATTCAAAAAAAAAATCAAGAAGAAGGAACACTTCCAAGCTCCTATAAAGCCAGCATCACCCTAATACCAAAACCAGATAAAGACAACACAATGAAAGAGAATTATAGGCCAATATCCCTCGTGAACATAGATGCCAAAATCCTCAACAAAATTCTAGCAAATTGGATGCAGCAGTACCTCAGAAAGATTATATAACATGACCAAGTAGGATTTATCCCAGGAATGCAAGGATGGTACAATATCCGCAAATCAATAAATGTGATACATCACATAAACAAATTGAGAGATAAAAATCACAATCATATCAATTGATGCAGAAAAGCATTTGACAAAATCTAACACCCTTTCTTGATAAAAACTCTCAACAAGGTGGGAATAGAAAGATCACACCTCAATATAATAAAAGCTATATATGATAACCCCACAGCTAACATCATACTCAATGGGCAAAAACTAAAACCATTTCCCCTAAGAATAGGAACAAGACAGGGATGCCCACTCTCAGCACTCCTGTTCAACATAGTACTGGAAGTATTAGCCATTGCAATTAGACAAGAAGAAGAAATAAAAGGCATCCAAATTGGAAAAGAAGTAAAGCTGTCCTTATTTACAAATGGCATGATTGTATATAAAAATATCTGAAAGACTCCATAAAAAAACTAATGGACTTAAGAAATAAATTTGGCAATGTATCAGGATACAAAATTAATGCCAAGAAATCTATGGCATTTCTATTCACCAATAGTGAACTTACAGAAAGAGAGACTAAAAAAGCAATCCCATTTACCATCACACCAATAAAATTAAGATACTTAGGAATTAACTTAACTAAGGAGGTAAAAGACCAATTCACGAAAAACTATAAGACACTGAAAAAAGAGAGAGGAAGACATAAACAGATGAAAGAACATACCATGTTCATGGATTGGGAGAATCGAGATCATTAAAATGTCCATAGTACCCAAAGCAATCTATAGATTCAATGCACTCTCAATTAAAATATCAATGGCATATTTCACAGACCTAGAAAGAATTCTCCAAAATTTTACCTAGAATAAAAAAAGACCCTAAATAGCCACAGCAGTCCTGAGAAAGAAGAATAAAGTACATGGGATTGATAACATATTTCAAGCTATATTACATAGCCACTGTGCTCAAAAGAACTAGTTATTGGCACAAGAACAGACATATAGACTAATGGAATAGAATAGAGAATCCAGATATCCACCCAACCCACTATGCTCAAATAATATTTGAAAAAGGAGGCATGAACATACAATGGAGTCAAGACAGTGTCTTCAATAAATGGTTTTGGGAAAATTGGGCAGATATATCCAAAAAAAAAAAAAAGAAACTTACACCAATACACAGAAATAAACTCAAAATAGATATAGAACTTAAACATAAAAAGGGAAATCATAAAAATACAAGAGGAATCCAAAGGCTGCAAATTTTCAGACATATGTAGAAGGAACTTCTTCACTGATACTGCTCCTAGGGGAAGCTAAAGAGAAAATAAACAAATGGGACTACATCAAAATAAAAAGCTTATTCACAGCAAAAGAAACCATCAACAACACATCAAAAAAGTCCACTGTATGGGAGAACATATTTGCAAATGTTATCACTGATAAAGGTTTAATCTCCAACATTTACAGGCAACTTATACAACTTAATATAAGGAAGATAAATAATCCAATAAGCAAATGGGCAATGGACCTAAATAGAATCTTTTCGAAAGAAGACAGTAGGAAGGCCAATATACACATGAAAACATGCTCAAAGTCACTAATTATCCGAGAGATGCAAATCAAAATGACAATGCAATACCATCTCACACCTGCCAGAATGGTATCATCAACAAATCAACAAACAACAAATGTTGGTGAGGATGTGGAGAAAAAGGGATCCTCATGCACTGCTTGTGGGAATGCAGACTGGTGCAGCCACTGTGGAGAACAGTATGGAATTTTCTCAAAAAACTAAAATAGAACTTCTATTTGACCCAGTAATCCCACTCCTAGGAATATATCCTAAGAAACTAGAAACATCAGTCAGAAAGGATATATGCACCCCTATATTCGTAGCAGCACAATTTACAATAGCTACAATTTGGAAACAACCTAGGTGCCCATCAATCAACAGATGACTGGATCAGAAAACTATGGTACATCTACACAATGCAATACTATGCTGCCATAAAAAAAAAAGAATACTTACCATTTGCACAACCTGGATGGAACTGGAGAACATTATGCTTAGTGAAATAAGCCAGTCAATGAAAGAAAAATACCACATGATTTTACTCATTTATGGATAATAAAGAACATTATAAACTGATGAACAGAAAGACAGATACAGAGGCAGTAAAGCATCAAACAGACTGTCAAATTACAGTGGGAAGATTAGGGAGAGGTGGGGTAGATAAGAGATCAACCGAAGGATTTGTATGTATGCATATAAGCATAACCAATGGAAGCAAGAAATTGGGGGGTGAGGGCATGTATGGGAGTGGGGTAGAGAGGCAATGGGAAGATATGTACACATATAATACCTTAATAAAAAAATGAAAAAATAAAAACATGTAAGTTAGGTTTAAAAGTTTAAAGTAATGAGTAATAGCATCTGTGAAGCCAAAGAGGATTATGTGTGTGTGTGTGTGTGTGTGTGTGTGTGTGCTTGCCCTGCAAAACACAAGTGGCTTGATTGTTTTCTAGTTTTTAAAACAAAATATTTTAATTTTAAAATAATTTCAAATGCACAGAATTGCAAACTCCATACAGAGAGCGCCTGTTCACTCTTCCTCCAGCTTCTCTTAATGTTAACATCTCACATAACCGTGGTACATGATCACAATTAAGAAATTAACACTGGAACAAATCTATTAATTACACTTCAGACTATTAGGATTTGAATAGGTTTTTAAATAACATCCTTCTGTTTCAGGATCCAATTTAGAATAACACATTATATTTAGTTATCATGGCTCCTGGATGTCCATTAATCTTTTCTGGTTTCTCCATCCTTCTTTATTTTTTATGATTTTGAGTACCAGACAGACATTTTGTAGAATATCTCTCAACATGTATTTGTCTGATATCTCATGATTAATTCGACTGAGGTTGTGGACTTCTGGGAAGAACACCACAGAGGTAACATGCCCTTCTCATCTTGATGTATTAATGAGTACATGATTTCAACATGACTCACACTGGTGATGTTAACCTTAGTTACCTGATTAAGGTGGTGTCTGCTAGGCTTCTGTCTGATCCCATTCCATGTTCTATTCAATAGAAGGTAGTCACTGAATCCAGACCACACTCAAAGAAGGGTAATTAAGCTCCACCTCCTAGAATCATGATAATTAACAGGTACTACAATTATTAAATATTATAAGCTGATGCATGTAGGCTATGCCAATGTCCTGTCTCTTCTTAAGGTTTTGTCCACTATTTTTAGCATCCATTCATGAAATTTCCCTTCAGCAAAAATTACTGTGGGATTCTAATGCAGCTTTCCTACTTCTCTCATTACTTCTACATTTATTATTTGGAGTAATTTTATAAGAAATATTTGTCCTTTTGCCCCCATTTATTTATGTCTTCAATAATCATGGATATTTATTTTATTTTTTTGCATTTGCTCTGAGCCATATATTCTTCTAAATTCTTCCCAACTATGCCCGAGTAGGGTTCCTTCTCTAACCCTGCTCACTACACTAACTGTTAAGAAATTAGTTCAAGTTCCTCCTTTATCTTCTGCTCACTAGTTACAGGTGTCAGTTCGAGGCCCTCTGGGGCTGGATCTCCTAGGTTGTGGAGTCTCAGATGGAGAAGCCATGAGAAGTTTTAGGTGTATAAGAATAAGTCTTTCTTGCAGGAACCAGTGTCCATATAGCCTTCAGACAAAACAGCACTTCACAGTAAAGTCCATACAGGCAGCTGTATACCAGTTGGTAAATACTTATCTTTCCCACTTAGCAGCATTCATCTCTGTGCCCATAGCTATTATCTGAGTAGCCGCATGCTGTTTCTAGACCTATAGCTTTACATAGCAATATCTGAGATCTCCCTTAGAGCTACAGCTTCCGTGGCTTTGCTAACTTCTTTAGCTCAGCAGCTTCTCCTGTCTCTCCTGCCCAGCACACTGTAACAACCTGCAAGCTTCTCTCTCAGCACACTGGCTGATTAACATGGTAGCTATTAGTGTATCTGAGCTCTCTATAAGCTCTTAACCTTACATCGTAACAGTACCGTCTTTCAGCTCTGTTTGACTCTCTCGCCTTTTTCCTAGCCCCCTGGCTGGTTAACAACATGTATATTACTATTTAGACAAAAGAGGCCTCTAGCCAACAATGGCATCAATCATTTGACTGTAGAAGGGCACAGCGTCCCGTGAGTTCGCTGTGGCCTTGCAGCTATGTAGTCTTCGGCATTCTGATTATGATTCCCATGTTCAGAGTGGTCTTGGCTGTTTGGCATACTATTAGCAAGGCCTCTATACTCTAATTAACCATGGACTCTGGGGTGGTTCTCACAGCATTATAATCTTCTACTATTGCTTATTTTGTTGCTCAAGTCCTACAACTGTGCATTAGGAACTCTTTCAGGTTGGTTCTTGTATCCCTTTCACATGTCCCCATTCTGCTTGTTTTTTCTTCAAATTCATCATGAATACTTCCTTACTTTCTGACCCAGAAGCTGCCCAATTTATAAAAACCCACCCCACAATTAGAATCACCTAGAAAAAATGTATAAATGTATATGCATATGTATGTACACGTACATTTGCACACATACGCATGAAAATAATGCAATGTCTATCTCTATATCGCTTCTTATGTACATGTACATACTAAAAGTCATGTGTTCACACAAAAAACAATATTCCAGTTTAACAGCAGAGTTCTTTATGGCCTTCCAACTTTCTCCATCTGTGAGTTCCTTGTCCAACAGTAAGAGACCTGGCTTCCATTAACCCTAATATATTGATTTGTTTGCTCAGCCTCTTCTATGACCCCAATCTCTTGTCCACACTGCTATTACCTCTCCTCACCACTCCTGCACGCTTCCCTCTCTCTCCCCAGTGTGCTCTTCCCCCCTAGGAAAGAGAGAGTAGGAGAGTCTGCAATTTTGAAGAGGCATATTTCAATAGACAGGGTTTCAAACAATCTTGCAATTTAGTCTAGGGAACTCAAAGAACCTTAGGCTCTTCCCATGAAAGCTTCTAGGCAAATGTTGGTTATATTTTATATTTGGGGCCTCAGGTTATCTAGACACTTTCAGTTATCAAAGGTGGTACTCCTTCAGAGGTGCTAGGAAAGATTTTTTTTTTTCAGATAAAAATGTAATTCTCATTTGCCCAATGGTTCCTGAAGTAACCGTAATGTGGTAGAGGTAGCCTTTTTTTCCCCCTAAGTAGCCTATAAAACAAACACAACCTGCCTCACAGTGATCCCCATTCCTGTTTCACAAATGAACTCAGACATGTACTTTGACATCTTTTTTTTTTAATTAAATCTTTATTATTCAGATTATTACATTTGTTTCTCTTTTTTCCCCTCCATAACTCCCCTCCACCCCGCTCCCACCCCTCCCTCTACCCTTACCTTTCCCCCCAATTGATGAGTCCATAGGTGTATGATTTTTGTCCAATCACTCCCTGTACCTGCCTCCCCCCTTTCCCCCTGAGAACTACCAGTCCACTCCCTTTCTGTGCTCCTGATTCTAGTATATTCACCAGTTTATTCTGTTGATCAAATTTTTAATTCACTTAATTTTTAGATTCACTTGTTGATAGATATGTATTTATTGTTCATAATTTTTTATCTTTTACCGTTTTCTTCTTCCTCTTCTTAAAGAGTACCTTTCAGCATTTCATATAATACAGGTTTGGAGTTGATGAACTCCTTTAGCTTTTTCTTCTCTGTGAAGCTCTTTATCTGCCCTTCAATTCTGAATGTTAGCTTTGCTGGATAGAGTATTCTTGGTTGTAGGTTCTTGCTATTCATCACATTGAATATTTTTTGCCACTCCCGTCTGGCCTGCATCGTTTCTGTTGAGAAATCAGCTGACAGGTGTATGGGTGCTCCCTTGTAGGTAATTAATTGCTTTTCTCTTGCTGCTTTTAATATTTTCTCTTTGTCTTTTGCTCTTGCTCTCTCTCTTCTGGCACCCCCACAATTCTGATGTTGGTATGCTTGAAGCTGTCCCAGAGGCTCCTTACAGTATCTTCACATTTTTGGATTATTTGCTCTTCTTGCTTTTCCAGTTGAGTGTTTTCTGACTCTTTATATTTCAAATTTTTGACTTGATTCTTGCCTTCCCCTAGTCTGCTGTTAGGTCTCTATATAATTTTTTTTTTCAGTCAGTGTATGTTTAATTTCTATTTGGTCCTTTATCATCTCTAGTTGGATCTTTTGCATCTCTAGTTGGTCCTTTTGCATCTCCTCTTGGGACTTGATAAATTTATCCATCTTTTCTAGCATATTCTTTTTTTTAATTAAATCTTTATTATTCGGATTATTACATTTGTTTCTCTTTTTTCCCCTCCATAGCATCCCTCCACCCAGCTCCCATCCCTCCCTCTGCCCTTAGCTCCCTCCCATTGATCTCATCCATAGGTGTATGATTTTTGTCCAGTCTCTCCCTGTACACCCCTCACCCCTTCCCCACTGAGAATTATCAGTCCACTCCCTTTCTGTGCTCCTGATTCTATTATATTCACCAGTTTATTCTATTGATCAAATTTTGAATTCACTTAATTTTTAGATTCACTTGTTGATGGATATGTATTTGTTGTTCATAATTTTTTGGCTTTTACCTTTTTCTTCTTCCTCTTCTAAAAGAGTACCTTTCAGCATTTCATATAATTCTGGTTTGGAGTTGATGAACTCCTTTAGCTTTTTCTTATCTGTGAAGCTCTTTATCTGCCCTTCAATTCTGAATGTTAGCTTTGCTGGATAGATTATTCTTGGTTGTAGGTTCTTGCTATTCATCACGTTGAATATTTCTTGCCACTCCCGTCTGGCCTGCATCGTTTCTGTTGAGAAATCAGCTGAACAGTCGTATGGGGGCTCCCTTGTAGGTAATGAACTGTTTTTCTCTTGCTGCTTTTAATATTCTCTCTTTCTCTTTTGCTCTTGGTATTTTAATTATGATGTGTCTTGGTGTGGTTCTCTTTGGATTCCTTTTATATGGGGTTCTGTGTGCTTCCTGGACTTGTAAGTCTATTTCTTTTACCAGATGTGGGAAGTTTTCAATCATTATTTCTTTAAATAGGTTTTCAGTATCTTGCTCTCTCTCTTCTTCTGGCACCCCCACAATTCTGATGTTGGTTCGCTTAAAGCTGTCCCAGAGTCTCCTTACATTATGTTCACATTTTTGGATTCTTTTCTCTTCTTGCTTTTCCAGTTGAATGTTGTCTGCTTCTTTATATTTCAACTTTTTTACTTGATTCTTGCCTTTCTCTAGTCTGCTGTTAGGACTCTGTATAATATTTTTTATTTCAGTCAGTGTATGTTTAATTTCTATTTGGTCCTTTTTCATCTCCTCTTGGGTCTCACTAAATTTATCCATCTTTTCTAACATATTCTTAAAAAACCTTATAAGCGTGGTTTTGAACTCTATATCCAGTCTTTTTTTTTTCCCTCCATTTCTTTTGTTTGTGATCCCTTCCCTTGTCTCGGCATTTTCACTATGTCGGGGAAACTTCTGTGTTGGATTCAGCCTTATGATAGCAGACGCAAAGCCGCAGAAGCCTCTGTTGAGCTTGGGAGGGGTGGAGTCTCAGGACTTAAGGGACTGCCTTGCCTTCCAGTCGGCCCCGCCCTCCACGGCCCCTGAGTCTCACATGACTGGGTAATGGCTGGAGCGGTCCTTGTGCAAGCACCTGCGGTGCCTCTAACCGCTGCCTTTCTAGCTCCCCTGTGCACCAGGACCACACGAGTCTAGGTCCCCAGGGTTTCGCCCGAAACAGGGCCCAGTGGACTCAGAAGTGGCACAGTTGGGAGAGTCTGTCTCCCGCTCATTCGCGAAAGCCAGCGGCACAATCAGCAGTCTGTCCTCTGCGCAGCACCGTGTGCGTGCGAGACCGGACCTGATCTTCTGTGCCTCCCCTAAATTTCCGTGCACCTCTCCCTTTTCACAGTCCAAACTCCCCCCGGATGAGTTTCGGCTGGATCTGTGGTTTAGTGTCGTAGGATAAGGGGTTCAATGCCGTTGGGAGTCTCCGTTTCCCTCCCGCCAGAGAAAGCCAGCCAGGTACTCGGGCACCCGCTCTCTCCGCGTGCTCGTCTCCGTACCTCAGCTTTTTGCAGCTCCTCTGGGTCTCTGTGAGCCCCTCTCTTTCCTTCTAGTTGTAGAACTTCCACTCAGCCAGCTTTCCTGTGGTTCTGGATGATGTCCGTTCTGTCTTTTAGTTGTAGTTTTGAAATTGTTGTGTGAGGCAGCAGTGTAGGTGTTTACCTATGCCGCCATCTTGGATTCCTCCCTCTAGCATATTCTTGAAAAACCTTATAAGCGTGGTTTTGAACTCTATATCCAGTCGTTTTTTTTCCCTCCATTTCTTTTGTTTGTGATCCCTTCCTTTGTCTCAGCATTTTCACTATGCTGGGAGAACTTCTGTGTTGGATTCAGCCGTATGATACTAGACTTGAAAAACCACAAAAGCCTCTCTTGAGCTTGGGATGAGTGGAGTCTCAGGGCTTAAGGGACCTCCTTGCGTTCCAGTCGGGCCCGCCATCCACGGCCCCTGAGTCTCACATGACTGGGTAATTGCTGGAGCAGTCCCTTTGCGTGCGCACGCGTGCTCTCTCTCGCAGTGCCTCTAGATTGCTGCCTTTCCAGCTCCCCTGTGCTAAGGGACCACATGAGTCTGGGTCCCCAGGATTTCGCCCGAAACTGGGGTTTAGTGAAGTTAGAAGTGGCACAGTTGGGAGGGTCTGTCTCCTGCCCTCTCGTGAAAGCCAGCGGCACAATCAGCAGTCTGTCCTCTGTGGCGCAGTGCCGTGCGCACCATCAGACTTTTGCTCTTTTGCAGCTCTCCTAAATTTCCGTGTACTTCTCCCCCTTCACAGTCCAAACTCCCCCCCGAATGAGTTTCGGCTGGGTCAGAGGTTTAGTGTCGTAGGATAAGGAGTTCAATGCCTTTGAGAGTCTCCGTCTTCTTCCTGCCAGAGAAGGCCAGCCAGGTTCGCTGTCACTTCCTCTCTCTACGAGCGCGCGTCTCCATACCTCAGCTTTTTGCAGCTCCTCTGTGTCTTCCTGAGCCCCTCTCTTTCCCTCTAGTTGTAGAATTTCCACTCAGCCAGCTTTCCTGTGGTTCTGGATGATGTCCGTTCTGTCTTTTAGTTGTAGTTTTGAAATTGTTGTACGAGACAGCAGTGTAGGTGTTTACCTATGCTGCCATCTTGGATTCCCCCTCTACTTTGACATCTTGATTAGGACCAATTCTGCCATGAGCTTGTTATATCTTCTCAGTGGCTTCAGGAGGAGTAGGTGACATTTCTCACTGCCTGGTAGGAGCTCTCTGTTTGGCTTGACCATGAGAACAGCCTCTGTTGAGTGAGGTCAGGCCTTGCTTTCTTGTCTGCATGCTCTTCTCTGTCACCAAACCCACACTAACTCTGGCTGCAAATGGCTGGATGAGTGACAATTTACAGTCACAAATGTGAGTTAAGAGTCAAAAGTGAGCCTGGACAAAACAGCAGGGGAGGTTTGTTCTCAAGAGAATCAGATCCTGGTAGAGTTAGTTAATCAGCATATTTGCCTGAGTTGATTTCACTTAGCTAATTAAATTTCCCTTTGCTCAACATCCTTTGTTGGATTTTCTCAAGCTTTTTTTTTTCTTCTTTTTTAAAATTTTTATTGTTGAGAGTATTATAGATGTCCCCCTTTCCCCTCCTCCCCCCGCCTTTCTCCCATCTGCCTGGTTCCTGCCTCACCCAGGACTTCAACACCCCATTGTCTGTTTCCATAGGCAATGCATACAAATTCTTTGGTTAACCTCTTCCCATACCCCTTTACCCCTTACCTCTGAAATTCATTAGTCTGTTCCATGTTTCCATGCCTCTGGTTTTACTTTATTCATCAATTTATTTTGTTCATTAGATTTTTGTTCATTTATTTTTTATTTTCAATTGTTGATAGATATGCATTTATTGCCATTTTGTTGTTTATATTTTCTATTTCTTTGTATAGATGACAATTTAACATCTCATGTAATACTGGTTTGGTGGTGATAAACTCCTTTAATTTTTCCTTGTCTGAGAAGCTCTTTATCTGACTTTGAATTCTAAATGATAGCTTTGCTGAGTACAGTAATCTTGGTTGTAGGCCCTTCCTTTTCATCACTTTGAATATTTCTTGCCACTCTCTTCTAGCTTATAAATTTTCTGTTGAGAAATTAGCTGACAATTGCATGGGTGCTCCCTTGTATGTAACTAACTTCTTTTTTATTTTCTTTTTTTGCTGTTTTTAAGATTCTCTCTTTGTCTTTAACCTTTGGCATTTTAAGTATGATGTGTCTTTGGTGTGGGCCTCTTTGGGTTCATCTTGTTTGGGACTCTCTGCACTTCCTGCACTTGTATGCTTATTTTTTTTCACCAGGTAGGGGACGTTTTCTGTCATTTCCACAAATAGGTTTCAATTTCTTGCTTCCTCTCTTCTCCTTCTGGCACATCTGATGCAAATGTTGTTATGCTTGAAGTTGTCCCAGAGACTCTTTACACTATCTTCATATTTTGGGATTCTTTTATATTTTTGCTTTTCTGATTGAGTATTTATTGCTTCCTTAATATTCCAAATTCTTGATTAGATTATCTACTCTACTGTCAATCCCCTGTGGATTATTCTTTTTTTTTAAAAAATGTTTTTATTGATTTTTAGAGAGAGAGAAAGAGGGATGAATAGAGGTATAGAAATATCAATGAGAGAGCAACCTGGGCATGTGCCCTGACCAGGAATCAAACTGGCAACCTCTTGGTTCCTGGATCGATGCTCAACTACTAAGCAACACTGGCTAGGCTACAGTAATGCTTCATTTCTGACTAGTCCCTTTTTTTATGCTGTTGATGTTCTTACTAAATTTCTTGAAATTCTCACTAAGTTCCTTGAGCATTCTTTTTTTTAAAATTAATTTTTTATACATATCTCCCCATTGCCCCCCCTCCCTCCCAGGCATACCCCAACCCCCCAGTGTCTATGTTCATTGGTTATGAT
>JAAGEH010002534.1:33095132-33111934 GCA_011751065.1 Lasiurus cinereus
TTCTTTCAGCATATATCTGAGATTGTGCTGCCTGTGGATTGCTCTAGTATTTTAATGGTTTCCCTTCTAATGTTTAAGTCCTGTATCCATTTTGAGTTTATTTTTGTATTTGGTGTAAGTTGGTGGTTCAGTTTCAATTTTTTGCATGTATCTGTCCAATTTTCCCAACACCATTTATTGAAGAGGCTATCTTGGTTGCATTGAATGTTCATGCCTCCTTTGTCAAATATTAACTGAGCATAGTGGTTTGGGTGGATATCTGGGTTCTCTATTCTATTCCATTGATCTATATGTCTGTTCTTGTGCCAGTACCAGGCTGTTTTGAGAACAGTTGCTTTGTAGTATAGCTTGAAGTCTGGTATTGAGATCCCACCTACTTTATTCTTTTTTCTCAGAATTGCTGTAGCTAACCGTGGTCTTTTTTTGTTCCAGATGAATCTATGAAGAATTCTTTGTCGGTCTATGAAATATGTCGTTGGTATTTTAATGGGTAGTGAGTTGAATCTGTAGATTGCTTTGGGTAGTATGGACATTTTAATGATGTTGATTCTCCCAATCCATGAGCATGGTATGCTCTTCCATCTGTTAACATCTTCCTCTATCTCTTTTTTCAGTGTCCTGTAGTTTTCTGCATAAAGGTCTTTTACCTCTTTAGTTAGGTTTATTCCTAGGTATCTTAATTTTTTTGGTGCGATGGTAAATGGGATTGCTTTTTTAGTTTCTCTTTCTATAATTTCACTATTAGTGTACAGAAATGCCATAGACTTCTTAGCATTAATTTTGTATCCTGCTACATTGCCGAATTCATTAATTAAGTCAATTAGTTTTGGAATGGAGTCCTTTGGGTTTTTTATGTACAATATCATGTCATCTGCAAATAAGGACAGCTTTACTTCTTCTTTTCCAATTTGGATGCCTTTTATTTCTTCTTGTTGTCTAATTGCAATGGCTAATACTTCCAGTACTATGTCGAACAGGAGAGGTGAGAGTGAGCATCCCTGTCTTGTTCCTGTTCTTAGGGGAAATGGTTTTAGTTCTTGCCCATTGAGTATGATATTAGCTGTGGGTTTATCATATATGGCTTTTATGATGTTGAGGTATGATCCTTCTATTCCCACTTTGCTGAGCGATTTTATCAAGAAAGGATGTTGGATTTTGTCAAATGCTTTTTCTGCATCAATTGATATGACTATGTGGTTTTTATCTCTCAATTTGTTTATGTGATGTATCACATTTATTGATTTGCGGATATTGAACCATCCCTGCATTCTTGGGATGAATCCAGCTTGGTCATGGTGTATGATCTTTCTGATGTACTTCTGGATCCAGTTTGCTAGAATTTTGTTGAGGATTTTGGCATCTATGTTCATGAGAGATATTGGCCTATAATTCTCTTTCATTGTGTTGTCTTTATCTGGTTTTGGTATTAGGGTGATGCTGGCTTCATAGAAGGTGTTTGGTAGTATTCCTTCTTCTTGAATGTTTTTGAATAGTCTGAGGAGGATAGGTTTTAATTCTTCCTTGAATGTTTGGTAAAACTCTCCTGTGTAGCCATCGGGACCCGGGCTCTTATTTGCTGGAAGCTTTTTGATTACTGCTTCAATTTCTTCCATAGTTATTGGACTATTGAGATGTTTGGCTTCCTCCTCATTGAGTTTTGGGAGGTTATATTTTTCTAGGAAAATGTCCATTTCTTGCAGGTTGTCCAATTTGTTGGAATAGAGTTGTTCAAAGTATTTTTTAACAATCCTTTGTATTTCCACAGGGTCTGTTGTTATTTCTCCTCTTTCATTTCTGATTTTGTTTATTTGGGTCTTCTCTCTTTGCTTCTTGGTGAGCCTGGCTAGGGGTCCATCAATCTTGTTTATCCTTTCAAAGAACCAGCTCTTTGTTTTGTTGATGTTTTGAATTGTTTCTTTGGTCTCCAAGTTGTTTATCTCCGCTCTGATCTTCTCTATTTCCTTCCTTCTGAGTACACTGGGCTTTTCTTGTTGCTCAGGTTCTAGCTCTTTGAGTTGTAGGTTTAGGTGATTTATTACCATTGTTTCCTGTTTTTTTTGCAGTAGGCTTGTAGGGCTATGAACTTCCCTCTCAAGACTGCTTTCACTGTGTCCCATAAATTTTGTATTGTTGTGTTGTCATTGTCATTTGTTGCCATGATGTTTTTTATTTCTTCCTTGTTCTCTCTGGTTGCCCTGTCGTTGTTTAAAAGCATGCTGTTTAGTCTCCATGTGTTTGATTTCTTTCTATTGTTTTTATTATAGTTTATTTCCAGTTTTATGCCACTGTGGTCTGAGAAAATGCTTGATATGATTTCTATCTTCTTGAATTTGAAGAGACTTTTCTTATGACCGAACATATGATCTATCTTTGAAAATGACCCATGTGCACTGGAGAAGAATGTATATTCTGTGGCTTTGGGGTGAAATGTTGTGAAGATGTCAATTAATTCCATCTGGTCTAGTGAGTCATTTAGGATTGATGTTTCTTTGCTGATTTTTTGTTTAGAGGATTTGTCCAATGGTGACAGTGGGGTATTAAAGTCTCCTACTATGATTGTATTGCTGTCAATCTCTCCCTTAATATCCTCCAAGAGTTTTTTTTATGTATTTAGGTGCTCCTATATTGGGTGCATATATGTTTACCAGAGTTATTTCTTCTTGTTGGATTGTTCCCTTTAGTATTAGGATTGGCCTTCTTTATCTCTTGTTATGTCCTTCACTTTGAGATCTAATTTGTCAGATATAAGTATCGCAACCCCAGCTTTTTTTTCATTTCCATTTGCCTGAAATACCATGTTCCATCCCTTCACCCTCAATCTGTGTGCATCTCTTTTCCTAAGGTGGGTTTCTTGCAGACAGCAGATATATGGATCATGTTTTCTTATCCAATCGGTTACCCTATGTCTTTTGATTGGAGCATTTAATCCGTTTACATTTAAAGTTATTATTGATAAGTACTTATCTGTTGCCATTTTTAGTCCTTACCCCCGAGTTCCTTCTTCGCTTCCTCTTTCTTTTTATTACAGCAGACCTTTTAACATTTCTTGCATTGCTGGTTTGGTGGTAATATATTCCCTTAGTCCTTTTTTGTCTGTGAAGCTTTTGATTTCACCTTCAATTTTGATTGAGAGTCTTGCAGGGTACAGTATTCTTGGATTCAGACCCTTCCTTTGCATGACTTTGTATATTTCATTCCATTCTCTTCTGGCCTGACGAGTTTCTGTTGAGAAGTCAGTAGCTGGTCTTATGGGGGTTCCTTTGTAGGTAACTTTCTGTTTCTCTCTGGCTGCTTTTAAGATTCTTATTTTGTCGTCGGTGTTTGCCAATTTAATTATAATGTGCCTCAGTGTCGGTTTGTTGGGGTTCATTTTGCTTGGGACTCTGTGAGCTTCTTGGATTTGTGTGGGTTTTTTCTTTCCTATATTGGGAAAATTTTCTGTCATTATTTCTTCAAACACGTTCTCTAATCCTTGTTCAGTTTCCACTCTTTCTGGAACCCCAATTATGCGGATGTTGTTTTGTTTCATGTTATCCCAAAGTTCCCTTAGACTCTCCTCTTGCTTTTTAACTTTTTTTTCTAGAAGCTGCTGTACTTGGGTATTTTTTCCTACCGTGTCTTCTAGCTCACTGATGCGGTCCTCTGCTTCTTCTAGTCTACTTTTGATGCTTTCTATTGTGTTCTTTATAGCAGTGATGTCATTATTCATTTCTTCTTGTTTATTTTGCACCTCCTCTAGTTTCTTCTGCGTTTCTTCTTCATGCTTCTTCACCTCCTCTAGGCTCTTACTCACATTCTCAAATTTGTCTTCCATTCTTTTCAACCACATTATGATAATTTCTCTGAACTCTTTCTCTGGTAGGCTTATTTGTGGTTCTATTTCGTTTACTTTCTTTTGTGGTGAAACCTGCCTTTCTGTCTTTTGTGAGCTGTTTCTTTTTCTGCCCATGGTCTTTCTTGTCAGGGTGTCTGGTTATGTAGTGCTCTCTCCTACGTTGATTGAAAGGCACAAACTACAACACGCCCAGGTACAGCCCACAAGGCACTGAGTAGAGATGTATTCAAGATGTTAATAATCACAAATAAGGTGACCACCAATGAAGGACAAATTAGGGGTAAATAGAGAAAGAAGAAGAGGAAAATGAGGAAGAAAGAAAAGAAAGAAATGCCAAAATCAATTTGTGAGAATGAGAAAAAAAAAGATAAGTAAATGAACAATAAAATAAAATAAAATAAGAAAATAAAAAGGAGAAAAAGGAAGAGGAAAGAGGAAGAGAAAAAAGCCAGAGAGAAAAGAAAGTGTATAAGTGAGAAAAGAGGAACAAAATATAGATGTCAGGAGACAACTCCAATAGAACAGTCACTAATCCCAATAAAGGCCAGCAACCAGTACCTAGAGATTAATGCAAATTGCAAATAGCAACTGGTATCGAGGGAGATGAGGGAAAAGAGAGGTAGAAAACAAAGCAAGCAAAAAGCAAAATAAAACAAGTAGAATAAACTAAAACAGTCTCTCAAAAAAAAATTTCAAAAAATCGATATAATCACTTTTCAGGCAAATAGCAACAAAAGGACATAAAGAAAAAACAACTTTTTGGCTAGTGAAGACAAGAGGAGAGAGGTTTGTGTGGACTTGTAGTAGGGGATTTGAAATTAGATATATAAATGGGGTGAAATTTTAACCAGGTAAAGAGAAAAATAGGGAGAATCTAAAGTTCGAAAAGGGAAAGAGAAACAAGACAGTAAAATGGGGAAAGTTAGGAGGAAAGTGTTGGCATAAAGGTGGAGTTGAGTTGGAGTAAAATTATGCTAAAGGGAAGATGAAAATGGAATGTAGAACTCTAATCCTGAAATAAAATAAAGAGAAAACAAAATGACACTTTTTTTCCGAAAACGTTAAAGTACTAGTAGTAATTAATAATACTAGTTTAAAACAAAAATGTAATAATTATAAAGGTAAAATCAATTGAGGCAGAAAGAAAAAAAATATTATTTTAATTAAAATATGTGAAAATGAAAAATAAAGAATTAAAAATTAAAAAAAAGAAAAAAGAAAAAAGGGAAAATAAAAAAAAAAAAGAAGAAGAAGAAAAATAGAATGCTCCTTCACTTCCACTATTATTCTGCTTGGCACTCCTGTTTCCCAGTAGGGGAGGTATTGCAGTTCCCTATGTTCCCCTCTTGGTGTTTTAATCTCTTTATTCTCTTGTGGTTATGCAAGAGTCAATTTGTGTGTCACCCATGGGTGGCAGTGTTTCGGAATTGATCTCTGAGACAAAGCACAGGACCTCTCTAGGCTGTGCTCAGATCTTTCTACTCTGTGGTTCTCAAAACCATTTTGTGGGAGTTTTGCAGCCTGGACACTGCAATAACTCCCAGGTTGTCCCTCTGCCCCAGAGAAAAAGAAAAAAAAAAAAGAGTTGTTTTCCAGAGCTCTCCTCTGTCAATAGCTCAGAGGGTCTGCCTTCACACTCAGGGATCAAGCCCTGACCACCTCTGCGGACCTCTCCAGAGGCAGCTTTCCCGCAGCCCGGCTCCCACAGTGCTTGTCTCTGCCCTGAGGCGGTAGGAGGCCGCTCCCTGGCCCAGGCGAAATCTGACCCTTCCGATCGCCCTGTGGATCTCTGAATCCTCCGCCTGCGCGTCTGTGCCGCCTGGGAAGCCACGCTCTGGGTCCCCTGCTGCTCTGTGGGTGCCTCCGTCAGCCGCAGCTTTCAGACCTCGGCAGACATCCACCTCCCCCTTAAGTCAGGCGCAATCTGACCTTTCCGTGTGCTCTGTGGATCTCTGATTCCACCGCGTGTCTGCGCCGATTGGAGAGCGGAGTTCTGGGTCCCCGGTCCCCGGCTGCTCGATGGGTGCCCAGCCGCAGGCTTCAGAGCGCCGCAGACCTCCACCTCCCACTGCAAGATGGCTCGGGCTCCGCGTTCGCGCTGGTGGCTCCGGCGGACAAAAACCCCGTGGCAGTGGGGCTGCCTGGCCGGGAGAGCCCCCTCCAGCAGTTCCCCGCCTTCCCCTGGAGGACAACTGACTCCTAGCTTGCCAACAAACACTCCCAATGCAACTGTCAGTCGCTCTCTCTCCCTCTGCCCAGCGACAAAGCTCCAGACGCGTCCGTCTACTCCGCCGCCATTTTCTCCTCCCTTGAGCATTCTTATAACCATTGTTTTGAACTCTGTATCTGTTTTCTTGCTTCTATTTCACTTAGTTCTTTTCTGAAGATTTCTCTTGTTTTTCTTTTTTTAATATATATTTTTTACAGAGAGAAAGGGAGAGTTAGAAAAATTAATGAGAGAGAAACATTGATCTGCTGACTTCTGCATACTCCCTACTGGGTATGCACCCCTGACTGGAATCAAACCTGGGACTCTGAGTCTGCAGGCCCATGTTCTGTCCACTGAGCCAAACCGGCTAAAGCTTCTCCTGTTATTTCATTTGTGATATGTTTCTTTTTCTCTGCATTTTTGCTGCTTCCTTGTGTTTGTTTATATGTATGAGGTAGATCTGCTATGTCTCCTGGACTTGGTAGAGTGGCCTGGTGTAGTAGGTGATCTGTAGGGCCCAGTGGCTCAGTTTCCCCTGTCACCTGAGCAGGGCACTCCAGGTGCATCCCTCTGTGAGCTGTGTGCACTATCCTTGATTTATGTTGACATTACAGGGAGGTATTGACCCCCAAACCAATTGGTTATGAGGAGCTGTTGCTACTACAGCTGAAGAATTGCTTTGCAGGAGCTGACCCTATGGAGCAGGACTTGCTTCAGTGAGGCTTTGGTCCGGCCCTTGAGTGTGTCACTTATGGAGGTGGTAGGGTTTTAATCTGGGTGGTCAAAATTGACCACAGGTGCACTGGCTCTGGGGCCTTCTGGGAGGTGCAAAGTCAACTTCTGCCTGTGCCCTGCCTGAGGCCATCCAGCATGGGTTATAAAGCAATCTGCAAATGCCTGCTATTTATGTTGAGCTTAGAGTTGCCCAGGAGAGGCCAAGCTATAAATCAGGATGGCTGCCCCTAGTGTTGGGCCTGGAGCCACTTATTGAGAAGTTTGGGGCATGCTGACACCAGCAGCTACTTGTTTGAGGGATTTCAGGTAAGTCCAAAGAAAGAGAGGCCAGTTGTATGGAAAAGCCACTGGAAATTGTTGGATGAGCCTTCAAAAGGAAGGGGTGGAGTCTAAGGGAATCATCAGGGCAGGGAAAAAAAAGTGTGAACCAGGTTGATGGAGATTCAGATATGATACAGCCTGTCAGCTCCATGTCAGGAAGGGCTCAGCAAAGAAATCCTGTCCTCTGCTAGCACTTCTGTCTTGGAGAAAACTGTCCCTTCAGCTCTTGCCCTGATTACAGATAAGTTAGTTCCTTCCTGAATGTTCCAGGTTTCTTTCAGGCTTCTGATCCAGCTCAGGAGCTAAGAAGGAGTGAGTCTAAGTAAGTCCATATGCTGGCCCTTTAAGAGGAACTGGCTGATACTCCCACAGCCTCCATGCCACTCAGCTACAGTCCTTCCTGGATTTTACAGACAGAAGTTGTAGGGTACTGGATCACTGGGCAGAGCCCGGTAAGAGTGGGGACCTTTTGCTCCTCAGGGAAACCTCCATATCCAAGAAATCCTTGCCAGTTTTTAACTGCCATCCATGGGTGTGGGAACAGCTGGTTCCATGATTCCACCCCATGTCTCCATCCTTTCTACTAGTCTCAATGTGCTTTCTTTTATAATTCCCTACTTGTAGGACTTCCATTTAGTTAGATTTCAGGTGGTTTTGAATGATGGCTGTTCTGTATATTAGTTGTAAAAGTTGATGTTCCAAGCTTTTTACGATTCATTGAAACACAAGCTTTTGACTCTCTCCTTACATTATTTAATATATCAGCATGTGAGCAAATAACTTATTTGCAGGAAGCTGATAAATGCAGGGATGACTGACAATTGCTCAATTTCTAAGAAACACACACACACACACACACACACACACACACACACACACACACAAAACATACATATTACCAAATAAAGCACGGAAATCAGCACAGAGATTTGAAACTTTTAATTTTCATTTTTTTTTCATTTGGAACAATTCTCTTTTATTTTAATGGTTGTGTACTTACAACCCAATTAAAATTCTTTTTTTATGAATTTTTTATACATATCTCCCCATTGCCCCCCCTCCATTCCAGGCATACCCCTACCCCCCAGTGTCTATGTTCATTGGTTATGCTTATATGCATGCATACAAGTCCTTTGATTGATCTCTTATCTACCTCACCTAACTTTAATCTTCCTGCTGTAATTTCACAGTCTGATGCTTTATTGCCTCTGTATCTATCCTTTTGTTAATCAGTTTATAATGTTCTCTATTATCCACAAATGAGTGAGATCATGTGATGCTTCTCCTTCATTGACTGGCTTATTTCACTAAGCATAAGGTTCTCCAGTTCCAACCAGGTTGCTGCAAATGGTAAGAATTCCTTCTTTTTAATGGCAGCATAGAATTCCATCATGTAGATGTACCACAGTTTTCTGATCCACTCATCTGCTGACAGGCACCTAGGCTGTTTCCAAATTGTAGCTATTGTAAATTATGCTGCTATGAACATAGGGGTGCATAAATCCTTTCTGATTGGTGTTTGTGATTTCTTAGGATAAATTCCTAAGAGTGGGAATACAGGGTCAAATGGGAGATCCATTTTTACTTTTTGAGAAAACTCCATACTCTTCTCCACAGTGGCTGCACCAGTCTGCATTCCCACCAACAGTGCACAAGGGTTCCTTTTTCTCCACATCCTCGCCAACACTTGTCGTTTGTTGATTTGTTGATGATTGCCATTCTGACCGGTGTAAGATGTTATCGCATTGTCTTTTTGATTTGCATCTCTCGGATGATTAGTGACTTTGACCATGTTTTCATGTGTCTCTTGGCCTTCCTTCTGTCGTCTTTCGAAAAGGTTCTATTTAGGTCCGTTGCCCATTTTTTTTTTATTGGATCGTTTATCTTCCTTTTATTAAGTTGTATAAATTGGCTGTAGATTTTGGAGATTAAACCTTTATCAGTGATAACATTTGCAAATATGTTCACCCATACAGTGGGCTTTCTTGTTTTGTTGATGGTGTATTTTGCTGTGCAAAGCTTTTTATTTTGATGTAGTCCCATTTCTTTATTTTCTCTTTAGCTTCCACTGCCTTTGGAGCAGTATCAGTGAAGAAGTTCTTTTGGCATATATCTGAGATTGTGCTGCCTGTGGATTCCTCTAGTATTTTTATGTTTTTCCTTCTAATGTTTAAGTCCTGTATCCATTTTGAATTTATTTTTGTATTTGGTGTAAGTTGGTGGTCCAGTTTCATTTTTTTGCATGTATCTGTCCAATTTTCCCAACACCATTTATTGAAGAGGCTATCTTGGCTCCATTGAATATTCATGCCTCCTTTGTCAAATATTAGTTGAGCATAGTGGTTTGGGTGGATATCTGGGTTCTCTATTCTATTCCATTGGTCTATATGTCTGTTCTTGTGCTAGTACCAGGCTGTTTTGAGAACAGTTGCTTTGTAATAGAGTTTGAAATCTGATATTGAGATCCCACCTACTTTATTCTTCTTTCTCAGAATTGCTGTAGCTATTTGTGGTCCTTTTTTTGTTCCAGATAAATCTACGAAGAATTCTTTCTAGGTCTGTGACATATGTCATTGGTATTCTAATGGGTAGTGCATTGAATCTATAGATTGCTTGGGTAGTATGGACATTTTAATGATGTTGATTCTCCCAATGCATGAGCATGGTATGCTATTCCATCTGTTAACATCTTCCTCTATCTCTTTTTTCAGTGTCCTGTAGTTTTCTTCATATAGGTCTTTTACCTCTTTAGTAAGGTTTATTCCTAGGTATCTTAATTTTTTTGGTGCGATGGTAAATGGAATTGCTTTTTTAGTCTCTCTTTCTGTAATTTTACTATTAGTGTTTAGAAATGCCACAGACTTCTTAGCATTAATTTTGTATCCTACTGCATTGCCGAATTCATTAATTAAGTCAAGTAGTTTTGGAATGGAGTCCTTTATGTTTTTTATGTACAATATCATGTCATCTGCAAATAAGGACAGCTTTACTTCTTCTTTTCCAATTTGGATGCCTTTTATTTCTTCTTCTTGTCTAATTGCAATGGCTAATACTTCCAGTACTATGTCGAACAGTAGTGCTGACAGTGGGCATCCCTGTCTTGTTCCTGTTCTTAGGGGAAATGGTTTTAGTTTTTGCCCATTGAGTGTGATGCTGGCTGTGGGTTTATCATATATAGCTTTTATTATATTGAGATTTGATCTTTCTATTCCCACCTTGTTGAGAGTTTTTATCAAGAAAGGGGGTTAGATTTGTCCAATGCTTTTTCTGCATCAATTGATATGACTATATGATTTTTATCTCTCAATTTGTTTATGTGATGTATCACGTTTATTGATTTGCGGATAATGTACCATCCTTGCATTCCTGGGATGAATCCTACTTGGTCATGGTGTATGATCTTTCTGATGTACTGCTGGATCCGATTTGCTAGAATTTTGTTGAGGATTTTGGCATGTATGTTCATGAGAGATATTGGCCTATAATTCTCTTTCATTGTGTTGTCTTTATCTGGTTTTAGTATTAGGGTGATGCTGGCTTCGTAGAAGGTGTTTGGAAGTGTTCCTTCTTCTTGAATATTTTTGAATAGTCTGAGGAGGATAGGTTTTAATTCTTCCTTGAATGTTTGGTAAAACTCTCCTGTGTAGCCATCTGGACCCGGGCTTTTATTTGCTGGAAGCTTTTAGATGACTGCTTCTTCTACTCTACTTTTGATGCTTTCTATTGGGTTCTTTATAGCAGTGATGTCATTTTTCATTCCTTCTTGATTATTCTGCGTTTATTTTAGGTTCTTCTGCATTTCTTCTTGTTTCTTCTGCATTTCCTCTTGGGTCTTCTTCATTTCCTCTTGGCTCTTACTCACAATGTTGAATTTGTCTGCCATTCTTTTCATCAACCTTATGATCATTTCTCTGAACTCTTTCTCTGGCAGGCTTATTTTTGCTTCTATTTCGTTTACTTCTTTTTCTGGTGATACCTGCCTATCTGTTGTATGTGGGCTGTTTCTTATTCTGCCCATGGTTTTTCTTCTCTGGTTGTCTGGTTATGTAGTTCTCTCTCCTACGTTGATTCAAAAGCACAAACTACAACATGACCCAGTACAGCACACAAGGCACCGAACAGAAATATATTCATGATGTTAATAATCACTAATAAGGTGACCACCAATGAAAGACAAATTAGGGGTAAGTAGAGAAAGAAGAAGAGGAAAATGAGGGAAAAAGAAAGGAAAGAAGTGCCAAAATCAGATTGGGAGAGGGAGAAAAAAATAAGTAACTAAATGAACAAAAAATAAAATAAAATAAAATAAAATAAAAGGAGAAGAAGATAATGAAAAGAGAAAGAGAAACCAAGTCAGAGAGAAAAGAAAGTGGATTAAAGAGAAAAGGGGAACAAAATATAAATATCAGGAGAAAACTCCAATAGAACAGTCACTAATCCCAATAAAGGCCAGCAACCAGTACCTAGAGATTAATACAAACTGCAATAACAACTGGTATCAAGGGAGGCGAGGGAAAAGAGAGGTAGAAAACAAAGCAAGCAAAAAGCAAAATAAAACAAGTAGAATAAGCTAAAACAATCTCACAAAAAAGTTCAAAAAATTGATATAATCACTGTTCAGGCAAATAGCAACAAAAGGACATAGAGAAAAAACAACTTTTTGGTTAGTGAAGACAAGAAGGGAGAGGTTTGTATGGACTTGTAGTAGGGGATTTGAAATTAGATATCTAAGTGGGGTGAAATTTTAACCAGGTAAAGAGAAAGAATAGGGAGAATCTAAAGTTGGAAAAGGGAAAGAGAAAGAAGCCAACAAAATGGGGAAAGTTGATAGGAAAGTGTTGGCATAAAGATAGAGTTGAATTGGAGTAAAATTATGCTAAAGGAAAGATGAAAATAGAATGTAAAACTCTAATCCCAAAGTAAAATAAAGAGTAAACAAAATGACACTTGTTTTTTTCCAAAAAGATAAAATACTAGTAGTAATAATAGTAGTTGAAAACAAAAATGTAATAATTAAAAAGGTAAAAATCAATTGAGGTGGAAAGAAAAAAATAGTCTTTTAATTAAAATATGTAAAAATGAAAAATAAAAAAATTAAAAAAAGAAAAAAAGAAAACAAACAAACAAACAAACAAATAGAATGGTCATTCACTTCCACTATTATTCTGCTTGGCACTCTTGTTTTCCAGTAGGGAAGGTATTGCAGTTCCCTGTGTTGCACTGTTGATGTTTTAATCTCTTTATTCTTTTATGGTTATGTGAGAGTCAATTTGTGCGTCATCCACTGGGTGGCAGTGTTTCGGAATTGACCTCTGAGACTAAGCACAGGACCTCTCTAGGCTGTGCTCAGATCTTGCTACTCTGTGGTTCTCAAAACCAGTTTGTAGGGATTTTGCTGCCGGGACAATGTAATAGCTCCCAGGCTGTCCCTATGCCTCAGATAAAAACGAGTCGTTTTTCAGAGCTCCCCTCTGTCAACAGCTTCGAGGGTTTGCCTCCACACTTAGTGATCAGGCCCTGCCCCACATCAGTGGACCTCTCCAGAGGCAGCTTTTCCGCAGCCTGGTTCCCACAGTGTGGGCCTGTCTGTTCTGAGGGGCAGGAGACCTCACCTTATCCCAGGCGAAATCTGACCATTCTGTGTGCCGTGTGGATCTCTGAATCCACCGTCCTCGTATCTGCGCCGATTGGAGAGCAATGTTCTGGGTCCCCGGCTGTTCAGTGAGTGATTCAGCCCCAGCCTTCAGACCACCCTAGACATCCACCTCCCTCTGCAAGATGGCGTGGTCTCCGAGTTCGTGCTGGTGGCTCTGGCCGACAAAAACCCCATGGCAGTGGGGCTGCCTGGCCAGGAGAGCCCCATCCAGCAGTTCCCCACCTTCTCCTGGAGGATAACTGACTCTTAACTTGCCAACAAACACTCCCCGTGTGACTCTCAGCTGCTCTCTCTCCCTCTGCCCAGCGACAAAGCTCCAGACACGTCCATCTGTTCTGCCGCCATTTTTCGTGCTCTAATTTTCAATTCTTAATGTAGAGTAGATTACTATAAAAATAAAGAGTGTGCCTATTAATTTCTGAGAAAAATAAATTAATCAGGGTATTTCTTTTATAAGCAATTCATTTAACATTATTGACAAAGGCATCATTACACTATATTTTGGCTTTTCTTATATGTCATCAGAGATAGAAATTGAATTTTTTATTTAATCTTGTCATATTTGAATGATGAAAATAGCTAGTATATTAACTAAAAAAATTATGGCACTAAATTTGTGCCTTTGGCAATTTGACAGTAAAGTTGAGATTTTAGAAAGAATGTTAGTGGCAAAAGATGGACAAGAGGCAGAAATCATTAATGTTATAAAAATGGCATATCTAGGAAAATGGGACGTTAGGGGAGAATAATTTGGAGGTATTTATTATATGGTTGATTCTTCTCTATCTGGTACAAATTCCAATACTGAGCATCTTCTATGTGTGACAATGATAGTGATGGCAATGGCGATTGAGAGAGGTAACTTTCTATGTGGGACATGAGTAGGGTGTTAGTGATAAGATCAGTACAGAACCTTGGGGTTGTCTGCATCACTCTGTTACTAGAGTGACATGTACATTTTCTCCCCTTACAATGACATTTGTATATTTGCACCATAATTTGGGTTTTTGAATGTCCCTGATATCAGGACAGAGAAATATCTTAAACATTATTAGCTATCAATATTCTAGATTAATTGCTTCCCTCCCAACAATTAGAAAAATCCACGAAAATAGAATCAAAATGAACTGGGGACAGTTCTGTTGAAAGTAGAAGGAAGAAGAAGCAAAAATAAATACACAAACATTCTAGAGCAAAAGCTCAAGCTGTAGATCTGGAAGATTCAGATATTCAGATGTGATGAATGAAAAATAGGTCTTTTTCCTTCCCTTCCCTTCCCTTCTCTTCCCTTCCCTTTCCTTCCCTTCCCTTTCCTCTCCTCTCCTCTCCTCTCCTCTCCTCTCCTCTCCTCTCCTCCCCTTCTCTTCCCTTCCCTTCCTTCTTCCTTCCCTTTCTTTCTTTCTTTCTTTCTTTCTTTCTTTCTTTCTCTCTCTCTCTCTCTCTCTCTCTCTCTCTCTCTCTCTCTCTCTCCCTCCCTCTCTCCCTCCCTTCCTTCCTTCCTTCCTTCCTTCCTTCCTTCCTTCCTTTCTTCTTTCTTTCTTTCTTTCTTTCTTTCTTTCTTTCTTTCTTTCTTTCTTTCTTTCTTGCTTAGTTTTTGTCTACTAGCCATACGTACTGTTTCTTCTATTTAAAATGAAATTAATATAACGGAGGCATATTCTAGTAGCAGTAGAAACCATTGCACTCAGGCACAGAGTCCTATTCTGTATAAGTACTAGGTAACTCCTAAAAAGTTGTGTTTGATTATATAATACTAGTGCCCCGATGTAGGGATTTGTGACCATTGAAAGGAAATTAATTAGAAAGTGGCCAGTGGGACAGGGCAAGATGAGCCAGACATGCCCTGGAGCCAACTTCCCTGGGTTCCTCCCCAGGCAACTGCAGTGCCTTGAAGGGCATCTGTGGAGTGAGTGGCATCCCTCTGGCAGGTGGGGTCCCTCAGCCTTGCCCGCAGGGATCAGGCTGAAACTGGCTTTCTAATATCTCCCAAGGGGTCCTGGATTGCAAGAGGGCAGTTCCTTGGAATTGGTCTGCTTCTTCTCTGGTTCTGGGTGTGTCACCTGAGAACTGCCGCTGCCAAGTCACCACAGCTCAGCAGCTCCTGGTGGTCAGTCAGCATCATAGCTACTGGTTGGACAGTCACTTAGTCTTTTATATATGAGATTATAAGCAATCTTACTATTATTTAAAGCTTTATTGCTTTAATCAAAACCCAACTAAAATATCATATGTATGTTTTATTTCAAATGAATTAAACAATAAAACCCTAGAAACAGCCATTAACTTTAGGTAATTGTCTGCCTCTGAAAGTTAAATGCTCCAAGGAACTACAAAGAACACTTAGCTAATAAGGTCATGCAAAAAAGAGTTCCCTGTTTTGATTTGACATTAAAAAAACACTTAATTAAACAGTGATGCTGACTTGAGCTTTTTAAAAAATATGTTTTTTAAAATTAATTTTAGAAAGGGAGGAAAAGAGAGGGAGAGTGAAACATCAATAGACTGCCTCCTGTACCTGCATGCCCCTATTGGGTATCAAGTCTGCAACATGAGCATGTGCTGTAACTGGGAATCTACCTGGTGACCTCTTGGTACCTGGACTGATGCTCAAGTTCTTAGCCACACCACCCTGATGCCAACTTGAGTTTTATGTTTATAATGTTACTAGGGGCCCAGTGCACAAATTCGTGAGCTGCAAGGCTGTGGTGGATACAGGGGAGGGTCTTGGCCCATCCTCCGTGCTCCCACCTGGCCCCTCCTGCCATGGCCCCCGGTTCTTTCTCTGCCAGAAGCCCTATTCCTGCTGCTACCACTCCCAAATGCTGAAGATGCCAGCCCTGCTTGCACCCACTGATGGCATGGAGCGATTGGAGCTGGTGACAGCAGTGAGTGCAAGCGGAGCTGGTGCCATCAGTGGATGTGAGAGGCGGCTGCTGCCTTTATTGCCCCTAAGGAGCAGGAGGATGTAGAAAAACCCTCAGGGGAGATTGGGGCCAGCAACCACCGCTTGCACCCACTGCCAAAGCTGAGCAATCAGAACTGGTACCGGGTGCTGGCAGCAAGTGTGAACAATGGCTCCAGTGCCAGCAGCAGGTGCAAATGCCAGGTGGGACCACTTATGCAGGAAAAGAGAACTTTCAGTAACTACCAGAGGCTCGCCCTAATGACAGAGACTGGCACCCCACCTTGGTCTGGCGCCCCAGCTCACGTGCTCCACCATCCCGTCACAACTGATGCCTGCTGCTGACACTTGCCATGTTCTGTGCATGTCTCTGGTGGTCAGTGCACATCATAGCAATCAATTGTTCTGCTGTTTGGTCTAATTGCATATTAGCCTTTTATTATATAGAATATAGGATGATTTGGTAATGATACTTGCTATAAAGACTTATGTTGTTAGGAGGCCAAAAAAAAAATTACCACTTTTCGAAAATTGGGTATGGAATAGTAGTTTCTCCTTAGTACAGAGTGCTTATTTTTTTTTAAAATATAGATTTTATTGATTTTTTATAGAGAGGAAGGGAGAGGAATAAAGAATTAGAAACATCAATGAGAGAGAAACATTGATCGGCTGCCTCCTGCACACCTCCTACTGGGGATGTTCCCGCAACCAAGTTACGTGTCCTTGACCAGAATTGAAACTGGGACCGCAGGCTGATGCTCTATCCACTGAGCCAAAATGGTTTTGGCCAGAGTGCTTATTTTAAGTTCTCTTTCACTTTTTGGTTCTATTCTTAAACCAGTTCAGTCTATTTGCATATAACAACTACTAGTAGAGTAATCTTCTAACAATGGAAACAGGATTATGTCACCCTCTGCTTTAACTTTCCTTGGTTTTCCTTATATTTAAAAGGGCATTATCTGTATCCCCACCCCCTTCCACATTTCCAGACTGGTAATGGTCTGAAACTACATAAATACTTCTTTATTGTTGTTGTTAATCCTCACAGGAGGATATATTTCCTTTGAATATTTTAGAGAGAGTGGAAAGGAGGAAGGGAGAGAGAGAGAGAGAGAGAGAGAGAGAGAGAGAGAGAGAGAGAGAG